>OW618036.2:987832-1609356 GCA_939531255.2 Thera britannica | reverse complement strand
ATAAAGATACGACTCTTCCTGACATCTATTGGCGAATAATAATACTATTTTTTTAACCCCGAGCGAAGCTCGGTCATACCAGCTCGTATAAAAATAAATCCCTATTTCCCGCGAACACGCGTGAACGGCTGGACCGATTTCGCTGAAAATTGATGGGGAGGTAGCATATATTAGAACCAGAAGACGGACATAGAATAGTTTTTATGCCGAAAAGGTAACGGGAACGGGCGAACGAAGCCGTGGGCGGCCGTTAGTACGCAATACTATGGCCATGATAAAAGACAGTTGTCACTGGTACAGGATAGATAAAAATCCAAATTACAAAGCCATGATTTGGCTAATGTATAAATTACTAGCAGCCCGTCCCGGCTTCGCACGGGGTAGACAATATTGTTGTACATTATTTTGTTCTATGGCTAATACTCGTAGTTTCGGCAGCGCATTCGACGAAAGACATTTTAAGACTCATTTTTCTACACCTTCGGTTACATTGTTCAAATTTTACCAAGGATCCCTAATTTTTTCAAAATGAAATGTAGCCTATGTCAAATTGGAAGAATGTAGCATTCTATTGGTGAAAGAATTTTTTAAATCGGCCCAGTACTTTTTGAGCCTATTCATTACAAACATACAAAAATAGGTACAAATCTTTCCTCTTTATAATATTAGTGTAGATTATAATCATCCTACCAGTCACTTCTAAAAAGGCTGAAGGATCCGTCAGGCTTCATAAAGGACATTTGCCGCTGGTACAGGATGTTCATGTGGTAGAATGCATCTCGCTCTAAGGTTCGGTTCCGTTGGTTGATGAGACGCATGTATAGGGTCAGGTACATGTTCGCAGCGAAACTGAACATGTTCTGCTCGGCTGAGTCCTGTGGAAATGTAATTATGTTAATTTAGAGGCAGACCACCCGCCCGTTGGTCGAACGACATTGTTGTGAGTGCTGGGAATGAGTGGATGAGACTTGCAAGGGACCGGAAAAAGTGACGCAATAAAGAGAAGACCTCTATACTCAAAGCCCGAAGTCCCAGTGCATCTACAACATTTCGTTACCAAATGTTGTTTTCGTTTTGCCTATTTGTCTCAGTCTATTGTATGGAGAAAAGATGAGACAACAACTCTAACTATGTAACGTATTTTTGCCGTCTTATATTTTCTCCATACAATAGAGAGAGACAAATAGGCGAAACGAAAACAACATTTGGTAACGAAATGTGGTAGCAAAACTCCGACTTCGGGTACAGGAGTGGGTACAAACGGGCTGAGATGATAATTGGCGGAATTTATTACAAAGAAACCGGCTATAATACTCTCTAGATCTCTTAATACACCCCATCGCGGGACGCCAGTGCAGACCTTATTCCCCTAATTCAAATTAGATACTCTCTAGAGGGCTGAAATGCCACAGGCACTCCTCGATTGCACGCTGAGTGAAAATAAAATCACACGAAACGTTTCCACTAGTAAAACTATAAGACCGCTTTTTGCACTTTACAATTTCATTTCATTTATTTACGAACAATCCTTTTACAAATCGTGTTTGAATGTTTACTATAAACTAACATGCTACAAAAAACAATAAAACATTAAAATACAGTCATCAAATAAAACAATTAAACTTTTTTTTTTTAAATTCGACATTAATATCTACAGATAATTGAATTGAGCCGTAACACTTCACTTACCATAGGCAAGTCGAGTAGACTGGTCGCATTGACCGGCATGGTCGGGAACAGTGGTCCAACCACGTCCCCTACCACGGACACGCGCGCCTTGTTCGAGCCGAACACGTAGTAGCGGTCCACTTCGTATGGAATGATGGGCGTCTCGGTAACGTTTACGTGCATGTATTGGAACACGTAGGCGCGGTTTGACAGGTCGAGAACTACGGATTGATGCCGGTATTGTGGTAGGCCGTCCGACTGGAAATAAATAATAAATAAATATTGTAGACAATCCACGCAACACTAAGCCTAGCACTAGCACTAGCCTTAAGTTAAGCCAAGATTGTACTATGGGAACCAGATACTTGATATTGTAATATTTAAATACATTTTTTTTCTCTGAAAGTATATTTAACAAAAGAATAAGATAGGGCAAGATGATGTGTTAATAGTATTTTTGGAGCTTTCGCGATTCTTGAGGTTTGCAAAGAACGCCTGTTGGCGCAGGGGAAGCTTGAGGCTAAAAGAGCTCGCGGCAGGTCACCTATGAGATGGACACGTGGATCACGACCACTCTGACAAAAGTCTGCCCCGTCGTGACGATCACTCTCTGTCAAGAGTCTGCCCCGTCGTGACGATAAATCTCTGTCAAGAGTCTGCCCCGTCGTGACGATAAATCTCTGTCAAGAGTCTGCCCCGTCGTGACGATAAATCTCTGTCAAGAGTCTGCCCCGTCGTGACAATCACTCTCTGTCAAGAGTCTGCCCCGTCGTGACAATAACATTCTGTCAAGAGTCTGCCCCGTCGTGACGATCAATCTCTATCAAGAGTCTGCCCCGTCGTGACGATCACTCTCTATCAAGAGTCTGCCCCGTCGTGACGATCACTCTCTGTCAAGAGTCTGCCCCGTCGTGACAATCACTCTCTGTCAAGAGTCTGCCCCGTCGTGACGATCACTCTCTGTCAAGAGTCTGCCCCGTCGTGACAATCACTCTCTGTCAAGAGTCTGCCCCGTCGTGACAATCACTCTATGTCAAGAGTCTGCCCCGTCGTGACGATCACTCTCTATCAAGAGTCTGCCCCGTCGTGACGATCACTCTCTGTCAAGAGTCTGCCCCGTCGTGACAATCACTCTCTGTCAAGAGTCTGCCCCGTCGTGACAATCACTCTCTGTCAAGAGTCTGCCCCGTCAAGACGACCACGACCACTCCGTTAAAAGTCGTACGCGCGGGTCGTAGTAGCAATAGTTACCTCGACGTGTATAGTCTTGGTGTAGCGATGCGTGCCCATGAGCGTGGCGGCGTGCAGGCGCACGCGCACGGCGCCGCGCCGCACGGGCACCACGGGCACGTACACCGTGCTCGCGTCGCCGCTCGAGATGTACACGAAGAACTGGTGCTCGCCGAACGACGTGCGCGGGTTGTACGAACGGACCTGGAAGGCAAGTAGACATACACATTTATTTATTTACTACATAAGCACACATAAACCAGTAAAAAACTAGGACACTTAAAGAAGAAAGATGCAAACAATACATCGATACTGGAGAAGTGCGTCGTGTTTCTGTGTGCTACAGCAGCAAAAAGGCTTTGACTCAACATAATGCCTAGCTACTGTGAGGAAGTAAGTCGCGGTTTCACTCAATCAGTTTGAATTTGTTTTATCTACGTGTCTCTCTCTTTTGTGTGGAGAAAAGAGGAGACAACTACAGTAAGTTATGAAGAAACGAGTTGTTGTCTCATCATTTCTCCGTACCAAAGAGAGAAGCGTAGACAAACGTTCTTCTCCTCAATAATAGACTGCCATCTTATTTTATTTCGTGCGCCAGTGTTGACCGTGCTCGTACGCCCCTAGTGATGTTATCTCTTCCGAAACCTGGCTATCAATATATAGATGTGTATAGGCAGCGGCACATAACTTTAATGCTAACCGTTATTACACAGAAGTCCAAATTAAGGTACTTGAGGGGGGCTAGCGGTATAAAGGGCGGGCGTGCGTAGCGCTGATTGGCTCTCCAGTCGCACTCCGCTGTCTGTACTAATAGAACACTCGGCACACATGCGCACACTACGACGCATGCGCAGCTATTCCCTCCGCATATCGCTCAGCGCTAAAGTTATGTGCCGCTAGTTATACGTACGATTCCGTTCTGCTCGACGTGCACGAACTTGTAGTCAGGCGAGGCCTCCAGCACCACCACCGCCTCCAGGTCCTGCGGCGTGTAGTTGAACACTATCACCCGCAGCCCCACTTGCTCGCCCGCGCGGGACCGATCCGGACCCTCCACCTTTATGAAGAACGGTAGCACGCCTACGTACTGGAACAATAAAGGCAATCTGGGAATAAGGCGTGATTTTATGTATGTATGTATGCAGTAACACGAATGACCCGGAAGACGATATAAAACCCAGAAATAAGAAAAACTGTATGCAACTCTCTTCAACTTAGTAAGGGACCCTTCAAATTAGACGCAAAGAACAGCTTTGTAAGTCTCACTAAGTGAAGTGGCACCACACTAGAACTGCACTGCTACTAGTATTTTTTTTTATTTGTAAAAGGATCATATAAAAAAACGGTAGGAACTAAGCCGTAGTTTGTTGTCTGTTCTTCTAGGCTTGGTCGCGTGGAACTGGCACCTAGACTCACCTAGCTTTTCAAAATGGTCTTTGCGATTCTACTGAATAAATACAGTTTTGGTTTTTTGAATTCTACTTTTTGTTCAAGTTTTAATGACAGGAGTATGTACTTTAATTAAACTGAATGAACACCACTGCATTTCTCGAACTTAGCAATGGCTAAGCAGCCGCAGCGCACTTTAGTTTATAAAGTAGTGATTGAAGTGAAGACTTACGTGTAAAGGTTCTGTAATCATGCCGAGACCCAGTGTGGGCGACATACTGAACGCAGACACCGTCCAGTGAACTGGGATCTGAAAGTATCAAACAATGTTTGTTTGAAGTTAGATTTTTTAAACTTAGATGACACAGGATTTTCAAAGTGTTGATTACTTAATTAAATTAAACAAGATACCTATGATACCATAAATTTCATGTCACCATGAAATTTATTTATGTACTTTCATCAATTTAAACTATCGTGTACAAATGCTTTTCACTGGCCACGGGCCGACTGCATGACCAAACTGCTGAACCGATTTTGATGGAATTTCAATAGGACCAATGTGGAAGTATTTCCTTTTAGATAAAAATATAATTTTTCAAATAAATTGTAATAGATTTTTTTTTACTAAACTTAATAGCTCTTGTCGGGATTTTGATGCAGTTTTCTCAAATTAAGTCTATCGAATGCGGCCTCCTTGACTTTCTTGTAAGACATGACAGAGACCTTTTCTTTTATCTGGCTCACGTAATTTATTCATGGCCTTCTTCTTCCCCGTTTTCCTTCAACATTTCCTTCAATGATGTATTTTATGTAGCATGTCGTAGATGTCCAAACCTTTTTCCTCTTCGGTTTTTCGTTTCAAGTATATCCCTCTTCTTTCTTAACTTTCTTATGACCTCTTCTTTGGTTACTTTTTCTGTCCAGACTAGTCTGCTAAAAATAACAAGTAGCATACCTGTGGCACGTCGACAGTGAAGACATACCGGCCGTGCGGGCCGATGTTAACGTCCCGCCACAGCCACACGTTATCGTACTGTCGCTGCACGCGGTTGAACCGGAACTTGCGGAAGTGAGACAACTCGAAACCGTCTGTGTGCTCGCCTGGACAACAACAATCCAATATTACAAACATCTTTATAATGTCCCAAAAATTATAAAAATCTTTGTGATTTCCATAAGTGTAGTAAACACACAACACTATCTAACAGCAAACTAATCAAATCCTTTGTCAGACAGCTAATAATGCTTATACACTTTGTTTTGTGTCACACAAATGATTGTTCCCGGCGGAGATCGAACTGATGGCTATCTATCTATCTATTCAGCCTGTATGCACCCACTGCTGGGTTTAGGCTTCCTCCCTAATACGCCACTCTCTTCGGTCTTGTGCCAGTCTCCACCATTGCTGCCCAACTACTCCAACAATGTCATGGCTTACGGCTACCAAAATACATTAGCATGTCCAATTCCAACACCAATCTCCAATCGGTGAGGGTCGTCAATAGAACATCGACCGAGAAAGTTTTGGTGGGACGATTTGAAAGTCTTTAGGCGACAAAATTGCCAACTGTGAATGTTATTCCCCTCCATATTATAGTATTGAGTACTCACAGTTAGACTCGTCTGTATGGTCGCTGCAATCGTAAACTCCGTCGCACTTCTTGTTGAGCGGGTAGCATCCTCCCTCGAGGCACTCGCCGAGGCCGAGCGACGCATTGCACAGGCTCGCGCGACGAGTCACTTCCACGTCGCTGAATACCACCAAACCCGCGAATCTGGGATTCAGAAGATAATCATATATCTCTGGAAGCAAAATCTCCTGAATATGTCATCAATCAAATGATGTCTGAATGCTTGAGATTCTAAACCAAAAAATAAAAACATGTATGCTTTATTTATTTTTATGTCTTTCTGTCTATAATATCTTTAATAATATCATAAAGTAATTGCTGTCAACAGTCATAATTAAAGTAAAACAGTAATTAAAAATACAAATAAATAAAAGTAGTATAACATTTTGTTGGTCACGTGTCGGTTCCATAAATCACATCACCCGTCATATTTTGCCAGGGTAGCCAGTTTTGTATTTTTCTAAACTTGAGTCAGATTGTTGACAAGCATCGCAAGTCAATGGATAGAGAGCCCAAAATAATACTTCTTGGAAATATGAATGAGGCCTATGTCCAGCAGTGGACTTTGGGCTGATGATGAAGCTGGATAAGAAAGAAAAGAAAAACCATTCGTGATAAAAAAACAAAAATAAAGGTAAGCAAACTCACTCGAAAGTCCTGTTAGCGTCGATGCCGAACGTAGAGGAGGGGAAGTACACGAGGTCGTCGGGGTCACCAAAGTGCGAGCGCCACATGTACGCGAATGTACCGTTCGTTGCTTCATCGAAATGCGCCATCTTGGATATTACCTGAAAGACAATTTGGATGTTACATTTTTGCTTATGAAGATCACAAAGGCTACGTCACAAAGCGTTAAGGTTGTTCGATTCCCATACAAACTGAATTTACACAACTATGGCCAAACAAAGTATAAATGTACACTGAAATAGCTGTAATAGAATTTAACAGTGGTCTTTATTGCCGGCCAGTTATATAAAGTTGGAGAAAACTGTAGGATAACAGAAATATTAATAAAAAACCAAAAAAGTAATTTTTTCGTCATTCTTTCTAACGAGTACTCGGCATTGAATACGTGAATGAGCTTAAAACATATGTCTCAAAATAGTCGTAAAAGTCTGTTAGTTCTTTTTCTGAAGCCCCGACTGCCACGACCAACGGCTACCACTCCAACTTTATATAACTGGCCGGTAATAAGGACCACTGTAAAAGCCTATTACAGCTATTTCAGTGTACATTAATACTTTATTCGTCCATAGTTGTGTAAATTAAGTTTGTATGGAAATCGTACCCCCTTAAGTCAGCTCCATCCTTCTTTGATCCGCATTTGGTGTGCGGACTGGTTTCCACAGACAAGCCTCTGACAGGCCCTTTTTGAGTGACGCTTGACACATGTTTTCGAGCTTGTTAGATTCTACGACACGCCGGTTTCCTCACAATGTTTTCCTTTACCGTTTGTGAGTACTGGCATAGTGCACATACATTTTCGGACAAGAAAACTCATTGGTGCACGATTGGATTTAAAACCACGACCTTATTAAGATCGGATGCGGGGCCGCTACCACTAGACTACCAGTGTTCTCTCAGCTCCGCCCTTATTGACAAAGTTCTTCCTGTGGATATGCCAAAATAAGCTCTGGTAGTACAATAGGTTTCAAAGTGATCCTTGAAGTATAAACAACCCCTTTATTTTAGAGTATTTCAAAAATCATGTCAATACAATTTCCTGTAAATAAGGGCGGGGAGAAAATTTACTCTACTCTAGAGAAAAATACCTATAGGTAAATTACCATGATTACATTTTGAGTTTTGACTTCCGATATTTCGGCACAGTTGCATGCACCATGCTCACGGTTGAACTGAAGTCCACGAGTAAAAGAAATTCATAAAAATAGTGTTAAAAACCATGATAGTTTCAAAAGTTATATTGTCTATAGGTAAAATTAAATACTTGTTTATGTAAAAATGCCGTACCTTAGCGTATGTGAGTTCGTTCCCGGCCTGCATAGTGTAGAAGGTATTGTCTATGCCCGAGAGACCGACGTATGCGCCGGGCTCGCCGAATATGGCCACCTCCACGCGCTCGCCCGTGCGGTGCTTGCGGTTGTTTATGAATACGGTGAACTGACGGCAAATACAGATAAGGTTAGGACTAGAAAAGATCTGTGAAAAGTCTGCTATACTTTAGCAAAAGGTAGAAACAATGCAAACAAGGGCGAGTTTTTTGGATGGCCCAATAAGGACAAAATCTAAACGGCTATAGTTTATCCAAAAATGTGGAGTAGTTCTTAAATTTGATAAAAATAAGAACTATAATATTACAAAAAAGAAAAGAACCACCATCATCATCATCATCTTGAAGAAGTCCACTGCTGGACTTAGGCCTCCCCTACACATTTCCATAAAAAAATTTAAAGTATACAACTTCTTGCAAAGAACATAATTATACAGGGCAAAAAATCATGCAATCACTCGACAAGTGCAATTATTTTTTCAGAATTTGCCCTGTAAATGTTCATTGGAATGCTGCAACACTACTATGGAAGCAACGAATTGCACACATTCCAGTATAACTAGAAACAAGGACTGTTGCTGATGATAAAGTCCGCGCCACCACTGAAAGCCGATAGACGCGGCGCTGCTGCTAATTTCGGCTTCATAGAGCGTAGTGTACGTCAGAAAGAGATAGCGCTCTACAAAGCCGATGTGCAATTATTGCCTACAACGGTACTACTATTTATGTACGTAAAGAGGCTTAGTTCCCGTTTTTGCCGTAAGACTTCAGTCGTGGCGCGGACTATAGTTAGTGTTTTCCCTCAAAGTGGTAAGTATGTGTATTGCCCTCACATTGTTCCTAGAGATGCCATTGACGGGGAATGTGAGTGAGTCGGCCATCACGTGTCCGCGTCGCTCCGTGCTCCACACCACCAGCGTGGCTACCGGCGCCATCTCAGCGGACACCGTGACCGCGAACGTACGGACTCCTTGCTGGAATATACTCATGAGATCAGTATCACTTAAATAACAAAAAAAAGTATAAGACAAAAAAGTTGCCCCTCTTAAAATCAAGATGGCGGGCTAACGTACTTCTCCAATTCAGTCGCCATTTTGAATTTACACTCACGTGAGTGACCTATCCGTAATGACGACTCTACCTCTTATGGCTAGCAATAGTTATTTGTTATACAAGAGTGCAAAGCTGCTTTTTAACCGCGTGCTCAATTTTGATGACTGAGCAAGCGCAGGATTCTAAAGTTTAACCACGAGCGTAGCGAGTGGTTTAAAAGTTAGAATCCTAAGCGTTGGCGAAGGAATCAAAAGAGCACAAGGTGAAAAATCTTTGCACTCGAGTGCAACACGTAACTTTTCATCCCACCTCAGCGAGGAAATGACTAAATGCAAAAAAGAACACGGCGCGACTAAAAGTAACACACCAAGAAGGTTCCGAGTATGAGTTATTAACAAATTTAAAAAGGTTGTATGATAAATTCGGCACCATGCAGGTAGAAGTAAATAGGTTTAATGGTGTTTTGAATTCACAAATACACCAAGAAGGTTACGAGTGCGAGTTTTTAACAAAATAAAAAAGGTTGTATGATAAGTTCGGCACCATGGAGGTAGATGTAAATAGGTTGTGTATTCACAAACTTATTGAACACGATATTCTAAATTCAAATTTACTTTATCCTCTAGCGGATAAAAACGGCTTTTCCAGTCAGAAATTAAACAGCAAAAACACACTTTCAGAGCTGGTGGGATGAAAAATATATATTTTACCTAGAACTGGGGAGGGAAGGGTTTGATCAATCTTTAACACTTTAAATGTTGGTGTTAGGAGACGAGCTTAATACATATTGTAAGCATCATGTTGGGCGTGCAAAAACATGGTAATGTAAGGTAATGTCGCGCATGTCGAAGAAGCTGTAGGAGTTTACTTAAACATTATCCGAATATAAATTCTATGAAAATGGCATTAATTAGGCAAGCAAAATGTCAGTTACATGCAATACAATTTTGTTATTAATTCTATTTTTGACTGTAACAAATTAAGTTTGCTTACCTGCATGATCTCTTGCGCGCTCGTTAAAATAATGCCTTTGGACATGACCACGTAGTTGAATGACTCCATGTAGTAGTTGCTTTGTACGTGGAATATTATGTACTCGCCGACCTGCCGATACAGACATATACATACATTGAATGAAGTAAAATTGACAATGTCTGAACGGCAATCAGTTATACAGTCCACTGCAGAATTTCATTTTTCTACCCGGAAGCATCACTTTATTTACACAAAGAAACTTACAATTAAACAAATATTTACAAAATGTACAAAATACACAAGAAACAGTTGAGCTTTCAAACAATCTAGAGATAGCTCAACTGATCCAAATCAGTGCCAGACGGAAGCGTCCCCAAGACGCTGGCGGCATTGCCACGCTGAATAGCAATGCTTATACGCTGCGCCAGATACCCACCAGCTCACTTGACCACCACACTGTGGGACCCAACCCTAAGTCATCCCTATACATTTCCAGGAAGAACGATTCTTAGTCCTTTTCATCCACACTTTCGAAATCTACATATTGACGTCGATCTATCGGGCGTCCTACCCTACGTTTGACCAAAAAAATCGGTTGTCTATAAAGTCGGTCTACTGACGATAGTTGAACGTGACAACGTCATACAGCTGTCTTCACTCAAGTAGGAGAGAGACAATGTCGAACGCTGCCGAACGCGGAGGCCGATTGTGCCTCTTTGTCGCTTGTTCCGCGCTCTCGCTTGCACTTCAATGGAACGCCTCAGAGCGAGGTAACGCCGCATGATATCATGTTTTTTCGTGCGTGCAGCCGGCTCCATGGAATTATAAGACGTTGTCAGTTGTCACGTTAAAAAAGGCGCATAGCATAGGACCGACTTACCCTAGGATCAGTAGTGGAGGTAGACACCCGGATGTGCTGTTTGTTAGCGCTGTAGTGCGCCAGGAAGTGCATATCGGCCGTGGCGTGGCTTCCCACCGCGTCCACGAGTTGGGCACTCAGCCGCACTCCCGTCACGCCGTTTAGCACTTCGCGGAAGTTGGGGTCGTTCTCTAGCTCTGAAACAAGTCATATTATTAGAGATAGAACTGGTTTAGGACCTCTCCATCACTCATTTTGTAAGGGACCACAAAATGGACAACAGTATAGCCTGAGTACTTAACTCCAATCAAGCGATCACCGACCCGCTTGCCTGCTAAGCAAAGTGACTGCAACAAACGCGAATTTGGCTAGTAGTTTAATTATTATTAGGCAAATAGTTTTTTATATAACATGCAAATAATGTAGAACAATTTTGCGCTAGTAGAATTTTCCACATTCGTTGTGTTTGCGCCGATAATTTTAACAAACTTTTCTTTCTGACACAGATGAAATGAAATTGTAGACTTTGTTATATTGTACTCTTAGGTCCCTATGCAGAAACAATATTCGACTCAGACTCAAATATTGCTTCTGTATACGGGCTTTAGGCTTGCATTTTTTTATTCATGGCTTGAGTTGATGAACAAAGGAACAGATTATAACTTCAAATCGGCCTGAACTTGACTTTTGGTATTATTTATCACTTGATTTCTGCAGAGCTGATGTTAGTGTTCACGTTCTGTGGCTATGACTGACAAGTCTGTGGTCCACCTGTGGGCTGATCACGTTCCTTTTGTTTCAATCAAATGCTTGTTGCAATCCTCAGTTTTTACATGATTATGAGGTTTGATTGCAATAAAAACGAATACAAACAAAGCCTTGTGTCTGACAAGCAAGGATTGCAATTCATATTCGTTTTATAATGCAATTGAAGCTCAATTATTATTATTATGAGCCTTCAATGTCCCACTGCTGGGCAAAGGCCTCCCCCAATCCCCTCCACTCTGTGCGGTCCTGTGCTAAGATGTTCCATTGTGGCCTGTACTTGTCGAGCTCGTCTCGCCATCTAGTTCGTAGTCTGCCGCGACGCCTTGGCTCTTGCGGCCACCACTCCGTGGTTATTTTGGCCCAGAGCTTATTAGGAAGCTCAAAAACATGTAAAAAATAAAAAGACGTGTGGCACTCGGAGACTGCCGCGGTAAAGCTATTGCATAGCATTTTTTATCAACTTATGCAATTATAATTATTTATTTATTTTATTAATGCAGTATTTTTTAATAAATCGGATTGTCCCTATCTTCATGTCCAAATCTCCCTAAAGAACGGAACAAAGTCTTTTGAGCACTGACTTGAACTTCGTTACGTATGGCAACTCCAAAACTGTTACTTACACGTCATTGAAAAAACGTCATTGGGGGTGTTAGGTTTTTTCGTTACGGAATTTCTGGATTCGGTCCCCACGCTCAAGGCCCGCGATAGAAGCTATGCAATAGCTTAAAACTGACAATTGAAACAAGGATTTGATTGCAACAGAAGATACGCGATCACCCCGCTGGTAAGTGATTACAGGCAACAACTCACTGAGCAGCTTGTAGAGGTCCATCTTGAGATGCCACACGGCGTCATTCCCGGGCACCAGCTGCGGGTGCTGCGGCTCCAGCGCGCCGCCGCGCCCCTCCACCGCCACCGCCACCGCCAGCGACACGCCCGCCGCCTGCCAGCGCGGCAGCGGGGACCCGTCGTGGTACGATACCACCATCTGAGGATACACACTATCAGTCTCGCTCAAGATCAAGATCAAGAATAGCGTCATAAGAAAAAGGACCAAAGCACAAGATGCCACTAGAAAAATTCTACACCTAAAATGGAAATAGGCTGGACGGACATGTGCAAAGAATGGCAGAAGACAGGTGGTCCAAAACTTTTTTAGGTTCTACAACACGCCGGTTTCCTCACGGTGTTTTTCTTAACCGTTTGAGAGTAATGGCATAGTGCAAAAAAACTTTTCGACAGAAAAACTTATTGGTACACGACTGGATTTGAATTGAACCCACGACCTTAGGATCGGAAGGCGGGGCCGCTACCACTAGACTACCAGTGCTCTCTAAGAGAGTGAGCATTTACTAGTGCTTGCTGTAACATGGATTATGAAACCCTAATAATATCCAAGTTTGAGGGTAGACGTGATCCGCCATCTTGAATTTCAAGTGCAAAATAATTTTATTTTTTAATAAAGCATCAGCAGGCTATTGTCATCAGTGACATAGTTGTCTATTAGAAATATAAAGAAGACTAAATTACCTACATTTTCTTCATACACTTTTATTCTGTACGTCTCACAGGAAAAATAGTGTCGAAAGCGGAGCGAGCAGAGCGAGAAATGCGGAGTGGTCTAACTCCTGACAATGTATACTTACATAGACATCAAAAGGCATAGCCGGCTTGAACACCTGCGGCGTCCCTCCAAGGAAGGTAACCGCGAGGGACGAGTTGAATATCCGAGCGACGCTGTATCCCTCGATGACGTCATCGAGGAAGGGGTCGCCAACTGACGCTGTGATGATCACCTCCACTCCGTCCAAGGTCGGCACGAGTTGGGAGAGCTCCGACATCGGGTATTTGAATTCGTAGGTACCGTTGAACTGTGGAAACGTGTGAATGTAGAGTATTCTTCTTCTTTTCGTGTCTCGGTTCTTTCGAACTAATGTGGGGAATGGATGTTAAGCGCACCTCAGAGTCAACCTCAGTTTTTTTTTGTGCTCAATCAAGAGCCTTGACCTTAGGACCGTTTTCGATAAAACTTTGAAGATGATGATATACCCCCATAAAAGGGTTTCTTAAAAGATAGTCAGTGTGTAAGAAACTGCCTTTCGCTAGTGCGGCCCCTAGTGTAGTTATAATGATATCACAAAATTAAAAACCTCTGTGATTATAATTATTCTCATAGAAAAATTGCATGAAATTTAGTTTTTATTTTGTGGGGTAGGTACTTAAGAGCGCATCGTGCGAAAATTTGAAATTAAAAAAAAAAATCATAACTAAATAACTAAGTGACATTTTAAAAATCGCAAAAGGACTAATTGTAGACTATACATTTGAGATTAATTCGAATTTAAGTGTGGTAAAAAAATATACTATTTAACATTACATTCTATTATTATATTTGACTGGCCTATAGCTCAGTTGGTAGTAGCTCTGCCTTCTGCGCCGTAGGTCGTGGGTTCGATCCCCACCGAGAACAAATATTTGTGTGGTGAACATAAATGTTTGTTCTCTGTCTGGGTGTTATATTGTATTCTAAGTATGTATTTACAAAAAAAAAAATGTATTCAAGTATTATATCAGCTATCCGGTTCCCATATTACAAGCTCTGCTTAGTTTGGGGCTGGGTAGTGTTGTGTGAATTGTCCACAATATTTATTTATTATTATTATTATTATTTAACGCTGACATACGATTTTCATTAGCGATAAATAGAATGTCATGTTAAATAGTATATTTTTTTACCACACTTAAATTCGAATTAATCTCAAATGTATAGTCTACAATTAGTCCTTTTGCGATTTTTAAAATGTCACTTAGTTATTTAGTTATGTTTTTTTTTTTTTAATCTCAAATTTTCGCACGATGCGCTCTTAACTATCGTCGATTTTTGTCGATATCTTTTGTACTAAAAATGAATATCTTTTATTGGCTGTATATTAGAAATTTAATGTGTTTACATAGTGCATCCTAAGAGCTGTAGATTTTGTTCTAAAAGCGCCATAAGTCCTGGCACTTTTATGGCAAATGCTGAGTGGAAGGCTTTTTTCGTCACTTATTGTTATATTTTGCGTGAATTATATTTTGTGACGAAAAATAAATATTTTCTATTTCTAAAATTAAATAAATGTACACTTACAAATCTCAAGTAGGGCAGCTGATCGTAATGAGTGTTGGTGTAGTAAGAGGTAGTGGTGGAGTAGGTATTGTAGTTGGGATTGTTTTGGCTGTGGTAGAGGTCGTACTCCGTGGGATCAGGCTTGGACATCCAAAACGGGTACTTCTCATCCTAAAACACAAATTAAACGTTACAGTTACAGGCGTTGTGATTTCTCACTATACATTTTTAAGATACCTTTTTTTTGTAAATACATACTTAGAATACAATATAACAACACTCAGACAGAGAACAAACATCGATGTTCACCACACAAATATTTTTTCTTGGTGGGGATCGAACCCACGACCTACGGTGCAGAAGGCAGAGCTACTACCAACTGCGCTGAGAGGTCAGTCAATATGTACCATTTTTTTAATTGAACACAGTTGACACAACAATATCTAACCCCAAACTAAGCAGAGCTTGTATGATAGGAACCAGATAGCTGAACTTGATGTATTTTTTTTATACAGGGTGTCCCATAAGTCAACGTCCAGCCGAAAACGGGTGATGCGCCAAGTCATGACAGTTATCAAAAAAAAATAAAAAAAAATATTTGCTAAGTACCTTTCGAGTTATGAGTATTTAAAAAAAAAAGGAAAAACTGACACCCTCTGATGATCTTTTAAGTCCTGTGACTACAAATATTAACTTTTCATAAAACTTTTTTCTGCAACGTAAGCATGAATAACCCTTCTGTAAATTACAATTCAAAATTAAGCCATAACTGCCTCAGTTTTCAATGAAATCGTGGAGGTTTGGCCAACGTTTCATTTCAGATAATTACATCACCCAACTTTAATCGTCTGTACCGCAAAAAAAATGTACTACACTATCATGGCATGTAACTTTAAAAATTGGCGCATTTATCCAGGATTCCAAAATGGTATAATACTTGCTAGAGTACTCCTTAGTTTTTGAAATAAAAAATGTTTTTTCAACTAAACCGGATTTCCAATCAATTTTATTTCATGAGATAAAATGTTTGTACCCTTTAAATTATGAACTTAAAATGCCTACGCTGTGTTTTTAAGTGACTCACAATTTACAGGTACAAGTAAATACCATTTCGACAATGCAAGTAAACAGATAGAGCCACCATCTTGTCGAAAGAGTAATAACCATGGGTGTTCAAGTAATTTGTTAGTTTTAGGTGAAAGTTTGAAATAAAATTCAATCATAGGATTTCTTCAATCGTGATTTTGATTTAACTACATCAAGGATTTACAGCAAATGTTCAAACTGTTAGCCTTCAGCAGTAATGCAAGCTCTACATTTCCTTAAAAAAAATCAGCTGTCTGTAAAGTCAGTTAACTGACGACAGTTGAACGTGACAACGTCATACAGCTGTCCACGGGGACGCATCGCTCACTCAAGTAGGAGAGAGACCGATGTCGAACGCTGCCGAACGCGGAGGCCGATTGTGCCTCTTTGTCGCTCGTTCCGCGCTCTCACTTGCACTTCAAGTATTAAATGGAACGCCTCAGAGCGAGGTAACGCCGCATGAGTCATGTTTTTTCGTACAAGCAGCCGGCTCCATCGAATTATAAGACGTTATCACGTCAAAAACCATGTAATAAGACCGGCGACGGGCGAAGGCAAACTTTAGATTAAAACCACGATTGAAGTAATCCTATGATTGAATTTTATTTTAAACTTTTACCTAAAACTATCATATTACTTGAAAACCCATGGTTATTACTCTTTCGACAAGATGGTGGATCCATCTGTTTACTAGCATTGTCGAAATGGTATTACTAATTGTACCTGTGAATTGTGAGTCACTTAAAAACGCAGCGTAGGCATTTTAAGTCCATCATTTAAAGGGTACAAACATTTTATCTATTGAAATAAAATTGATTGGAAATCCGGTTTAGTTGAAAAAACATTTTTTATTTACAAAACTAAGGAGTACTCTAGCAAGCACTATACCATTTTGGAATCCTGGATAAATGCGCCAATTTTTAAAGTTACATGCCATGATAGTGTAGTACATTTTTTTTTCGGTACAGACGGTTAAAGTTGGGTGATGTAATTATCTAAAATGAAACGTTGGCCAAACCTCCACGATTTCATTAAAAACTGAGGCAGTTATGGCTTAATTTAGAATTGTAATTTACAGAAGGGTTATTCATGCTTACGTTGCAGAAAAAAGTTTCATGAAAAGTTAATATTTGTAGTCACAGGTCTTAAAAGATCATCAGAGGGTGTCAGTTTTTCCTGTTTTTTGAAAATACTCATAACTCGAAAGGTACTTAGCAAATATTTTTTTTTATATTTTTCTGATAACTGTCATGACTTGGCGCATCACCCGTTTTCGGCTGGACGTTGACTTATGGGACACCCTGTATATTGCGGACAACTCACAGAACGCTATCTAGTCCCAAATTAATGATACACTGAACTGAACAGACGTTTGAATATTTTTAACCGACTTCCAATCAAAAAGGAGGAGGTTCTCAATTCGGTTGTATGTTTTTTTTTTTTTTTTTTTTTTTTTTAATGTTTGTTACCGCATAACTTCGTCATTTGTGAGCCGATTTGAAAAATTATTTTTTTATCTGAAAGGTACTGCTTCCAGATTGGTCCCATTTTAATTTTATTAAAATCGGTGTTGCCATTTTTTTTTTAATAATTTTTTTAATGTTTGTAACTGCATGCCTCCGTCATTTATGAACCGATTTAGAAAATTATTTTTTTATTTGGAAGGTTATTCTTACGTCCAGATTGTCCCAAACAAATTTGATTAAAATCGGTTTAGCCGTTTGACAATGAAGTCGGTTTCTCAAGTTTTTTAAACTTAAATTATTTATTGATAAATACATACTTAGAATACAGTATAACACCCAGACAGAGAACACCTACGTTCACCACAAAAATATTTGTTCTCGGTGGGGATCGAACCCACGGCCTTTGGCGCAGAAGGCAGGGCTACTACAAACTGAGCCATGACGCCTGATACACCATTTGGCTGGGGTTTATGTATTTATATTTGTAGTTTTAGTATTTCCATTCAAACATGCGTGTTACTCGATACACGGGTGTAATGTTTTAAAAACTAGGCCCTCCCTCTTCTTTCTTCATGAAGGTAGGTCAGTCAGAACTTTCGGCCAGAAATAAGTTGAGTCAAAATGGAATGAGGGTAGGCTGAAATAATATCAATTTACTTTTGATGTTTAGTAAGAACATTCGAGAAGAATAAATTGGGTAAGGATGAGGGTAAGTTGAAATCGTCTTCTACTATATAAAAATAAGTCGGGTTTTCCTTCCTGACGCTATAACTCCAGAACGCACGAACCGATTTCCACGGTTTTGCATTCGTTGGAAAGGTCTCGGGCTCCGTGAGGTTTATAGCAAAGAAAACTCAGGAAAAAATCAGGACAAACCAACATTTTGAAGCCATCTGGTGGCGAAACGGAGTTCGCCGGGTTTGCTAGTATACTTACAAAATTGAACATCCTAGTGACGACCTTCTGCGGGTCGTAGAACCAGTCGGGCTGGTCGAGCTGGTTGGGCTGGCCGGGTCGGTAGCGCGCCCCCCACCCCTCGCCTTCCCTCTCGCCCCCGCTAGGGCCCACTCCGCCGGGGTATATGCTCTCGTTGTAGATGTACGGGTTGTAATTCGGACGGACTGCGGGAAAAAATAACATAAGACATATTTTTTTACAAGTTCACGGGTAACCGTTAAAAGCAGTTGTTTATTAGGAACAAGCCAAAGGTCCGAAGTTCGTGGGTTCAAATCCAGCCGTGTACCAATGAGTTTTTCTGTCGAAAAATGCCAGTACTCTCAAACGGTGAAGGAAAACATCGTGAGGAAACCGACGTCGTGTCGTGTCGTAGAACCTAAAAAAGTTCGAGCAACACGTGTCAAGGGCCACGCAAAAAAGGGCCAACCAGCGCCAGCCTACTTGCGGAAAAACCAGCACGCACATCAAGTGCGGTGATGAATTTTAGGAACAAGCCAACAAGATTATCCTTCTGAAGAAGTTCACTGCTGGCCATAGGTCTCCCACAAATATTTTTATGGAAAGATTTTGAGCTCTCTCCATGCACTCGAAGCTTCATAAAAAAAATCCAAAACCAAGCCATAGTTTGTTGCCTGTTCTTCTTGGTCCACCCAAGCCACTTGGCTTAGCTTCTTTCTGGCTTGGTCGCGTGGAACTGGCACCTAGACTCACCTAGCTTTAAGACGTTTCAAAGTGATCCTTGTAATACTAATGAATAAATACATATTTGACTTTGCTTATTATTGTATTCAAGAATGGAATGGGCATGAATTTACTCAGTATTTATATTTCAACACAAGTAATCTAATGAATCACCATACCTCTTGTGTACTGATTGTTTCCGTAGCCACCGCCTCCATCTCGGCCCATATTATTGAACTGGCCCTGTAAACAAATTCACATTAAAACCACTACTTTCGTCAGCAATATGCTTAATATTGCTGTAGAATTTCTGATACGCGGATGTAGTGATCAACGCGGATGTAGTGTAGTGGATGGCATGATCATCTAGAGATAGCTCAACTGATCCAAATCAGTGCCAGACGGAAGTGTCCCCTAAAAGCTGGCGGCATTGCCACGCTTAATAGCATTGCTGATGACCTATACCTACATATTAGTTTAGTCGATCCCTTGCTTTCAAAATATTTATCTGGTCGATCGCCGACACTTTAAGTGTGAGCACCCCTGTCATAGAACCTAGGTTCTAAAACACGTCTAGTGCACGAAAAGAGCCTCTTTGAGCCGCAATTAAAAACCTTTCACCACAATGTTTCAAACGAGACAACACTTCCATAATTACTGTCACGTGAGGCTGAACATTGTGTATGCCTCAAGTTCATGGACGCAGGGCAGAGCTCGTATGGCACGTTCCTGACGTGCGCGATCTACGAGGCAACGCTTTGTTATAGGCGATCGTTACCACTTATCATCAGGTGGGCTATATGCTTGTTCCATCAGCTAGTTGTATTAAAAAAGTACAAGAAGAAGTAACAGTATAATATAAGTCAGTATAATATAACAGTATAATATCAGTCCAGTCGTAGACGACGATCAGTCCGCACGTATAATCCGACCGGTCTCACTCGTCCCCAGCACTAGGGATCGTCAACCTTTTTTCTTTGGGTTCTTTTTTCTTATTCTTCCAACCAGTCAGCGCAATGTTTAAGTGTGCTAACTGCTCGGAGGAGTTCCGTGATGGCGCGCAGTGCTCAGTCTGCTTGGGTCGATTTGACTTCGCCTGTGCTGGCGTCACCGAAACTGGCTTTCGGCGATTGGGTGAAAAACGCAAATCTACCTGGAAGTGTTCTTCTTGTAAGAATTCCAGGTCAGCGAGCCCTTTACCTCCTCCGGGTACCCCTTCGACCGTTAAGTCACCAGTACCAGCTGATATGGATGCCGTGCTCGCTGAGCTGAAACGCCTCTCGCTTCAAGTTGCACTCCTGCCTGGACTGGACACTGCTCTCCAAAACATCAAAGCTGAAATCACTTCGCTGAAGACTATAAAACCGGAGCTTGCCGATATAAAATCTTCAGTCGATTTCGTTGACCGTAAATTCAGTGCGTTATCTGATAAAATCCTAGAGATGGAGAAGGATATCAAAGCCCTGCAGAAAACTAAGCATGAGGTTGAGTACTTGCAGCTGCGCTTGGAAAAGCTGGAAGCCCAAAATCGGGAGTTTGAGCAGAGATCCCGACTCAACAATCTGGAAATTAAAGGTGTTCCGGTGTCAAACTCTGAAAATCTCTTCGATGTCATCGACAAGATTGGTAAGCACATCAAGTGCGACATCCCCAAGCAGGAGATCAATTATATTGCTAGGATTCCTATGCGCAATAGCAATGAAAATAAAACAATTGTTGTTGCTGTGCACTGCAGATACATAAAGGATGACTTTGTTGCGGCTGCGAAAAAATTCACCATCACTGCTGAGAATCTTGGAATGGCGACAAATAGCAGAATATTCGTCAATGATCATTTGACGGTCGATAATAAAGCGCTGCTCAATAAAGCCAAAGCACTAGCAAAGGAACGGGGGTTTGCGTTCACCTGGGTCCGAGGTTGCAAAATTTTTGTTCGAAAAACCCCCACCTCTCCAAGGTTTATTATCAAAACAGAGGAAGACCTGAAAAAGTTGTAGTGAGTGTGGTATATTTACATCTGAACACATGTGCTGAAATTATAAAACTTTGTAACAATGTTTGCCTCCAAAGGTTGGCGAGCGCTGCCTCATTAGCGCAGTCATTAGCTTATCCATTGTGCTCGCGCACTGCTATGCCTATATACACACAATGCCCGCTTATCGCTACCCGCAACGGTAGGTCAGCTGGCCGCTTGCTATTGTCTTTTATTGCCTTGCTCACTTAATTTTGCTATACTATTTTTTTATGATAACTTGCTCGTTTAATTTTGCTAAGCTATTCTTTTATGATAACTTTTTTAGAGCTTCAATCTATCAAAAAACCCCGCGTTTTCTTTATCAATCAAATTTAGTGCGCTTTTCTGTAAATATTCTAAACATAATTAACATCACTGTTAAAAATGGCTCCGATTAGTGTGTATTACCAAAACGTACGCGGTTTACGTACGAAAACGGCTCTTTTTCATCGAAACGTTTGCTTGAGTTCCTATGACGTTATTTGCATTACCGAATCGTGGCTATTAGAAGGTATCAAAGATAGTGAATTGTTCGACGACCGATACCTAATCTGGAGACGTGATCGTAATTATAAGGTGACAAAACAGGATAGGGGGGGTGGAGTTCTGATTGCCGTTCGCCGTGAAATCGCGGTAGAATGTCAAACGGAGTGGTCATCAACCGCTGAGGATTTGTGGGTCACTTTAACGATCAGAAATAATAACCCCAAATCAACATATAAAATGCACATATGCGTAGTGTACGTTTGTGATGAGAATCTAGGTTATTCAATGGAGTTGCAATTGTCTAACTTTGCGGATAAGTTAACGAGTATTATTTTAGATAATCCTCTGGATAAATTTATAATATTTGGCGACTTTAATATGCCCCTAGTCACGTGGACACTAAGTAGTGATGACATTTCTTTGTCGCCGAGTAATTTGCAAGGTCCGCATCAAATTAATTTTATTGACGCTATTAGTACGTGTAATCCAATTCTTGTTTAAATACTAGTCACGGACGTTTGCTTGATCTAGTATTCTCTAATAACGAGGTATCGATACGCGCGTGTGATTCACCCTTAGTACCCTTGGATGCTCACCATCCAGCTATAGTCGCATCCGCTGACTTTGTTCAGCTCCACACAATAAAGCCACTACCTTACACTAAGTTTTATTATCAGAATGGTGATTACGATTCAATCTGCGCCGAACTTGATGGTACAAACTGGGTCTCTGAACTCAATGGTAACGCAATAGATGACGCCGTATCCTTTTTGTACAGCACGCTTTATAGGTTGCGTGATACCTTCATTAACTCAAGAATCGTCACACCCTCTCGTAAATATCCTGTATGGTACAAACCACCTCTCATTAAATTAATTAAAGAAAAATCAAAATTTCACAAAAAATTTAAAACATATGGCAATGCATCTGATTTTGACTCGTTTATTATCTTGCGAAACAGAGCCCGCACTATGGAATCTGATATGTACAAAACCTATATAAATAATACCGAAGCATTCATAAAAAAACACCCACGCGCATTCTGGTCCTATGTGAAAAGCAAGAATCAAACCAATACATATCCTTCTGTAATGCAGTTAGGTGCAAACTCGTCTGACCAGGGTGATGTGATTAGTAACATGTTTGCCGACTATTTCCAATCAACCTTCCTTGATATCCTTCCTCTCAAACTTAAACTCAACATAGCATAGATCTCAACCCTTCTTACGTGTCATGTGGAGACATTTCCACGATTGAGGTGCTAGAGGAGGAAGTTTTCCGATTGCTTAAATCTCTCGACCTCAACAAATCGGCTGGACCGGACAACGTTCCCGCTCTCTTCATAGTTCGCTGTGCTAAAAGTTTGGTTTTGCCCCTGTCCATTCTGTTCCGCCGCTCTATAACTGAAGGTGAGGTGCCTGCGATATGGAAGTCGGCTTTTGTTACACCTATCCACAAAAAAGGACCTAAGAACGAAGTGGAAAATTACAGGCCCATTTCAAAACTATGTTTATTTGCCAAAGTCCTAGAGAGAATAGTTTATTCCCAACTATATCCTGCGGTGAAACAGAACCTCATGCCACAACAGCACGGTTTCCTTAGAGGCCGATCCACCACTTCAAATCTTCTACTCTGTTCTGAGTACCTCACCAGCGTCATGTCTGAGCCTTCTCAAGTCGACATTATTTACACCGACTACAGTAAGTGTTTCGATCGCATCGATCATATAATCTTATTAAAAAAGCTCCAACAGGTAGGAATTCAGGGCAACCTCTTCAGATGGTTTACCTCTTATGTTAACAACAGATGTCAGACGGTTGTTTTAAACGGATACTCCTCCTCACCGATGTTTATCCCCTCAGGAGTTCCTCAGGGCTCTTTATTAGGTCCCCTGCTCTTTACTTTGTTCGTTAATGATATCTCTTCCTGCTTTCATCACTCTAAAATACTTCTATATGCTGATGATATGAAGATTCTATCTCAAATAAAGTCTATTAACGACGCACACCTCTTGCAGGGTGATCTTGTTAGGTTTCAGACATACTGTGCCCAAAACAAGCTAGAATTAAATGTTTCTAAGTGCTACATTTGCTCTTACACGCGTAAATCAACAACGATCAAGTATGACTACAACCTACATAGTACATTATTAACACGACTCGATACCATCAGAGATCTAGGCATATCTTTCGACAGCAAACTCCTTTTTGACGATCATGTTGACAAGATTATATCTAAGGCCTCTCGCGCACTCGGCTTCGTTCTGCGAATGTCTTCAGAGTTCGCAAGTATAAAAACTTTTAAAATTCTGTACTGCGCGTACGTCCGTAGCCATCTCGAATATGCTTCTCAAGTCTGGAACCCTTGCTACGACATCTATATTGCTAGGTTGGAAAGTATCCAGAAGAGATTTTTACGTTACCTGCAGTTCCGCGCCAAAATATACCTCCCCGATTATAAGAAAAGATGTCAAAAATTTCATTTCCTTCCCCTGTACGAACGTAGACATATCTCAGATCTAACATTCCTCATGGGCATAGCAAATGGTTCGGTTGACTGTCCGGAGCTGTTGGAACTGGTAGGACTGCGCACTATGGTTGGGTTTAGAAATTCTAAATTACTTAATGTTCAGCGAGCTAAAACTAATTATAGGAAGAATGCATTTATTATTAGAGCATGCTCCTCTTTCAACAATTTGGCAAAGGCAAACATTGATATTGACTTGTTCAATTCCTCCATAGGCAAGTTAAAACGCCTACTTAGTGATAAATTCTTTGATAGTTAGGTATTACTCGTAGTAGTTAATCTCTTAGATTTATTAATTCTTACATTTCTTTTTTCAAAATTTAAAATAGTGTTTCTCTGTCGTTTGCGATTGTATTAGTCTACATCTACTTTTTACTGCATGTATGTGGAAACTTGTAATTGGCTCTCCGTATAAAATGTGTGCCTTGCATACGTGATAAATTAATCATAACTAATATTGTACATAGCTGTAAGTTTTCCTAAAATAAATAAAATAAAAATAAATATAAGTATACCTCTGTGTAGTAGTTGGGGCGGTACTGCGGGATAGGGCGTACGGTGGCCTTGAGCGTGAGATTCCCTCGCACGGGCGCGCCCGACGTGTAGTTAGCCATGATGCGGCCGTGGATGAACGGCTCGGTATTGAAGAAGAACGCCGGCATTGTCACGTTCACCTGCACACCACATTTGCTTACACTCATAGATGGGAAACAAAATCCGTACCTTCAGTCATCATTTTAAGATGAGCAATATCAGGGGTACTGAGAACTAGATAATAGTCTCAGTTTTAAAACAAAACGTGCTGGAAAAAATTACCTAGTAACGCAATACAGAAAACTAAAAACGATTTTGTAATTTTGTTGCAATCATAAGTTTGATACTAACATTCACATATTTTGTTGCCATAATTTTTCGATCACTATTCTGTTGCCATACTAGTTTTACAAAGCAATGTTATTTATTATAACTACCCCCATGGGAATAAGGCGAAGTTCCTAGATGCAGATGAACAACCACTGCCAAAAATAGAGAGGTATTTTGCGCGGCACTTGTCACTTTTCACTTATTATATTGTGGCCTGTCGCCCACAACCCAGGAGGCTTTTACCCTCAAAGGATTCACAGCCTGCACTGGTAAAAGGGCACTTACTTCGTATCGGGTCTGGTAGTACTCCTCAACGAGGAAGTTGGTCTCCTCCGTCTGTCCCAGCGCTTCGACGCGAATGGTCCACTCGCCAAACAGCGGCTGGTCTGACATCTGGTATTGCAGACTGACGGTACCGAAGTTACTCTGAACAAATATTTAACTGTTATTTCGGACTGCAATGTAGTATTAAATCCTTGAAATACTGATAAAAAAAATTGCGAATAAGATTAAAACTCTCTATTTTAAATCAATTGAAAATAAGGTTTCTGCAGATCCTGATTTTAGGCGATGAAAAAATGTTATGAGGTCTATAGCCGTCTGATGACCTGAAGGACAGTCTCCTGTGTTTACTATGCCATATAAATGTCTTTATGTATAAATTCAAAAGTTAAGCGCCCAAAACAAACATTATTGGAATACCCGAAAAGGGTAAATGAGTCATAGGTGCAGTGCTTCTATTTTCAAAACTTGTGTAACACTTCTTTATGTGAAAACATATTTGAATCTTGAATGCATCTTAAAAATTCACAGGGCATAGCATGATCGTCAATAACGGTATTCCACGAAGTCGACGGCGACACATTTCATACATACTGGCTATTATTCTGTACTATTAAAGGTTCAAGTTACACAATACAATATGCCCAGTACTCTTTTATTAACACCCATTGTTCTCGTATTGTTATGGAAAATATCAATTACTTTATATCCTTTTGTACTGTAAAGCATCCTTTTTCACATAGTTTTTTCATACTTTGGGTTGAAAATTCTATTCTCGTTATGAGTTTAGCGGCAAATAAAACGTTCCCCCCCTGCTGAGGTTTTCCCTAAAGACTATAGCATGGGGTTCTTCAAAAAGGATGTTTTAAAAGTTTTATAGTCGGCAACGCGCTTGTGATGCATACTTGCATAGTATTACAGGCGTCTATAGGCTATTGTAACCGCTTCCCATCAGGTGGGCCGTATGCTTCTTCGTCCACTTTGTTGTATAAAAGAAAAAAAAAATACCAGCGTGCCGTAGAAAAGTTCGTCCAGGGAAGTACTACCACCATGTCTATTTCTGCCGCACAGCATCGTTGTTTCGGGTGTGGGTGCCGGTGAAATTAACCACATACCTGTCTTGAGAGCCATCTCTTCATAATCCGGCGATTCGGGTCGAGGATAAACACATCGATGGCTCGCCCGAACGCTTTGAGCTCCGTGTTGATAGGTATTACTCGGAAACGCACTGGAACATAAACAAGTCGTTAAAATACCACTCAAGAGAAACAAGCGGAAGTTGGTACTTATAATAAAATTAAAATATCTATTCATCAAAGTGTTTATATTTAGATCATTTTTGAACATCTATGAACTGGTTAATTCAAAAGTGTAGTACGGGGAGTAGGTAAATAGATAATGCATTTACCGAAATTTCGTAAAACCTAGTTGCAGACACGGAGGTTGGAAACTCATTACAATGGAGAGGAAATGTCCTTGGTTTGACTAGGATGCGCGCGTGTCAAATTTATTCTGCGGTTCGTAGGTTTTTTTGATACTAAGTTCCTGCATGCGCGGCACGCACGTCTTTCCACCTTCCAGCAATATTTTTATTCGACGATAAAAATATCCCCTCCACCTTTTTCCAGTGTTTTTTAAGAAAGACGTCACGATACCAATACCACGTGAGAGTAGCAGCCGGCAGAAGTGTTTACTCTTAAAGAACTAACCAGCTTGTCCTTGCATGTAAACAGGTTTATCCATTTGAATGAAGATGGTCATGAAACGGTTGGAGAATGAGAGCTGGGTCTCGTTGGTGAAGGCGCGCCCTCCGAACGGAGTGTCGAGGTACAGCCCTTCCACGCGCAGCTTGTAGTCGCCAGGAATCGAAGTCACGGGGATCTGGAATTTAACAAGATTTGTACACCAAGCAGGATTCAATCTAAGAGTGCCTTCAAATAAGGCTGAGGTACCACGTTACGCTACGTTGCGTCGCAGCGTCGACGCGTACTTTTTCATATAAACATACCTATTTATATTTTAGCCAAACTCGAAGTTTCGAGGGATGTCGCTGGATCGGCGGATGAGAAACGAAATCGGGGTCACCCTCCGCGGGTAAGAATTACACACAATTCATTTGTCAGCTCTTAATAACTTGCTAATGCTAGTTTAATGGTTGGAACATAGTCTTTATTTATTTATTTATTTATTAGAAAACCAACAGAATTTAGTAACTTAATAATATAAAAAAAAGTTACTGTGAGAGCACTGGTGGTCTAGTGGTAGTGGCCCCGCCTTCCGATCCGAAGATCGTGGGTCCAAATCCACACCAATGAGTATTTCTGTCGAAAAATTGATGTGCACTTTGCCAGTACTCTCAAAACGGTGACGGAAAACAACGGAAAACAACGTGAGAAAACCGGCGTATTGTAGAACCTAAAAACGTTCGAGCAACACGTGTCAAGGGCCCACCAGCGGTCTACTTGCGGAAAAACCTGCCCGCACATCAAGTGCGCATGATAAACTTGCCAGAACTTACCCTCATATTCAATATTTCAGGCACACCCTGCTTCACCCTCTGAATAACATCAGCAATTTCCACTCCGTTGCAGGATATGGACGCTCGGATAGTCATCTGTAATCTGGTCTGCAGGATGTTCACGGATATCTTGTAGATCTGACCAGGTCGAACCATGCGTGATGCTACTATGAAGTATGTTCTGGAAAATAGTGATTTACTTGAAATTGTTTTGGAGTCATATTTTAAATGAAATAAAAATAAATATTTTTTTAAAAAATAAGTCAAGAAATCCAATTGGTTTCTCAAAACTATACAAGTAGCTTTTAACCTTTTTAAAGGAAAGAAGAAATTTAGAAAATTAAAATAAATTTTGTGGACAATCCACACAACACTATCTGGCCCCAAACTACTAGCAGAGCTTGTACTATGGGAACCAGATTTTTTTTTATTTTTTAATCTGCGATCAGTCTTCCGACTATGAGCTGATGGTTTGTTGTAGGTAGGTTGTAGACTTTCAAGATCCGCACTCCAGTGAGCGCTTCTCTTTATTCTTCGGCATTATATCTGCCCATCCAGATCGATGATGTGCTGTCTGCGCAGCCTCCTAGGGTAGCTGATGGTGGTAAGCTTTGTTTATGGGAACCAGATAGCTGATATGAAATGATGCAAAATTTTATTGTTCACCACTTCAGTATGTTGTGGTTAATTTCATATTCAAATTTCTACTTGATATAAATTTTATAATGAGTTATTTAATAAAATTATTGACTGGCCTCTCAGCCCATTTGGTAGTAGCTCTGCCTTCTGTGCCGTAGGTTGTGGGTTAGATTTCCACCAAAAACAGAAATTTGTTCTGTGTCTGGTGTTAAAATTGTATTCTAAGTATGTTTTTACCAAAAAATGAATAAAAGTATTATATTGTTCCTATAGTGCAAGCTCTGCTTAATTTGGGGCTTGATAGTGTTGCACCACAAAATGTATATTTTTTATTTATATATTTAAAAGTACTTACGCTTCTGTTATAATAACACTTTCAGTTTCTAAAGCTGCCCCTTTGTATGAAGTGCTATAAGTCCTACCAGCATCCCATGAAGGCCTCGGGGTGTTGTCTGGATTGTATGGATTCTGGAACTTCACATCTTTCCGGTTCTCAAACTGATTGAATCTCTGATCTTGATCATACGGAGTCCGATTCACATCAAACTGATTTATACTCGGATTATTTTGGAATTTTCTGTTTTGATCATAAGAATTATCGTATCGTGGGTCCGCATTGGGGTTATAATAGTCATTGGTCGAACTTGGCTGGTTCGCATCAGGGTCGAAAGTAGGCGGAACGTATTCCTGTGACATGCACAGCTGTAATGCTGCTGCCGAAAGCAGCAATATGAGATTCATAGTTCAGTCTTTTACTTTAAGCACCTGTAACAAGAGCATTAGATAAGTGGATGCACGCTTGAGCGGTTGCAGATATAGGTCAGTGCTATCTAATTTTAACTCTTGAGTTGGGGGGTTCAAATAGCTGCAAGACTGCAGTAGACTTTCAAGTTGAGTTTTGTAAAGTCTGTCTCAGACACTACACATTCTGATGCACGATATGAACTGAATAATATTGACGTTTATAAAGTAAACAAGAAAAATAGCTTAGGTTCGTTACTTTAGGCCCTAATTTAATAATAAGTTCACAGTTTACATGGGTCTGAAGTTAACGCCCATGAGTAACGTTAAATTTATCTAAATCACTAAATCAATAGCAAAGGCCAGCCTAAATTCGTAAGTGCTTTTTAGTTATATATCAGAACAAACTGCATGTTTTCGTGAAAAACACGTATTGCGGTAACAAACAACGACTCACTTCATTTTTCACAATCACAAAACAGAAAATGCGAAACAAACGAACGTCGCGCAGGCGCACCACCACGCCCGGCTAACTAGAGTGCGCTAAAAAGTTAAAACCGGTAGAAAATCCGAAACGAATCGAATGAGTCGAGATATTCAATATTATTCCATTCATGTCATGAACTAACAGGACGGTTCAATTTATGACGATTTTCATTTCATGACAAAGATAGAGGTTTTTTTATCAATCTTAAAAGTTTTTTTTAAACGTTGCTCATTTTAATAAGCATGGAATATGTAAATCCTCGAGAGAACCGGTTTTAATAACCGATTTTTTTAAATTCAACGGTCGAACTCTATTTCGTTTGAATTGTCAATTTGTCTATTGATTAGCATTTCCAACTCATCTTCTTATTGGTTAGATCTAGCAAAAATTGTAAAATCACCTGACCTATTTATTTCCAACTTACTACGTACCAGGGACCCAATCACAGAATACAATATACTCGAGAGTAGAGCTCCGAGTCCATACAAATACGGATGGAATGTAAATTTTTAGTTCATGGGGTACAAAGTAGATGGCATTTAATTTTTTTTTTTATTCGCCTCCTCCGTGGTGCAGTCAATAAACGTCTTGATATCTGCTCAATTGTACCAAGACAAGGAACTCTGGTTCAAACCCCGAAACGGTAGTCTTTTTGCATTGAAAAAAACAATCAACGCTATCTATTTTGTATAAGTAGTGGCACGTAAATCTAGTGCTGAGCGATACGCGGAAGTGATAGCTGCGCATGATGAGTACTATCACGCACGCAATACAATTATTACTTTAAAGTTTAGTTAGTTATTATCTAAATAACGTTCGTTTTTCGTTGCATTGCGTGTTGCGGTGACTTTGTCAGAATATATTTAGTTAATATTTTCAACAGGTTTTTTCGTTAACGAATGTCAATGAATTTGGTGACGAACCATAAAGACAGTTTATTAATTCAACGACCACCTACGGTAGTGATAAAAAAACCATGACAAATCTCTATTTATAAAACAGCTTTACTTTGCGTCCAACCAAAAGCAAAACCTCAGCTTGCCACACTGATTTCGTATGGATTTTTCTAAACAAAACAAACTTCAATCAATTTCGCTTGTTTCGTCTTGGTTGGTCGGTCACATGCATGCACATGTGCATTGATCTAGAAAAAAAGGCATGATATTTGTGTTGTGAAAACAGGAAAACGTACCGTAATGTCCGGATACTTGGAGGTGAAGTATCCGTTCAAGTCTAATCTCGGTCTAAATCCTTTTAAGGTAATTTCTTCATTAATTATGTTCGAAGAATGTACATTTTTGTTTGTTTTATTTATTGATTTACTGTATGTACTTCTTGGCAGTCGTGGAAACGACAATGGTGTATATTGCGGCCGAGCCCGACGTTCTCGGGTGGTATTTTGGCTGTTTACTGCAGCGAGGCCGGAGCTTCTGCTGGTACGATCGATCTGCCCTCGGGCTTCGTAGTTCGAAGGGCGAAGTCTCGGACGCGGGCGCACGCCTTCGCCGTGTTCCCCGCTGACGAGCCGCGGAAGCCCCGAGTGTTACTCGCGGCCACCACGCTTCACGATGCACATGTCTGGATGGACAAACTGAGATCTCTCATTAATGGGAACAAGTTTATGGGTAACTAATAAAACCACTTACATTATGTTCAAAATTTCTAAAGAAAAGGTCAGAGTTTCTGTTATCTTCCTACAGCTCTATTTTGTAAACATCTTTTTGTTGATAAATCATAGACTGTTTAGTGTTTACAGACTTGTTCTAATAGTCTGCTTCATTTTAGAAGGGTCTGCTACTTCATATCATTTTTAAATTAAAATAACTCCATTCAATAACACTTTATTGTGTCCTATTATGGAACACTGACATCATTACATTGAATGCAAATATACCTACGCAAACAGATGTAGGTACTCACTTTAGAATGTCTATTGTGTTGAAGCGAGGGCCATGGGAAAAAGTCAATCCATTTCATTGTGTACCTAACTCTTGCATTGCTGTTGTCATTTGGGGTAATTTTGTTGTTTTTTCATGAGAATTTTTTGAAAATGAATAAGAGTACTTTTGATATTTAATAGCACAATTGTTTATTAAATACAGGTATTTTAAAATTTCACAAGAAACATTTGAGCTATCTGTAGACTCTTACAAGTATTCTTTTTTAATTTTTTGCCTGTGAAATTTTTATTGTCTCCAAAATTACCCTGAACTCATGCATCATTTTCAGACTCAGATGGCTTACTTAAAGATTCCTACTCAGTCACGGTGAACATCACAGAGTTCTCCCGTAAGTGCGGGCTGAGTAGCTCCGACAGTACTGTCACTGTATCATCATCCGGAGTGTTAGTGTCGCACAGCCGGAAGCTGGGCATCTTTGTGGAGTGGAAACATGTGGCCGATGTGCTACTGAGCATGGAGAGTGACAAAAATGGCACATGCATTCTGACAGTTGATAGGTTGGTTGGTTTCCTATTATCGCACTGATGACTTGTATTTGGCCTGTGCGGTGGATATCGGCTCTTTGTAGTTGAGAGATGGTCTATATTTTCAAGACCAGCTTATTCTATGGTATTGGAACACTGCATGGTTTGACTAGTAAAAGCTTACAAATTATTGGCAAGTTGGCCTAATCACACTTGATATTTAGTGATGTGCAATAAAAAGAACTTTGAAGCTTTCCGCAAACATATTACTTGTACATATTAATTTTATGAATACTTTTCCAAGCTAGGTGTTTGGTTTTCTTAGTGCTGCACTATAACTCCTACTATAACCCATTCTGCTCTCATTTACTAATATCATTCATGTGTGAATCTGGAAAATTTCATTCATTCTACAACAAAAATTATTAGATTAACAAACTCACTCCCATGTAATCATCCAGTTTTATCTCCGTGACATTGTGGATTACATAATCTCAGCCCTGTATCACACATTGCTGGGTATAGACCTCCTTCATTTTCGGTTCTGCCAGCCTCTTCTGTTCTGTGCAAAAAAAACCTAGCAGTTCTGTGTTTTTAGGCACAGAATCCTAGTAACAGAATTAGTTTATCTAGCGGCACATAACTTTAGCGCTGAGCGATATGCGGAGGGGATAGCTGCGCAAGCGTCGTAGTGTGCGCATGTCGCGAACACTGATGTGTGGATGTGTGCAGAGTGTCATATTGGTACAAAGAGCGGAGTGCGACTGGAGAGCCAATCAGCACTACGCACGCCCGCCCTTCATTATGCTATTCGACCTCAGGTACCTTATTTTTGACTTCTGGCCAATAACGGTCAGCGCTAAAGTTATGTGCCGCTAGCTATATGTATAATGGTTGTGGAATACTCGTAAGTTCTGATACCCACGACAGGGAATCCTGATGTAGGGTCTATTTAATATTGTAGCGAGTTCCAAAATGGCGGTGGCGAGTTACATTTCTGTTCGCCCCTCGCGTCCGACCTCACAGCTGCTCTGAAGTTGGGGCGGTCCAAGCACGGCGCGGTTATCTCCAAGAAACTGAGCAAAAGCGAAGGAGACCTGCGCATCGCGAAATGCAGTGATATGGATTTAGGTAAGATGATTCTACATACACTATAAAACCTATGCTATTTGATGTTCGTTTTATTATTTTTCTCACATTTTATAATCCCTAGGCACAGACGGTAGATATCCCTTTGTAAGTAATACGCTTATAGTTATGCCAAATAGAATTAACAAACATTCCTCTGTTTACCCCTTTGGCCATAAAAAAACTAGAATGTTTTTTTTATTGTTGTTGGGGTCTTCATAGTGTTTTCGTTGCAGGTGATGTACGAAGAAGCAGCTGGTACAGCGGTCCTTCCGAGGTCTCGTTGGATGATCTCGAGCTAGTCATGGCTAAGGTACTTTTTATTACAGATCTCCAGATATTTGTTACACAACATTCTATAGCTTCTGCCTATGGATTTAGCTGTTAGAATACTCTTTTCCGGCGTCAGTATTTCCGGAACGTTTTAATTTAGGATTTTTTAAGACATGAGTGAACAGGTGGATTATACCTAAGCATACTCTTAGGCTGCATCCTCACTTTCCATCAGGTCTAAAGGCAACCAAATACTTAGCTATCAATATTAAAAAAAAATGCAATGTAGTAATAATTGGGTATGGGAAGAGAGCAGTGGAGAAAAACTACTGGTGTACATAACATACCCATGTTTCTAGCAAGAGCATGTTTTTAAAGAGCACTGGTGGTCTAGTGGTAGTGGCCCCGCCTTCCGATCCGAAGGTCGTGGGTTCAAATTCACTCGTGTACCAATGAGTTTTTCCGTCGAAAAATTTATGTGCACTATGCCAGTACTCTCAAAACGGTGAAGGAAAAAATCGTGAGGAAACCGGCGTGTTGTAGAACCTAAAAAAGTTCGAGCTACACGTGTCAAGGGTCACGCAAAAAGGGCCCACCAGCGGCCTACTTGCGGAAAAACCTGCCCGCACATCAAGTGCGCATGATAAACTTGCTGAACCCATGTTTTTGACAAGGCTCTCGCTCTGCTTCTCTGCATCCACATCAGCACATCACCATGGGGGATGATAGAACATTGCTACCATCTATCCTTCTCCCACACATTACTGGTATTGACGATTTGCAGGAAAGTAAGCGTATCCTACCGGGTCAGCTGTCGCGTTGCAGCGCCGAGGGAGACTTGGCACCAGCGATCGTTATTGACGACAGGTATAATTATTTGTCGATTTTATAAATCTATATAGCTACTTGATTCTTCGCGCGTGGAGCTATTGTGATATAAATTTCATAGGTTACAGCCATTTGAGGGGTAGAATATCAAGAATCAGTATATCTATGCACCAAAACAAAATATATCACCAAAAAATCAAAGCCATACTGGAAAGCTATTCAATTGAATCACAAGGATTTCTTTAATACATCTTAAAGCTGCGATCTATGCGCCAGTTCAGCGCGAGAAATTGAAGTCTTCGACTAGTGGTTTAGAGTACGCGTCATAGTGTGACACATTTGAACATCAACATTTAGAACGCACATTGTGGTCCGTGAATATACATCCAGGACCACTCTGGTCTGAGGGCCTACATAAATACAAAACCACATTGCGTTACTCTACGGGAACGCGCATATGACAGTTTTCGTGCGCGCGTGAAAGCGTAAAACACGGGTCCATTTAAAAAAACATTTGGTAGTTAAGAAGGTCATGATAGAATTAATGGTCTTATAGCAACAAAACTTGTCTAAAAATGCATAACATTCGCAGCATGTCGGACCGTCGCTCCCTAGTATCGATAGCGTCGGGCATTTACGAGGAAATCGCCGACGTGCCGCCGCAAGACGACGTATATTGCAAGATGAGCCGTGGACCTGACTTCGTGAAGGTAAATATTCATAAACAAATACATTATAAGGGTTATATCATCTATCTGGTTCCTATAGTACCGTTTTCTCAGCTTTTTGCTTTCGTAGAGCGCTATCTCTTTCTGACGCTCACTACGCTCTATGAAGCCGAAATTAGCTAATGTCCAATATTTGTTGCCTACTATACTATGCAACTTTTTTTAGATAAAATATTCAACGAACCATTCCGTGAACCAGGTCCCATTTTCACGCGAACATAAGCTGTGACAGACAGGAAAGTAACGACTTGATACGTACCGTTTTTTTTCTACATTTTAGACGAAGAATTTTTTCTGAAATACCTTAGCACAATTTTCTAATTCAATGTACAATTTCCAGCAATGCAAGAAGTTGGATACATCAGTATCGCAGTGTCTCGCAGACATGGAGCCGCAGTACGAGTGCGTAGCGGAGTGTCTGTACGGCGCCCGCCTGCGACCCCCGCCGTTACCGCCGCGCACCATACCACGGTCAGTGCTAGATGGATACATCACCACGTCTGTCAGACCATCTTCGCCTTTACCTTCTCTGACCTATAAAATTCGGCAAATTTATCATCCGCACTTGATGAGCGGGCTGGTTTTTCCGCAAGTAGGCCGCTGGTGGGCCCTTTTTGCGTGACCCTTGACACGTGTTGCTCGAACTTTTTAGGTTCTACAACACGCCGGTTTACTCAAGATGTTTTCCTTCACCGTTTTACTGTCATAGTGCACTAGATTTGAACCCACGACCTTCGGATCGGAAGGCGGGGCCGCTACCACTAGACCACCAGTGCTCTCTCACTGACCTATATCCCGATGACACTTTTGTGCAGACGCTAGACTGGCTAGGCTTTTGACTAGGAGAGTGATGAGTATGAATGTAGATGGATATGTAGGTATAGGTAGGCCAAAGAAAAGATGGATGAACAGTGTGAAAGATGACATGGATAAGAAAGAAGGAAGACTGATAGAAGAGAATGGAAGAGGAGACCATGTTGTGCTGACCCCAAATAAAGTGGGATAAGGGCAGGAATATGAAGATGCTAAACTTGCACGGAAAAGGTGTGAAAGATTTTCGTAGCTTTACAAATGTAGGATGTATCTCTAGCGCACCCTGCCGACGAGAAATTCTTGTTTCCCCTTTTTTTACTAGTTTTAAATAAAACTCGTTCAGCAAGTGCTCGCTTCTCGCTCATAGTCGGCGGTGAAACAAGTGCCTAAAGCTCATGACTACAGCGGTGCAAGTGAAGTGCCACCACACTGGAACTTCACTGCTATTATTTTAGACTATTTTTGATTTGTAAAAGGATCATATAAAAAAACGGTAGGAACCGAGACGTAGTTTATTGCCTGTTCTTCTACGCTTGGTCGCGTGGAACTGGCACCTAGATTCACCTAGCTTTAAGACGTTTCAAAGTGATTCTTGCATCGTACTGAATAAAAAAATTTTGAGTTCGAGTTTGAGTTTGGGGTGCTTGAAACGGCCGTCCAGACGGACCAATGTTTGAAATGATAATGTTGGTATTTGCTTCAGTGGTTCGACGTTATCGTCATGGGGCGTGACACGGCACGGCTCGCTGGGCTCGCTGGGCGGCGGCGCCGCGCACGGAGCGGAGCGAGCCAGCGCCACACGCACTCTGCCGCGGTGGGACCGCTCGCGGCAGGCATTCAGCGCATTCAGGTATTATTGGACACCAAGATCCCAAGCGTAATAACAGGAACAGATTTCTATCGTCCTGTCTCCATACACGAACTTGAAGAACTTGATTATCTTGTGCCAGCTTAATTTAATTCGCGTAAAGTCATCAATCGTTTGGTCAGTTGTATCAGAAGGAGGAATTTAAACGTCTTAAAGCTTAGTGAGTCTAGTCTAGTTCCACGCGACCAAATCTAGAAGACTAAGCAGCAAACTACGGCTTTATTCCTACCATTTTTTCGTATGATGCGCGAACTTCACGTGAAGTGATTCTTCTTCAGTGAACTTCAGTGAACTTGATTCACTTCAAGTGCAAATTTTCAAAAGTTTCTTAGTGCCTACATCCCTCAAAGAATGCACAGTTCATCCTGGCTTTCTCGTGATGAGTGAGTTTAATAAATTCTTTTTTGTTCCAGAAAACGCCTAAAAAGCGACTCGCGCACCGCCCTATCGCCGAAATCCGAAACATCCAAGGACAAGGACGTGGAAACCAAGAAGAAGAAGTTCGACTTCACGACCTCCAGAGAGATGTTCAAAAGCTTCAAGGTCAGTCGCAAGATGAAGAATCTCAAAATAACTAACCTCGGTAAGGAGAGCAAAAGCTGTGAGTTCTTAGACGACACCGAACATGTTACACCAAACCGATGCTCGAAGTCTGTTGAATGTTTAGAAGAAAACGACAAGTTTCTAGACAACTTTGACGCAGACTTATCCATAGAGTTTGAAGATACTGTAGCAGCTTTGTCGTTGCCCCAAGAAATAGTTCACCTAATACTTAGCAATCACGAAATACTCAACGATCATGAGATGAATGATCACGAGAAAATGAGCATCAATCTAAGAGACGAGGTCGAGGGTGACTACATGCCAATGTCGCCCTTAGTGCCTCCGTCGGCTACTTTAGAACACCACTACATAGTCATGTCGCCAAGGTCGAATATAGCTTGAAGTCTAGTCGTCGGTTAAGCTTTTTGTATTAGTTGTGATGTTACCGTGCCTTCGATACTGTACCTATGTGTAGGTATGACATTCGAGCGATCTTTTTCGGTAAGGTACCACTAGAGTATTCAGGGGACTTTCTCCAAATAGCTATTAGTGTAATACAACTAGAGTGAGGAAAAAATGTGGTGTGAAAGAAGACGTAGTGATGAGAGTAGAGAAAGGTATGCTTAGATGGTTTGGGCATGTAGAGAGAATGGATTAAAGAAGATGAACAAAACGGGTGCATCAGGTGAGTGTGAATGGAACTGCTGGAAGGGGAAGACCTAGGCGCATGTATCTCGATCAGATAGCAGACGTGTTAGAGAAAGGCTAGGTTAGGAGTACCCTAACCGACGTGATGTATGGAGAATGTTATGAGAGTGAATGAAGTGAAAGAGGTGTGTCAGGAACGTAGTGGAAATCCGTGATCTCTACCTACCCCCAAGAGGCGTGATTAGGTGTATGTATGTATGTTATGATATTTGTATGAAAGCATTTCGTAAAAACGCTTCAGTGTTTATAAGAATGTCCACATAATTGTTTGTATTGTGCTTTGAGCTTTATTTGTGTACATTCACTTTGGAGTATTTAGATGGTGACCAATAATCTACACAAGGTGACCAAGTCGTTGTCTCTCTCTTTCATAGGACATTTTAAGTAAGAGAGATATTGACGGCAATAGAAATCGCTTTCTTTGCTAGTAAGGTAGGTTCAAAAGACTAGGAACTTTTTGAAGTTCGACTTATAGACTTGGGACTATTATCCTGTTTTTCGAAAGTCCAGCTAGTATATATAGCATAGATTTAATTATTGCCGTATTTAATTACTTTGGGTGTGTTTTATGTATATGTAAAACCTTAAAAGAAGGTACAGTCAACGTCAAAAGTAATTAAATATTTTTATTCTTAATAGTTGAAATATTACTTAAATGAGGGCACTTTTGAGAAAAGTTTTAGAATTGATTCGCCTTGAGCCATGACAATGCCCGAAGAAGGCATTTTATAATTTAAATAAGTTATCTATTTTTGGTTTGATTGTACTTAAAATCAGCGGCAAAGATAGATAACTAATTTACCTAGTGGTAGCTAAAATAGCTTTTAATGCATCTCTAGTAAAGTAAGTTTTGTTTAATTTGACAAATCAATGTATTTGTTTATGATTTTGCTCAAAGAAGTTGAGGCTGTATTCACAAGCAACATTTTCTTAAACGACATTGTAGAATCATGTACAATAGATCCAATGGTGTGTTTACTTTTTAATATGTAAAATGACTGGCACGTAAGGCATCTATAAGCCTCAAGTTTATGGACGCAGAGCAGTGCGTCGTAGGGTACGTTCCTGACGTGTGTGATCGAAGCAATGCTTTGCTATTGGCGATGGTTATTACTTAACATCAGGAGGGCCATATGCTTGTTCCATCACCTAGTTGTATAAAAAACGCAATAAGTCGTCAAAATATCGAAAAATGTGTATCATCATCGCATTTTATAGCGCAATACACACTGAGCCCGCCGGGTCGCCGACATAATTATGTCGGCGACTTTTTGTCTTGTCTATTCTTTTCATACAGGCCGCCGCCGGGTTGTGTCGCCGGGCTTTGTCGACCCGGCGGGCTCAGTGTGTATTGCGCTTAATACCTATTACATATTAAACATTTTAGTCGACTAAGTTTGTGAATACAGGAATAAGGCCGTCCAATTGTGGTCTAAAATTCACGAAAAGACTTGTTTGTATTCTTACTAATTTAATTGTTTACTCTAAGCTTTTATTTTTAATCATTAATAAATTATTGTATTTATTTGGAAAGGGACGTGAAATAGTCTGTTAGAAAATTGGACGCACACTGGCACGCAACGTGTTTTTTACAGACTTCAAAAAAAAAACAAAGAGGTTCTCAATTCGGTTGTATTTTAAAAAATATATATTTTTTAATGTTTGTAATTACATAAATTCAAAATTTATGAGCGATTTGATAAAATATCTAGATTATACTTCCAGATTGGTCTCATAGTTTGGCCATGAAGTCAGTTTCTCAAGTTTTTTAAACTTCACTTGTTGAATATATTGTGCTGAAACTATAGATTGGACGTCCAAGAACTGAGTATAGCATAATTGTATTTATACAGGGTTATTCATTATTAGCTGCAAATACTCAGGAATTAGGTTCAACAAATAGAATAAAAAATATTTATGAAATTATTTTTTTTTAATTTGATCAAAAAATTTTTCAAGTTTTTGTATCAAAATTTTATTTTTATTAATTTCTTTACGGCTATTGCATAATGATTGCCATGGAGAACAGGACGATGACCCACCCAGGCGGTGACTAAACGCAGAGTGTCACTCACGGCGCGCGGGCGCGGATCAAAGGTCAAAATAGGTCAGGCGCCAATGATTCCTTTATCGATTTTCTCGGGATTTTCATAACAAAACTTAAAAAAAATCATTCCATAAATATTTTTTATTTTATTTGTTGAACCTAATTCCTGAGTATTTGCAGCTAATAATGAATAACCCTGTATAGGTAAGAATTGCTTGGTTTTAGAAATTACTTGGGTTCGTAGTGACACTTATCTGTAACGCGATCCTAAGGACTCGTCCGCTCAGCGATTTTTCACCGCAAGGGTTTTTTTCGCAATTCAGTAATAAATTGAATCTTATTGAAGTACGCACCAGCGTTAAAAAAAGGCGTGGGAATAAAATATGTGATTTGATCGGTGTGATTTAGGTGATTTTTTGCGTAACTCCGATTGAGGAATATTACGCAAGAATAGAAACCTTGCGTTGAAATACCGCTGTGTGGAATCGCCTGTTACTCGAATATTTCAAAAACCACCTTATCCACGGCTAGATAAAGCCATGTTAACTATCACAAGTCCACATTATACTTTACTCATGCGAGCAATTAAAGAGATGTCTCAAAACGTCTGATGGTTTTAAGCTAGGGCATCTTATGGTATTGTAATGGGATTAAACTAATGTGTATTGTAGACTGATAGAGAATCTGCCAAAAATATAGGTTTAATGGAATATGAATCTCACCCTGAAAATTCATCAACCTATGGTGTTAGGTTAGCAGCGGAAGCAGCACCAATATCACATACTTTTTCACTGCTGCTTGTGTGTGCAGCTGCACTGCAGCTTGCTTTTTACTATCTTTTGAAAGTATTCCCCTAATTCATAATGACAAGGTGATTGCGTATCTTTTGTTGCTATCAAAACCTAGTCTCTTCTTTTAATTTTGACATCATTTTGAACTCTTATTGCAATTAAAAACAAATTGAAACCAAACCCACCTTTGACAAGGAACGATGGCAACAAGATGTAATGTGGATGTAAAAAAAGATGAAATAGCGAATAGGAACTTCGCTTTGAAAAACTAGTATGGCAACAGATAGTGGTCGAAAATGATGGCAACAAGATACGTGATTGCTATTCCTTGATAGCAACAGAAGTACAAAATCACCCGGATGATACTGTATGAAGGTAGTATTATTGTCCTTTTTAGGGTTCCGTAGCCAAATGGCAAAAACGGAACCCTTATAGATTCGTCATGTCTGTCTGTCTGTCTGTCTGTCTGTCTGTCTGTCTGTCCGTCCGTCCGTATGTCACAGCCATTTTTCTCCGAAACCGTAAGAGCTAGACTGATGAAACTTGGCGAGTAGATGTATTCTGTGAACCGCATTAAGATTTTTACATAAAAATAAAAATAAAACTATAAATTTCGGGGGTCCCCATACTTGAAACTGAAACTCAAAAAATTTTTTTTCATCGAAGCCATATGTGTGGGGTATCTATGGATAGGTCTTCAAAAATGATGTTGAGGTTTCTAATATCGTTTTTTTCTAAACTGAATAGTTTGCGCGAGAGACACTTCCAAAGTGGAAAAAAGTTGGTCCCCCCCCCTCTAACTTCTAAAGTAAGAGAATGATAATACTAAAAAAAATATATGTTGTACATTACTATGTAAACTTCCAACGATATTTGGTTTGAACGAGATCTAGTCAGTAGTTTTTTTTTTATACGTCATAAACCGTAAACTGCAATTTGCCTTTCGACGAACTACAAGAACCTTATTATGTTACATCAAGTAACATAATATAAAGGTTCTTGTAGTTCGTCGTGCTACGGAACCCTTCATGGGCGAGTCCGACTCGCACTTGGCCGCTTTTTTTATATAATTTTGTCAACGAAAAGAGATGGCAACTAATTTGTCACTCACTATAGCGATTGGTGGTTACTTATTAACATGAATTTAGTGTGAATTATAGTTATAAGGTGTGTATACGGCTTAATTTGCTAATGTGTTGTGATATTTAGTACTAATTGTTATCTAAATTTCTTATAAGCTTCAACGCTTCTGTTGATTTTCTCGACTTCTATTTAGCGCGTTAGATTTTAGATAATTGAGATTTTCTTTCTGAACTTGTTCTAGCTAATTTTTCTGTAACTTATTTAATATTAAAGTTTCTCTTTGATGTTGATATCAACCATATTTGATACCTTTTCGTACAGTCAACATCAAAAGTAAATAATGTATGAGCTTACAACATCTCTTAGAGCCGTTTTCGCTAGGCTTAATAGCTTAGTTTATAGGTTTAGGCTTATAAAACGAATATTTTAGGATTGTTAGTATTTAAACCTTTGTCATTTGACCGCTATTTATCTAGTTTTAATTTGAGTTAAACTAATTTGATCTACATTTGGCTTTGGTAGCTATTTACTTACCTATGTAGAAGTTTATTCGATTGATTTACTATAAAATATGTAGGTGATCGATGTCACAGTAAATAATTTTAATCAAATACAAATTCACTTTGTCCAGAGTTATCGTATTATCCCTATAATTGACCGAGTGATGAGAAAAAGTTTGGTGATTGGCCAAAAATGCTTTTGTCCGGCTATCTGTCTGTTCTCGCCTATGAGTCGCATTTTTTATGTATTTTGTATGACTTAGAAGTTTTTGTGCTTCGAAGTTTTTTTGTAGGGTTACGTCCTCCTAAAAGAAGCAAAAACGGGAGGGGGGGGGGCTACTGGATATCTCCGCCGCGCCATATGAGATCCAATTTTGTTGATTCTTTTTTTATTTGAAGAAAGTAACTTTAAGATCTCATAAAAATCCGGTGAAGATCTGATGAAAATCTTCGGTATGATGGGCAGAATAGTAAGACATTTAGGTCGATTTTTGACGCTCTCTAGAACTCTTTAACCCTTAAATGCTTTAACCTTTGATTTTATGTGGTTTAAGTAGATCATGGTACTTGCGGTAACAATTGAAGTTGGAATTTGAAGCCATATTTAAGTTAGGTTGATAGAGATGTGACGTTTATAGTTTGATTTACCCCAATATGTGAGAAACAAGAGGTAAAGATGATTTTAAATGTTTGATAATAACTAAGACGTTATCCATTGATTATGTAATTGTAAACCGATCATGAATAGGCACTAAATAGTTTGCTAGAAGTCAGTTTTTTAGTTATACAAGGTGTATCTAAATATGTGTACTATGCGAAGGTGGGGGGTTTCAGACCACAATGGTGATCAGTTGTGGAGGGGAGATAATTAAAAATTCCTATTTTCAGTTTCCCATACAAAAATATTTAATTTCATAATGCCTAAATAAATTGTCAACCCTTGTAACCCCTTGACCCCTTGACCTACTACCTCTGTAGGTCTACTACTACTACCTACTACCTCTGTAGCTGAGTTTAGGGTTGTCACTTTGTATAAAGTCAGCTGTTAATGTTGAAACTTCGTTGCAGTTTTTTTCAGAGATACCAATCGAAGTTCGAAAAGTCGTTGAACAAAAGTTGTTCCCCGGGGGGTGGAAATTCACCCCCCTTCAGGATAGTACACATATTTTGATACACGTTGTATTTTTGTAATAGACAGTATTTTTTTAATCAAGTTATATCACACTTTTAGCACATTGTCATATTTTTTGCATCAGCTGATTTTCCGCCATTCTGGAGGTCGGAAATTCGTCAAAATGCTATGTCAATGTACGTCGTGTGAATATTTTGTGAGAGGACCAAATTGTTTATTTTTTATGTTAATTTATTTTGCTAAGGAGTGTTGAGAAATACCTGCATTGTGTTATGGAAATAAAGTTTGTATGTGTATAAAAAAGTATTTCATTTTACCATAGTACACCATTAGCCATCTGCCCAAGACACGGGTACCACTAGCATCAGCCCTCTCATTTTTCTCCGCTCGCGTGGTACTGGAGCCTAAATTTCTTGGGCCCACCGAGAGATTTTCAATGTCCCTTAATACACATTGGCATTGCACAACCCCGCACTTTTTCTACATTTTCCGTATATCGTAGCTGTCGAGGCTTCTACGATGAGGTCGTCGATGAATTACTCAAGGAAATCATCCATTCTCTCTTCGAAAAGAAGCAATAAAATAAAATTGCAAAATGATCCGAGATGAGCCGAGTATTAGCCTCCAGTATCGAAAACTGAAGTCTTGTTTAGAATTTATAACTTTTTTCCTTCTATCCTAAGGTCCTCTATCATCTATCGTGGGTTCAAATCCAGTCGTTAAAAAATGATTTTTTCTGTAGAAAAATTTATGTGCACCATGCGATGATGATGATGCGCTAGTACTCTCAAACGGTGAAGGAAAACATCATTGGCTCTTTGAGAGTAAAATTATGGGTTGACTTTACAAAACACAGCACATTCATAAAACTTTTTTTATTTCAATGCTTTCAAATAATATCACAAAAATTAGTGTTCTGAGTCATAAAAAGCTCTTTAATTGATCATGTTTTCTGGTTTCACTTGCATATTACTATTTATTATACAGCCAATAAATACTTAATTATATAAAATAAAATGCTAATACAGTTACTAATACCTTACCCTTAAAGCTAATCATGAAAAAAAAATCCTATTTGTTCAACTAGGTATGACTTTCTAAAGTTATTATTTTAATTTATTTGTGATGATGATTATGTTTTTGCATTTCTGATATTTTTACTTAGATCTATGTACTTTAAATTCAATTCTTAACATTAACATAAATAGTTTCAGTAATATATTTTTGCAGATTTAATGATGTGATATTTGCAAAATGTGCGTCGATTTCTAAATTATTAAAATTTACCTACCTACCAACTTAACCTCTTATACATAGACGATCTTATTTTTGCAGCTAAGATATAAATAATAGTTACAATATATAAAAAAACATCAAATACCTGCAAAAAAGAAAAAAAAAACTTTTTGCAAATTTTACTTAGTTTTAGGAAAAATTATCCTTTAATAAATCAATACCAAAAACTGGTTAAGCACATTGTTTAAAATCTAAAACAAAGTATGACAATAATATTCGATTTGTTTTTAATGAACAGCGGGTGCGACGAGAGTCGCACCCGCTCTTCTGCGACTGTTCGTCCATGGGCGTCAATCTGACTATCAAACTCTATAAACTCTATAAAAGTGAAGTGGCACCACACTGGAACTTCACTGCTATTATTTTAGACTATTTTTGATTTGTAAAAGGATCATATAAAAAAACAGTAGGAACCGAGACGTAGTTTGTTGCCTGTTCTTCTACGCTTGGTCGCGTGGAACTGGCACCTAGACTCACCTAGCTATAAGACGTTTCAAAGTGATTCTTGCATCGTAATGAATAAAAAATTATTGAGTTTGAGTTTTTTGAGTTTATAAATAAAGCTATTTCTATACAAAATAACAAAACAAATCATAAGAGAGCTGCGCTTATTCTAAAAATACTTTATTTTATGTTTAATAATCTAAATGCATTCTTGAACCAAAATAAATTAATCACAATTTTTAATAAAATAATCTATCTTAGGTACATTCTCCTGACATCGTTCTATTTAAAATTTACTTTTCTTTGTACGTAGCATAATAATATGTATACTTGAGGGTGCATCCAAAGACAGGCTAGGCAGGCATCAAAGCTCAGCTGGTAGGAAGCAGCTCAGCTATTATTTAAAAAAATCGGTTGTCTGTAAAGTCGGTTTACTGACGATAGTTGAACGTGACAACGTCATACAGCTGTCCACGCGGACGCATCGCTCACTCAAGTAGGAGAGAAACACACGTCGAACGCTGCCGAACGCGTAGGCAATAGTGCCTCTTTGTCGCTCGTTCGCGCTCTCGCTTGCACTTCAAGCCTTAAATGGAACGCCTCAGAGCAAGGTAACTCCGCATGAGTCATGTTTTTTCATGCGTGCAGCCGGCTCCATCGAATTATAAAACGTTGTCACGTCAAAAATATTTCTTAAAAACTTTGATCCGTTTTTAACCTTATTTTAAGATACGATTGTTAATCTACTTTTGCCGCTGCTTGTACGTGCCTCCGGTACGATTGTCAAGGATTTAAAGTACCAACAAATCAGAGGGGATGCCTATTTGTATGACGTTGGTTTCTACTCAAATATGTTGCATAAAATTACCTGAGAGAGATAAAGGCAGCCGTGATTGCGTATTTTCGTTGCAATCAAAACCTAGTCGCATCTATCAATTTTGACATGATTTTTAACTTCGATTGCAATCAAAACAGATAGAAACAAAACATATATTTGATAAGAAATGATTGCAACAAAATACAAAGTAATTGACATGAAATAGCGAATAGGAACTTCATAACAACCAGTATAGCAACTAGACATTATCTAGTATCTAAGATAGCGAAAAATGATGCCAACAAGATACGTGATCGCTGTTCTTTGTTAGTCTCATTTATTTGTTAGTAGCAAACTTTTGATAGCAACAGAATGACACAATCCCCCGCTGATGTATAGTGGCGGAATGAAAATGTTCGTCGATTTAAAACTTGATTTGTTCAACGTATCACGATCACATACTACCTTTTGAAACTGAATAGACAGAATACACCGTTATGTTAACGTCACAAATTATGTCAAAATGTGTTCATGGTCAAGGCACTGGTGCAAGCCAAAACCGACTAAGGTGACTAACATTTTCATACCGCGACTGTACTAGCAATCTTACATTGCCAATTTTACATCTTATATCAGATAATCTCCCACTCGCTATCCAAATGATCATCGGGCGACACCAGTCTATCTTTAAACCCGTTCTTTAAATCCAATTTTAGCTCCAGATCAAGATTCCAATTATTAGGGAGTTTAACTACTTTCGGAACTAGATCTATCGGATTCGGTGTGATCGCGTCTTTAACTTTATTTGATTTCGTATCTGACTTATGACTTGTGGTATCAATTTGTTCTGGTGTGAATATGCTTGTGTAGTCGATATGTTGGTATTTGCGGTCGGTGTGTGTGTGAGAGTCCGTGACGTCATTGGTCTCTACGTCAGATGTGTCTGGTGTGTGTGAAGGGATGCTGAGAGATTCTAGGTTTAGCATCTTGGCGAGGATCTTTTCCTTTTCTTCAATTTGTTGCTCCAGAAGCTCGTCGTTTGGTTCCGGTACGTCGCTGGAATGAGAAAATTATGTAAATAAATGTTATCTTAAATAATATTTCAATGTACCTACTTTTTTTATTTACAGTGATTACTACACTAATAAGATATTCATCATCTTCTGCGCCGTAGATCGTGGGTTCGATCCCCACAAACCGAGAACACATATTTTGTTTGTTCTCTGTCCGGGTGTTGTATTGTATTCTATGTACATAAGTTTTTACAAAAACGGTTGCGGTATAAGGTTTATAACAGCTATTTGGTTCCCATAGTACAAGCTCTGCTTAGTTTGGGGCTAAATAGTGTTGTGTGGATTGTCTACAATATATTGTACACAACATACTCACCTATAGACGCTGACGTTCATAACACACGGCGCGGTAGTGACGCCGTCCTTCCTCACAGGCGTGGCTTTCCTCGGCGTATTCCCCCCCGACCCTCCTTCCCTCTTCCTACTCCTTCTACTGCTATGTATCAGCTCCTCATCATTCCTTCTCATATAACTGTTGTACAACTTCAACTTCTTCTGTAGCTCTTCAGACTTCGCGCGTCTGATTTCCTCCGCATCACTCGAAACGTCTCTGAATTCATTGATGATGGATTCAAGGACTTCTCCGGATATGTCTGTTGGTAGATGCTTTATGGGGGGTAATTCGAAGCATTCTTCCCCTGAGATGGTGGCTTCGATCACCTCGTTTTTGGTGAACATCGATATGGGCTGTTCTAACACGCTGGATATGTAAGGCACGGTATGGTCGAAGAGATTGGTGGTAGTGTTGACCGCGTGTTGTAATGATGTGGTGAGAGACTTTGTCATCAGGTTCAGTGGATCCTCTGTTGGAGATAGATAAGAAGTGAGTCAATGGAATTGTGTTTTAGTTTTTTAATTATATTTTGGAAATTATAAAAAATCCATAGAAGTCGGAAGACCGGAGGAAGAACGGAACCAGTTGAAGATATAGAAGCGATTCAATGGAATTGTGTTTATTTTTTTAAGTAGTCTGGAATTCTTAGAAAACCATATAGAACTAACGGAACCAGTTGAAGTTGAACCATATAGTATAGCATAATATTTTTTTCTGACCAAATTTTAAGTTTGCAATCGGACTAATGACAAAAGATGCTATATTTTTTTCCTTAGTCTGTGTCGTTTCACTGCTGGGCAAAGACCCCCTCAAAGACTTCCAGTTTTCCCTTTCCCGAGCTTCCTCCCACCATCTTCTACTCCCACCATCATCTGATGCTATAATTTAATAAAGAAAACCTTACTCTCTATAATTTTAAGTTGGTTTTACTTACTCATGCTGATAATACTGAAAATCAAGATAGCAAAAATAATAAAATAAAAAAGCAAAGCAATTAATAAATTTAGTAGCTACTTGAAGCTTAGGTAAGAATCCCTAAGTTCCTCATAATCATTATAATTCAATTACGATTTACCAGTTGAGTAAAAAAAGAAAAAAACCAATTGAGACAGAGAACAATGGCGATAGAGAACAATTTTACAATAATTAGTTTATATATTTAGGGCATTTTTTTCAATCTACAGATATAATAGGTTATTAAATTTAAACTGTGAGTAGGTATGTTAATTTATGAGTATGTCGGCTAGTTTTAATAGTTGTAAAATAGTACACCTCTGTAAATTTGATATTGCTGCAAATAAACATTTTTTCATTTTTTCATTTTCATTTTTCAATCCGTCAGATAAAAATTATCAAGTTATTTTTTAGACTTTTAAAAAAGTTATTTTTTTTCGAATATTTTGAAAAAACAACTCATTGTTTTTTGTTCTCCATTACCATTGTATTGCAATAGAAGCAGAGCCATTGCTCAAATACATAAATATACGAAGCGAAAGCAGGTGATTGATGAACAAATAAAAATGCAATTCTGATTAAAACGTATATTCATATATCGGTACAATGGCTGTGCGGTGAACATGGAATGGGATTTTATTCAAATACGGTCCAATTTATTAAGGTACAGTTCAATATCATAGTCCTCTTCTTCTTCCTGCCCTTATCCCACTTTATGTGGGGTCGGCACAACATGTCCTCTTCCATTCTCCTCATCAGACGTCAACTCTGTATTCACTTCTTTCTTATCCATGTCATCTTTCACACTTTTTTTATTGATTTTATAGTGTTTACTACACTTATGGAAATCACAAAGATTTTTATAATGTCTCAAAAGTTAAGAGCCGAGCGGGCAGCGGTGAGCAGCGGTCAGCGCTGCCCCGTACCAAGGGGAAGGTCGCGGGTTCAAATCCCGCTCGGCTCTTAACTTTTGGGACATTATAAAAATCTTTCACACAATACATCCATCTATTCTTTTCCATATATAATTATCCATTAGAATTTAATTATGTATTTATTGTAGGAATTTTTGTACCGGTTTTAGATAAAATATTTAAAAACGAATGTATCTCTTATGATTATAAATTATTACAATATCTATATTGACAATTCTCTTTTAAGATTTCAATGGATAAAAATACTATTGGCTTTCTATAAATTGCATACGTCCAATCTGATGGAATCGGTAACTTTACCTATATTTCTTAACGCTAAATTTACAAATCGAAACTATGAATAATTTTAGTGGAATGTTTGGATCATAAAAACATAATTTTTAATTCTATTTTGGCCATAATTTAAAAAAAACTTGCTCTCCTACATTTTGTCGAACGTGATCTTAGTGCAGACCACTTAGCACTAAATACAGTTTGCAAACTATAATTAGAGCATAGTTCATTACGTCATCTTATTTACAACCAATGAACTTTTGCGTTTTAACCACAACCTATGAACTTCATGCACATTGACATTGAAATACAAGTATTGGTCACTACATGTATTTCACTTTCAATGCCAAACGTATTTATTAACTAAGAAATGAAGAATGACATAACTTTTTTCTCAGTTCGTAACCCGGTAACAAACTAAGAAAAAATCATTCTACGTAGCTGGTACAAGCTCTAAAGGAGGGGTGCTCACACTTATAGTCTCGGCGATCGACCGGATAGTATTTTGAAAGCAAGGGATCGACTAAACTAATATGTAGGTAGGTCATCAGCAATGCTATTTAGCGTGGCAATGCCACAAGCGTCTACAAGAAATTGTACTGGGTGCCTATATTAAGCATATTGCAGGCGATCGACTTGAAAAGCTTTCGCGATCGACCGGTTGATCGCGATCGACCGTTTGAGCACCCCTGCTCTAAATGATCATTTCACTACTTGTATTTCAATGTCAATGTCCTACGTATCATTGTATAATTAACAAACAATCGTATTCATTTTTCATCAATTACCCACTAGTATCATATAAATTCAAGTGGATATCAGAATTGTCAGAAAGTACCTAAAAATTGCTTGTTCTTAGGCATCGCTGGTTACCAGTGTGGTTGATGGTAACTCAGGTGACAACACATACAAAAAAATATTCGATGACATGTCATAGTAAACAATAATTCTCTTCCTTCTTTTTGAGGGAATTAAAACCTACAAATTAGTTTTCCTAATTATATATTATCTATACTACATATTAAAATTAGTCAAAAATAAGTACATTGGTCCTATTTTGGTATTCGCTTTTGAGGTACCTACGTGACAAAAGTCTTAAAGTAGAAAATCTAAAACTATGCTAAATTCATTGAATTATTATTCAAGTCAATACATAACTGTTTTTTTTTATCAGCACCGTGAGGTACAGTCAGCTGCACAAGAAGGAATACAACTCGTAACTTTCATAGTTGTGTAAAGGACAAGAACTTAAATAACTCTTTTTTAGGGTTCCGTAGCCAAATGGCAAAAACGGAACCCTTATAGATTCGTCATGTCTGTCTGTCTGTCTGTCCGACCGTGTCACAGCCATTTTTCTCCGAAACCATAAAAGCTAGACTGATGAAACTTGGTGAGTAGATGTATTCTGTGAACCGCATTAAGGTTTTTACATAAAAATAGAAAAAAAACTATAAATTTTGGGGGTCCCCGTACTTGAAACTGAAACTCAAAAATTTTTTTTTCATTGAACCCATACGTGTGGGGTATCTATGGATAGGTCTTTAAAAATGATGTTGAGGTTTCTAATATCGTTTTTTTCTAAACTGAATAGTTTGCGCGAGAGACACTTCCAAAGTGGAAAAAAGTTGGTCCCCCCCCCTCTAACTTCTAAAATAAGAGAATGATAAATCCAAAAAATATATATGTTGTACATTACTATGCAAACTTTCAACGATATTTAGTTTGAACGAGATCTAGTCAGTACTTTTTTTTTTATACGTCATAAATCGTAAACCGCAATTTTTTTTTTCATCGAACCCATACGTGTGGGGTATTTATGGATAGGTCTTTAAAAATGATGTTGAGGTTTCTCATATCGTTTTTTTCTAAACTGAATAGTTTGCGCGAGAGACACTTCCAAAGTGGAAAAAAGTTGGTCCCCCCCCCTCTAACTTCTAAAATAAGAGAATGATAAATCCAAAAAAAATATATGTTGTACATTACTATGCAAACTTTCAACGATATTTGGTTTGAACGAGATCTAGTCAGTAGTTTTTTTTTTATACGTCATAAATCGTAAACCGCAATTTACCTTTCGACGAACTACAAAAACCTTTATATTATGTTAATTGATGCTACGGAACCCTTCATGGGCGAGTCCGACTCGCACTTGGCTGCTTTATTTAGTCAAAGAACTCAAAAAGCTCTTTAATCTCTTTTCGTTCTTTTTCTCTTTTTCTTCCCTCAGGATAAGTTTCCCCTACTTTTTTTTGTATTTACTTAAAAAAAACTCCATTGTAATGCTGCAACACATAACTTGAAATTTAAGAATTGTAAACATTTTAGTGCAGCCGACTGTACTATTGAAAGGTTATAATAATTATGTACTCACGTACTTATACCTAAAACCTGTTAATATTCGTTATAACAAATTATGGCAATTATTTGGCTAATACTAGGTAAACCGAAATGTAAAGATCACATTATCGTGTCAAAGCACCATGATTATTCCTAAGTACAACTTATGAAATACTTTTTAACTTAAATCAATGTTGGGAGCCAATTCACACGCACATCCTTCAAACAAGTTGACCCCTGTACCCGAAGTTCAAGTTTTGCTACCACATTTCGTTACCAAATGTATTAGTTTTCGTTTCGCCTACATGTCTCTATCTTTTGTATGGAGAAAAGATGAGAAAGCAAAAATTCGTTACGTAGTTAGAGTGGTTGTCTCATCAGTTTTCCATACAAAAGAGAGAGACACGTAGGCGAAACGAAAACTACATTTGGTAACGAAATGTTGTAAATGCACTGGGACTTTGGGTACTGATAAACCACGTGACTAACCTGCGCAGTACATATTTCGTACAACACAACTAAATTTAGTTTAGTCAGGGGTCACGCTTCCATGGTTGATTTGGTCTGTGTAAATGTGATAAAAAAAACATTTTATACTTTGCGACAAAAAACAAGCTGATGGAACATGCATATGGCCCACCTAATGATAAGTGGTAACCATAGCCTATAACAAAGCATTGCATCGTAGGTCACGCACGTCAGGAACGTGCTCTAAAATGCACTGCCCTGCGTCCATCAACTTGAGGCAAACGTTAAGCCTCACGTGCCTGTAATTGTGGTGTATTACGTGTGAGTTGGCTCTTAGGGTCAGCGCAGACAGAGAGGATTTTATTAAGGCACTCGAAAATCATCTTTAACATTATTGTAATAAAGTGCATCTTCTTCAAGTGGATCTGCTGGAAAATGCTTGCAGACGTGCGATTTTTTTATATCAGGTTCAAGTATCATAAAATCCTCTCCGTTGCGCTCCTCTCTGACTGTGTTGACCCTTAAGCGTTAATCTCATCTTATATGACTAAAAACTAGATAATCCAAAATACTTGTGCGAAACGGACGGACAGGCACAACCGTTGTAAATACTACAACCATTCTCAGGCCGACCAAGACGATCAATTTGCTTTGTGCAATATATATCGTTTGATATTGATTACTAATTAGCATGATAAAGTGTCTAAAGAATTGACAAATAACTTGATCGTCTTAGATCAATTTCAGATTGGGCGGTTTTTACGCTACCGTATTAGCAAGAGTTTAAGTGCGCGTATACGAAAGAAAATCCGTACGAGGGACAATGGAAACTTCAGTCAGTCGAAGTAAATTGTTTTTTGTCACTTACACCACAAGGATCATTTTGAAGTACTTTTCTGTGAGTCAACGTCAAAAAAACGTGGCCTCCACCACGTTTTTTGGCGTACATTTTTAGGCCCGTATTCAGAAACATTGCTTGAGTCTGAGTCGAGCCTCAATCATAGATTTTTTGACAGTTCTCCATTGAAAAATTACAAAAATCTGTGCTTGAGGCTTGACTCAGACTCAAGCACTGTTTCTGAATACGGGCCTTAGACTGGTTTATCTATACGCAAATAAGCAAGTGCGTCAAACTCGAGCGTATACGCGCCATAAAAACGCCCAATCTAGAACCGCCCTAAAACTTACATACAAAATAATAACAAATAACAAAAAAAGTAAGCTTAGGTACTAAGTGTTAACCCTGTTTAACAAATAACAAACTACAAAGCAAGTTCTAAATAAATACTGGAATAAGTACATACTGATCAACTCACAAGAGTAATTTTAAATTCTACAACTGAAGCTTTAATATCGGAATTTGGTGAACATTCGCTGTCTTTTTCTCACGCATGCTGAATGATATAGCTTGACTGGTCACACAACGCGAATATTTCGACAAATCCCGATAAATAGGCCGCGGAATATAATCAATGTTTTAAAATATATAAGTACATGCCACAACACTATGAGCAATCATTGATCAGACTACAATAAGGGAAAGTGCGATGGAAACCAGCGTTTTGTCTCATTTTCCGTAACTGATATTAATTTTAGTCTTCGCTTTTTATGAACGTCCGTTTTTTACACCGGAAAACGGACCGTGTTTTAACCGGATTCACTGTGGTTTAGGTGCTGTATTGACATCACCGGTGAACACTGCGAATCCGGTAAAAAACACGGTCCGTCGTCCGGTGTAAAAAACGGACGTCTACATGCGCCCTTAGTCAAAACCGACCAAACATTATAAAAACAATATTTATTGCCATAAATATAGCACATCGGCGTTTCGTCTTTGTTGATCTCTTTTTTTGACGTATACTACGCCCTATGACATTATAAATAGCTTTTTTAATAAGATTTTTTTTATAAATTTAACTATAACTTTATATTTTCCATGATGTAATTTGACCTATTACCAATAAAATGTTTATACCTGTGTATGATGCTTCAATTAGCCGATGTGCAATATTTATTGCCTACTATACATCACATAAGGCACTAGATACAAATAGCGGGTAGTTATTTGTTGTGCGACCGACCTGGATGTACCGCCGGAGACTCGGGCGCAGGCGCGAGACGGACCAGCGAGCGCGGACCTTCCAGCACGAATATCTCGTCCTTGTTTACAGACACCGACAGTATCCTGGACACAAACATCACAAACATCACATTCAATTAATAAATATTGTAGACAATCCACACAACACTATCTAACCCCAAAAATTTGCAAATTCATTATCCGCACTTAGTGCGCGGACTGGTTTCCGCAAATAGGCTACTGGCGGGCTCTTCTTGCGTGACGCTTGACACGCGTTGTTCGAACTATTTAAATCGAATTATTTTCGATCTAATTTTTATTAGGTTCTACAACACGCCCGCGTCGGTTTCCTCACGATGTTTTCCTTCACTGTATGAGAGTACTGCCATAGTACATATAAAACCCACGACCTTAGGATCGGAAGACGGGGTCACCACCACTAGACCACCAGTGCTCTTCTATCTAGCCCCAAATTAGGCACAGCTTGTACTATGGGAACCAGATAGCTGATATGATATGATAATACTTATACACATGTTTTTGTAAATAAATTTGCTTATAACAACTATAGTTTAAAAAACCAATCGGATATAACGTCCGATATATACAGTCCTTTCAATTTCGTTATATTCGATTTCGATTGTACATGTACATACTTAGAATACACTATAACACCCAGACAGAGAACAAATATTTATGTTCACCACACAAATATTTATTGTCGGTGGTGATCGACTTACAGCGCAGAAGGCAGAGCTACTACCAACTGAGCTGAGAGGTGAGTCGAAAATATATCTCTTTTTAGGGTTCCGTAGCCAAATGGCAAAAACGGAACCCTTATAGATTCGTCATGTCAATTTGTCTGTCTGTCTGTCTGTCTGTCCGTCCGTATGTCACAGCCATTTTTCTCCGAAACCGTAAGAGCTAGACTGATGAAACTTGGCGAGTAGATGTATTCTGTGAACCGCATTAAGATTTTTACATAAAAATAAAAAAAATACTATAAATTTCGGGGGTCCCCATACTTGTAACTGAAACTCAAAAATTTATTTTTCATCGAACCCATACGTAAGGGGGTATCTATGAACAGGTCTTCATGATGTTGAGGTTTCTAATATCGTTTTTTTCTAAACTGAGTAGTTTGCGCGAGAGACACTTCCAAAGTGGAAAAAAGTTGGTCCCCCCCCCTCTAACTTCTAAAATCAGAGAATGATAAATCTAAAAAAAATATATGATGTACATTATACTATGTAAACTTCCAACGATATTTGGTTTGAACGATATCTAGTAAGTAGTTTTTTTTAATACGTCATTAATCGTTAACCGCAATAGTACCTTTCGACGAACTACTAGCACTGCTAAATTATATTACTTACTGCTACGGAACCCTTCATGGGCGAGTCCGACTCGCACTTGGCCGCTTTTTTTCTTAGTCTTTCGTGGTACAGCCTTGAGAAGAGCCAACATACCTCCGCAACTGATCGACGCAAGCCACACACTGCTGCACCCTGGGATCTAGCAGCAGCAGCACTCTGTCATCATGTGCGCAGAGGTAGTGTTCGCGGAACACGTGCAGAGGACCCAGGTTGTACTCCTGGCTAGCTTGGCTGTGCGGCGTGGCCGGCGGGTTGAGGAGCTCTGCTACTGTTAGCGGGTTCGATATCGCGTCCTGGAGGATATAAACAGATGTCAGTAAGTAGTAGTTACTTGTGTTACTACTGAGAGGTACAACCTGTTGGCAAGTTGGCAAGTTTATCATGCGCACTTGATGTGCGGGCAGGTTTTCCCGCAATTAGGCCGCTGGTGGGCCCTTTTTGCGTGTCCCTTGACACGTGTTGCTCGAACTTTTTTAGGTTCTACAACACGCCGGTTTCCTCACGATGTTTTCCTTCACCGTTTTGAGAGTACTGGCATAGTGCACATACATTTTTCGACAGAAAAACTCATTGGTACACAAGTGGATTTGATCCCACGACCTTCGGATCGGAAGGCGGGGCCACTACCACTAGACCACCAGTGCTCTTTAAAGGTAATACCTGTACAATACATTCAAAAATACTGACATACAAATATCGGTATCAGCTGAGCAATAAAGTAGTCTTGAGTTGGTCGTCTTGTGTTTTACTTCAGATACAGGTTTCACAATTTCATTGGTTTTATTATCATCGATGATTATCTATGCTAATATTATAAAGCTGAAGAATTTGTTTGGTTGAACGCGCTAATCTCGGGAACTGCTGATCCGAATTTAAAAAAAAATTGTGTTAGTTAGATAGTCCATTTATCGAGGAAGGCTCATATAACATCACGCTACGACTAATAGGAACAGCATCAATGCAAAATTATCAGTCTATCCTTTTCTAACACGTAGGGACTTTTCTGTCTATCCTTTTCTACCACCAAAGGATTTTTCTAAAAATCTCTCTAGAATGTTCTTTAACAATCTGGAATACCCAGGCAACGCCGGGACTCGCCGGGATTATTGTATATGTACTCGTATTAGCCATTTACAGGTTGATTTGCATTATATTTGGCTGAAACATGGATTGTTGCAAAAAAGTTTGTGCTCGTCATTTTCTTTTATACTGATAGCTTATGGGACTTGTTTATGGCCCACTTGATGTTAATTGGTTACCATCGCCTATATCAAAGTATTGCCTAGCCATTCACGCAACTCATTAACGATGTTTACGGTTTGCACTTCTAGTTTATACCAAGAACAGTAGTCTGTAGGAGCTCCTACAAACATATACCTTGAAGAGTAGAGTCTGAAGTACCTCCCCGGCGGCATCAGCCCGCCACAATCTAAGGCCGGGGCGCGCGCAGTAAGCCCGCGGGGCGCCGCCCGACGCGTATGAATATTGCCACACCGCGCCCACTGCGCACAGACTGGAAAACAAACGAATTCATTGGACCACACATAAAACAACACACATTCATTGCACATTTTTTTTTTCAGCTCACCGGGTGGAAAGTGGCAACTTTCGGCCCGCTGCACGAACCGAATTGCCCCTTTCCGCCGTCGTCAAGCAGAAAAATCGCATACAAACCACGGGAAGTAAAATACTATTACAAACTGGTAGGCATATGGCCCCAATGCCCTAATGCCAGTGGTAACCATCGCCTATAAAAAAGCGTTTCCTCGTAATATTACTTTTAAAACTATCATGCTTTTTAACAGTATTTTTATGAAACAACGGGATTATTATTATTAAATTTTGCGAGTTTATTGACCTCCGATATTTCGGCACAGTTGCATGCACCTTTATCTCGGTTGAACTGAAGTCCACGAGTAAAATAAATGTTATTGGTAGACAAATTGATCTACCCTCTTTCGCACTCTTTTATTGGTTTCTACATTACTATAACTATTACCTACCTTTTCGCTCACTTTTCAGGTTCCATCCTCACATTATTGCCCATCATCACGAACTACCCTGGCCAGTTTGGAAGAGAATAGAATACCCAATAGAATCAGAACCCAAGAACCTCAATGAGTCTCGTGATTTCATTTCATAGATGGCACGTATGGCCCGTTTTGTAAAACGAATATAGTTTGAAAATCAGCTGCTTTCCCCCAGAGAATGATACCGTAAGACCTAACACTATGGAAGTAGCTGAAGTATAAACTAACACAGCTGTAGCTGTATTCAGTCAATACTCAATACATTTATTGCATAAACATGGTTTAGTTTAGGTACATACATAGTTCTGAGGTGGTGTAATGTATCACATGATTTATTGCATAAACATGCGTTTAGTTTAGGTACATACATAGTTATTAGGTGTAAGTCAGTATCACATGGACCCTGTGTATAGGGTAAAGCAACATGGAGGTAGGCCGAGGCTTATACACAGTAGTTGGTACGTTGAGAATTTTCAGGCATTATAATGTAGATAGTTTGTTACTTTTGTTTAAATTAATAAGCATTCATTTCTTTTACTAGTGGACTTCAGTTCAACCGAGATCATGGTGCATGCAACTGTGCCCATTGTGTCTTATAAATAGTGAGGATGAAAATGGGGAATAATAGGTACTAACGTCTTCCGCTCCCGCTTGCCGAGCTGGTTGACTTGCCAGCGGTTGTCTCTGCGCTCGCACATGATGCTGCGGAACACGCTGGACACCAGCAGGGTGCTCTGGTAGTAGCTCATCTGCACTATCTCGTGCTGCTCGTTCACTATCTCCTGCGACTTGCACAGGTGCTGGAACAAACATATTCTAAAGATTTTTATAATACCCCACATGTGAAGATCGCCATCCGCCTGCCAAGCGTGGTGACTATGGCAAATCGAATCCACGACCTATGGCGCAGAAGAGCCAACTACCAGCTGAGCTGAGAGGTCAGACTATGACACATCAGCTTGACACATGATTTAGAACTATTACGTTTTATGACAATATGCCGATTTCTTCACGATGTTTTCCTTCGCCGTTTGAGAGAACTTACATAGTGCAAATACATTTTCGGTTAGAAAAACTCATTGGTACACGACTGGATTTGAACCCACGACTTTAGGATCGAAAGACGGGGCCGCTAGCACTAGAACACCAGTGCTCATACGGAAATATGCTGTCAGGGTATTGCTCTCAGATAAGGAAGTATTTAAAACAACTTCTTACTTACTCATTAGCTTTTATCTTTATTGTAAAGTAATTATTTACTATTCCTATCTTTACGATAGCGTGTCCACGCTATGCCCATAATCGAGAAAAAGTAAAAGTATGCAGTGAAAGAAAGCCATCTTCAACAAACCAGCTGGGAGATTGTGTAATTCGTTTGCAATCAAAAGTGTGATACTGGCAAATAAATGATACAACAGGGAACAGCGATCACATATCTTGTTTCCATCATTTTCCGACCACTATCTATATGTTGCTATCCTAGTTTTACAAAGCAAATTTCCTATTCGCTATCTCATGTTTATTGAGTCTACATTCAGTCTTGTTGCAATCGTTCCTACTTCCTTGTCAAAGATAAGTTTTGTTTCGTTTTTACAATCAAAGCTCAAAGTAATCTCAAAACTGACAGATGCGATATCTATCTGGTTTTGATTGCAACAAAAGGATACGCAATCACCCTACTGATTCATTAATAAAACAGCTAAAATGTCGCAGCTACTAATTATAAGTGCTTTCACACGGTGAAGGAAAACATCTCAAATGTAAATGGCCCATTTACGAAGCTTTGCCTATATACGACTGATGACATTGTACAGATCACGGAAAGTCCCTCGATGGAGAGAACTTCAAATCGTTATTCGTCGAAATGTATAGGGGAGGCCTATGTCCAGCAGTCAACTTCTTCAGACTGCTGATGATGAAATTTCTCCCAGCGCCGAGCCGCGGAGTTCGTCCTAATGTTTTCATATGCTGGAAGCACTTGATTGTTTTTTAATACAAATAGCTGATGGAACAAGCAATGGCCTACCTGATGTTAAGTGGTAACCATCGCCTATAACAAAGCATTACCACACAGGACACGAAAGTCAAGAACGTGCCCTACTATGCACTGCCCTACGTCTATCAACTTGAGGCATACCAGATGTTCATCCACACAAAATAAATAAACAACGTTATCTACGCGCAATTTTATCTGCAATTAGTTGTGTTTACTTACCATGTAAAAATCAATTTCTGTCATGATGATAACGCCATTTTTATCGCCGGAAAACAATCTCATGCCATTTTTAGACCACTCTATTGCAGTGATTTTGCTTTTGTGAAGGTCGCCTATTGTGTACCTGTAACATATTTGCTGGCTTTAGACTAGACTCTAAAGCTAGACTAAGCAAAGAGCTAACGGATTTTGCATATTTTGATAGCCTTAACTAAATGTAGATCAAGGAGGGAGAAACCCCGTATTCTGAAACAATTTTTAAAAATTCTAGCGTATTCTGTTGGTATTTTAAAATGACTTAAGTCAATACGGATCTTATAATGGAGCAAGGTATGGGCCATAGGTCATGGTTTACAGATTACGGATCAATCATGCATGACAAAGTAAAGCAAATGAATCAAGGAAACTAAAATAAATAAATATTGTGGACAATCTAGCCCCAAATTAAGCAGTGTTTGTATTAAGGGATAGCTGATATAACTTATATGTATACATTTTTTTGTAAAGACACGCGTAGAATATAATATAACACCCATACAGAGAACAAATGTCTGCGATCACGACACAAATATTTGTTCTCGGTTGGGATCAAACCCACGACCTACGGCGCCGAGGGCAGAGCTACTACAAACTGAGCTGAGAGGCCAGCCAGGTATTTCAAGATTGTCGGTCACGAAATATGAATCACAGGTGAAGTGTAAACCTCTTAGGCTCGACAGCTGCCGTCATCAAGATTATCAAAATACACCATACGCCGTTTGGCTAAAACGGCCTTATTGTAATTATTAAAACCGCCGTATATGCCATATGGGATAAGTTTACAATACGGCCTATGAATCTTGGTAGGTCTGAAGTTAGTCGTTTGACAAATCTTCCGCCAGTCATTAAGTCAAAGTCAAAGTCAATAATTTTTTATTCAGTACGATGCAAGAATCACTTTGAAACGTCTTAAAGCTAGGTGAGTCAACGTGATTAGCCTAGATCTGTCGGCCGAAGTACATTACCTTTCAACCTTCGGCTCGACCTTAGGCTTGAAGTTATCGGGAATGTTCTCCGGATGCTCCTTGGGTATCTGGAACACGGTGACTTGCCCCGCCGCGTTGCCAGCGCCCACCATGTAGTCCACCGTGCTTACTATCTTCACGTATGTGATGGGGGAGTTTGATGCCTGGAATCATTAAAATCATTTAGCATCGTATATGTCTATCCCGACACCGTGTCAGGCACGGGGCAGGGCCAGATTTCTTCAGGAGTCTAAAAAAATATCAGTGCTTCAGAAACTTCAGTGTCAGGCCTCGTCCCTGACACGGCCCTGATGTGTGGGGATAGACCATTATCCTCCTTGCGATAACGAAAACGAAACGTATGACGCCCACCCAACAACACTGAAGTTTGCAGCAAGTCGGTGGATAGAGAAGGCTCAGAATAGTTTTTCCTGGAAATGTATAGTAGAGACCTTCGCCAGTCCAGGCCGTTGTGATGATGATACTTACTCCAATGAAAGTTTAGTTATAGATTAAACGCTTTTAAATGGCGACCGAGAACCGGAAGACGAAATATGATCGCCATTGATGGGCTGGCGACATTGTAAATCACAGGAAGTCTGTGCCAAAGAGTATACCTAGTTATGGAAGGGGTCTGTGCATGAAGAAGGTTCAAAGCCTTTTGGGGAAAGCATAGGTCTAGAAGTAACCTTGTTCAGGCAGATGATCATGAATTGGAAAGATGGAAAGGGAATACGCCGGAGTAACCTAAATGTCTTTCAAATTGAAAAATACTTTGTATTTGAATTTATGTATACATAGCTAATACACAAACCGCAAATAACATGTGTTGAAATAGTTTGTCATATTCATTAGACAGGACACGTTTATGTTTACCAATGTTGGATGCAAACATAATTATATCTGTTTACATTGCTTATCAGCTCTTATGAGGAAGTAAACTGCCTATGATAAATAAACATCAATTGAAATTACTTGAATAATAAAAATCTGATGACACAAATAAATGCAAGGAACATTGCCGACCCAGAATGCGATGGCGGGACGAACTGGACTCTCAATTTAGGTGTGTGCCTAAATTTGCGATGAGTGGAAAAAGGGAAGAGAGGCCTTCGCTCTACAGTGGGACAACAACAGCTAAATAACAATAATACTTAATAAGTTTTTTGATAATGTCCCAAAAGTTAAGAGCCGAGCGAGATTTTAACCCACAACCTTCCTTTTGGTACGAAAAAATCTTTGTGATATCCTGAAGTGTAGTAATAACTATAAAATCAATAAAAATATAGTAATAATAAGATTTCACAAAAAGACTTTGTAAGTCTCAAGACTCAATAAATTCAACAACTCCAATTAAAATTTTAACATGGATGTACCCTAGACCCTAGACCTACACTACAGTAAGTCAGTATTATCAAACATGTTTTCACGCCTGACCTTGGCTTCAGCTTGTTGGTACAACTGTTTCTGACTTCAGTTATTGCAAGGTTAAAGAAACTGTTACATAATGCTGGTATTGTATAAGTCATGGCTCGTATTCAATAGACTTATGTTGTGCAAAAGTAACACAATTTCGCAATAGACCACTCTACCAACTTTCTCATTCTATTTGGTGCTAAGTTTATCGGCAAGTTTTTATCATCCGCACTTGATGTGCGGGCTGGTTTTTCCGCAAGTAGGCCGCTGGCGGGCCCTTTTTGCGTGACCCTTGACACGTGTTGCTCGAACTTTTTTAGGTTCTACAACACGCCCGTTTCCTCACGATGTTTTCCTTCACCGTTTTTTAAGAGTACTGGCATAGTGTACATAAATTTTTCGATAGAAAAACTCATTGGTACATGACTGGATTTGAACCCACGACCTTCGGATCGGAAGGCGGGGTCGCTACCACTAGACCACCAGTGCTCTCTATTTGGTGCTAAAAGTAAATGATTTATACAGGGCGTCCCATGGATATGCCACATGGAGGAAAAGTACCTTGAATATTTTACTGAAAGAAGACATTATTTGAATTTAAAAATATTCAAGGCTTTCCCTCCATGTGGCATATCTGTGGGACGGCCTGTATAGCGCCCTGATATAATGAGGAAAATTAGAATGATTTTAACTTTGGTTAGTATAATATTGAAAAGAGTATGTAGGTATTTATCTAGTACTTTTTTGTATGTCGGTCTCCGATGAAATATGTGAGTTAGTTTTTTTACTTACCCTATGACATAATAGTACCATACTTGTTGCAAATAAATATATTTCATTTTCTTTCAGTTTTATAAGCATGTGTTATAGAGAAAAATGCTCTTTAGTGACTTTGTTATATGTATTGTATATCCAGTTAGAAGTTTAGTGAAAGGAGCTTTAATTTATGCACATCTACCACAGAACCCACACTATTAGACTAGGGTCAGTAGGTGTAATCAAAGGATGTTCTTCCAGAGGAGTTTTACTAGATAAAGACCACATATTATAGACCTCTCAGATAGACCTCAATCAAACAACAAGGTTAGCAACGCCCTAGTGCTGCCTCTGGTGTTGCAAGCGTCCATAGGCTATGGTAACCGCTTTCCATCAGGGTGGACCGTATGCTTGTTTGCTTAGATGTATTAAAAAAACCTAATATATTATAATGATGACATATTGAAGCACTAATATCAAATTTCATAGTGTATAACATAGTTGATAGAACTAGAACATTGCTGTCACCAACCCAAAGCCCTACTCCTATGAGTGAGGTTTGGCCAGGGGACAATGCACAATATACCCCATCGCGGGACGTTAGTGCAGATCTTATTCCCCCAACTCAATTAGAATTAGAACATAGTTGGTACCTCATATTTTCGCATACATTTCACAACACATGTTACAAATATTTCAATGAATATTGATATGTGTACAACTGCAAGTACTAATCTATAACGAAAACACCTGTCTACAAGATATCTAGAGAAGGTTCTGGTCTATGCAGTCCAGGCTAGATGAACGTCGTATACCAAATAGGATTGACTCACCTCACATCGCAGCCTTTGGATGTTTCCCTTTTTCCTGTCGTACCAGTACACAAGTCCCACATTCGTGCCCAGAGCAATGTACTCGCTGACAGCATCCACGCAGGTTAAACAGAGCTCACTTGAGAAAATACCAGTCTGAATCCTAGGAGGTATTAAATTCAAGATATGCGAACAAGGAGTCCATTCCCTGATGAAACCCTCTTCAGCACCCCCTGAGACTTCCATTGTAATTTATTACAGTCAAGTTTAGTTTACGTTTGTTTTGTTTGCAGAACTAGATCATGTCTTCTCAAAGTTTAAATAATAGGAAATTTGAAAAGTCTGGAGAACGAAAGTTCGTGTCCTACGAAAATATTTTGATCGACCGCTTTTTGACAGTTCCCGTGCCGTGACAGCAGTTTGACAGTGACAGACAGGTTTTTTTGACACAGACACACTAACGACAACAAAACACATCCAAAAAATGATAAAACGGAAGTGAACGTCATCCTTTCTTTTCCTGTCGTGTCGATCAATCTGCCACAGGTAACTAAAAAAAAAAATATTTCCGGTTTTACTCTACTAAGATTATCTGTAAACATATACCAGTATACCAGTATGTGTGTGTGTGTGCCGATCTTTATTCATTCATTCAATCAATCAACTCGCTCACGTAATTAAAATTATCAATTTGTCAATTCTTGCGGCGTTTCCAGAAGGCTACTTTTGTAACCTTGTAGGTTTCTTTTGGCTCCGTCAGGCAACTTAGAAGTTACACGATTGAAAAGGCTACTTTAGGTGTTTTTAGACTTTGTAGAAGTTACTTGTACTTATGTTTAAGAAACCAAGATACAAGCTGCACGGTTTATTTTTACAATGTAAGCTAACGCAATACTTCATTCGTAACGTAAAACATAAAAACCGTCCTTCTCTTACACACCATTTCAATTCAATTTGTTTAATGCCAGATAACAGGATTCATATCTGTTAGTAGAAATTAAAGTTACATGTACACATGTGAAAGGGATGGTACAATTGAGTTTTATTACAATGCCTATAATTATTTTACTTACCAGTAGGCTTTGAAATTGTTGGTTGCTCCCAATATTTATAAACTAACAATATTCTCCAAATGTTTGATAACAAAAAACGGATAGCTTTTAAATATTAATTTGAACTGTAACACTAGAGAAAAGGTTTCTTTTCATACCGAAAGGCTACATTTTTAACTATTTCAGAGCACTTTTGACCAAACCCAGCTGGCCTGCAGCTGGCAGCATTGACTTGTCAGTTGTCTTGTCAGTTGTCACTACACTATTGTCAGTCAATCAATGGAATCGGGGAACGGAGGGGCAGATTTTTCTAACGTGTTTTAATTATTTGGTAAAAATGGCAGATACGGCTGCAGAAATCCCGATTAACATCGAGGAAAGTGTTATAGAATCGGTGAAAAATGCTACGGAACGGGTTCCGGCGACGATTGAAGGCCTCGCTATTGCCTACTTGAGTTTAGTGATCATGGCTATTTTGCCCATATTTTTCGGATCTTTTAGGTCTGTAAAGTATCTAAGAGAGCAAAAGGTGAGTTCTTTAATAGCTTTAGGTGTTATGATGTAGGTTTTATCACATGATTCGTGGATTGTCCTAACTCCAATAGGAAACACGCACGTTCGAACTCCGTGGCATATTTTTGTCTCGTCACCAGCAATTTCGCGCATCGTGCTCTGTGCAGATGCTGTTCAATTAATTTAGGATATTACTTTAACTATTTATTTGCTAACTATTACTTGGCGCCAAAACTTATTTACGAATTTTTCTATTTTATCTAACATGATTTCTACAATTGAATGCAATAAAAACAAATTGAGATGACAAACTCTATTATCCTAATTTCCAACTCGAAACCATTACACACACACCATTACATTGTAATCCAATGAATGAATGTTTCTACAGGAAGCCGGCACACCCCATGAGACAATGTCCAACCGAGATGCCCTGATGTTCCCGCTGATAGCCTCGTGTGCATTGTTTGGACTCTACGTGTTCTTCCAGTTCTTCTCCAAGGAGTACATCAACTTGCTGCTCACTGGTTACTTCTTCTTCCTCGGTGTGCTGGCTCTCAGCCATCTGCTTAGGTAAATATTTAGTCCATTTAATACTATTGAAATCCTGCACAGCTTTGTCTGGCCTGAATTAACCATTTTCATACAACTTCAACACTGACTGCAACCCTTAGGATGGGAATTAAAGGTATCTCTTTTAAAACAATCATACACAGAGACAAATCAACCCTTATTTTAATTTTAAGGCTATGTGTTTATGTCAAAACAAAGATTCTTATAGTCATAGGTAGGTAAACAACAACTTATTTACAAAAATTAGTCAGGCCTATCACTCACATGAAAGTAATAAATATATTTTGAGCTGATTGAAAGGTATTATAATATTGAAATTGAAATTTATTTATTCAGTAAGCCCACTATTCTAATGGATTACAATACTTGTTATAATATAATAGTAGGTCCTCACATGAGGTACCTACCTAAGCAGGTAGGTTAAGCCTAAATACATTTGAACTAAAAATAAGTTAACGCCTACAAGAACAATAGGCTACTGTAATTAATTGACTTTCATATAATATGAGCCCTAGGCCTCACACTAGGATTCCCTGTGTCGTGAGGTCTAGTCCCCTCCTTTGGGTGGGCATAAAAGTTAATGAAGTTGTGTGTTACTCGTATGTACATAGGTGAAAAAGTAATAAATATGTAACCACTCTACTTTCATGCAAAAAATTATTCCATTCCAACAAGATTGAGACTAGTGTTATATTCATACAGTTCTCAACCAACCCAAACCATTAAAATCAAATTAGATTCACCTACTCACCATTGTATACCTACCTTTGTTGCGAAAAGTATAAATGTACCTACAAACTTGCTGTGTGTGCCTTGTGTAAATTCAACCAAGACTTACATAATAGTTTCTAGTTTCCTTGTCAATCTGACCTCTAAGCACTCTTTAAATGCATAATTATGATTATTAAGATTTGACATGCCATCGAGACTTGACAACCATTTTGTAAAATCCAGTTTCCAAAATACAAAAATTATATTTTTGGTTAGAAAAATTGCGCTCACTATTATCTTGCTAAGTGGTGTCAGTAAGTAATTATGGGTCGAATTTTTGTATGGTGGTTGAAGTATCACAAAAGGGTACAGTCAATGAGCTAGTGGTTCATCGGTCAACTGCCGTCATCTTTGCATGGGTGTCAGTCAACTGAGTGTCCAGAGCAAGATAATTACATGCATTACTTATTTATACGACCTTACACTTATCTTTTGTCCTCGGTATTACTCACGCAAACTATTTCTATCAATAGCTTAAAATACTGAAAATACGTTTACGTGGTACAACAGAAACATATTTGTTACGACTTTCATAAACGTTCCTTTTGAATTTGTCCCATAGCCCAGTGATCTCGTTCATGGTCCCCGCGTCGATCCCCAACGTGTCGTACCACATCCACTTCACTCGGGACAGCCGCGAGGATATCATCAACTACAAGTTCACGTCGTATGATGTCGTCTGTCTGCTCATCTCCCTCGCACTCGGCGGCTGGTACCTCTTTAAGAAGGTAACTAACAACTGCTTTAAGCTTGACTGTTTTAAAGTAATTCAACTGATTCGAATTCCACTTGGTTCTATAACTTTTGAGAGATAATCGACTTTGTGATTTTATAAAGTGCACGTAAACAAACAGATGACACGTAGGCCCACCCACCAAATGGACCGATGACATGGACATATTATTATGTTTATAAGGTAACAAGCTCTTTGTGTGTGGCTCGTCCGGGAAGTACTACCACCATGCTTATTTCTGCCGTGAAGTAGCAATACTGTGTTTCGGTTTGAAGGGTGTGGGTGCCGGTGAAATTACTGGCACGTGAGGCTGAACATCTATGTGCTGCGAACGCAGGGAAGTGCATCGTAGGGCACGTTTCTGATGTGCGTGACCTACGAGGCAATGCTTTGTTATAGGCGCTGGTTATCACTTATAATCAGATTGTATTAAAAAAAGTCCTAATATAATTTATCTTCCCAGCACTGGATCGCCAATAATCTGTTTGGAATCGCGTTCGCCATCAACGGAGTGGAGCTCCTGCACTTGAACAATGTGGTGACGGGCTGCATCCTGCTGTGCGGCCTCTTCCTCTACGATATCTTCTGGGTCTTCGGCACCAATGTCATGGTCACAGTGGCCAAATCCTTCGAAGCTCCTATCAAACGTATGTCTTTTTATACATATACTTTTGAAATATTATAAAAAATCTTTGTGATTTCTTCAAGTTCATAAACTAAGTTTATTCAATTAAAAAAATATATAATATTAATAGTTTTAAAATTTAAGTGTAATTAATTAAACGCTATAGGCCCTATTAATAATCTACTTCTGCTCTTAAACTTGGAGTAAACTTAATCTTAGTTTAGTCTACGTTTATTGATAAGGCCTTATAATTTTTTTTTTTTTATATTGATAACTTTGTGAACATGCAAATTTCCAAAGTTATTCTTTTGAAAAATCACTAATTTTTTTAGCCTAAATGCTTTTAACTTTATTGTCTGTCCTGTGCAAAGCAAGAAAGAAGATTACGTTGACCTCAGAGTATATGTGTTGGCAAGAGGATGTAGCCAATAACTGCATAGTATTGAATGCTGAATTGTATTGCTAATTTAGTTTACAATGGTGTGCGATAGGCTAGCAATTACCCTTTCATCCCCACATCTCGGAAAGTGTATTTTTGCTCTTCGATTTTTATCCGCTAGAGGATAAAGTAAAATTGAATTTAGAACATCGTGTGCACAAAGTTTTTTAATTCAAAACAGCATTAAAACTATTTTCTACCTCCATGGTGCCTAATTTATTATACAACCTTTTTCAATTTGTTAAAAACTCTATATTATTCTTTGTATATTGTATTACTGTCGTGTGTGGAGCTGGAGCGGCACATAGTTGTGAGCGTTTACCGTCCCCCGGACGCGGATTTCACCTTGTATGAATCCACTATGGAAGATGTACTGCGTAAAATCTTTAACTGTAATAAAACCGTAATAATCTGTGGAGATTTTAATGTAGATATCCCAGTTCACCCTCTTTCTGAGAGGCTGCTTAATTTGTTTAAATGTTTTGACCTACACTGCTTGTTTCAAGATCCAACAAGGGTGACACTAACAACAGCCACCTGTCTTGACAATATTTTTAGCAGTCATGAGCCAGTAAGTAAATCAGTAGTTAGGCATTTTAGTTCAGATCACTACGGTCATAGCGCTAAATTTGCTTATAAAATTTTAGATAAACACGAGATTTTCACCCACCGGCCTATCACAGAGAGCCGTATTAAAAAGTTTCAAACCAATATTGAACTGAAAGTGTCCCTCATGCCTTGTCTGACTGACCCGAATGATTTTTTCTCCAACTTATCAAATTTAATTAATGATGAACATAAGGATACGTTTAAACTTAAAACATGTAAAGCTAGTGTTAGTGTCGCGTTCGCTGACTGGGCCACCCCAGGTATTTACAAAAGTAGGAATACATTATATGAGCTGTATGCTGCTAGGGAATCAATGCTCAATGACCCAGCATTTATTCTACATATTAAAAACTACTCTAAAGCATTTAAAAGAGCTTGTCACGCAGCAAAATCATTGCATATCAAAAGAAAAATTGAAAAATCCACAAATAAAATTAAAGCTACCTGGAAAATAGTCAATAATGAGACTGGCAAATCAAAACTCCGTAATAAAAAAATTCATTTGAAAGTAAACAATAATCTTTTGACAACAAACATTGAAGTAGCCAACGCGTTTGATAGTTTCTTTTCCAGTATCCCTAAAGTAGTGACATCGTCTTTAAATTCCTCGGCCTCTGGTGCGATGGCATTGTTAGAGTCTAGTGTTAAAAAATGTAATAATATCTTAAGTTTTAAATACATTAATGCTGACAAAATCGTGAAGACATTTAAATCGTTAAACATTAAAAATACTGAAGATTTATGGGGAATGTCTACAAAACTACTCAGTACTATTATAACTGATATTGCACCGTGTCTAGCGTATATTTTTAATAGATGTGTTGATGAGGGTGTTTTTCCTGATTTAATGAAACCTAGTAAACTCATTCCCCTGTTCAAATCTGGAAATGCAAATGACCCTGCTAACTATAGACCTATCTCAGTATTGCCTACGCTAAGTAAAATATTTGAGAAAGTTATTCTTACTCAGTTGTTATCACATTTTAACCTAAATGGGATACTTCATAGCCACCAGTTTGGATTTACGAAAGGTCGATCAACGACTGATGCTGGTGTTCTACTCTTAAAGCACATATATATTATGATGCCTGGGAAAACTCACAAGACGCGATTGGGGTATTCTGCGATCTTTCCAAAGCTTTTGACTGTGTAAATCATGCTACATTAATATCTAAACTTAAACATTACGGCATTCTAAATCGCTCCATTGACCTAATACAATCGTACTTGACTGATAGAGTCCTTAAAGTTGATGTGAGCGGTGAGAGATCTTCTGGGTCAGTTATTGACATGGGGGTGCCACAAGGTTCGATATTAGGTCCTTTCTTGTTTCTAGTGTACGTAAATGACCTCCCTTTTTTTGTTAAAAAACTATGTGAAATAGTACTATTTGCTGACGATACCTCATTAATTTTTAAAGTTGATAGATTGAAGGCTAATTACGATGACGTTAACGCATCTCTGTCGCAAATACTTAACTGGTTTAACGTTAATAATCTTTTACTTAATGCTAAGAAAACCAAGTGTATTAAGTTTATCTTACCAAATGTGACTCTCCGGCCAACTAATATTATACTTAATGGAGAGTCACTTAACCTTGTAGATTCTACTATCTTCTTAGGACTTAATCTTGACAAAAAATTGCAGTGGGGACCGCAAATCAAAGCACTTGCTGCCAGACTAAGTTCGGCTGCATATGCAGTTCGGACTATAAGATGGCTCACTGATGAAGCTACAGCTAGGCTAGTTTACTTCAGCTACTTCCATAGTGTTATGTCTTACGGTATCCTTCTCTGGGGGAAAGCAGCTGATATTCAAACTATATTCGTTTTACAAAAAAGGGCCATACGTGCCATCTATAAAATGAAATCACGAGACTCATTGAGGGAGCGATTTAAGGAAATTAATATCCTCACAGTAATTTCACAATATATATATGAAAACTTACTGTACACTCACAAACACATCTGTAGCTTTCAGAAAAATTGTGATTCACATAATATTAACACTAGAAATAAAAATAAACTTTATATTCCCAAATTTCGTTTACAGAAGGTAAATGGGTCTTTTATGGGGAACACTGTACGCTTCTACAATAAACTTCCGGAAAATGCAACTAAGCTTCCAATTCGGAAGTTTAAAGCCTATATTAAGAGTAATTTGATAAAGAAAGCGTACTATACTCTAGATAGCTATATGAATGATAAAACTGCGTGGCCCGATGTCCCGGTCACTCTACCCATAGGAAGCTAGCATGTCAATTTGCAATGTCTGTACCTACTATTTAATATCTTATTTTTATATCTGTGTAGATACTTTATTATAACTTTGAAGCGTAGCGTGTGCTGTCTTTGAAACTTTTGCTTTTGTATAATTACATTGCATACGTCTGACTAAGTGAAGTGGCACCACACTGGAACTTCACTGCTATTATTTTAGACTATTTTTGATTTGTAAAAGGATCATATAAAAAAACGGTAGGAACCGAGACGTAGTTTGTTGCCTGTTCTTCTACGCTTGGTCGCGTGGAACTGGCACCTAGACTCACCTAGCTTTAAGACGTTTCAAAGTGATTCTTGTATCGTATTGAATAAACGCTTATTGAATCTTGAATCTTGAATCTTGAATTACTTTTTATTTAATTTGCATTAAGCGCGCCATTTTCTTATTTGCATTTAGTAATTTCCTTGCTGAGGTGGGATGAAAAGATACGTGTACTCTATTGATTCCTTTGCTAAAGATTATGATTCTAAATTTGTAATTGATTTCTAAATTTTAGAATCCTTCCCTTGCTCGGTCATCAAAATTGATCACGCTGTTAAAAAGCAACTTTACACTCTTGTATAACAAATAACTATTGCTAGTCACAACAGGAAAAACTATAAAAAAATATCAAGTTGTAAGCCAAGTTATCTTTCGTGTCATTATAATTGGATACGATCGTACAAGCACACGATACGACCTCGTCACACGAGACGACGAGATAAATTTAAATACATACATCAATCTTTTTGCGCGATGTTTTTAATTACTAAAGAGATTTCCCACGCATGCTAAATAAGAGCACTTAAAAGGCAAACAAAAGGTATGTGGTATCGTAGCTTCTAAAAAGATCAACCGATTTTTGATTTAGTTTTTGTTGGAAAGGTGACTTGATCGAGAGTGTATGATTTAAGAAAATTGAATGGATTAATTGGAATTTTCAAGTCAAGAGTGAATAAGTGGATACTAGCTAAGCATCCTCCACCTTAGGCTGCATTTTCACTTTCCATCAAGGTGATGGCAGGCACTTGTTTAGCTATCAAAAATACAAATAAAAAAATCTGTTTATTATTTTGGAGATCATCGGCTATTTCCAATTAAAGGCCTGCACATCACACATCTAGGCGATGGCTATATAAGGCGATCACGTGAAACGCTGTCAAAATTAAATATGACAGCGATATTTGACAGCGTTTGACAGCGCTGTTCGCGCGCAAGTGCGGATGATGTTTTTTTTTTTATACTCTCACATAATAATGTATTAACACTAACACTAAATTATTTATTGTTTACAGTGGTATTCCCTCAAGACTTGCTGGTGAACGGTCTGAACGCGAGTAACTTCGCAATGCTGGGCCTGGGAGACATCGTGGTGCCCGGCATCTTCATCGCTCTGCTGCTGCGCTTCGACAAGAGTCTCAAGCGCAACTCCGAATTCTACTTCAAGTAATTATACTATCTATAACTCACATAATATTAGAAGAAATGTTTATTACTAATCCGCTAATCTAATCTATGTAAGTTAACTTTATGTAGACTTGTGTGTGCACGCTACGGCAAGTTTTCGGCAAGTTTTATCATGCGCACTTGATGTGCGGGCAGGTTTTTCCGCAAGTAAGCCGCTGGTGGGCCCTTTTTGCGTGACCCTTGACACGTGTTGTTCGAACTTTTTTATGTTCTACAACATGCCGGTTTCCTCACGATGTTTTTCTTCACCGTTTTGAGAGTACTGGCATAGTGCACATACATTTTTCGACAGAAAAACTCATTGGTACACGAGTGGATTTGAACCCACGACCTTCGGATCTGAAGGCGGGGCCACTACCACTAGACCACCAGTGCTCTCGTGTGCACCCTACGTAACACCCGTAAATCCTGCAAAGTGAAATAATGTGTATTAGACACATCAAAAATAAAAACTTAACAAGCTTTCGACACGTGTTTCGCCTCTTCAGGAAAATTTACTCACTGTGCACCAAAGGATGGGTTGCCTCGTCGAGCGCTGATCAGAAAAACGGTGGATGGAAAGGGCTCAGAATCGTTCTTCCTGGAAATGTGTAGGGGAGGCCTATGTCCAGCAGTGGACTTCTTTAGGCTGATGATGATGACGCCTGAATCAATTAATTATCTCTAACTCACCGGTTCATCGAACTTGAGTGTTTTTTTGTTTTTGTATTGAGACCATGAGAGCTCTCAACGCGCCTGATATTTATTGGCTACAACCGTATAATATAGTTGTCTGTATGTGTTTGTAGGGCTACATTCAGCGCGTACATCGTGGGCCTGCTGGGCACGATCCTGGTGATGCACGTGTTCAAGCACGCGCAGCCGGCGCTGCTGTACCTGGTGCCCGCCTGCCTCGGCACGCCGCTGCTGCTGGCGCTGCTGCGCGGAGACCTGCAGGCGCTCTTCCAGTAACACTCGCTCCCTCACTCACTCCCTCGCTCCCTCACTCACGATCCTGCACGCGCAGCCGGCGCTGCTGTACCTGGTGCCCGCCTGCCTCGGCACGCCGCTGCTGCTGGCGCTGCTGCGCGGAGACCTGCAGGCGCTCTTCCAGTAACACTCGCTCCCTCACTCACTCCCTCGCTCCCTCACTCACGATCCTGCACGCGCAGCCGGCGCTGCTGTACCTGGTGCCCGCCTGCCTCGGCACGCCGCTGCTGCTGGCGCTGCTGCGCGGAGACCTGCAGGCGCTCTTCCAGTAACACTCGCTCCCTCACTCACTCCCTCGCTCCCTCACTCACGATCCTGCACGCGCAGCCGGCGCTGCTGTACCTGGTGCCCGCCTGCCTCGGCACGCCGCTGCTGCTGGCGCTGCTGCGCGGAGACCTGCAGGCGCTCTTCCAGTAACACTCGCTCCCTCACTCACTCCCTCGCTCCCTCACTCACGATCCTGCACGCGCAGCCGGCGCTGCTGTACCTGGTGCCCGCCTGCCTCGGCACGCCGCTGCTGCTGGCGCTGCTGCGCGGAGACCTGCAGGCGCTCTTCCAGTAACACTCGCTCCCTCACTCACTCCCTCGCTCCCTCACTCACGATCCTGCACGCGCAGCCGGCGCTGCTGTACCTGGTGCCCGCCTGCCTCGGCACGCCGCTGCTGCTGGCGCTGCTGCGCGGAGACCTGCAGGCGCTCTTCCAGTAACACTCGCTCCCTCACTCACTCCCTCGCTCCCTCACTCACGATCCTGCACGCGCAGCCGGCGCTGCTGTACCTGGTGCCCGCCTGCCTCGGCACGCCGCTGCTGCTGGCGCTGCTGCGCGGAGACCTGCAGGCGCTCTTCCAGTAACACTCGCTCCCTCACTCACTCCCTCGCTCCCTCACTCACGATCCTGCACGCGCAGCCGGCGCTGCTGTACCTGGTGCCCGCCTGCCTCGGCACGCCGCTGCTGCTGGCGCTGCTGCGCGGAGACCTGCAGGCGCTCTTCCAGTAACACTCGCTCCCTCACTCACTCCCTCGCTCCCTCACTCACGATCCTGCACGCGCAGCCGGCGCTGCTGTACCTGGTGCCCGCCTGCCTCGGCACGCCGCTGCTGCTGGCGCTGCTGCGCGGAGACCTGCAGGCGCTCTTCCAGTAACACTCGCTCCCTCACTCACGATCCTGCACGCGCAGCCGGCGCTGCTGTACCTGGTGCCCGCCTGCCTCGGCACGCCGCTGCTGCTGGCGCTGCTGCGCGGAGACCTGCAGGCGCTCTTCCAGTAACACTCGCTCCCTCACTCACTCCCTCGCTCCCTCACTCACGATCCTGCACGCGCAGCCGGCGCTGCTGTACCTGGTGCCCGCCTGCCTCGGCACGCCGCTGCTGCTGGCGCTGCTGCGCGGAGACCTGCAGGCGCTCTTCCAGTAACACTCGCTCCCTCACTCACTCCCTCGCTCCCTCACTCACGATCCTGCACGCGCAGCCGGCGCTGCTGTACCTGGTGCCCGCCTGCCTCGGCACGCCGCTGCTGCTGGCGCTGCTGCGCGGAGACCTGCAGGCGCTCTTCCAGTAACACTCGCTCCCTCACTCACTCCCTCGCTCCCTCACTCACGATCCTGCACGCGCAGCCGGAGCTGCTGTACCTGGTGCCCGCCTGCCTCGGCACGCCGCTGCTGCTGGCGCTGCTGCGCGGAGACCTGCAGGCGCTCTTCCAGTAACACTCGCTCCCTCACTCACTCCCTCGCTCCCTCACTCACGATCCTGCACGCGCAGCCGGCGCTGCTGTACCTGGTGCCCGCCTGCCTCGGCACGCCGCTGCTGCTGGCGCTGCTGCGCGGAGACCTGCAGGCGCTCTTCCAGTAACACTCGCTCCCTCACTCACTCCCTCGCTCCCTCACTCACGATCCTGCACGCGCAGCCGGCGCTGCTGTACCTGGTGCCCGCCTGCCTCGGCACGCCGCTGCTGCTGGCGCTGCTGCGCGGAGACCTGCAGGCGCTCTTCCAGTAACACTCGCTCCCTCACTCACTCCCTCGCTCCCTCACTCACGATCCTGCACGCGCAGCCGGCGCTGCTGTACCTACTCGCTCATTCACTCACTTACTCCCTCACTCACGATCGATACTACAAGTTCTACTAAACATACTCAGTTATTACTATAGGCCTACCAGAATCTCATGGCATAAAAATAAATAAAAATTGTGATTTTCATATGGTGTTGTCAATTGTCACCTGTTTAATCAAATTAATCAAATACTAAAGACAAAAATAAAGATTAAACAGTATCAAGATCGTTCAATCCAATTTCCCCAGCATTGCACGTAACATATTTTTAATTCTCAATTTGCCATGAGATTCTGGTAGACCTATATTACTATAAGCCCGTAGTGTCTCACTGCTGGCAAAGACCTCCCCCCTTTTCGCCAGTTACTACGAGCTTTTTTTTTAATGTAACTAGCTAATGGAACAGGCATATGGCCCACATGTTAAGTGGTAACTATCGCCTATAACAAAGCAATGCCTCGTAGGTCACGCACGTCAGGAACGTGCCCTACAATGCACTGCCCTGCGTCCATCAACAAGAGGCATACAGATATTCAGCCTCACGTGCCAGTCATTTCATCGGCACCCACACCCTTCAAACCGAAACACAGCAATGCTGTGTAGATTGTCCACAATATTTATTTTTTTATCTTCTCCCGACTAGTGATGTGTCTCGTCGCTCGGTCCCAGTAGGGATGTCCTATTCCCAAAACCGGCTAACACTAAAGACTTAAATTTCTTTACTTCTTCCTCAGTTACGAAGACCAACCATCAGCGCCTCCCGCGGCCGTCGAGGCAAGCGAAGCCGACAAGGCCAAGAAGGAGTAGTCACAGCACAAAAATACTACTTATAAGTACACTAAGCTCGTCCACACAGGTACTAGTAACTACAGTAGTCTCACTGGCCCCATTCATAACTTGTGATACACCTGTGCGATTATCGCTTAGCGTCTGGCGTCGCTGCTACTTTTTCAATATTATGTAGGTCATCAACCGCAGGTTCTTTTTAGGGCCTCATACTTTGACTACTGTACTAAGATTATGTAATTTTGTATACCTGAGCGTAAATTTATAAACCTTTCAGAGGCTAGAGTTGACCGTTTAGTGGCTGTATAAAAATACAACCTTTGCAAATTATTTTGAGATACGTGTAGTTTTGTCATTAAATGTTGTGTGAACGTCTTTATTAAGCTCAAAAACCTTTATATCTACAACTCTGTTACAGTCCGTACGGTTGTTCATAATTAGTTGTTAAAACTTCAAAATGTATACTTTTTTCCATCCACAATTAGGAGAGCTCTCTTATAACGAAAAAGTTTCAAAAGTAACTGAGCAAACGTGTTTTGTGCACATGATTATGAAGGAGTGTCCAAAACTGCAATGATCTTCGAAGAGTGTGGACGAGCCATTCCAATTCGTGTATTTGTTTATATTTTTTTATTCAATGGTGAGGGACCATGGTCTAGTAATGTAGCCATTTTATTTTGTGACATGCGTTCCAATGAGCGCGAATACTTATAAAACTTCCTAAAATCTTCCATGAGTGTTTGTTGTGCAGTTTAAAAAGTAGCACAGTACAGCGTTATCTCTTAGCAAAACGAAACTTCCTGAACGCTTACCTTCACGGAAAGTGAGTTTGCAAGTGTTCAGAGAGGTTATTCTGAGAATTGACAAGCTTTTGGGTGTTAGCTTCACTTTTTACTTCGTGTTCGTGCTACCCTAGGCAAATTGACATGGTGATAAGACGCAAACATTTCGATGTTGGCCGCAATGAATCTAACACAAAGTCTTCATTTTTAGCAAGTTGCCAACATGGATCGGGCATAGATTCCTCAAAATAAAGACCATAAAGATGACTACTGGTTCAATTGACTGACAATTCACGATTGTTCAGTAGGCCTACCATGAACTCTGTCTGGCTCTGGTTTTGAGTCTGTGTGAGTGACTCACCAATGCATTATTCTGTGTGTATGACGTTTTGACGTAGGATTTATTTAGTTAACACTCACACAGACTCAAAACCAGAACAGTTACAGAACAGTTAACAGAGACAGAGCCAGACAGAGCTCATGGTAGGCCTACAGGAGAAGCATTTGAAGTTTTATTCGTGCCAAATCGTAGGTAACTCTTGTTGTATTCGTCTTTTTTAAGATCTGGTTTACCAAAAATCCTTAGAATTCTGCGGGCTTTCAGCATAATATGAATTGAGACGCTATATACTCTATATATATGTTCTGTTCTGATATCCAGAACTACGGATCCCTAAAGACTGATTTACACTGATGTTATGTGGTACTTATCCAGCACTATCACCTCGCCGGCGCTTTTCACCACGGCGTGGTCTCCGCCATCACCGCTCACCAGCACGACGCCGCGCACGAGCAAACTCAGGAGACTTATTTATTAAAACCTAACAGGAGTATAGGGCGTATTTAAATTACAACTCAAATAAAAAATAAGAATTTATTCTGCAGTATCTCTAAGATCACTTTTAAACGTCTTAAAGCTAGGTGAGTCTAGGTGCCAGTTCCACGCGACCAAGCCTAGAAGAACAGGCAACAAACTACGGCTTCGTTCCTACTTTTTTTTGTATGATTTTTTTACAAAACACGCACACGCTACGCTTAGTAATAGTAAAGTACCTACACAGCATATAAAAATAAGATACGAAAATAGTAGGTAGGTACAGACACTGCAAATAATTCACATGTTGGCTTTTGATAACTAGATCTTCTTCGGGATCTGAACAATCAAAATCAAGGCCTAAGTTGTGAAGTACACAACAAGCCTGTATGATCTGTACACATTTGTTTGGCTTGTAGTGCAAGACCCTATCCATGCCCAACGCCAACTGTTTTTAACCAGCCAAACGTGTTTTCTATTGTGACCAGGGCTTTCATATGCTTCTGGTTGTACATTCTTTCTGGGGAGTTGCAGTAACATTTAAGAATGGTGCCATGAGCCAAGGCCACTGTGGGTATCCAGAGTCACCTGAAATGATGTTGATAATTTTTATTAAGAAGCTCAAAAAAAATATCTTCTATGTAAAAATCTAAAGTAACTTAAATAGTTACCATATAGTTAGGATGTTTTCCTGAGGGACACCTTTGTACGTACCTACATAAGCAGTAATACCGGGTTGGTATCTTAGGTGGTAGGTACATATTAATGAAAATAACATAACTCACCTTTAATTCAAAGCTCACGCGCTGCGAAGACTTTAGGTCGTTATGCTGTCGCAACTCTTCGCATAGGAACGCGAAGGCAACCTTCGACAAACGATACCGACGACGAAATATGGCCTCCGGAAGATCTTCGATAGGATTGAAAGCTTTCCGTAAACCAGCCCGCAGTTCCCGTAATTTACGAACCCGGTTTTTCTCGACCATCCGCATTGCAAAATAACATCTTGCAGACATTCTCAAAAGGAATTATTGACTTCAAAAATGCACAAATAAATGTTTGTTTACTAATTCATTTTGATTGATCGATCGTGAAGCTGTCAAATGCTTTCCGAAACTTAGAATAGCATTTTACACAAAAACCGTCAGAATCGTGAAGCTAACGAAAAGATTTAGTACGATTTCGGTGTTGACGATAGACTATCACCGGTGTTAGCGATAGTAAGTGAAGAAACGTAGCATTATTATTTCTCGCAAAGCCCGTCAGAGGCGCTCATCGTTTTTCCATACAAAATCGGGATTTTAAAGAGGTTAAAACCTCTTTACAAAACGCTAACACGACACCTTATGCCTTACACGACACCAAAAATGGTGTTGCAAAACTCTGAATAGCCCCTCAGAGGGCTTATTCCAAGAATTGACAAGCTTTTGGGTGTTAGCTTCACTTTTTACTTCGTGTTCGTGCTACCCTAGGCAAATTGACATGGTGATAAGACGCAAACATTTCGATGTTGGCCGCAATGAATCTAACACGAAGTCTTCTTTTTTAGCAAGTTGTCAACATGGATCGGGCATAGATTCCTCAAAATAAAGACCATAAAGATGACTGCTGGTTCAATTGACTGACAATTCACGATTGTTCAGTATGCCTACCATGAACTCTGTCTGGCTCTGGTTTTGAGTCTGTGTGAGTGCTCACCAGTGCATTATACTCTGTGTATGACGTTTTGAGCTAGGATTTATTTAGTCAACACTCACACAGACTCAAAACCAGAACCAGAGACAGAGCCAGACAGAGCTCATGGTAGGCCTACAGGAGAAGCATTTGAAGTTTTTTTCGTGCCAAATCGTAGGTAACTCTTGTTGTATTCGTCTTTTTTAAGATCTGGTTTACCAAAAATCCTTAGAATTCTGCGGGCTTTCAGCATAATATGAATTGAGACGCTATATACTCTATATACAGGGTGTAATCGTTAAGTGTGCACAGGCGATTATTCCGTAACTATTGCAGATATCAAAAAACTTTTAACTGATATCGAAAGTACTTTACCTAATGAGTAAAATGACATTAATAACTTTTTGAAAATAAAACGAGAAATATCCAAAAAAATTACATTAATCACTCCCATACATTTTATTTCTTAGTAAGTACAAAATTTTGTGTTCAAAGCATATGTTCGAAGTGACGTCCTCCTTGTGCAATACAATGACGAGCTCTATTTACAGTTTCTAAATGAACTTTCCTTAACATTTGCGGAGTAATTAAAGCAATTGCACTACAACTGCAATACAATATTGAAACAAGGTTTATTTTAAATTTGAAGTGGTAAGATAATTAATCTACACGTGTATCTACTTGAAATTCATTAATACCTTCATATCGTACATAATTATAAAATGACAAGGGTAAAATGAGTAGGTACTATTCCACTTAAAATAAGGAAACTAAAACCTTTCTACTATCTCATACTAAATGTATGGGAGTGATTAATGTAATTTTTTTGGATATTTCTCGTTTTATTTTAAAAAAGTTATTAATGTCATTTTACTCATTAGGTAAAGTACTTTCGATATCAGTTTAAAGTTTTTTGATATCTGCAATAGTTACGGAATAATCGCCTGTGCACACTTAACGATTACACCCTGTATATGTTCTGTTCTGATATCCAGAACTACGGATCCCTAAAGACTGATTTACACTGATGTTATGTAATACTTCACTATCCAGCACCATCACCTCGCCGGCGCTTTTCACCACGGCGTGGTCGCCGTCACCACCGCTCACCAGCACGACGCCGCGCACGAGCAAACTCAGGAGACTTATTTATTAAAACCCATCTGGAGTATAGGGAGTATTTAAATTAAAACTCAAATAAAAAAAAAGAATTTATTCTGCAGTATCACTTGATCACTTTGAAACGTCTTAAAGCTAAGTGAGTCTAGGTGCCAGTTCCTAGTAAGCCTAGAAGAACAGGCAACAAACTACGGCTTCGTTCCTACTTTTTTGTATGATCTTTTTACAAAACACGCACACGCTACGCTTAGTAATAGTAAAGTACCTACACAGCATATAAAAATAAGATACGAAAATAGTAGGTAGGTACAGACATTGCAAATAATTCACATGTTGGCTTTTGATAACTAGATCTTCTTCGGGATCTGAACAATCAAAATCAAGGCCTAAGTTGAGAAGTACACAACAAGCCTGTATGATCTGTGCACATTGTTTGGCTTGTAGTGCAAGACCCTATCCTTGCCCAACGCCAACTGTTTTTAACCAGCCAAAAGTGTTTTCTATTGTGACCAAGGCTTTCATATGCTTCTGGTTGTACATTCTTTCTGGGGAGTTGCAGTAACATTTAAGAATGGTGTCATGAGCCAAGGCCACTGTGGGTATCCAGAGTCACCTGAAATGATGTTGATAATTTTTATTACGAAGCTCAAACAAAAATAGGTATCTTCTATGTAAAAATCTAAAGTACTTAAATAGTTACCATATAGTTAGGATGTTTTCCTGAGGGACACCTTTGTACGTACCTACATAAGCAGTAATACCGGGTTGGTAATCTTAGGTGGTAGGTTTTTTTTTTTTTTTTTTTTTATGCCATAGCTGGCAGACGAGCAGACGAGCCACCTGATGGAAAGCAGTCACCGTCGCCCATATACACCTGCAACACCAGAGGTGGTGCCGATGCGCTGCCGGCCTTTTAAGTATAGATATACCCGCCTTTTGAAGGACCCCATGTCGTAGCTCTGAGGGAAAACCGCAGAGGGTAGTTCATTCCACAACTTACTCGTGCGCGGCAAGAAGGAACGCGAAAAACGAGCAGTTGTGGAAAACCAGCCATCCAGGTGGTGAGGATGGAATCTGGTTCTGCGGCGTGTGGTACGATGATAGAAATCAGCCGCGGGCACCAAACTAAACAGTTCCTCAGAACACTCCCCATTGTAGAGACGATAGAGCACACACAAAGAACCAACGTCTCTCCGCAAACCTAAGGGCTCTATGTCATCTGTGAGCTTGGAATCGTCGACAATACGAGCTGCCCGACGTTGGATCCGGTCAAGAGGAAGGAGCTGATATTGGGGCGCCCCGGCCCAGAGATGAGAGCAGTACTCCACGTGCGGTCGGACTTGTGCTTTGTAAAGCATAAGCTTTTGAACCGACGTGAAGTACCGACTCGCTCTGTTGAGGACGCCAAGCTTTTTGGAGGCCAGTTTGGCCTTCCCTTCCAGGTGACAGCGGAATTGGACGTCACTCGAAATGTCGACACCGAGGATTCCAATGCTCTCAGAAATACTCAGGGGAGTGTTTTGGAATCTGGGAGCTACGAGAAATGGGGTTTTTTTTGCGGTAAACGCGCAGACTTGTGTCTTTGTGTGGTTGAAGCGAACAAGATTTTGTTCACCCCAGTCTGAGACCCGCTCCAGAGAGGTCTCAAGTTCAGACACAAGTGAGTTTCGGCACTCTTCTACTCGTTCCCGAGAAATGCTTGCACGGCCTGTATATTGGGCGTCACCAGTACTGTCATCCGCATAGCAGTGCATGTTACTAACACGTAACATATCATTGATATGCAGGATGAACAGGGTAGGTGACAGCACAGAGCCTTGTGGGACGCCAGCATTTATGGGCTTTATATCAGAGCAAGACCCGTCTACTACGACTTTAATGCTACGCTCCGACAAAAAGCTGGCTGTCCAGTTGCATAATTTCTCGGGTAATCCGTATGCAGGAAGCTTCGAAAGAAGTGCCTTGTGCCAGACCCGATCAAAGGCTTTTGCGATGTCCAGACTGACTGCTAGAGCCTCTCCCTTGCTTTCAATGGCTTCTGCCCAGCGGTGAGTGAGGTACACAAGAAGATCACCAGCTGAGCGACCATGGCGAAAGCCATATTGTTTGTCACTAATCAGCTGGTGCTCTTCTAGGTACCCAAGGAGTTGGTCATTGATCACCCTCTCCATCACTTTGGAGAACAAGGAGGTAATGGCAATAGGCCTGTAATTGGATGGGTCTGAACGATCACCCTTTTTAGGTACCGGGTGAACCAAGGCCATCTTCCATGAAGACGGAACAGTTCCTGTACGGTAGGAATGCTTAAAGAGGCGCGTTAGTACTGGTGCCAACTCTGGAGCGCACGTTTTTAGCACAATTGCAGGGATCCCGTCTGGCCCACTCGATTTTCGGATGTCAAGGGAAAAGAGAGCTCGACGCACCACGCTTTGTGTAAAGCGGATTTCAGGCATCAAACTCTCACACCGTGTGATGGTAGGCGGTGCATTACCCCCGTCAACCAGTGTCGAGTTAGAAGCAAAGAGTGTGCTTAGAAGATCTGCTTTCTCTTTAGCTGTGTGGACCAACGAGTCATCCGGTTTGCGCAATGGTGGTAAAGACGTCTGACAAAAGTTGCCCTGAACAGCTTTGGCAAGAGACCAAAAAGCTCGACTCCCAGAAGGGAAGCTAGCCAGTCTCTCACCAATGCTGCCAATATGCACACACTTAGCCCTAGCAATTTTCTTCTTAAAGGATCTGGAGGCAGCGTTGTACAGTTTTTTCAATTCGGAGGTATTGGACTCGTTGTTATCTCGTGCAACAACCCAAGCCCGGTAAGCGCATTGCTTGAGGTCGGAGACCCCAAAACAATCCGCACCAAACCAGGGTTGGGTCTTTCCACCGAGTGGTACCACAGAGCTAGGAATAAAACATTCCATGCCCTGAAGAACCACATCAGCGACCGACTCGGCACAAGAACATGAGTCATCCAAAGAGAAACACAGCTGCCTCCATGGGTAGGATGCATAGAACTCCCGCAATCCATCCCAGTCCGCTGACTTATAGTGCCAGACACGACGCCTTCCGAGGGGGCGTGGTCGCACGGGGCGCGTGATTGGCACTTCCGAACGTACCAGACAATGGTCGGATGACCCTAACGGGGCTTCGACGGATATCTGGTAACCGTTCGGGCTAGAAGTCAGCAAGAGATCCAGTAATGAGGCATATTGGTCATCAATATCTGGTATCCTAGTTGGTGAAGATACCAATTGAGTAAGGCCATAAGCCAGGGCAAAGTCGTAAACAGCTCTTCCAGCGTGATCGGTGATTCGTGACCCTAGCCATTCAACATGGTAGGTACACATTAATGAAAATAACATAACTCACCTTTAATTCAAAGCTCACGCGCTGCGAAGACTTTAGGTCGTTATGCTGTCGCAACTCTTCGCATAGGAACGCGAAGGCAACCTTGGACAAACGATACCGACGACAAAATATGGTCTCCGGAAGATCTTCGATAGGATTGAAAGCTTTCCGTAAGCCAGCCCGCAGTTCCCGTAATTTACGAACCCGGTTTTTCTCGACCATCCGCATTGTAAAATAACATCTTGCAGACATTCTCAAAAGCAATTATTGACTTCAAAAATGCACAAATAAATGTTTGTTTACTAATTCATTTTGATTGATCGATCGTGAAGCTGTCAAATACATTCCGAAACTAAGAATAGCATTTTACACAAAAACCGTCAGAATCGTGAAGCTAACGAAAAGATTTAGTACGATTTTGGTGTTGACGATAGACTATCACCGGTGTTAGCAATAGTAAGTGAAGATACGTAGCAATATTATTTCTCGCAAAGCCCGTCAGAGGGCTTATTCCAAGAATTGACAAGCTTTTGGGTGTTAGCTTTACTTTTTACTTCGTGTTCGTGCTACCCTAGGCAAATTGACATGGTGATAAGACGCAAACATTTCGATGTTGGCCGCAATGAATCTAACACGAAGTCTTCTTTTTTAGCAAGTTGTCAACATGGATCGGGCATAGATTCCTCAAAATAAAGACCATAAAGATGACTGCTGGTTCAATTGACTGACAATTCACGATTGTTCAGTATGCCTACCATGAACTCTGTCTGGCTCTGGTTTTGAGTCTGTGTGAGTGCAGAGGCGTATTTAAAGATTTGGCGCCCCGGGCCTAAAAGATATGCCGCCCCATAAATTTTCGGAAAAAAAGTTTTTTTTAACCGACTTCCAATCAAAAAGGAGGAGGTTCTCAATTCGGTTGTATTTTTTTATTATTTTTAATGTTTGTTACCGCATAACTTCGTAATTTGTGAGCCGATTTAAAAAAAAAATATTTTTCGACGAACGAGGTTAGTTTTGGTTAGTAGGCTTTTTAAAATTGCTTCAGGGATGTAAAGTCTGGCTCGCAGCCTGCCGCCCCGGGCCATGGCCCTCTTGGCCTAAGGGTAAATACGCCCCTGTGTGAGTGCTCACCAGTGCATTATACTGTGTGTATGACGTTTTGAGCTAGGACTTATTTAGTCAACACTCACACAGACTCAAAACCAGAACCAGAGACAGAGCCTGACAGAGCTCATGGTAGGCCTACAGGAGAAGCATTTGAAGTTTTTTTCGTGCCAAATCGTAGGTAACTCTTGTTGTATTCGACTTTTTTAAGATCTGGTTTACCAAAAATCCTTAGAATTCTGCGGGCTTTCAGCATAATATGAATTGAGACGCTATATACTCTATATATATGTTCTGTTCTGATATCCAGAACTACGGATCCCTAAAGACATTTACACTGATGTTATGTAATACTTCACTATCCAGCACCATCACCTCGCCGGCGCTTTTCACCACGGCGTGGTCGCCGCCACCACCGCTCACCAGCACGACGCCGCGCACGAGCAAACTCAGGAGACTTATTTATTAAAACCGATCTGGAGTATAGGGCGTATTTAAATTAAAACTCAAATAAAAAAAAAGAATTTATTCTGCAGTATTACTAAGATCACTTTGAAACGTCTTAAAGCTAAGTGAGTCTAGGTGCCAGTTCCACGCGACCAAGCCTAGAAGAACAGGCAACAAACTACGGCTTCGTTCCTACTTTTTTTGTATGATCTTTTTACAAAACACGCACACGCTACGCTTAGTAATAGTAAAGTACCTACACAGCATATAAAAATAAGATACGAAAATAGTAGGTAGGTACAGACATTGCAAATAATTCACATGTTGGCTTTTGATAACTAGATCTTCTTCGGGATCTGAACAATCAAAATCAAGGCCTAAGTTGAGAAGTACACAACAAGCCTGTATGATCTGTGCACATTTGTTTGGCTTGTAGTGCAAGACCCTATCCTTGCCCAACGCCAACTGTTTTTAACCAGCCAAAAGTGTTTTCTATTGTGACCAAGGCTTTCATATGCTTCTGGTTGTACATTCTTTCTGGGGAGTTGCAGTAACATTTAAGAATGGTGTCATGAGCCAAGGCCACTGTGGGTATCCAGAGTCACCTGAAATGATGTTGATAATTTTTATTACGAAGCTCAAACAAAAATAGGTATCTTCTATGTAAAAATCTAAAGTACTTAAATAGTTACCATATAGTTAGGATGTTTTCCTGAGGGACACCTTTGTACGTACCTACATAAGCAGTAATACCGGGTTGGTAATCTTAGGTGGTAGGTACACATTAATGAAAATAACATAACTCACCTTTAATTCAAAGCTCACGCGCTGCGAAGACTTTAGGTCGTTATGCAGTCGCAACTCTTCGCATAAGAACGCGAAGGCAACCTTGGACAAACGATACCGACGACAAAATATGGTCTCCGGAAGATCTTCGATAGGATTGAAAGCTTTCCGTAAACCAGCCCGCAGTTCCCGTAATTTACGAACCCGGTTTTTCTCGACCATCCGCATTGCAAAATAACATCTTGCAGACATTCTCAAAAGCAATTATTGACTTCAAAAATGCACAAATAAATGTTTGTTTAATAATTCATTTTGATTGATCGATCGTGAAGCTGTCAAATACATTCCGAAACTAAGAATAGCATTTTACACAAAAACCGTCAGAATCGTGAAGCTAACGAAAAAAATTAGTACGATTTTGGTGTTGACGATAGACTATCACCGGTGTTAGCAATAGTAAGTGAAGATACGTAGCAATATTATTTCTCGCAAAGCCCGTCAGAGGCGCTCATCGTTTTTCATACAAAATCGGGATTGTAAAGAGGTTAAAACCTCTTTACAAAACGCTAACACGACACCTTATGTCTTACACGACACCAAAAATGGTGTTGCAAAAGTCAGAATAGCCCCTCTGAGGCGCTCATCGTTTTTCATACAAAATCGGGATTGTAAAGAGGTTAAAACCTCTTTACAAAACGCTAACACGACACCTTATGCCTTACACGACACCAAAAATGGTGTTGCAAAAGTCAGAATAGCCCCTCAGATGTATTTGGCCACAAAAGAGGTTAGAGAGTCAATTTATTGCGGCAACATTGTTTGTCCTGAATTTATTTACTTTTTTATTATTTTTAAGTAATTTTATTTGCATTATTATCAATATACGGTATTGTTTTGTCCTAAAATATTTCTATAATCTTTGTCGCAAATTATACAAACAGACGCTAGTCTTTTTGCTATAATATGTTATTATTTTAGACTTTACCAATCAAAATCGCTGTATATATTTGTTTTGTTCTTCGATCGCACTTTTCTTTTGTGTAAGTTTATTTTTATTCTTTATCAAAAGTTACCATACTCGATTACATAAAAAAAACGATTTATTTACTGTAAGTAATTTAAATAAATATATGTGATTTGAATACGCACCAATTTCATTATTGCTTACTAAACAAATATGTAAACTTAGCTGTGGAAACCTCACTTTTTTGTATATTTTTTAGTAACAACAAATCTAAATGCACAAATTTCTGTCTATTAAATTAATTATGAATTTAATAAGTATCCTACATAAGTATACCTACTTTATACATCAAAAAATGTAACGTTTGTAAAAATGAATTTAGCATAATTGTATGTGTAGGTACCTTTTATAAAATTATGAATTAACAACTATTTTGTTATTAAAACTAATAGTACATGGACTCAATGCAGTTTCACTATTTTTTGTTATTTTTATCCAAAAACATTGTATTAAACTTGTTTAACGTATACGCTAATGTGCGTCTCATGCTAACAGTGATTGATATGATAACGCATCAATTAAACTGCAGTCGTTCTAGCCAAACTTTCTTCGTAATAAATAAGTCTTGTGTATTATTTTGTTTTATTTTTATCTCTAAGCCTAAAGAGGGGTGTTATAAGTTTAGTGTGTGCGTTTGTGGCCTTTGGTCCTTTGGATTACAATGTCCAGCTACAATAGCGACACTGTGGGTTCGAATCCCACTCAGTTTATACCTTGTAACGTAGATACATTTTAGACGTATCTAGTTTCTATTTTAATCATAAAATCAGTATTTTAAAGGTACTTTCCTACCTACATATCATTAGGTACCTATGGAAAGTAGCTTCAATTTGAATCAAAATTAAATAATACCAACGTCTGTGCCTCGCAGACTTTGCCTTGCCTGCAAATCTGAGCGCGTCGGCTCGGTGGGTTCCCAACGAGTCACAGTGTGACTGGATCTGGTGTGACTCGTTGGGAACCCACCGTCGGCTCGGAGGCACTGCGTGTTCGTATAGCGCGGTGCGCGAGCGCCCCGTCGCTGCCACAACCGCCATTCTCCGGTCGGTCGCGGTTGCTCGTACACGCTTCTGAGCGTGTCGTTTGCCGAGCGCCGCCCGACCGGGAATCACTTTGAGGAACATTAATTCTATTCCTTTTTATCTACATAATCTTTTCTTACGTAGACATATCACTCTCGTAAGCTATAATGTAGTAAATTCAGTTTTAAACCCGTATATCGGTAAGTGTTGAACAACCGTCACAAAAATGTTGTAGGTAGGTTCGTGGCATTTTGCAACGAACTTTTATTTTATGTTTCTTTGTGTAATCTTTCTTCTTTTCAGCTTTAGCTTGTTTTTATTTTAAATAGCTAGGTATCTAATCTTTTATTAGATATCCTATTTCACATTAACTTCACATTTTGTTCATTTCATATCATTTTCATTTTTGTAATTTTAAATTCTTTCCTATTAATTTCATTCATCTCATTTTGTAAACTCCGCTCTGATTGTGACATCACACACCACCTCGTACTCACCTCACCTCATCATCACGTAATGCTTGCTTCGCAAGGTGGTCACAATCAGAGGGTAATGAACCTGGACCTGCTGGTGACACCTACTATGTTACTTTCCAGGGTTCAAAATTGGGACTTCAAAGTTGGGATTCAAAGTTGGACTGCAAAAGTTGAGTCTACAATATTGGGAGGACCTATTCGTGTTCCCCGAGTCACCCATCGACGTCAACTACGTGTGACCACGAACTCCTTCTGTCTCCTTCTGACTCCTTCTCGTACCTCGGCCGCCGAAGCAAGCCGGCCGACGTCTACAAACTTGAGGGGAGTACTTTTCCACCTCCTACTTGAAAGCAACCGTCAAATCAGTGATCGGGCAAATTTTGTATACAGTCTTTATCACTGGCGCCCATACGTGTTCTTGGTCACTGATTTTGCTCTCAGGTAGGTTGTGTGTTTTTTTGTGGTTGTGTGTGTTTTTATTTTATTTTGTAAAACGTTCTTTCTTTTCAGCTTCTTTATTTTTGGTTGCCGGTAACTAAGGTGTACGTAACGTTTTTTAGTATTTTGTTTGCAACTTAAAATACAGGGTGCAACAAAATTAGTTGATTTTTGTGTCTATTTTTTTTAATTGATTTATATATGTAAGATGGGGCTATTTGGAACAAATTTTCGACAAAAGTTACAATAACTTCGATTTAGCTAAGGTGACCACACATTTAGTACTTTTAATGGATAAATCCCGTTTAGACCCACATAATCGTTTACCTAAGATACCTCTATCTTTCATAGACATATTTTTTTCTTATTTTATAACATGCTGTTCCAAATATCGCTTCATTGGGGCTATTTGGAAATTGGTGGTTGCGCCATGCTTTAGCGCTGAATATAATAAGAAGTTTTGAATTGATGGTAACAGATGATAGTTGGAACTGTTACCAGTAAAAATATTCACACTTTTGGCTATTTGAAATTACCAAGTATAATTTTTCTATATTTTTTTAGGATCAAATAAAAATTTCATGATTTTTTTTGTCCAGACTTTTCTTTTATTAATAGAAACTGTTACAAATAATCAACATTTTAATGAAATTATCTTTAAATATCTTAGCTTAGATATTGGGAAATCCCCATTCATTCAAAATATTCATTTGAGCTATAAAAATTTCTTCTTCTTCGGGCGAAAAGATCGTTGGATGACCAGCTTGTGATTGTGACGCATTCAAACCTCTACATTTTCATGACAGCGTACTTCTAATGCTATGCTTCGTCGCAGCTTTGATCCGGCTTTGATTTCGGCGATACCTAGCTTTTTCCAAGATTTTTTAACTGTAAGAGGTAAGGTTTGTATTGTTTCCCATGTCTATGGTTTCTATGGTCCTCTGGTAAACTCGGACCATGATGGCATTGTCCTGGAAAAGATAAAAAAGCTTGTTACACTAGCAAAAAAGCAAAGCCAAGGCTTTTTTTTCACAGTTCCAAATAGCCCCATATGCTGTTTCAAATAGCCCCCGTGACAAAAAACGCTAAAACTAGGTTAGAATATCCAGCATTTACGAATCCAGTTTACTCCCTACACTCCTGACAATATGTATTATTGGATACAAACTTCAGTTTTTCACTTACTTCGTAAACTTGGGAGCTGCACGGAGGTTGGCGACAGCTCTAAAAACCACGTAAAAAACAACTTTTTTTCAAATGTCGTCTGACACGAAACCCCTCTGGTTAGAACCTCAAAAAGAATACCAATGGACGTGACATTGATTACAGGGTTGCCAGATAGAAAAAATAGATTTCTATCATTGCTATAGTGGAAATTATTTCCACTCGAAACGCATAATTTCTTTTTTCCAAATAGCCCCAATGATTCCAAATAGCCCCAACTTACGGTACTATGTTACTTTCCAGGGTTCAAAATTGGGACTTCAAAGTTGGGATTCAAAGTTGGACTGCAAAAGTTGAGTCTACAATATTGGGAGGACCTATTCGTGTTCCCCGAGTCACCCATCGACGTCAACTACGTGTGACCACGAACTCCTTCTGTCTCCTTCTGACTCCTTCTCGTACCTCGGCCGCCGAAGCAAGCCGGCCGACGTCTACAAACTTGAGGGGAGTACTTTTCCACCTCCTACTTGAAAGCAACCGTCAAATCAGTGATCGGGCAAATTTTGTATACAGTCTTTATCACTGGCGCCCATACGTGTTCTTGGTCACTGATTTTGCTCTCAGGTAGGTTGTGTGTTTTTTTGTGGTTGTGTGTGTTTTTATTTTATTTTGTAAAACGTTCTTTCTTTTCAGCTTCTTTATTTTTGGTTGCCGGTAACTAAGGTGTACGTAACGTTTTTTAGTATTTTGTTTGCAACTTAAAATACAGGGTGCAACAAAATTAGTTGATTTTTGTGTCTATTTTTTTTAATTGATTTATATATTGTTTACTGACTGTTACCTTTACCAGCACCTTCTGTTTTGTTAAATACATATATTTTTTTTGGTACAGTCGGGACAAAAATTTGGAGACAATTTTTTTTTTTTCTCCTTCCCTTTTTTTTTTAATTGTATGTTTATTTCGTTCGTACACATTAGTTGCATTTAAACGTTTTTTTTATTTTATTTTTTGGTTGCAATATTTTCATTTTTTTTAATTGAAAAGAAAAACAACCAAAACGTTACTCAATTTTCAAACCTTACTGTAACAGGCGGAGTATTTTGTTGTTTTTTTTTTGTTAGTGACTTATATACGTTGTTCAACTTTTACCGATACTCTTTTTGACATATTTTTTTTTATTTCTAAACCTTTTTGTCCATTAAGACCTTCGGTCAAAACAATTTTTTTTTTTTACTTTCGCGCATCCTTCCACCATTTTGGAATATGTATTTGTTGGGTTTCAAGTTCATATCACAACTTGAACCCCTTTGATGTGTGAGTGCGTCAGTAATTTTAATACACAGTTACTGCCGCTATATTGAAAGCGTGAAGTATGAAATATGAAGCTTGAGGTATGCAAGATGATGAAAGGTATGAATGTGTAGGCAAATACTCGCTTATTTTCCTTTTAGAAGCTATTTTTTTATTTCATTTATATAAAATCTGCAACTTTCCTTCTTTTGGCGATCGACACAAACTCGCACACACTGGGACCTTTTTTCCTTATAGTGTGCCATATGTGAGCAAGTGTAGATTTTGAAAGAATTGTGAGCTGTAGCTTTTGGACTTGCACATTATTTGTAAGATTTCAAACTTTACGTCTAGAGTTTACCATGCGGATTTTATCCTTTTAAGAAATAATAAAATCCTTCACTAAGCGCGGGGGTATTGTAACGTAGATACATTTTAGACGTATCTAGTTTCTATTTTAATCATAAAATCAGTATTTTAAAGGTACTTTCCTACCTACATATCATTAGGTACCTATGGAAAGTAGCTTCAATTTGAATCAAAATTAAATAATACCAACGTCTGTGCCTCGCAGACTTTGCCTTGCCTGCAAATCTGAGCGCGTCGGCTCGGAGGCACTCGGGCGTGTTCGTATAGCGCGGTGCGCGAGCGCCCCGTCGCTGCCACAACCGCCATTCTCCGGTCGGTCGCGGTTGCTCGTACACGCTTCTGAGCGTGTCGTTTGCCGAGCGCCGCCCGACCGGGAATCACTTTGAGGAACATTAATTCTATTCCTTTTTATCTACATAATCTTTTCTTACGTAGACATATCACTCTCGTAAGCTATAATGTAGTAAATTCAGTTTTAAACCCGTATATCGGTAAGTGTTGAACAACCGTCACAAAAATGTTGTAGGTAGGTTCGTGGCATTTTGCAACGAACTTTTATTTTATGTTTCTTTGTGTAATCTTTCTTCTTTTCAGCTTTAGCTTGTTTTTATTTTAAATAGCTAGGTATCTAATCTTTTATTAGATATCCTATTTCACATTAACTTCACATTTTGTTCATTTCATATCATTTTCATTTTTGTAATTTTAAATTCTTTCCTATTAATTTCATTCATCTCATTTTGTAAACTCCGCTCTGATTGTGACATCACACACCACCTCGTACTCACCTCACCTCATCATCACGTAATGCTTGCTTCGCAAGGTGGTCACAATCAGAGGGTAATGAACCTGGACCTGCTGGTGACACCTACTATGTTACTTTCCAGGGTTCAAAATTGGGACTTCAAAGTTGGGATTCAAAGTTGGACTGCAAAAGTTGAGTCTACAATATTGGGAGGACCTATTCGTGTTCCCCGAGTCACCCATCGACGTCAACTACGTGTGACCACGAACTCCTTCTGTCTCCTTCTGACTCCTTCTCGTACCTCGGCCGCCGAAGCAAGCCGGCCGACGTCTACAAACTTGAGGGGAGTACTTTTCCACCTCCTACTTGAAAGCAACCGTCAAATCAGTGACCGGGCAATTGCAGAACCGTTAATAAATTTGTATACTGTTTTATTGGGTTTCCTTTAACAACCAATAGACGTATCAACCTTTCCGAATATAAGGTATAAGAAACTATAAACTGTGCTTGAAATACTTAAAACAATTTTTGGGGCACAAAAAAGCAGGACCGCAGTGATGCAGATTCCGAGTTGGTCAGAAATAGTCAAAAACTGTGTACCGAACCGACCGAAGTACCAGAAACTTGCGCTTTCCGCTAGTCTCCTAAATACTTATGAAGTATTTTTTTTATGGAATATAGCCCTAATATATTCTTAACCTACTATGTGATTGTATAAAAAAAGGTAAGAACAAGATGAAAAAAACTAAGTTGCTTTATAGAATGTTTATTTTCCAAAATCAATATTATACAATTATAAGCTGATTCTCATTGTGATACTATGAAAATGATTAAATACATTTTTGGAATAACATACTGAATTAGACTAGTTCTTTTATAATTACAACACTATTTACAAACAGTACAATAGTCATATGTATAGGCAGAGCAAAAGCAGTTTATTAATATTTTCAGATAGGTTTTTACCATTGGCTGCCCGCATGCGCACTCTACGGATTTTACTGAGAAAATTAAAGATCCTATCCGTCCTTGGTTCTAAGCTCCCTACCAATTTTTAGCCAATTCGGTTCAGCCATTCTTGAGTTATAAATAGTGTAACTAACACGAATTTCTTTTATAAATATTTGTTTAAAATTAATCGACTTATCTTAATATAAATACTGCAAACTTAGGTAAAAAATAAATTACATTTAGCTAATCTACGATATTTTTTCCGACAAATAAAAATATATCTATCTCTTGTTTAGGCTTATCAAAACACAGCGATAAAATTGCATAATACTCATAAACAACAGCAGCCGGTGTTAAAATCTCTACATCAGATAAAAATATTTCCGTCTCTATTATAGACTTGTCAAAAACAGAGATGGAAATATTTTTATTTGTGCGGATAGCGTTACTACTCAGAATAGTAAAACCGGCACTTATACAGGCCTTTTATTATTATTTTCTACGGAACACTCTGACTAAACGTTACGTTTTATTGACAAATCCTAATCCAGTACAAGAAATCAGGTTCTGTTTGCCATCCGGTTCTATGGTGAATTTTGTCTGAAAAAGTAATACAAATTTATTTAAATAAAATGGATAAGTACATAGATTAGGTGTAGATGGAACAAAGCGCTATCTAGCCCCAAACTGAGCAAATCTTATAATATGTAGTGGAGAATCATCATCATAATCAACCTGAGAAGTCCTGCTAGACATAGGCCTCGGCGATGGGTAAGACTTTCCGCGATTTTTACGTCATTGGTCCATCGGGTGGGGAGCGTACTACGTTACGTCTTCTGGTTCGTAGTTACATTCGAGAATATTCCCCAACGGCTGTCGGTTCCTCTAGCGTGGAGAATGATGATCAAATAATATAAGTTTTAAAAACTTGCGAAACCGACTTCATTGCCAAAATAAAAAAAGAATTGACTAAATCAGTTCATAAATGACGGAGGTATGCAGTAACAAACATGAAAACAATACAGTTCAACCGATTTCGATGAAATTTCTATACGACCAATCTGGAAATATTACTTTTCAGATAAAAAAAACAAATCGGCTCAAAAACAACCGAATTGAGAACCTCCTTGTTTTTTATTTGAAGTCGGTTAAAAAGATAAGCAATAACTTCAAGTTACCTTCGCCATGAGCTCGGCTATGTGTATGGCAGTCTTAGTGTGCAGGGTCACTTCCCCTGTCCTCACAATCGAGCGCCCTTCAGCCAGCGCCATGTAGATAATTATCTGGTCCTGAAATATTTAATTTATGTCGGGTTAGTCTATCTGGGGTCTGGAGTAGCCCTATAGCCTCCACAATTTACAAACCTCTGATCGCAGTAGCAGAAAAAAACTTACACTGTGGTAACTATGGTAAAATGAACAGATTTTTTAAAATAAGCAGATGGCTCGTTTCACGACTTTCCTAACTCTCGTGGTTTCGGACTTGGCCATCACCGCCCTTCTTAAACTACCACCCTGTATACTAGTTAAAGAAGTAGAGATATATAACCTGGTCTGAATATCTGTGCACCTCGCTGGAATGCGGCGCCTCTCCCGCTTCCCCTGTCACCTTTCCGCGCACTCTATTGACTACAGTACCCGAAGTCGGAGTTTTGCTACCACATTTCGTTACCAAATGTTGTTTTCGTTTCGCCTATTTGTTTTTCTCTATTGTATGGAGAAAATATGAGACGGCAAAAATACGTTACGTAGTTAGAGTTGTTGTCTCATCTTTTCTCCATACAATAGACAGAGACAAATAGGCAAAACGAAATAACATTTGGTAACGAAATGTTGTAGATGCACTGGGACTTCGGGCTCTGATTTGAAAAGGTTAGTAATTTTTCTTTACCTCCACATTTCTCGAAAAAGCTTTTTTGCACACGTCACGACGTAACTAGGTTAGACGTCACGAGGTCAGGTGCACAGATATTGTGACCGGGTTATACCTGTGAGTATGAGTCGACACAGGCCCCCTTGTCCAGTTCGTCAGCGAGTGCGGCGCCGGCGCTGGCTCCCACCTCGAGTGCGCCCACGCCGCGCTTGCCGAGCGCCGAGCTGCCCAGCACGCAGCCCGTCGACGACTCGCATACTAAACTATAACACAAAACATACAGAAGTCAATCACATGTATCTACTTCACTTTTTAACCGACTTCCAATCAATAAGGGAGAGGTTCTCAATTCGGTTGTATTTTTTTTGATGTTTGTTACCGCATAACTTCGTCATTTGTAAGCCGATTTGAAAAAATATTTTTTTATCTGAAAGGTACTGCTTCCAGATTGGTCCCATTTTAATTTGATTAAAATCGGTGTTGCCATTTTTTTTTTAAATAATTTTTTAATGTTTGTAACTGCATGCCTCCGTCATTTATGAACCGATTTAGAAAATTATTTTTTTATTTGGAAGGTTATTCTTACGTCCAGATTGTCCCAAACAAATTTGATTAAAATCGGTTTAGCCGTTTAACAATGAAGTCGGTTTCTCAAGTTTTTTAAACTTATAATTATCATACCGCTCAGCTCACTCAGCGGTCGCGCTAGGGTTGGCAACTTTGGCTTATGCACAAAAAACTATCGTGGTAGTGCCACTCGTACTCGTATCTAGTAGTTTGATTTATTGTCGAGAATGACCAAACAGTGAATGTGGACAGAAATACGTTCTCAAAGTAGATAAAACACAAATAAGTTAAGCAGAGCTTGTTTCTTTCTTGCCACGCAAATATTTGTTCTCGGTGGGATCGAACCCACGGCCTCTCCAGCGCAGAAGGCAGAGCTACTACTAACTAAGCGGTGAGATCTTGATGAGTGAGAGAAATGATTTTTATGGATAAAGTTGTAGTACTAACAGAATGCCATTGCAGTTGTCGGGCGCATGATCCCGGTTTTCCTTATAGCTGTCGATCTTGACTTCGTATTTCCTCAGCGCTTGCGTAGCCGCGTCCGTCATTTCATGCGCTATCTGAAAATAGCAACAAGAACAGTTCAGCAAAGGATTTTTGACGTGACAACGTCTTATAATTCGATGGAGCCGGCGGCACGCACGAAAAAACATGACGTCATGCGGCGTTACCTCGCTCTGAGGCGTTACATTTAAGGCTTGAAGTGCAAGCGAGAGCGCGGAACGAGCGACAAAGAGGCACAATCGGCCTCCGCGTTCGGCAGCGTTCGACATCTGTCTCTCTCCTACTTGAAATAAAGCAGAAAAGTTTATTGACTACACCCGTACATAAGTTTTAAGTTATTTATTACAATAGTCTGACAGTTTTTTATCATCAGTGTCAATATCACACACTAAAGTGTCAGTGTTTTATCATCAGTGTACTATATGAAGGTCCGACACTACGAACCTTAATCGGCAAGCTCCCGGCTACAAAGCTCCAGCCCTGCACAGAGGTGACGTCACCTCTCTCAGTGAGCTCCACACTTTGCAACTTGACGACCGGAGTCACTTCCACTGTGACGCGCCCGGCGCCTTTCGGGAAGTATCTGAAACGATATTACTATTTAAAATGTGTCTTTTAAGAATCTGTATCATTATTTAAAATGTGTCTTTTAAGAATCTTGTCAAGAGCACAAAAAGAGCCTCTTTGGGGCGCACTTAAAATCCTTCCAACACACTGGGTTCGTAAGTCACGACAAGAAAAAGAAGGGGATATCTGTCGTGGGGATAAATAAAGAGTGTAACTCCGTGGGGATAGCACTTTTTCAATTAACAAACGGGTATTTATCGACGATCGCCGGTCGGGAAATAATAAAGATAATCGCGATAAATACCCATTTGTTCCATAATATATTATGATCAAACGGGTATTTATCCTTTATTATATTATAATCCGTGGAGATAAATAGAGATTTTAATAAAAAAAAATCGAAGTGAATACAGCGATGACGGCTGACAGAGGAGAATGGAAGAGAAGAACATGTTGTGCCGACCCCGCATAAAGTGGGTTAGGGGCAGGAAGAATATATATTGTAGACAATCCACACAACACTATCTACTTCCAAATTAAGCCGAGCTTGTGCTATGGGAACCAGATAGCTGATATAATACTTAAATACATTTTTTTGTAAATACTAACTTAGAATACTATATAACACCCACACAGAGAACAAACATCTGTGTTCACCACACAAAGATTTGTTCTCGGTGGGGATCGAAGCCACGACCTACGGCACAGAAGGCAGAGCTTCTACCAACTGAGCTATGAGGCCAGTTAGGAAGAAGAAGAAATAGACAGTGTAACTCCTCACCCCCTCCTATGTATGTGAAGTTGGAAGTCTGCATTGAACTTCCGGAGCACGTAAGCGAAGATCTCCGTCATGTAGTCGACCTGCGGGGCCATGTCGGCGTTGGTCCCTCCGCGCAGCTCCAGCCGCGAGCAGGCACTAGCGAACAGCGCGCACGGGAGCGCTACTTGGAGCAGCAGGCTTATTGACCTGCAAACATTACATTTATTCAATAACAATCCGAGTACAAAGATTTTTATTATGTCCCAGAAGTTAAGAGCCGAGCGGGCAAAAATAATCGGCAAATTTATATCATCCGCACTTGGTGTGCGGGCTGGTTTTTCCGCAAGTAGGCCGCTGGCGGGCCCTTTTTGCGTGACCCATGACACGTGTTGCTCGAAATTTTTAGGTTCTACGACACGCCGGTTTCCTCACGATGTTTTCCTTCACCGTTTTGAGAGTACTGGCATAGTGCACATAAATTTTTCGACAGAAAAACTCATTGGTACACGACTGGATTTGAACCCACGACCTTCGGATCGAAAGGCGGGGCCGCTACCACTAGACCACCAGTGCTCTCGGCCAAAAGTTAAAAGCCGAGTGGGCTCTTAACTTTTGGGCTCATAAAAATCTTTGTGAGTTCCTTCAGTGTAGTAAACACTATAAAATCAATAAAAAATCCTCTTACAAATTCGACTGCCTTCACAACTCAGTAGGTAGTAAATCTGCCTTCTGCACTGGAGGGTGTGGGTTCGATCCCCAAGAACAAAATTATTGGTGTGGTAAACATAGATGTTTGTTCTTTGTCCGGGTGTTATATTGAATTCTATGTATGTATTACTGTAGTACTATATCAGCTAACTGGTTTAAATAGCACAAGCTGTGCTTAGTTTGGGGCTAGATAGAATTGAGTGGATTGTCCACATTAAATCTAAATTGAAAATTTTGAAGAGATCGCTCTTCAGCGATAAGACCGCCCATTGTACATTAGTATGTTTTAAATTATTGTTAATTGTTTTACCATTGTTAATTTTAAGGTTAAGTTGGTTAGTTTTAATTGTTTATAGAAAAAATTGGGTCTGAATGTAGGCAGTTCTTAGTTTCTCAAATTCAAGCTCTAGACTCCTAACTTAGAAAAACTGGACCCTTATTAATAAATTTACAAACCCAGCAGTTTTTGTATCAGCAACATAGTTCCCGCCTTGCAACTTCCCAGGAGTAAATAGTACTTCTGTTGAACCAATTGATGCTCCACTTAGTTCTGCATTACACATAGCTGCTACTAGTTCAATACCTGCAATGCCAAAGGAATTCTCATTATCTAAATAACTCATTGATTTTATACTAAACAATTTAGTGTACAATGCTTTTAGAGATGTCAAAGATTTCGCATGAATAAAATCAGTAAGTTCCTAGTGACAATTATTGATTAATTCTGGGTACCTAGTATCAATTAGGAGTCTTTTTTGATAATACTGAGAAAACAAACAAGAGCATTTTCCACCAGAAGGAGAGTGGATACTGTCTGTTTAGTCTTTTTTAAATATGTAGTTCAGTCTTCTGTCTATTCACAACTTTACCAAATTGGATTGTGGTCAAGTGTGTAACGGACTAAAAAAAGTTAATTGGTGTTTAATTTTTATACTATAATATAGGTGGTGTCATGCAGGGTACTTTTAGATCCCATACCTTTCAAGTGTTGTGCGGCAAGACCCGGTTTGCTCCGGCCAGCCCTTATTTTCGTAACTTTCACCGGAATGCTAAGGATAGCACTTAGCGAAATAGCATTTCGAAGTATTTGACCACCCTGGAACAGATACATTCATTTATAAAAGGTAAGTTCATGCATTTATTGCAATTTTTTATTGAACTATAACTCGACACTGTTTGTTTACCCCTTCTAGGACACTTCCGTCTATTTCCAGCATTTCCGACATATTCGATCAAATGAAGATACCGGCAATTACAAATACCAGTTATTACAAAATAATTCAAGAAATCAAGATCACAGTAATCCGCTACAAGCAAAACAAAAACAATGGTGGTTGACAAAAAGCTGAAAACAGTGTTGCCAACGACACCGGGACTGATATCGCCATTTTTCACAGCTCAGGTAGCCCAATTTTAGATTCTGTCGCCTATAAAGGAGCCGAAATATAAAATAAAATAAATTTGTAGTTTAAATTGAACTTTAACTTTATTTATACTGAAAAGATTCTGGTTCGTCTGCCAGCAACGATAAAGCACCATTTTTAGCAGCGTGTTTACTATGAATGATAAAGCAGCATTTTTATCATTCATAGAAAATATCTTGAACACCCGGATCAAATATCTGTAAATCGTACAAACCAAGGCGGGAATCGAACCCGCAACCTCTGCTTTTGCCCGCCGCGCCACCAAGGTCGTCACAGACAGTTCCTAGAGATCCTTTAATGTCATAGAAGTGCTGCTTACGACAGGAGGACAAGGCCCTTCATCGCGATAATGCTTCACATATTTTCCGTGCTTTCCCATGTTTTTATCACGGAAATAATATTTTACACGGACACGGACACAGTTTGTACACGGACAGGATAAGTTCCAAAGCGAACGAAACTAAAGAAAGTGACAAAACATTTTCCTGAACTACGTAGTTCGCATAATTTATATAATTGCGGTAGTCACTAACAGCAATACATGTACATTTCACTTTATTGCCTCCTAAATTTGGTTTCATAATTGCTAGGACAAATTCTGGGTATTCCCCGCCCCGTAATTAAACAACCAACCATACAAGAATAGTGTGGCCATCATTATTTAATATCACATACAGACTGTAGGGTGACTATGATTTTTATTAAAAGCAATTCATTTTCGATTCGGATAATTTAAATGGCTTGTCCCTGAAGTAGCCTAACAGGCGACCAGTCGCCTTTATGATTTTTTCGTCGCCGATTTTAGTCCTGAGTAGCCTAAATGGCGATAAATCGCCTACGTTGACCACACTGGCTGAAAATTCAGAAAATTACTGTCATTCGGCTGACTGACAAACGGCAAACAAAAAGCGAATAGCGAAATCCACAGATTGTAAGGTACGTCATCAAAATCAGCTGGTTTCGAACTTTTTTTCGAGCATTCTGTGGACTGTTATGAATTGTTGCTCATTCTTGTCATTTCCATTCATTCAGCATGTACATTGTTCGTTTCAAATGTTCAAATCGTAAACAAACGTCGCCAACTCAGTCTTTTCGATGTTGGATCTAGCATTATTTCAATATACTCAAACTAGTTTTGCTTAAAAGTTAAATCCAATGCGATATATTAGTTTACTTACAAAAGACCTATATCCCTTGCTTACCTATATTTACCATAGGCACTATATTTTTGTCCAGCTCTGAAACCAACAAAAATGTGAAGCCTGTGAAGGGTACGGGTAATTGACAAAAGTGAAGGAATATTTTTATGTTTTTCTTATAAGATTTTATCCAAAACAGATTTTAATTTGAGTAGAATTCCAATAAATCAAGCCCTATCAAGCAATATTTCTGGAATAATACCCATTTATGCCGATTAGCCGATTCAGCGTTGCCAATTTAGCGACTTTGTCACTAGATTCAGCGACATTTTCGCATGAAAAGCGACATTTTGATGGCTGTTAGCGACAAAAATAATTTAACGACTTTCTTAGCGACTTTTATATAGTGGTATTTATCAAATAATTACTGACTTAATAAACGAATATCCATCGTTTTCTTCTGTACATACTTATATGTACACTCTAGGTACTATAATCCATTGAAATAAGATCCGGTTTTGTTTATTTAGCTTAATTTGTTGCCAACTCAAGAATGACTAAAAGGCATAGTACCTACCGTCAACCATCGTGCTAAGGGAATCCCTTTCACATGTTTGGTTTTGTTATATTATTCATCCGTCATTCACGTAGACAGAATTTTCTGTCTACGGTCATTCACTCCTTAGCAATACCCTTCCAAATCATCAATTATTCAGAAGTCGATACCGACGAAGATTAATAGAATTTTACTCATTTAGCGATATCTAGCGACTTTTCACCAGCGTGAGAGCGACATTTACTGTTGTTGAGTTGGCAACGCTGAGCCGATTTGGCACCCTTCCGGTATCGCAAGTTGGCAACCCTGACAACATGTCAAATGTTTTGGAAATCGGTAGATTTCGACGAATTTCGCCGATAATTTGCTAGGGCGCCTTTCAAGTTACGCATTGAAATAAACAAGACTTGGTAGAATTCGTATGGCCTTCATTTTATAGTGTCTAACAGTCTAGCCGCCAAGATGCAGAGGAAGCCTGGCTTTCCAGTCGCGAACTGCAGCATCAAAATGGTAAGGTAATCATTGGGTATCCTGATTTTGCTTTTACATTTCATACAAACATTCTAAGACCTTGACTTTGCTGCCCTTTATCTACGTAAACCATACGTTTTCCGCATGGCAAGTAAAGACGATAGGACACACTACAATGTAGGACTGGTCCTTTCAGCCAGACAATCTGTCGGGGGAGACGTGCGAAGAGGAAGGAGATCAGCAACAACGCAGACAGCAGCTGATCAACTTCGGGCACACGCAGTGGGGCTTCAATAATTGGAACTGGGCGGTCACTAAACAGGAGCTTGGTAAGATTTGGGACCTTTGATATGGCTTCCAATACTGAAAGTATTTATTTTGTACCAGGAGTGCACTCCTGCAGTGGCTGCCTTCTTATTCTAATTGAGTTGGGGGAATAAGATCTGCACTGACGTCCCGCAATAGGATGTATTGTGCATTGTCCCCCTGCTAAAGCTACCCCAGTCAGCCCAACTCCTTAATATAGCAGAGTAGGACTTTGGTTGGGTTGGTGGCAGCCATGTTCTAGTTGACCGGATGATGACTCAGATGTGGATGTGGAGGGACTAGACTCAATCAGTTCCCTGAGCCCTGTCTTAGACCTCGCTTCTTCTGTTGCAGAGCAGTGGCTGCCTTTATTAGGGATGTCATAAATACCCTGTAGTGCTCAAACACAACGCTCAATAAATAAATATTGTCAAGGCTTATTCTATTTTATTTATTTTCAGACTTTGTGGACCAAAGTAATGGCAAGTACTGTGCTGGAGTAGTGGCATTTGTATCCATTTCAGTGAAGAACATTGATATTAGCCGGGAGAACATAGGATATGCAACTTCGGTGGCCAACAACAAAGGATTTGCTATTTACAAGTCGAGGAAGGTGAGTTGAACTTTTGAAAACTAAAACATGTGTATGCAGTTATAATATTGAATATTAGATTGAGTATAATATTCTTCCATTCTCCAATGACAGTGTTTTGGATATAAACTAAATAGTTTAGTGAATTTGGTTGCTTTATCAGTTTGTAGCAGTTGTTTTAAAACAAATAATTATCTTTTCAGGTTGCAGTAACTAACGCCTTACGAGAAACACTGCTCAGCTTCGGCGGCGCCGTGGCCACAGAGCTGAATGAGCTCCTGGAGACCACCAAAGAGATACCCTCGGAGCCACTAGCAGAGAGAGCAGAGAACAACCAGAGCATCGCCAATACCAACATAGGAAACACCAACATTGCCAAAAATCTCATCAACACCAACAATCTCGCCAACACCAACCTTGCTAACAATCTCGTCGGCGCCAACATTACAAAAACCAGCATCGTCAATACCAACCTTGCTAATACCAATCTCCCCACCAACCACCCGAAACCATTACTAGAAGGCCCGCCGCTCGTGAAAAACCTGAGAAATGGTTCTACAGACCCCGGGCCTGCGAACGTGCCTCAGGTGAAGAATAGTGCGCCTGTGGCCATGGCTCACCCGATGCCCGTGTCGCCGGCGGCGCGCGCAGCGCCCCGGCCTCCGCCCGCGCTGCCGGCCTCCGCGGTCCATCCCCGTCCGAACTCCAACGTAAGTTTCGTCCTCCAGCCCGTCATGGGGTCCGTGGTGCCTCCGATGTACGCCCCCCCGCGCCTCGCCCCGCCGCAGATCCCCCCCGTCTATCCCAACTACTACGAGTGCGGGCCGTGGCACTTCTACGAGCCGCACGGCAACGTCAACCTCAACTTCAACATGCCGCCGAAGAATTTAGTCGTCAACTCTCGGGCCGGGTCCGTGGAATGCAAGAATCAGTGCCAGGGAGAGTATCAGTACGGGCCGCAGCAGAACCGCGCGTGTTGGGTGAAGCCGACCATCTACTACGATGGGTTTTGGACGGAGCAGAAGGTGAAGAAGTGGGTCGCGGAACAGGTGGAGAAGCAGTTCCCTGACGAACAAAACACTCCCTCGCCTCACAAGGATGTTAAGCAGTAGATTATTGAACTGTAGCTAGAAGTTGCCAAAAAGTATTTTAAGCCTTTTGTTTTAGATAACTTTAACTTGTCTTCTTTAGGACTGACACTGAGCCCTGACTGTAATAGAACAGTATGTTATCACCTTTATGAACATGAATGGTCACTGACTCGCTAGACTCTGACAGTCTAGTTGTTGACCATAACTCCCAATAATGTTCATATCAACCCATGATTGTTTGCGACTAATCATGGGAGACTTGTTTCTGCAGTCAGACATACAGACTTAGGGAAGAGTGAGAAGAATGGTACTAAAGTCAGTCCAAGCTAAGCAATATGGAAGAAAAAACTTAGTTTCAAGTGAGGTATGGAAGAAAAAACTTAGTTTGAGAATTATCAAAAACCTTCGCTTGTTTATGGGATTGAATATCAAGTACAGTTTAGCAAAGGCCCCTAGTTTAAGACACGCATTTACCGTCTCAAGGTATAAAGTTTTGATCTGACAGCACGTTTTTGAAATATTTTAAATTGGGATGTTTTTCTCATAGTGATAAGGGTTGATTCTTCGTTGCACCCCATACAATCTTATTAATTCAATATCTTTAGTAATAAATGACGAAATGAGAATCTGCCCAAGCTCAATGCCTGTACGGGCAGATTGCAAGAAACAGTAGATTAAGAAAAAAAATTGAATTCAGAAGTTTGTATGGGAAACCGCGAGGAATAAACCTTAAAATATTAAGATTTGACTTAAATTTAATTAATAAAATAGGCACAAGGTGTTGCAAATTCTAACGAAATAATAATAGTTATAAGATTAAACTCACTTCAAATTAATATGACTTCAATGATTTCATATGGAATTCAAACTGTGCTATTATTTTATTGATAGAGCACTAAAAAGGCTTATATATATATATAGCTGATCTCGAATGAAAAGACAATTATACAAGCACATGACTCCTGTGGGCTAATTCTCGGGCCGATCTCGATGATTTAGCAATTTTATTTTATTGCTTCTTTTCACAACCCCGCACTTTTACGTTTTCCGTATATCGTAGCTGTCGAGACTTTTACGAAGAGGTCGTTGATGAATTACTCAAGGAAATCATCCATTCTCTCTTCGAAAAGAAGCAATAAAACAAAATTGCAAAATGATCGAGATCGGCCCGAGAATTAGCCCCCAGATATTGAAGAGTACCTCTGCCTCTACGTGCTCTTTGTGGCATGTCAAAAGCATTTCGCAGACGTAATATGTGCCTGTACTTATTTAAAAACTAGGAGAAAGCGCAAATAAATTTGACATTTTGTTATGTAAAGTAAGGAAATTTGTTATGTAAAGAGGTAAATTACAGCTAGTAAGTACTTTTTTCAGTGTTGAACTGTGTGAAAGATACATGGATAAGAGAGGAGTGAAGGCAGAGATGACGACTGACAGAGGGCAGAAAAAAGAAGAAGAAGGTGTCGATTGAGAGTGTTGACACAGCATTCGTAATGACGTAATGAAAGACCTGTGCAAAAATCCAGCTGGAAGGGAATCAATGAAAACTCGAATGTCTATTTTGTATGGACTATCGGCTGAAATAATAAGACGTGTGATTACAAAATATCAAATTGATTGTGTTATCTATCTCCCGCGGGGCTTTTTCAATTATATTTATGTATTATTTTAGATGGTTCTAAGCAATATGGGTAGTATTAATTTGACAGGTATTTCGGTGGTTAGTGATTGATAGGTTCACTATTTTTACGTAATTATTTTTAAGCGCGCGTAACGGTCTAACTGAAATCCGAGGTTCAATTCAAACCTAGCCCTAGTAGGTAGGTCAATTGACTGGCCACCGTTGATAAATTAATAGTTAACTCTACCTAACAAATTATACCCGATGGACCGACGACATGTTTGGAGACGATTAATGAAAAAGCAGGACATTTATAGGTGTTTATGCCAATGTCAGTGTACTTCATCCGGCTGATACTTATGAAATTTATGTTTGAAATGAGATTATATGAATTTATGATTTTGTGTTTTCTAGATATCGTCTACAACTGTTAACCCCAGGCATAATAGACATTCCCTTTTGCTTGGATGATGCCTTAGGGCAGCCCCACTTGCATACCTACATTATGTAATTTGACAGTTGAAGGCATTCACTTATAACATTGAAATGAAATTAGTATTTTTACAATACCTAGTATATCCAAATGGTTGGGATGTACAATTTTCCTTATGATTTCGCAACAAAAAATATACTGTTAGCGAAAAGTGATACACGTTTCGTAAAATAACCAATTGCTTGCTAATGTTTTTTGTAATTTCAGCAGTAAATTTTTAGCTGATTTAATATATGCATGTTTCTACTTACATTATTTTGTAGGTGATGAGTTAGCTGAGTTTACGTTATTTGACTTTGGTCACTATATACACTTTTATAGCTATGTCGTCAACTATTCATAATAAGAATTTTATTTGGACAATTTTGTTAGGGCTTGTCCAGACCAAGATACCGAAAGTAAGCTAACAAAAAAATTTTTTTCCAATTTTGATCGTATCATGACGGTCTATAGTGCCTTCGAGGTTTATATTTGTACCTTGTGTGCAGACACCTAGGATGTTGTTATAAATTAGTCTGGACCGCCAACCAGTTCTGAACAAAAGCTTTTTTGGTTTGGGAAGATCAAACATTTCGGAGAATAATAGGGTAGGGGGATAAACAAAACACATTGGACATTACCTATTATAATTAAACATCTTTCCGACTTGTATTTCAAGCAATAAATATACTTCGACTTTGATAAATAAATTCCGCGTCTCCACCAAATTGTTCCCATGCATATCGTTCGGTTTTGGGTAAAGTTATACTAAACTTTGATTGTTTCAAGTAAAGGCTCGAACACACCTAGTTCGCTGGCGGTAGCGTTGTCAAATCTTAAATCTGACAACGCTGTCAGATTTAAGATTTGACAGCGATATTTGACAGCGTTTCACTGTTCGCTACCGCCAGCGAACTAGGTGTGCGCAGGCCATGAAACGCTGTCAAATATCGCTGTCAAATCTCAAATCTGACAGCGATATTTGACAGCGTTTCACTGATCGCTACCGCCAGCGAACTAGGTGTGCGCAGGCCTTAAATCTATAATATTCTAAAAAAATAAATCTTTAGAACCACCCATTAGAATTGGCTAGAATTAGAGCTACTTTTAAACTCGATTTCTGATAAATAGGTAATTTAGACTTGACGAATTATTCAAATAATTTAGTACGTACATTTTGATGCATGGATTTGTGTAGTTGTATCTTATTTAGATTTAGATAAGGGAAAAGACTTGTGTGAACTCGGTACCTTCATGGTTTTTAATGTAATAAATTGTTTGGAAATAATTACATTTTTAATTGCAGTTTAGTTTGGCCCTTTTTTGTAGGAAATGCTTATAAAACTAGCGCACAGAGGGATCCTTATCAAATTGTTACCACACCATACTTCTACAAGAAAATGAGGACAATTTATTTACGGACAGAGCTAAGGTGCAGGTTCGATTCTGAGTTCCGTGTCTGCATTTGGATGTTGTGTCGTCATTTTCTAATACCGACAATATTAAACAATCACACTCTCATGATTCTGCTATGTATGTGTAATAGACTTATTATCATCACATTTTTATAATTAGGTAGGTATTCAAAGCTTATAGAAACCCTACGAGAGCCCAATTTTAAGTTTATTGTGACTGGACTCATCTTCATAATCGACCTGATATTATAATTATTTGGTAGCAGGATCCAGCCAAGTTCGAGGGTATGACTGAGGAGGAGGCTCGAGCTGAACGGAAGCGGAGACAAAGGCTCGCGAAGGAAGAGTTCCAGCAGAAACTGCTCGAGAAACAGGGCCCACTAGGTTAGCATTATTTTGATTTCCTACGTCACTATAACGGATTGAAAGTGTAATTATTTCAATCACCAATGCTTTCAAGAAGTACAGGGAACAGAAACAGGTCTCGCTAGATTAGCATCCTTTTGATTCCTTACATCCTCTGTAATCCTCTAACGTCACTTCTAGACAGCGAATTAAAAGTGTAATTATTGCTATCACCAATGCCTTAAGGAAGTACAGGGAACAGGAACTACTCGAGAAACAGGACCCACTAAGTAGCACTCTTTTAATTCCCCCTGCGCACATTTAGGTGATGGCGATCACCTGGAACGCTCTCAAATATCGCTGTCATATTTGACAGCGTTTCTGTTGATCGCCAACGCCATCGCCTAGATGAGGCGCAGGTCTTTACATCATCATAAGTTACTACTAGACAACGATGTTAAAGTGTCATTGTAATCTATCCAGTGCCTTTTAGAAATACAGGGAACAGTAACTACTCGAGAAGCAGGACCAACTATTAGATTAGCATCCTTTGATCGTTACTTACAAGCATCCTCTTACGTCATTACTAAATAACTAATTGAAAGTGTAATTGTTATCACCAGTGCCTTTAAGAAGTATAGGGGACATTGGCTCTTACTGGTAAAGAGTCCAGGCATTTATTTTTGAGATCTAGAATTAAGTTTTCTTTTTAATTAAATATTGAAGTAAAATATAAATTATAGTAAGTACTTATCTTATTTTTATTTTCCATCACCAAACTCTCATAAAATTATGTCCAAGGCAAAGGACTCTCATTGCCTCTAATCTGTGCAGAGCACCAAGCTTTTGTATAAATACTTCTTCAAAGACGCATATAAATAGTTTTACATTTTCACTAAGTGTTTTTTTTATACGCCTCTAGGTGTATCGTAGCACGTCTTAAGGTGCGTGACCTGCGAGGTAATGCCTTGAGATAGGCTATCGTTACCACTTAACATCAGGTGCGCCATGTGCTCGTTCCATCAGTTAGTAGAGTAAAATAAAACCTTGAATCGCTACAAAATTATCTTCAGATGACAAGGACAGAAACATGAGCAGTATCGACCAGCTTCTGATGGACATCCCCACTCAGGACATTGTGATTGAAGAAACAGGCGCCTCTAAGAGGAAGTCGCCGACGCCTGATGTGACCTGTGCTAAGCGACGGGCTAGCGTCACCAAACTGGAGATATTACACGATTAGTCATTTACCTACTAAGATAACAAATACATACCTACATTTTTTATATACTTTATAGTCTTCTTTAACTTGCTAGTGCAGCGAGTTTTTTTTTTTTTTAATATAAACAAACCGGTACACGGTTCACCTGATGTTAAGCAGCAAAACCATGGGGCAATGTCGTTTTGTTGCTTTCCCTGAAGGATTTTTTAAAATATTTTTCTTGAAGCTATGTTGTAGACTCGGGGAAAACTACTTATACTTACTGAAAGTTCTTAACAAGAGATTTTTTAATACCTGTCTTAACCTACAGTGCACAGACATGATCTGGTTACTGAAAGAGGTTCAGAAGTTCATACTCAAGATTTGCCAGAGAACCATGGAACACAGCATTCTCCACTTTTTTTATGTAAGTAAAAGATAGACAAACGAGCTTACTTAAAAATAGTTTTTAGCGCATCTATCACCAATACCTATACAAGTCACAATCTAATCTGTGACTTACCAGTGTTTTTCTATAAACTTGCAACAACGTTATCGAGCATTTGACATAGATAAAAATATCAAAAAGCAGTTAGCTGCATTTTGATATGCATACTTTTACAAATAATTAAAACAAAGCGATTACGCGGGTTACCTATTCACACCATCAGCAAATGCCCATGTCATCGGAACCGAAGCGGCAGTTACAGGAAATCGGCATTAGGAACAAAGTTTCAAAGCGGTTGTTATTGGATTACCTACGAGGAGTCAGTTTACATCTGAAGGGCAAATCTCACTTCATTTACAAAATTTCGTCTACGAAATGTTGTTTTCGTTCCGCCTATAATTTGTCTTTCTCTATTGTATGAAGAAAAGATGAGACGTTACGTAGTTAGAGTTGTTGTCTCATCAATTTTCCATATACCTAAAAGAGAGACACGCACACGTGCTCACACTAAAACATAATATGGTAGACGAAATGTGGTAGCAAAACTTCGACTACGGGTTCTGACAGTGAAACGCTTCTCTTTTCATTCGTATTTCATACTCGACACATTTATTACATGCATGTTTCTGCCAAGAAGCAGCATTGCTGTTTCAGCTACGAAGGTTATGGGTGCCAGTGAAATTCTGGCACGTGAGGCTGAACATAGATGCCATCTGCGTGTCCTAGAGGCAATGCTTTGTTAGAGGCGATGGTTACCTTATCAGGTGGGCCATATGCTCGTTCCATAAAAAAACATAAAGAGTAAACAAGTTTGTACAGTCAGCTGCACTAGAATGTATACCAACAATTTAGAAAACTTCGTGTCACTTTAATGCATTATGGAAAACACTCAAAAATCGAAGTAAACTTATCAACAGATGATCTTTGAATTTTGCAATGCATGAATTGATGAGGCAATAAATATACTGAGTATTGATCAATTCTAGTACAGCCGCTGTACCTATATTTATTTTCAGGCTATTGTAGGTCATAGGTCTAAAGTAAAAGCAACATTAAAAAGATGTGATACTTTTTTTTGCCTACGCCTGTATATAACTACTTTTAAGTCAAGTCAGGTCACACGTGTAATTGAATGGTGCTGGACTAAATACCTAGAATCTGTGGGCTAGTACAAAATAAAACGAACGCTTAGCGAAATCAATTTATTATATTACTAACAAATTACAAGGTCTTACAAGAAAATTATTATATTTACACAAACTGAAAATACTAAATCTACTGTTAGAACACCTGTACTCAGGTAGAACAGAAGTCGGGAGTTTAGAATTAAACTAAAACATACCTTATGAATAAAAACTTAGGAGCTAAAATACATCGAGCTAAAAGATTGTATACTTGAGCACTGTGCATTTGTTTTTGTATGAAATCATGTTTGGATTCCATACAAAACACGTTTTAAGGGCACAATGCTAAAGATACGATATTATTTAACTTAATTCTTTTTGACAGTCAGACAAACAACAAGATTATTTTTAAGAAACTGCCTTCTGTGATGTGAATTAAATGTTATTTACTGTAATTATGTTTTTTTAAACATGTAATCAAAATTTTAGGGTCAATCATCCGATTATGTTTGAGTTTAAGTCCCATATCATTTACTCTCAATTAAATGCATTTTACATTTTGTTGGAAATATAAAAATGCCGTCCCTTAGGTACACATTTTTTTTAATTTTGAGAGCAAGTAAGGTGGGACTTATTAAATTACCAATCAACGAACAGTTACAGCTAATTTTGAACCATTGTTGACAGTAAGAAAACAAATTAATTTTTTTTATAAAATTGGTCAGTTTAGGACCTAATGACAGAGTATAGGCTATCCAAAACTATCCAATACAGCTAATAATAGCCCAACATAAAATACCAATGTGTGTTACATTAAACCATTTTACAAAGCACTAGAGTACACATAACTATCAAAGTTCAGTTTAAAAACAAACTAAAACCTTACAGAATATCTAGAATACGTCTAATCTACGTCTATGTACAAGGATATTATTTATGTAGGTAGTACTAAAACAGTTCGGTCGTTTTCGGATGAATTCTCAGAACGTAGGATCTTTTTCAAGGTTGTATTGTATTAAGGCCTGCGCACATCTAAGCTATGGCGATGGCGATCAGCTGTAACGCTGTCAAATATCGCTGGTATATTTGACAGCGTTCCAGCTGATCGCTATCGCCTAGATGTGCGCAGGCCTAAAGGCCTGCCTGTGGGTGCTTCCTAAGGTAAGGCTAAGGCCTTGGGCACACTAGACGGAAATTCCGTCGCCGAACTTCCGCGGCGGAACGCCAATACATGTTATTGCATATAAAATACAAATATCGGGCACACTACGCGGAAGATCGGTCGTTCCGTCGCGGACGATAGCGGACTGCTCACTCGTTCGCGTCTGCTCGGTCGTCCGCGCACCGATCTTCCGCCAGCGTAAGATCAGCAACGTCGCATTACAGGTATTTGTATGCGACGCGCCACACTCAGCGGATAACTCGCTATCACTTCTATCGGATCCATCACGAATTACGACCACCGTATAAGCGCAGGCAGCCGACTGATGATCTGCCACTGAAATACAGTGTGGCTGGTATCGCATAGAACGGATTGACCGCCGCGAAAGTTCGGCGACGGAATTTCCGTCTAGTGTGCCCAAGGCCTAAGGCCTAAAACATCCTTGAATTCTAGAAATGCAAATAGAAGTGAAAACTTGAAAAATTACGAGAGAATTTAATAAAATTCCGTGATTCTGTTCACCTGAAATCGGCCGAAATTGTTACTCTTTTCATCGAAAATCTACTATACATCTTGTGCTTAGTGTAAGTGTACATAATATGTATATCAGTTGATGTCCCAGAAAGAATAAGGTTTTTATATATCAAAATTTTAAAAATTTTATTAATTTTAAGTACGTATGAGCTAGTGGCCAACACTGGCGACATTAAGCCGCTGGAAGACTTCCGTCATGGCTTTTATATTCTGTGGTCATGGCTTAAAGACTGGCAAAGCCGGGATCGATAGCTAACGTGTTATGTCGACGTCAGAAGCTAAAGGCCTGCGCACACCTATGTCGCTGGCGATAGCGATCAATGCGCTGCGCAGGCCTTAAAAGCATACATCTGTTATGAAAGTAGAATAGAATAGAATATAACTTTATTGTACACCATAAATCATCAGGTAAACATGGTACCTCTAGGTACAATGATAAGTAATTAGCCACTATTGTGTCCTACCTAATGCTCGTTTCCACCGAGATTATCTCACGATGGGAATGACGTCAATCTTGCCCGGGATACACGAGGCTAGTTTTTCAAGCCAGGATAGCAGGATAGTGATAGTAAGCTGCTAGCAGGAGTCTAATTCTCGGGCCAACCGAGATCATATTGCAATTTTATTTCACCGAGAACAAATATTTGTGTGGTTAACATAAATGTTTGTTCTCTGTCTGGGTGTTATATTGTATTCTAAGTATGTATTTACAAAAAAAATATGTGTTCAAGTATTATATCAGCCATCCGGTTCCCATATTACAAGCTCTGCTTAGTTTGGGGATGGATAGTGTTGTGTGAATTGTCCACAATATTTATTTATTTTATTTTATTTATTTCTTCTTTTCGAAGAGAGAATGGATGATTTCCTTGAGTAATTCATCGACGACCTCATCGTAGAAGCCTCGACCGCTACGATATACGGAAAACGTAGAAAAAGTGCGGGGTTGTGCAATGCCAATGTGTATTATGGGACATTGAAAATCTCGGTCAGCCCGAGAATTAGGCTCCGGTTCTGTTTGCACGAAGCTAGAATTGCTAGCTTACCATCACTAACTTGCTATCCCGGCATGATAAACTGTCCTCGTGTATCCCGGGCATCTCGGCCACAAAGTCGAAGCATGTATATGTGGCAGTCACCAGTTTTTGGCGACAGAGATGTCAGATTGACGTCATCTCCAACGTGAGATTTTCTCGGTCAAACCAAGCATAAGACCCCTAGTGGTTCCGGCATAGAATAGGAACCCTTCATTACTTCCTGTGGATGTCGTAAACACGAATAACACACCAGGCTGATGATGATGACATCAACAAATTCAGGCGGATGATTATGAATTTGTTATTAGAAAATATTGATGTGTGTACGAAATGTAATCATAAATCAAAGGTCGTCTTTTTGCACATAAACGTTCGTTATTGTAAACTGCTTGTTTGGGAAAAATACTGTCGATTTATAAAATAAGGTTTATTTTACGCGTTAGCAATAAATCAGTTTATTTCACAGAACGGCACGTAAGTATACTTCAACACAAAATAATATGCTTGATGCGCCCACTAGGACATCGTAGGCCCCATGGCTAGGCTGCGCGTCCTAAGCGCAAACATGCTTTAAATTTTAAAATAATAAAAGGATATAAATAATATTAGAATAGCAATTTAAAAATCGGCCGGTTAGCAGTGAGTGAAAACGGGCTGAGATGATATAGCATGCTTCAGAGGGGGTAGTCTTAAATGTACACTTGGCGCATCCCTGCATTTTGCAGTAATTAGTACACCATTCCTATTCCATTCCCAAAACGCAATAAATTTATAGTTAACAAATGGTGAGCAAGGTATTCAACTCACAAGAAGTAGTAAATAGCATTATGTGAGCCCCTATAGCAAGATAGCACTACAATAATAAGAGATTGGCAGACCGACAAGGTCCTGACACCCTGTCAGGACTACCCCCTCTAACGCATCCTGTATATTATTTTCATCATCATCATCATCTCAGCCCGATTGTACCCACTGCTGAGTATAAGTCTCTTATTTATTAAGCCAATCCCTGCGGTCCCTTTTAAATAATTTTTTTAAGCATGTTTACGCTTAGGACGCGTAGGCAAGCCAAGCCAACCTCTAGACACTTTTTAGTAGCAACCTATTACTGCTAGGTTAGCCCAATGTGTTGTAAAAAAACAAAATTAAAATAGATATCGCGATACAGTTTTTTTATCAACGCTTAAAAACACGCTCTTATTTTTAAAAGCTCCGTCAAACGCTTGCTCATACGTTGATACCTATACTGAAAATTAATAATAACTTTCAAATTTTTAGAAGATTATAAGAATAAATGCAATTAATCTGTAGGAACTCCAATTTAAGCTTCTTAATTTTAATGTTAGGTATATTTTACTTATTTCTGAGACATGTCCAACATTACTACTCAGGGGGCCTGTTTCACTTTCTATAAGTAAAGCTATCTATCAAATAAAAAAAGATTCGCATTTTATATTATTTTAAAAAATATTACCAAAAAGAGGTATATAAACTCAAAATATCGTATGTTTATAATTTTTTTGTATTTTCGTTAAAGAAAACGACGTATTGTTACGGAAATATGTTTTCTGGCTAATACTGACGTACCTAAACATAACGTACGTTTAGAAGTCGCAAAATAAAATAACCTTGCATTAAAATATTGTAGACAAACTACATAATCCTTTTTGTGTTTCCTATAAACACACACATTCACATACGACATTTTGATATGACAGCGACAAAATTGCAAAGTAGAGGCAGAGGCAAATATTTTTATTTGATGAATAGCGTACCTCAGAATTGCTGAAACAGGCATCAAGTTAAACAACGTGGATATAAGATTATAATTAGTGATAACCTCTGTATACACTATAGCTACAATATGGTATACAAATGTATATTTTTGAATATGACTAGCCCTTTTTAATGGACTATTTCGCTAAGTGTTTAAATTTAGTTTATATAGGTCAAGAGGAATATTTTTGATTTCGGATTTGACACAGTTACAAAAGATTTACTTTTATGTATAAAATATAAGTTTACAAGTGTATTTCTTGAGAAACGTGTATTACTTCATGGTCAAACCACTGAACCGATTTGATAAGACCAATCACCACCAATAACGTATTACCTTTCAGATAAAACATTTTTTTTCAAATCGGTGCACAAATGACGAAGTTATTCCATAGCAAAAAAACAAATTGAGAACCTCTCTTCTTTTATTAAAAGTCGATTAAATAAGGCTCATTCAAGGCATCCCTTAACTTCTGTAGCCCATATATACAATAGATATTCTCTCATACTTCAAGTAAACTGCCTACCCTGTCCTTGATCACTACAGGGGGTTAGCCAGAGGCATATGCAAATGTTGGTTATTTTATGGGTTTCTTAAAAGATACAGTGTTCAATCAACTGTCATTTCTTACCACTAGGTAATGACAAACAGGGATAATTATAAGTAATACGACACCTTAATACACTTGTAAATAAGCTTAAAATTTACCAAATGTGGCCCAAGAATCAGCAACAACATTCAACCTTTTAAAAATGTGTTTTTGAACAACTAACTATAAATATTGTGCATTTGTGAATATATTTAGGTTAAACCAAGACTGCTTTGTAAAATAAAGCCTCCTATTAATATTATTATTATAAAGAAGAAATCAGTTATAATATAATCTTTCTAACACACATTTAAAATAATAAACCCAAGTCTTTATAAAAATACTCCTGATAAAATCTAGAAATAAGAAATCTAAGTATTTAACTTATAAATACATTGCAAATAAAACGCTCTTATGCAAAAATTCAGAGTCATATCTACTTTAAAGTAATTCTACACAATGTAGTATCAAATATCAAGGTTTACATAAACCTTTGTTCGATGTGAATATTAAAAAAAACCAGCAGCATACAGTCCTAGCCACATAGTAGGATTCAATCGTGGATATCGCAATAGGCTCAGTCAAATCAAATCAAAATTGTCTTTATTCAGTCAAATTACAAGAATCATTTTGAAAAATCTTATAGCTAGGTGAGTCTGGTGCCAGTTCCACGCCACCAAGCCTAGAAGAACAGGCAACAAACTACTGCTCGTCATAAACTGGTACAGATAAACCAGTCTAAAAATGCACGGCCCTCCACCACGTTTTCTTGACGTTGACTCACAGCAAAGTAGTTAAAATTGATCTTTGTAATATAAGTGATTAAGAACAATTTACTTTGACTGACTGGAGTAGTGGGACGTGCATTTTAAGCTTGGACGATCTCTACCTACATCTACCTTTAAAACGTTTCAAAGATCCTTGTGATTCAACAGAATAAATACCTATTGACATTGCCTTTGTAATAAAACCTTTTGATTTTACTATTGAGCATTTCAAAATATGGGCCTAAATAGGGTCCACGCATGATGATCAAAAGACCAACCAAGCGTGACGCTTTAAAGTTGCCTGCACTGTAAAAAAAAACGTCAGTAATATTCTGACGCGTCCGTACAGCTTTTTCAACGCTGTAAATGCATCCTAAAAGTGATCATTACATGTTGTGGAAAAATTCCGTCTGCGTCTACAAAATGTATAGGCAGATGTTTCGGCACGCGTCAGATGTTTACTGATAATCAGCGATGTACGGTTGTGATCCACTCAGCAAACTGAACGTAAGAAAAGTCAGGAAATGTACCTAGTTCTAGTGGAAGTCGGTTTCCTCTACTTGCGCTGCAATACCGCGCTCGCACGAGTTTACCTGTAAAGCACAGTACTGAACTTTATTTTTTGTCTAAAGTATGTCTACTTCAGTACGTATCTACTTATGCTCAAACTTGAGGCATACAGATGTTCAGATGTTAGTGCAAGTAATTTCACCGGCACCCAAACCCTTCAAACCGAAACACAGCAATGCTGCTTCACGGCAGAAATAGGCATGGCATAGGCAAGTTTCGGCAAGTTTATCATGCGCACTTGATGTGCGGGCTGGTTTTTCCGCAAGTAGGCCGCTGGCGGGCCCTTTTTGCGTGACCCTTGACACGTGTTGCTCGAACTATTTTAGGTTCTACGACACGCCGCCGGTTTCCTCACGATGTTTTCCTTCACCGTTTAGAGTGTACTGGCATAGTGCACATACATTTTTCGATAGAAAAACTCATTGGTACACGACTGAATTTGAGCCCACGACCATCGGATCGAAAGGCGGGGCCACTACCCTTAGACCACCAGTGCTCTCAACCTATATGGGAGACTATATTAATAATGATTTACCGTGTGAGGTGTTTAGACGGGCAATTCCTCCCCGTCGGGTCCGGTTTCCTTCTCTCGCTGGCGCACGGCGACTGCAGTCTCCACCAGCAGGTAGAGGCACTTGAACTTGTCCCGTTCCCCTTCACCGGTACCAGTCCGTTCCACCACCTGAACATTACAAAGTATTACATTTTGCTACTGTAGAGGGTCCTATATGCGCATGTGCTTTTTGACGTGACAATGTCTTATAATTCAAGGGAGCCGGCTGCACGCACGAAAAAACATGACATCGTGCGGCGTTACCTCACTCTGAGGCGTTCCATTTAAGGCTTGAAGTGCAAGCGAGAGCGAGGAACGAGCGACAAAGAGGCACGCACGGCCTCCGCGTTCGGCAGCGTTCGACATCTGTCTCTCTCCTACTTGAGTGAGCGATGCGTCCGCGTGGACAGCTCTATGACGTTGTCACGTTCAACTATAGTCAGTGAGCCGACTTTACAGACAACCGATTTTTTTCTACAGGTTCATCTACAGGTTTGACGTAGCAGTCAACTACTTATCTGCTCGATAACCGAAGTTGCATTGCATTCAGTTAAATCGACGAGAGATGTCACCTTGCTCGGGCAGGTAAGTAGTTGACTGTAACGTCAAACCTGTAGATGAAGCCACGGTCGCGTTAGTGCCGAACACTCCCTAAGAGTTATTCGTGGAGTGTGATTAGGATCCGATGGCGCAGCGGTCAGCGCAGCCCCGTACCAAGGGGAAGGTTGCGGGTTCAAATCCCGCTCGGCTCTTAACTTTTGGGACATTATAAAAATCTTTGTGATTTCCTTAAGTGTAGTAAACACTATAAAATCAATAAAAAAGTAATAGTGTAATACCTGTAGAGTGCGCGTAGCCCGACGTGGCGCGGGCGTGGCTTGCTTGGCTTCCTCTGTGTCCCGCGTGCGCACCGCTACCACGGCAGAACCGCCGCTGAACACACAATTATACTATTACATTGTTTATTATGTTATCTTATAAGGCACTGCACTTTGAAATTCAAAGATATACAATGACTGCATTACCCGCTAGACTGTGTCATCTACCTGGTGCATTTGTGAACCACTTACGTCTGTATTCTTTTTCTCTCTTAACTCTTTGTAAAAGGATCATACAAAAAAACAGTAGGGACCAAGCTGTAGTTTGTTGCCTGTTCTTCTAGGCTTAGTCGCGTGGGCGTTTCAAAGTGATCCTTTTGATACTACTGAATAAATACATATTTGACTTTGACTCTAGCTAGCCTCTGATGTTAAAAATTATCTGTTTGGTACAATTATAAAATTTAAGATACAATTTTATTACAAACATTGTAGGTAAGATCTCGACTGACATGTAATAACCGAAGCAGCAAAAATATCAACTACATGTGGTGGGGATCGAACCCACGACCTACGGCCAGGGGCGTATTTACCCTTAGGCCAAGAGGGCCATGGCCCGGGGCGGCAGGCTGCGAGGGGCGGCGCAAGCCGCCCCTCGCAAGATGAAACTCAAAAAAATAACGTTAATTTTAACGGGGCGGCCGGCCGGCGGCCGGCCAACGGGCGCGGGCGAGAGCGGGGCGAGGCGTACTCCGTCGCTCGTGAGTGACTCGGGAATAGTCAGGATGCTTCGACTTTCGTTTCTCGTGTTATAAAGCAGCCGGGGCGGCGTGGTCGCGGGTGGACTAGTGGCTAACGGCACGTAAGTATAGCGCTGAGCGATACGCGGAAGGGATAGCTGCGCATGTGTACTGTCGCGCACGCAATACAATTATAACATAAATAATTATTTAATCAATTGAAATGTTACATAAGCTTTACATTTTTTCATTGCTAACTCTTTTCCTTACCTAGACAACTTTCCAAATTATTGTTTCTTGTAGTAATTTCTAAGAGGAGTGTACATTTTCGATAATGTTAGGCAGGTAGAAAAGGTGCGGGTTACCGTTTGGGGACAAATTAACATCTACCTGCTACGACTATTATTATTATTAAAGAAGCTATAAGCAAAAAAGTGAGAAAATTTCTAGACAAAATTTCTCCCCTTTTTGCTTATAACTTCTTTAATTTTAAATTTAAGGCAAAATGTTATATGAACATATTTCTACAAATTATTCCATGCTGATTTTTTTGTAGGACGCATAGTTTCCGAGATATCGCGAAAAAAGTGTTTGCACGCCTTTAACTAAGATGGCGGCTGGAGGACAAGGGCGGCAACCCCACAAACTTGGAGTTAAACTATTATTGACACATGTCCCAAATATAAAATTGCGTCCTTTAACAAAAATGCAATATTCAGTCCTTAAATTGTAACATTTCAAGGGACTAATTAGCTAAATAATTATAATGACATGATTTTAATGTAATGTTAAATAGTAAGATGTCCAAACATTTATAAGACATAAATTTTTGACAAGATACAATTATTGAGAACGCGACTGTACACTGTATGTGCACGGGGTAGTATCGGTGTGGGGAGGGGAACTCGAGCGGAGAGCCAATCGGTGCTACGCACGCCTGCCCTTCATCCCGCTAGCCCCCTTCAGGTACCTTAATTTTGACTTCTGCGTAATAACGGTCAGAGCAAAAGTTACGTGCCGCTACTCATACTATTAAATGTAAATCGTAAATATAAAATAAAAAGCTCGATATTATAAAACAAATCGGGGAACATTCGTATGGGAAGATATATTTAAGATATATTTCTGGGAAGATATATTCTAAATTACTTTATTAATATATAGCTTCAACTATTTCTTTAAAATAACATAGATTTGAGCAAACAATTTACCATTTTTTAAATTATGAAAATGAAAATAATGGCTGAATAATGCTGGCGAGCCGAAGCCGAAGGCCCGCAAGAAAAAAAGAAAAAAAAAACCGGGAAGGCGGCAATTCAATCTTCATTTTCACTAATTTTTCTTTCATGTTTTTATTTTTACTTTCCTTGTATTCGTAATGAAAAGCACAGTGTTTACCTCGGGTGAAAGTCTTTTAAGTCCCTCAAGCTCCATTGACGCCCTCGCTACGCTCTGGCGCCAAACCCGTCTCGGGACTCAAAAAACGTGACTTTCAACACTCAGGTAACAATGTACTATTTTTTCCGAAAATTTATGGGGCGGCATATTTTTTAGGCCCGGGGCGCCAAATCTTTAAATACGCCTCTGCCTACGGCGCAGAAGGCAGAGCTACTACCAACTGAGCTGTGACACCAGTCAAATGAAACCGTAAATGTTGGATGTACGTACCGTATGACGGACTGCCACATGGCGGGGTCATACTTGAGTTCCTCCTCGCTGACGGCGCTGGAGGAGTAGCCTTCCTCCGTGTCACCGAGCTCGTCTCCACTCGGATACACCAGCAAGCTCTCGGAGAAATCCGCCTGGGACGCACCGCCCTCCTGCCGAACATACAAGGCAAACCAATAAGATACCCATTAACCGTAGGTCCTACGACACGCTGGTTTCCTGAAGTACTGACATAGTGCACATAAATTTTTCGACATAAAGACTCATTGGTACAAGACTGGATTTGAACCCACGACTTTAGGACCGGAAGGCGGGACCGCTACCACTAAACCACCAGTGCTCTCGAGGACGCCCTTCTTCCTTGAATGTTTGATCTTGACAGAATACCAACGCGTAGCTTCCTCACAGTAGCTAGGCGCTATGCTGAGTCAAGGCCCTTTTGCTGCTGTAGCACACAGAAACACGACGCACTTCTCCAGTATCGATGTATTGTTTGTATGTATCTCCTTTTAGTGTCCTTGTTTTTTTACTGGCTTATGAAGTAAATAAATAAATGTCTATGTCTATGTGTATGCGCCACATCTTCTCGTCGCAGATACCGCAGAGCCTCAAGACAAGTCTATAATCAGTGCGTGTTGCCAGTGATGACTTATGGAACTGAGACGTGGTCGCTAACTATTGGTCTCATGCACAAGCTCAAAGTCGCGCAACGAGCTATGGAGAAAGCAATGCTGATAGTTTCACTACGTGATAGAATCAGAAATGAGGATATCCGTATAAGAACCAAGGTCACCGACATAACTCGTAGAGTTAACAAGTTGAAGTGGCAACGGGCAGGCCATATAGCTCGAACAACCGACAACCGTTGGGGAATAAAGGTTCTCGAATGGCGACTACGAAGCGTAGGGCACCCACCCACCTGATGGACCGACGACATTGTTAAGATAGTGGGAAGTCGATGGATGGAAAGGGCTCAGAATCGTTCTTCCTAGAAATGTGTAGGGGAGGCCTATGTCCAGTAGTGGACTTCTTCAGGCTGATGATGGTGATGATGATGATAATGATGATGATGATTTATTTATTTAGTCTTAGACTCACAGTTACAATATTGTTTATCTTAAGCTATTCGATGTATTTTATACATTAACCAATTCGAATCTACATTATGTAAGCAGTAAAGTAGGTAGGTAGGTTCGGCAAGTTTCGGCAAGTTTTATCATGCGCACTTGAAGTGCGGGCAGGTTTTTCCGCAAGTAGGCCGCTGGTGGGCCCTTTTTGCGTGACCCTTGACACGTGTTGCTCGAACTTTTTTAGGTTCTACAACACGCCGGTTTCCTCACGATGTTTTCCTTCACCGTTTTGAGAGTACTGGCATAGTGCACATAAATTTTTCGACAGAAAAACTCATTGGTACACGAGTGGATTTGAACCTACGACCTTCGGATCGGAAGGCGGGGCCACTACCACTAGACCACCAGTGCTCCTACTAGGTAGGTAGGTACAAAAACAGCAATAATATTATCTTTCTAAAGTTATGTTCGGCGAACTAATTGAAATAGGTAGCATATCAGGTTATCTAACTAGCATGCTAAATTTGGTGGTGGTTTTGTATGATGACGATGTTAAGGCTAGTGGTTAGATGACTAACCACTGAGTCGACGTTGTCCCACTCGGCGACGACGACCCCGCCGCCGCCGCCCGCCGCGCCCGGCTGCTTGCGCCCGCGCCGCGAGATGGTATAGTGCAGCGGGTCGTGCCCCTCGCTGCGGATCATCTCGGGCAGGATGCGGCGACGCGCGTTTATGAACCAGTTGCATACCTGACGACAAACACAATGGAAACAATGATTATTACATTATTACAACATACAAATAGGAATGAGTTTAGAATTATTGTTAAGAGAATGGCAGTTAAATACTCCTATGGGTATGATGAAGTACCTATTACAATAATCAAAGAAAATATTGATCTCCTTGCGGAACCTTTAGGTATTTTTTTTGGGATAGAAAGTATCATATGTCGGGTTCTAAAACTGCCTCCCCTAATTTTCTGCCAAATCAGTTCAGCCGTTCTTGAGTTATAAATGTTAGACTTTCTTGTAGATATAACATAGCTTTGGTACTAGATAACGCTATGTGAAAATGTCCAAGTATGCATACAAAATTCTTCATACAAAAATTAAGGTATCAATTAGTGAAAACCTCCTCCTCGACAACACAGACAAAGTGAGAAGGCTCAAAAGAATCAAACCTTTTGAGTTAGTGTAGTGTTAAAGTTATTGTGTAGTAATAGTGCTACTTTTAATGAACAAAAGAACAAAGTGTCGCCTTAAGTAGAAACTGTAAGAAAAGTGCCGTTGGACACATTCTTAGTAATATTTATTTCTATAAAAATAAATGAAAGCAAAACTGCCTAGTTGCCTAGAGGTTGCCGCGCCGCTTGCGGATGGCGACGAGGCAACCTCGCCAAAAGTAGTAAAAACCGTCAAACTTACTTGCAGGACAGTGAGGTTAGCCTCCTGACTGAGCGTGATCTTCTCAGCGTCACTCGGATAGGCGTTGTAACGATGGTCGTACAGCCACCTCTTCAGTATCTTGACGGAGTGCTTGGCGAGGTTGCCGCGCCGCTTGCGAATGGCGACGAGGCAACCTCGCCAAAAGTAGTAAAAACCGTCAAACTTACTTGCAGGACAGTGAGGTTAGCCTCCTGACTGAGCGTGATCTTCTCAGCGTCGCTCGGATAGGCGTTGTAGCGATGGTCGTACAGCCACCTCTTCAGTATCTTGACGGAGTGCTTGGCGAGATTGCCGCGCCGCTTGCGGATGGCGACGAGGCAACCTCGCCAAAAGTAGTAAAAACCGTCAAACTTACTTGCAGGACAGTGAGGTTAGCCTCCTGACTGAGCGTGATCTTCTCAGCGTCGCTCGGATAGGCGTTGTAACGATGGTCGTACAGCCACCTCTTCAGTATCTTGACGGAGTGCTTGGCGAGGTTGCCGCGCCGCTTGCGGATGGCGACGAGGCCGAGCGGCGGGTGGGACAGGCTGCTGCGGCGGTGGTTGCCCTCGCCATCTGTGCCGCTCTCGTTCTCGTCCGTGGATGAGGTGGAGTTGAAGCGCTCGCGGACTGTCACTGGAATAAAATAATAAATAAATAAATAATAAATACGCATTATTACGCCAGGATCGAGGTAGATGGCACAAACTAAGGGAGGCCTATACCCAGCAGTGGGTGAAGTCGGGCTGTGGATGATGATGATGATAACGCCAGACCGCCATCGCAAGTGATTTAGATGTGCGAAATGATTTATCGCCAAATTCGGCTAAGTTGACCGAGTATTGAAAACTCCTGATCACAACCAATTTAAAACAAATCTTTTTCAGAGCTTGCAGCCTATAAGTTTGTACTTCAAATAAAATAAATAAATATTATACGGACAATCCACACAACACTATCTAGCCCCAAACTAAGCAGAACTTGTACTAAGGGAACCAGATAGCTGTACTTGAATACTTTTTTTTATAAATACATAGGTACATAGAATACTATATAACACCCAGACAGAGAACAAATATCTATGTTCACCACACAAATATTTGTTCTCGGTGGGGATCGAACCCACGCCCTCAAGCGCAGAAGGCAGTCAGGAATGGAAGACATCAAGTTCTGGTCACCGAAAACTTCGTATGATAACTTTACTAAGGGTTAAGCTCGCTTAACCTTACCCAAGTATTTTCTTAGTAGCTAAGTAACCTAAGTATATCCAGTAAAGTAAAGTTCATGCAGGTATTTTCAGTAAAATTTCATTTTAATGGAATCCATGAAAGATGATTCTTTATGCATTTACCAGAATCGACGCAAAACCTCGGCGACGTTATTCGACGCGCGTCCATACCTACCTACCTGTAAGCCGGTGTAAGTGTACATCTGAGTTGTTGTAGGTAGTTAAATTTCAAATCAAATTGTATGAGGTGGAAGAATGGATGGTTGCACTACCTACTTATAACATAGTAAATATTGCACATCGGTTAATTTCCGCTTCATAGGGCGTAGCGTGGCGTCGGAAAGAAGAGATGAGCTATAAGTCTTATATTATGTCGTCTATTGGTAAATCAATTTACAGGTCTAAACATAGCATAATTAATAAAACACGTATAATTGTACCTAGGTACATTAATAAAATAAAATTCGATGAAATTCAAGATAATAAAAATACACTGTGATGCTGATGACACTGTCATTATAAACATTAATAATAAGTAGTAGTAATTGCAAAGTAACAACAATGACAAAGCTCTCTACAAAGCCGAAAAGCCGATGTGCAATATTTATTGCCTACAACCGTACCTACTACCTACCTAGTATTATGAGATTCAAGATTCAATAAGCGTTTATTCAACACGATACAAGAATCACTATGAAATGAAATGAAAGACTATGTGGTTGTACGTTGTACGTATCGGTAGTACGCTACCCCCGCCAATGCGTGCGGGTGCGCCCATGTTCCCAAATCCATTCATCAATCACCTTTATCAATGAATGTACAATCGCGGAAAAAAGTTTTACCTTTCAAAAACGGTACATATTTCGGTTACGGTACTTTTTTTCGGTTTTATTTTAGTTCTATTTTACTTTCGATTTCAACTGAAGAAAATAACGAATTAGCCAATTTAAACTCATGCTACTTGAATCCCGATAGTGTCGTCAGATTACGCTTACGACGTCCTTCGCTCTGTTTACCTAGCAAGCAGAATTAAACAATAAACAAACGTGATTTCAATTTATTAATTAATGCATTTTTAATTTATGCATCATCATGCCCTGTTAAAACATTCCTCCGTTAAAAAATGATATAATCTTCTTGTTGTCTCATTCCGAATCAGTGTGGTGAAAGGATATTAAACGTGCCCCAATAATGTTGATGACAGTGCCGTCAAAGCTTGTGCGCACGCTTCGGTAAACATTGTGCAGAGCAGTGAGGGAGAATGGCGATCGATCGAGTTGAACGCCCCAGGGGTGGCGCAACTGTTATACACCTGCCTACATATACAAACACAATACTACATGAGCACACACTTACTGTTCTGCTGCAGTTACTTCACATACATTTAATTCATGTCTGTTCATTGAATACAAATCTTGACTCAACTGTCTGACTGACTGGTGACAGTCTAACAACTCCAGACACAAAACCAGAGCCAGAGACAGAACCAGACATAGCTTGTGGCAGGCCTACAGATGAGTGAATATTTGAATATTGTATTATATTTGATATAAATTAGGTAAAAATAGTTAGGTATACATCCTACCCTTTAATTATGTACTCACAAACGATGAAGGAAAACATCGTTAGGAAACCGGCATGTCGTAGAACCTAAAAAGGTCGAAAACATGGTGTCAAGCGTCACGCAAAAAAGGCCCGCTAGCGGCCTACTTGCGGAAGTGATACCTAGTTGCGTAGGTTACGTAGGTACTTACTGAAATTAGATGCTTAAACAATTTATGTCAGCTAAACAATAGCGGGGTCAAGAAGACAATGAAGCCACACAGTAGCTATTATATTCGTTTTTCCAACTCAGGAATATTATAAGTTAGCTAATATCGCCTCTTTCCTTGTGCCTTACACCTGATGAGGATCATGCCATAAGTTATTTAGTAACACATCATATAGAATTTCTTGTATTTGGCTTATGAAATCTAGTTATCTAAAATTTTCAATTGACAATCATTCATGCGCACATACACAGTCATATTTTACCTAGAACAAATACTAATGTGAGGAAGGACGAGAAGGTATATACACTATCTTAATGCCAGTAACTTTTTCCTCGTAATGGCTCCTTAAGTCTCTTGTCACTGTCCCTTTCATGTCAATAAATAGAGATGACAACAGACTTATTGGTCCGCTAGGCAAAGTGTGGCTAAAGTGGTGGGAAGATTTTGAGTGCGCCTTAAACATTTTTGCATTTACATATAACTCAGATTACATTTTAGAGGTATACCTAGCGCCTGTTGTTATAGTTAAACTAGCTATTATTACATAAACCATTTATCAATCCATGTAGGATTTTTTGAAAAGGCTTAATCTATACAGCAATTAATTTTGTCGTTGATAGTACCTACATAAAAACCAAACGAACGGAAATAAAACCTTGTAAAACAAACAAAGCATCAGTGCTGCCACCTAGCGATGCGCGTGATTTGGGTGCGACGCGCGCGACCTGCCGGCCCCTGACGTTACGTAGGCGACATGACAGCGGCCATTTTGTTCACCATGACCGCTGTCAATTTTATGTCACAAAGACATTTTATCACCAACAATCAAGAAGACAGTCTCCATCAACACACAAAACAACAACAAACAATCGATTGAAAAAATCCAATCAGACATTTTAAAAAGCTGAAATTCCTAATAGCGCAAGACGAACATTCCAATCCCAAATATTGATCGAGGTTACGCGGTACGACGTGACGACAAAATGAACGGTCTAGAGTTCTAAAAATAGCTCTAGCATGTGCCAATTTCACCAGACTTGACTGTTGCTGCCCAAATTGTGAAATTTCTGGCAAATCAAAGCATTCAGAGCCCGTCTAAAGGCAATAATAATCAGGTTACATTATAGCATTGGCGCCATTTTCCTTTTAGGAGAGCATAGCACTTAGCTACACCCATGTGACGTAACAGACATTATCTAGCTGGATACGTATATTTGCAGATCAGCAGTAGCACTCTGCAATTCTTACGATTATTTACCCTCCGAAATAAACGTTGTTTTCGTTTGATGTGTCACCTTGACATCATCATAATAATAATATGTCAATTTGACAAGCATGGCGGAAACGTGGCGTCGTTTTGTATTTTGACCGGCTTACCTCCACCCCCAGGCGATGTTGATTGTCTATTTACGACGCGAGCGTCTCTGATGATTTCCCTTGCTATTTCCCGCACGTCTCGTCGATGCTGGAACGCCATTTCGGGCCGGTCACGGTATTCTTCTGATAGACCGGCCATAGGTGGTAACATGTCTTTCACACTAACTCCATGCGACGAGCATCAATATTTTGTACCCAGTCCAACTAAGCGCCAACTACAAAAGTATTACACACAAAACCGAACAAAATGTCTAAACAAAAATATTGGGTTTCAATCGCGCACAGCAAGCGAACCGAACGAAGCGCAACTGACAGCTCTTTGTTGGTGCGGGGGGGGGGCGACGCTGCGGGCGGGAACAAGCCACCGAAGCCACCGCGCCGCCGCGCATCTGCCTTTGTCTAACACGAAGTTATCCATATTTCGGTCTCGCTCGTAAAGTAATGAAATGTCATAACAAAGCGTGGAGAAATCTGTCATAGTTACATTTGAGAATAACGCCATCTATTGAGTACTTTTAGTGCAAATACCAAACCAAATACCGACTGATCACTGTCACATTACCACAGCTGTGACATGACAGGTGAAATTGAAATAACTGAAATAAAAAAATAAAGATTGATTGACAGCTCAAATATACTTTTTTATAAAGGCTCGATCGACTAGTCTTTAATCCGAGTCCGAGTTGAGAGGCTCGACTAGGCCTAAGTATGTACCTACTCGTCGTACTGTATTTTTATACAACTAGCTGATGCAACTAGCAATGGCCCACCTGATGTTAAGTGGTAGTGTTAACCATCATCACAGATTAATTCGCCCTTTGATTATTAATATTATGAGTTCCATTCAATTAACTGCCTAACTGACCGTTTGGCCGGTGTCATTCAACTATTAGCTTGAATGCTAGGTATACGCCAGAATGTTAAAAACATCTTTTATATTATAGGACATAACAACCGATTCAAGACGATTTGTTAACCTAATGCCCTCAATCTAATCTATCTGTCTTCATGTAATTTTTGTTGTGGGGCTACTTTGAGAATTATGTTCCTCTCGGACTCGATGGTTTTTATTTTAAGTAGCGCATTGGATTTATCTGTAATGCTAAATAATTAGATTAAATAAATTGAAATTAAAATTTAATTAAATTGAAATTGAACTTCGGTAACCCATGAGGTCGGTAATCTGTCCTTTTTCTATCAAGGTATAGGTACCTACTTAATGCTGTAGGTAGGTATAATACCTACTGTTTGGCCTAGGTTCACAATAAAATTGATCATTTACTTGCCTCAGTGCCGTGACTGGGTACCACTATTATTTCTTCTGTGCCATGACGCCTATTGTGTAGTTAGGTGGGTGTAGGTACCTACACCTACTTAGGTGGATACTTAGGTCGATACTAAGATTCGTTCGTTTTTGTACTGTATAATCTTGTTGTTTTTGTCTGTTCTGTCGTTGCTTGATTGATTGACAGACTGACGCACGCACTGACTGACGGAGTGTAAGTTGCGGCCGGGCTGTCAGTGTCAAAGTCATTAGCATAACGTCATTTCACAGAAATACGTTCCGTTTCACGCTGTTTACACGGTTTTTTTTTTCCCTTTGTTGTTTGTTTCACCGCTTATTGATGTATGGTTTTACCGACTCGGTGTTATAGTTTGCTAATGTTTAGAGTATGATTCAATATGTTTACTAGAACGTAAAGAAGCGAAAACTTAGCACTACCTAAGTTTTTTATTTTACTTTTTTTTTCACATCAAAGTACACTGCGCCTTGCCAGAAGTGTTTATAAGTAGGTACATAGCATGTTTTTGTAAGCCTTTTTTACTTTATCTGTTTATGTTCAGCCAGTTGGTTATTGCAAGTAGTTTTTGGTTATTGAGCCACTTTAGCTGTAGTTAATTTTTGTGTATCGATAGTTTGTTACGCATAAGTATACTTAGAATTTATTTTATTTTATTTATATTATAATTTATATAGCCATATCTTATATAATTTATTATAAGTAATATTGTGCATGTCTTCTAGCATATTATGTTCAAGTGATGATTCATTTGTCACTGCGGATGACGCTTCTTTTGTTAGCTTAGATGACCATCCTACAACATTAGGCGATGAGTTGAAAAACATTTTCAAACCCTTTCCAAAAAATCTCAATGTCTGCCATATCAATGCGCAAAGCATACCTGCTCATTACATCGATGTTCTTGATTCTTTTGATACGGAGTTGGTTCACGCAGTGCTGGTCTCTGAAAGTTTTCTAAAACCAACTCTCCCTTCCACCTGCTTCCCATTACCCGGGTTTGTTTTAATTCGCAACGATCGCACTGGGAAGGGAGGGGGTGGAGTCGCTATTTACCTCAAAAGTCACATCCCTTATAAGATTATATTGGAATCCCCTTCTGCCTACAGTGGATCTCCAGAGTTTATATTTATTGAAATAGACCTTGGAATTAAATTTGTGCTAGGTGTAGTTTATGTCCCTCCTAACATTCCATATGCTAATTTGGAAAGAGCATTGGAAAATATTTCTTCCGATTATTCGCGCTTTCTGATCATGGGTGATTTCAATCCAGATACGTGTTCACGAGCCACCAAGTTGCAATCCATTGTTCACTCTTCTAACCTTAATCTTTTGGACCTCTCGCCCACTCATCACACTGCTACCAACGACTCTCTCTTGGACCTGATCATAACCTCCGATATCGACAGAGTGTCTACACACGGTCAGCTATCAGCACCAGCCTTTTCTAAACATGATTTAATATATGCCTCCCTTAAATTTCGTATCCCTAAACCCAAACCCATAGTTCTTCATCAAAGAAACTTTAATAAATTAGATAAAATCAAACTAGATCATGTAGCAGCCAGCACGAACTGGTCATGTGTTGAGGGCCTACCAACTGTGGACGAGAAGGTCGATTTTTTAAATAGTAATATCACTGATATTTTTGATCGTTTGGCACCCATTCGTCCTGTCAAAATGAAACACCGACCCACCCCGTGGATTACTGATGCGATTCGCAAAGCCATGGCTAAGCGCAATCGTGCTTTCCGTAAGTACAAAAATAGTCGAACGGGAGAGAACTGGGAACTATATAAGAGATTGCGGAATCGTTGCAACCTGGTGTGTCGTAACACAAAACGCCGGTACATAGCTGAGCAAATAGAACTCTCTACCCCTGCTGGAATATGGAAGTTTTTGAGGTCCCTCGGCTTAATCAAATCTAAATCGGCTAATTCAGATTTTTCACTTGATCTTAATGTCCTTAACTCTCATTTTGCCTGTTCGGTCAAAATTAGCTCCTCCACGAAATATGACACGCTTCTGGAAATCCATGACCTTCCCCGGCCTGATACTATGCTGTTTGATTTTTCACCTATTTCTCAAGACTCAGTCAAGAAATGTCTGCTCTCGTTTAAATCAAAGGCTGTTGGTAGCGATGATATTGGACGCATCATGGTTACACTCCTCTCTGACCACATCCTTCCAACCATAGTCCATATTATCAACTTTTCGCTGTCCTCTGGCAATTTCCCTGACCAATGGCGTAAAGCCCATGTTATTCCCTTACCTAAAATTCCCAATCCTGTTCTTCCCAATAATTTTAGACCAATATCCATCCTCCCATTTCTGTCAAAAACGATCGAGTCTATAGTTCACAAGCAGGTTACTGAGCACCTCATAAATGGCGAGCTATTCAACATCTTTCAGTCCGGCTTTAGAGTTGGGCACAGCACTACTACCGCACTTTTGAAGGTTACTGAGGACGTTAGGTGTAGCATGGAATCAGCTCAGGTTACTGTTCTAGTTTTAGTTGATTTCAGTAACGCCTTCAACGCGGTGGACCACGAATTACTTCTGGCGATATTAAACCACCTTAATTTCTCTTCCGCTTCCGTTCAGTGGTTCGCCTCTTACCTTTTGGGGCGTCGGCAGACAGTCCGCAATGGCCAGAGTTATTCTGACTGGAGTGAATTGGAGGCCGGTGTCCCGCAGGGAGGTATACTATCCCCCTTATTATTCTCTTTATTTATAAATATGCTCTCTCCCAAATTACAATGTAACTACCATTTCTATGCTGATGACCTTCAGCTATATCATCATGCTAAAGTCGATTGCTTAAACGACTCCATTAAAGCTCTCAACGATGACCTTATTCAACTTCAATCCTGGTCCGCAAATTATGGCATTCAGGTCAATCCCAACAAATGCCAAGCAATTATTATCGGAAGCTCGCGTCAGCTAGCCAAAGTCAATCGTCCAAACCTAATGTCACTGCGCTTTAACTCTATTTCTATTCCTTTTTCACCTGTAGTTAAAGACCTTGGCATTCTGTTGGATGAGAACTTAGGTTGGTCGGCGCAAGTAAAAGAGGTATCCCGGAAATTTTTTGCAACTCTCCACTCTATTCTTCGTTTTAAAAATTTTCTTCCCGAGAAAACTAAAATATCTTTGGTAAATACCCTCCTGATTCCTATCATTGATTACGCCGACGTTGCATATCTCGATCTTACAGCCGATCACCTCAACAAGCTAGACCGTCTACTCAACTCTTGCATCCGTTTTGTTTACGGCCTTCGCAAATACGACCACGTGTCTATTTATCGTCGGAAGCTTAAGTGGCTTCCAATTAGGGAGAGGAGAAATAAGAGAATCTTATGTCTTCTCTTCTCTATTTTGAAAGACCCGAATTCCCCTCAGTACCTAAAATCCAAATTTTCTTACCTGTCTGACGGTCATGATCGTAACTTAAGGTCTACAGACACACTCTGCTTAGCGACTCCGAAACATAGTTCTGGCTTTCGTCGGAATTCTTTTGAGGTGGTGGCTGTGGGTCTATGGAATAAACTTCCCCTTAGCATAAAAAAGTCGTCCACAAAACCCGCTTTTAAAAATCTTGTTCATGATTTCTACTTTAATTCTACCTCGTGATATATGTACTATATTTATATATATGCGTGTATTATATATTATAGGGTAGGCATATATTCGTATATTTATTTATTTCTATTATATTATTTTATATTTATATTGTTTTTTATAGTTAGGTATTTATTATTATTATTATTATTATTTTTTTATATAGTTATGTTGTACGTAGTTTATAGCGATTAGGTAAGTTACGTAGGTTAATCAAAACTGTTTTCACTCCATTTTATGCACGCCAACCTCTTTATTTTTACCTGTCAAGGTTGGCTGGTAGAAAATGCTGTCTAGCATTAAGCTCTCCTATTGTCACGTATTTTTGGTGCAATAAAGAATTAAATAAATAAATACTGGATACCACCTGGATACCTATCTACCTAGCTGGTTGTGTAAGAGTATTACTATTATAATAATGTTCTGTGGTTTAGGTAAACTAATAAAATTAACTTTTGTATGTTTATATGGACGGATTTATTAAATCGTCGATTAATTTTAAAACCTATGTCAGACAGAGCACAATAAACTAGATAACAACGATTATTTACAAATTAACCTATTAGGCGCGAACGTTCATGGAGTCGATGATCTTCTGGTAGACGAGCTCGGGGGCCTTCGTCGAGAGCTGGAAGTCCATATGGCTGAAGTGAGGCGCGGGCACCGCGTACAGCTCCGAGTGCGGGAGCTCGGCCTGCAGGCGCGCCACGTCCATAGGGTGCGCCAGCCAGTCCTCCGCCGCGTAGTACAGCGTCACCGGGGCCGTCACCTGCGACACGTTGTACTTGGGCGGCTGCACGGTGCCGTACACCTGGCTGTTGATCATGGGGCCGTAGCTGTACTTGGTGAACTCGCCGCTCGCGATGGCCTGGCTGTACTGCTCGATGGAGCGCACCGAGCCGCCCGCCGGGAGGTGCGCGGCGGCGGCGGCGGCGACGGCGGCGTCCACGCCCTCGATGCTCACGCCGGACATCACGAAGTTCACGTTGGAGCACACGTTCTTGCAGCCGATCTCGGCGATGCACATGTCTCCTCCCACCGCGGAGATGAGCTCGGCGGAGGGCTCGAACGCGCCGCGGCCGGTCAGACGGCGGAGGCGCGCCTGGAATGGGCTGTTAGGTGCCACCATGCGGATGAGAGGACTGCGCGCGTTCTTCATGTAAGCCATGGGGGCGAGCGCGTGCATGGAGATGATCTTCTCGTTGTAGGCGGGGAAGTCTGCGGCCAGCGCGAAGAAGGCGGTCGTTCCCTGGGCGTGTCCCACGTAGTGCAGCTTCTCCTGACCAGAGGTCTTCAGCACGAAGTCGATCATAGCGGGCAAGTCGTGCAGAGCCACCTCGTCCGTGCTGAACTGCCAGAAGTCATTGAGAGCGGGGTGCTTGGTGGTGTGGCGACGGGAGTACTTGTTGCCGCGCGCGTTGCCTAGCCAGACGTCGTAGCCGGCGTCGGCCAGCAAGTAAGCGAGCGACTTGCCCGGGCCCATCAGTAACCAGTCGTCGGCGCTGCCCAGCAGGCCGTGCATCAGGAACACCACCGGTTTGACGGTCGCGACGTTGATCTGCTGCTTCTTGGCGGAGATGCGGAACAAGGTGAGGAAGTACCCGTCATCGGTGACCACGGTGTGCTCCTCCACGGGGTACTCGTACTTCTTGAGCAGCTCGGTCGCGTTCAGACGCCAGTCCTCGTCCTTCTGGCTGGCGATGGCGAATGCGTCATGGAATTTCGTCTTCTCTTCGGCGGTCGGGTGAGCCATCGCCTTCTTAGCGTCGGCGAAGATCATCTGGATCTGCTTCTGGAAGAGGGCATCGGTCGGCACCGCCATGTTCAGGGTGCTCGCCCACGAGATGGATTCTCCGAAGGTAGGTTCAGGGCCGTCCCGGTTCTGCGCCTTGATGACGGTGGAGTAGAGAGGCAGACTCCAGTCGCGGGTGGCGGCGGCGGCAGCGCCACGGACCGGCACGTAGTAGTCATCGGGGATCCTCTCGCTGCTCTCCTGCGAGCTGGATTCGGGCTGCTTTTGTTTCTGAGTACGGATGTACTGCTTGTAGGTCTGCTCCTGGGGCCGGTAGAGCGGCCGCTGGTACTGGTTGATGTAGTCCAGGGGCTGGACGATAAGGCTGTCGGGGTCCGGGCGATGCGAGCGCTTGAAGATGTTCCCGGAGATCCCGTGCGCTAGGGCGAGGCAGACCAGTACGCAGGCCGACTTCATTTTGGTTGTGTGTGTCGATGCAGTTGCGCACTCACGTTTTATATGAATATGTTTGTTGATTCAGCAAAATGTATCGTCCACGGGCCGCGATGGACGGCGGCGGGCGGGGATGCTAACTGCAGCGTCAGCGCCCTCAAAAGACGCCTGTTACCTACTGAATATTGTTACGTTTTTATTACTTTATGATTTTGATAAATTTGAAGTTTTATGAACTATGCTATTCGGATACCTAAGGCAAGGCACTAGGTGGCCTATAGCGTCCCATGTACTATGAAGGAATAGTTGCCCTAGACGCTGCTATTTGTTGGTAATAAAAATAAATCATCTAGTAGGTACCTACTACTACCTAGTAAGGGGTCGACGGTATTACGCAGATAAAAAAACCTTTTGGTAAAAATTGGTTTAACCGTTTTGTTATAATTGTGTTTTTTAATGTTTGTTATCGCATAATCTCGTCATTAATGAGCCGATTAGAATTTTTTTTTTTATGAAAAGTCATATTTTCAGATCAGTCCTAAACAATTTCATCAAAATCGGTTCAAGCGTTTTGTTGAAATGTTTGTTTCTACCTCTGACATTTATGAACCAATTTAGTCAATTATTTTTTTATCTGATCTTCGTGATTGGTTTTTAGATACAACTACTAGCTGATGTAACAAGCACATGACCCACCTGATGTTAAGTGGTAACCATCGCCTTTAACAAAGTATTGACTCGTAGGACACGCACGTGGTAGGTCCCATTGAAATTTCATAAAAATTGGTTTAATAGTTTGGCCATGAAGTCGGTTTCTCAAGCTTTTTAAACTTATATTATTTTAAATCGGTTATAAAAAATAATTTTATAACCGATTATAATTAATTTAAAACGTTAATTTTTAGTTTTTTTTTTATATTTGATTTTTAGGGTTCCGTAGCCAAATGGCAAAAACGGAACCCTTATAGATTCGTCATGTCTGTCTAACTGTCTGTCTGTCCGTCCGTGATTCAGCCATTTTTCTCCGAAACCATAAGAGCTAGACTGATGAAACTTGGCGAGTATTCTGTGAACCGCATTAAGATTTTTACACAAAAATAGAAAAAAAAACTATAAATTTTGGGGGTCCCCATATTTGAAACTGAAACTCAAAAATTGTTTTTCATCGAACCCATACGTGTGGGGTATCTATGAATAGGTCTTCAAAAATGATGTTAAGGTTTCTCATATCGTTTTTTTCTAAACTGAATAGTTTGCGCGAGAGTCACTTCCAAAGTGGTAAAAAGTTGGTCCCCCCCCCCTTTAACTTCTTAAATAAGAGTATGATAAAACTAAAAAAAATATATGTTGTACATTACTATGCAAACTTCCAACGATATTTGGTTTGAACGACATCTAGTCAGTAGTTTTTTTTTATACGTCATAAATCGTAAACCGCAATTTACCTTTCGACGAACTACAAGAACCTTTATATTATGTTACTTGTTGCTACGGAACCCTTCATGGGCGAGTCCAACTCGCACTTGGCTGCTTTTTTTTGTTGTATAGGTAGTTCAATAAAAGAGTGTTTGATTTTTTTTTATTATGTTATGGTTGAATAAAAATAAAAAAGCCTTTATTATTCACTGTAAATAATTATATTAATTGTGTTATAAAAATACCGTTAATATTTGCATAAATAACGTTTTGGACTTGCCTCTGACTACGCCTCCTACTAACTCGTTGAGGAGTTACATTGAACCTTAGACCGAGGATAAAAGGTCTCAGCATTGAATAGAGCCTGACCTCATCATGAAGTTCGCTGTCATCATTATTATTACAACACGGGATATCATCATCATCATCCATAGTCATATTCTACCATAGACTAAAAGTCTGTGTTTTAGTAAAGGTTCTATCTATCTTTCCCTAAGGGTTTCTTACCTCTATGTACTTTGCCTACTGCTAGAAATAGGCCTCCTGGCAGTTTCTGCATTATTACAGGACGTAATTAGGCATAATGATAATTTTATTTTTTGCTATTTTCATGCAAACTTTCCAATTTTTTTATAGAATACCTATTGTGTTGAAACTTTGCTATTTGTATTTTCTTTGTTTAGTGGCATTACCGCCCTTTCTAATACCTGTAGTAAAAATCTAGGTAGGTATGTTGTGTAGTGTACCTAGTAGGTACTTACTTCATCATCATCGTTATTCCATTAGAGCTCTAGATATGTTTTCTATAAGTAGGTCTCTAGTTTTAAGTAAATGTTTCTCTCTTCTCTTGTCATATAGCATTACCACCCACTCCACATAACACAATGGTTAACTAGAAGAAAATGCTAATTAGCATTAAGTTCGCCTGCATATGTACTATTTTTTGTGCAATAAAGAATTTTCTAATCTAATCTAATCATCCGCAGCTGCTGAGCATGCCTCTCATTTGCTCTTACCATTCATAACGATCTTGGGCTCTCATCCATCTGCGGTCACGCTGACTATGTCGTCGTCAACCCATCGTGGTACTGGTCGTCCATCGCTTCTCTTCCCAGTCCTCTGCTACCCCTCCGTTAATCTTTTGTACCACCTGTCCTGTCGTCAACACCTTGCCAGGTGTCCTGCCGAACTCCATTAGAGCTTCATTGCTTTGAATAGAAGGGACTTTTCAAACACAGGAGAGATCCCAACCCGATTATAAAAGTTGTATGTCGTTTGACTGATAACGTCAAACCGTAGATGGAGCCACGGTCACGTTAGCGCCGAACAGTCCATAGTCATCGAGTGTGATTAGGATCCGATGGCGCAGCCCCGTGTCAAGGGAAAGGTCGCGGGTTCAAATCCCACTCGGCTATTAACTTTTTGTACATTATTAAAATATTGGTGATTTCCATGAGTGAAGTAGGTAGGTACTATAAAATCAATAAAAAAAACCTTTTTTTTTCATTATTCGTATTTGAACGTCCAGGACCTTGGTGCGCCCTCGGTTAGGTATAAATAATTACCTAGCTAAGCCTAGGTGGATAATTTTAATGGTAAACTAGGAAGTGTATTGAAGTATCTGCTGCCATATACTCACACGAATGCCTCAAGATGCGAGCTAATTCTGCAGAGTACCTACTACTATAGTAGGTACAGGGTGTAAAAAACTTCTTCATAAACCTTGTAAGGAACTTTTATCACATAACTTCACGTTTTTAGGATATTATACCAAAATGTTACCGTTAGGATTATTTTAATAATTACAGTCCCTGGCAAGTACTTAGGAGCTGGCATTGCCTCACTCTTTCGAAGGTAGGTAGGTATATTTAACATAGTTTATATATATATATATATATATGTACCTACATATCAATATACTATATCTATAGTACCTATATACCTACATAACATATTCTCGACATCTATGGATGGAGGTATAGGTACCTACCTAGATAGATAATTCTTTATTGATTACAATGACACACTAGGTAAGAAGAATACAGTTTATAAACAGTCACAGTAATACAATGGGCGGTCTTATCGCTAATAGTGATCTCTACCAGGCAACCTTGGGATGGACAGAAACTGAACATAATTTAGAGAGGAGGGGGAGTTTGATGTGCCTAATTAATTTTAAAAAGATAAGTATCTAAGTAACTGATTTCAGAGCTCACTTTTTATCACCCTGTCTTGAGAACTAATTATTATAAACCTAAGATTGATGCATAGTGGATAATAACCTATAGGTTCCTTACCTAGCATACCTAATTAACTACCTCTGATCTCTCGACATTCTGCTTCGTAAGTACATACGACGATAGTACGTACTTCGTAAGTACGTACTGCAGTCATTTTTGACCTTTCACTACTACACCTACTGTTCCCATTATGTATAAACATAAACATTTACACAAATAAACTTAAAATTAAACAAATAAAAAAAATTCAATAAAATATATCTCAAGTATCTCACGTTCTATATAGAAAGGTAGGTAGGTACCTTACCTACCTACTCAAATTATAAGTGACTTTACGCGTGTCTCACTAAGGAACCAAAGACGATGTCGATATGCACCTTATATGCTATTTTTCTTTAATAGTGCCCGTGCGTGACATTGCAAACAAACGGAAACTCGAGAGTCACAAAAAGCCACCCAGCCGGACCAAGGCCGGCGATGTGAGCAATCAGTGCAGCATCCGAGTGATCTCGGCTCACTCGTGTTAATGCTAATAAAGTTTTATATTATAATCGCCACGGCTTCGCTTTGCGATGGGCTGGCGGATTTCTTCCCGGAGCTCACGAAGGCGACCCGTGAGTTTTTGGACGGGCTTACTAAGACCTCGTTGGTGACTTCAGCGTCACAGTCATCGGGAGATTTAATTGCTACAGGGGTGCGAGCTCTGGTGCAGTTTCCTGAAGCGACAACGCGTGCTCTCGGCGTCGGGAACCTGCCCAGCTTACTACCCGCCAGTCACACTAATGTCATCGGAGCTCTAGACAATTTCGTCGGTGATTACGACGCCGGCCTAGGGAACGAAGACGCGACGCTTGACATCCGCGCGCTTGTCCGCAAATACGGCTACCATTTAGAGGAGCACGAGGTGGTCACTGAAGATGGCTACATTCTGTCAATGTTCAGAATACCGAGCAATGGTTCCGTGGTTTTTCTCATGCATGGGTTGCTGGGCTGCGCTGATGATTACGTGGTGGCCGGTCCAGATAGCGGTCTCGCCTACCTGCTTGCCAAAGATGGTTACGACGTGTGGATGGGCAATGCGCGGGGCAGCAAGCACTCTCGAAGGCACGTTCACCTGAAACCATCCGAAGCGAAGTTCTGGGACTTTTCCTGGCACGAAATCGGGACGTTCGATCTCCCAGCGATGATAGACTCCGCACTCGATGAAACCGATGCACAAACGCTGAAGTACATCGGCCATTCGCAGGGCACGACAGCGTTCTTTGTGATGACGTCAGAAATACCGGAATACAACGCCAAGGTTTCGCTGATGGTGGCTCTGTCTCCTGTCGCGTTCATGTCGAACGTGCGATCGCCGGTGGTACGACTACTAGCAGTTGGGACGCCCTTTATCCACGGCTTTGTAAAGACAGTTGGAATTTACGAGTTCCTACCAGATAACAGTTTGATGCGGACATTGAAGCTTCTGATGTGCGGCAGTGGAGTGCTTTCCGATATCGTGTGCAGTAATGTTATGTTCATGATGGCTGGCGTAGGGTTTGCGCAGTTCAACTTCACCAACTTGCCTGTATTGATGGGGCACACGCCCGCAGGCGCGTCGGCAAAGCAAGTGGCTCACTACGGACAAGGCGTGCTTAGTGGGGCCTTTAGACAGTTCGACTATGGAACAGCCGGCAACATTCAAAAGTACGATTCCGAGCTGCCGCCTAGTTACGCGCTGGAGAACATAACGGCTCCGATATCTTTGTTCTACAGCGAAGCTGACTGGTTAGCGCATCCTGCTGACGTCGATAAGCTGTATAACAGGCTGAATAGCGCTGTGGATATCCACAAGATCCCGTACCAACAATTTAATCACTTGGACTTCCTCTGGGCAAAAGACTTTAAAGTTCTGGTGTATGCACGACTACGAAAACTTTTAACTTTTTTTTAAACATCCACCTTTACCTATACATATACCTTTTACCTATACACCGCCTTCTCAACCTTACATTAGCATAAGCTAACCATTTTTGATTCGGCTTCTTCATTTTATTAACACTAGGTACTAGGTAAGAGGTTTAAAAATGTAGTGGCTTTTAAAATTGTGTAGTTACAAGTAGTACTTACATTATTCGGGACCTTCATCATTCATCTTGATTAATTACCAAGAACGCAGCTCTTGTAATTGTAAATAAATTACCTTTGTGTAGGTATCTATAATAATCGTAATCTTAGATACAAGGAATCTCTTAAAATGATCATTATCTTTTAAATCCACAGAGATAAAGGCATTAATGGGTGGATGTGGAGGTATTGCATTGGATGGATTGTATTTATCTTCAATCACCCGTTCTGAGACCCACCCCACCCAGATCGGGAGCGATATATTTACACCCTGTACTTTACAAAAAAATACACCCTACTGAATAAAGACCGTTTTTATTTTAACCTTTTCACACACATACCTACCTAGGTAGGTCTAGACCTACACTACACACGAAATAGTAGTGATGACTTCTAGAATAGCGTCCTAAAGATGAAACGTAGCCGTAGGACAGAAGATCACAGAACACAGAAAGACCACCTTTCTTCTACAAAGCTCGCAGGAATTCGGTGGATGGAAAGGGCCCATAATCGTTATTCCTGGAAACATATTGAGGATGCCTGTGTCAAGCTATAGACTAAGAGAGGTAGGTATTGGTACCATCCAACTTAGTAGGCATTGAGGGCGTCCCACGGATATGCCACATGGAGGGAAAGTAGCCTGAATTTTGTAAATGGAACATTTTAATTTGTTTTTTTTAATTCAAATAATGTCTTCTTTCAGTAAAATGTTCCATCTACAATATTCAAGGAAATTTCCCTCCATATGTGGCATATTCGTGAGACGCCCTGTATACCTACCTAACATACATAAAGCTGCAATGTTCATGATCATCAAATATCAATATTTGACCTAACTGGTAAGTACCTACAAACATACCAATCTAAATAGAATAGGTACTACCTAATAAGCTATTAAAACGATCAAAATATTATAAATTTGTGTGTTCAGCGCAACGCATTAGGCGTAATAAATCAGATCACTAAATAAATAGGTAAGCAAAATTCGAAGAAGTTATCAAAGCTTACAATTTTTACCAATTATGCCGAGTAAGAATCTACAGCGTATGAGTTTTATTGCTTATTGAACCATAACGTGTTTACTGGATGGATTATTACCTATACCTACCTACAACAGACGGGAAAGCGCCAACACATTGAAAAATAAAAAACTTATTTTTAGTCTGAAGAGGTGGATGCTGGTACAGTCTGCACAAAATTAGATTGGCAATTTTAGTTATAAATTCCCTTTCTCTTTTCGGTTTGCAAATACTGCTGAATCTTGAAATAAAGTTTAAAATTTGCTAGTAGAAATATTCAAACTTCACAAACCTTTGACGCTGACTGTAGGTACTTATGTACTTTAGAGCCTGTCCAGCCAGATGGAGCGTTTTACGCGCGCTCCTACCAAATAGTTGCTCGCGTTTTACGCGCGATTGAGGAATCGCGCGTAAAACGCCCCATCTGGACAGGCTCTTACTTATAGCCTTACTTATAAAAATATGTCAAAAGATAAACAATGGTTAAACTATTGCCATCTCTTACCACTGGGTAATGACCCAGTGGTAAAAGATGGCAGATGGCAATAGTTTAATAGTTACAAACAGTGACAGGGCTAACTTTAAGCAATGATTAAAATTGCGTTTTTAAGTAGAGCTGTTAGTGATTTGAAACTTGACCTTTCAACACTTTGTTTTGCCTATACAGCTGTGAGAAATAAACTTTCCTAGCAGTGGGAATAAATCATGTTGATAAAAACAAAATTTTTAAAGAGCTTAATTTATTTACATTCTAGATAATTAATTGTTTAGTTATGAAAATCGTAAAATTAGAAGCCGGATTTAACCTGTAAAGAAGAAAACTTGGTTTTAATTTCAGGCTATGTTTTAATACTAAGGGGCACTTGGGTGCAATCCCCAACCAAAACAAATACTTGTGTGATGAACACAGATGTTTGTTCCCTGTCTGGGTGTTATAGGTATTGTATTCTAAGTATGTTTTTACAAAAAAGCTGAAACATAAGTATTATATCAGCTATCTGGTTCCTTAATATGGGGCCTGATAAAGATCGCTTTTAGCAATAAGGCAGCCCATTGTATTACTGTGACTTTTTATTTTTAAGCTAAAAACTGTATCCTACCCACCGAGTACCATGATATGGTAATCGATAAAGAGTTATGTATCTATTTATTTTTAATCATCATCAACATAGGCAGCTTATACTTACCCACTGCTGGCCTCCCAGCAGGTTCCCTCACAATGTTTTCCTTCACTGTTTGAGAGTACTGCCATAGTGCACATTTTTCAACAGAAAAACTCATTGGTACAAGGCTGGATTTGAACCCACAACCTGAGGATTGGAAGGCGGGGCCGCTACCACTAGACCACCAGTACTCTTCCTTGATACAGTAACAAACTGTGCTACCCGTATCACATGATGAATAGCTCTGAAGCGATGAAAACATACAGTAGGTTTATTTGTGACAGTGTCTCCGTCTGCAGGGCTTTGTGATTTTCTTAGGTGTATTGTATGGTGTATGCATCTATATGAAAAGAATTTAAGCAGCGTCTCAGGTTAACAGACACTTCCGTTCGTGACTTGTAAGGCCTTTAGGAGAGCGACTGATCAACCACACTTCGCGCAAGAAAATGGTGTTATCCCTATAAATGGATACACCCTCTAGGTGTTTTTAAACAGTACTATATAAAGTAAACAGTGATACTGTTACTGACTTATTAGTTATTACAGTGTTGGTTATAATTATTGAACCATGTATTTACCTTTTTCATTTTGTGCTGTTTGCGCTTATGTAGTGGTACAGAATTACCAGTAGGAAGATGGAAACTCCCAGAATGTTGGAGAACACAGCCAGTTGGATGTCGGTGATCATGTTGAATGAGATCTATAATGAAAACATAATTTCATTGCTAGGGAGGCAGTAACGCATCATTGATGTTGATTATGTTTCGAGAGTTAAGTACTGTTGGGGTTGGTGGATAATTTTATAGATTCAATGTGGAAATTGCTTAGATTCTTCTTGACAAAGAAGCTGATACTTACAAGGTAAAGTAGCAATTTCTTTGAAAAACTTCGGTGATCGGTGCCGGACTGCCGGAAAAACTCAAGCTAAACAAGGCAAGGACACGTCACATCACAAAACAAAATAAACTGGCATTGACATAACATTGAATTGACTGCGATTCATTTGACTTAACTCTAACTGACATTGGCATACGTACATGGCATACCAACTATTTTGTATCTGTAACTGAAATTAACAAGGGTCCACCATGGGGTTCGCTTAATGTACGGCCAGCTAAAACGGATCCACTTTTTTCCATTGTGAACTTGTAAAGGCCCATGTACACTGCGTAGATAAATATTTCAATTATTTTTATCTAGTGATGGATAATTGTCATAAGGGGGACAGCCTCTTTGAGGGTATTCCACAAAACATTTTTGTAAAAAAAAATGTACATCATGTTAATGTACACACTGTTGGTTAGCTTAATATGTTAGAACAAAAATTACGCACAAGGCGAGCGAGCAGAGCAAGCGTGCCGCGGTAGCGGCCGCCGCAGTGCCAATGTTTTTTTCCCAATACCCTCAAAGGGGCTGTCCCGTTTAGTACAATAATTGTCCATCGCTAGATAAAAAAATAATAATTGAAATATTAATCTGCAACAGTGTACACGGGCCTTTACAATTTCCTAGTGGAAAAAAGGGGTCCGGTTAATGTACGTCCAGTTATTGTACAGCATGTTATTATACACCATGTTAAAACGAAACCTTTTTTCGTTTTTTGGATTCGTTTTAACCTGCCGTACAATAACTGGCTGCGAATTAACTGGGTGCACAAAATTGTCACGTGATGTTATTGTACAGCATGTTAATTGGATGCCATTAGGGCCCGTGCACACTGAGGCAATTCAATTATTTCTTATTTTTTGTAGGTAATGGATACTGCTCTTTAAGAGAATAATCCTTTGAGGTAAATGTAAACAAACATTTTCTGGCACTGCGGCGGCCGCTGCCGCGGCACGCTCGCTTTGCTCGCTCGCCTTGTGCGTTATTTATATGTTCTAACATAACCTAACCTATCCAAGTCGGATCCGCCCTATAAATTCTCAAGAACAAGTATAAGTATCCGCTGCCAGAACAAAACAGCAAAAATCAATATTGAATTGCTACAGTGTGCACGAGGCTTAACTGGCATCGTAATAACGGTGCGTACAATAACAACACGTGACGACATTGTACAGCATGTTATTTCGCGACCTTTAATTGTACGCCCCGTTAATCCAAACCCTGGCATCGTAATAACGGTGTGTACATTAACCTGCTGTACATTATCATGCTGTGCAATAACGGGTCGTACATTATTGCTTCCCGAAAAAAGTGGCATCGTTTTAACAGTACAATAGCCGGACCCTGTGAGCCAGTGTGACAGTGTGAGCTAGCTGTGACAATCTGACGATTTGTTTATTTTGTTTTCTTTCGATTTCAGGTAAAACTGTCAAATAAAATTCAGGGTTCTCCGCTTTCAGCCTTTTAATTTAATTAATACTTGATTGGCGTGAAATTACTAGATGTGAAAGCGCACGAAGAGATAAAAACTTGTAGAAACACCTAATAAAGTGTCTTCGCATTTGAAAGAAATGTACATTTCTTCAGTGAGTTCGCGACTATTGCTGTACGATACGAACAGTTGGGATTTGAAAAAGTCTTACGGCTGCTACGATGGGATACTTAGAGATATTTCGTGGAGTGATGATAGCAAATACATATTGCAGGTAATAAGGCTGAACTTTATCTACTATGAATAGTATTTGTTATATTTTGATGTCTTCGCAGCTGCCAAGAGTTGCATTGTTCTCTGCCAGTGACTCGATTCTTTATGATATAGCTAATCGTCCGATTGTTCTATTTAGGTCAATTCAAAAGGGATCATTGAGATTTTGAGCGCAGCAGACCATGACGTCCGGAGCATACAGCACATCCCCATCAAAGACACCTGGTCAGCCAGCTTCCACCGCGATGGCCACCGCAACGTCGCCGTCGGCACTCGAAACGGCAATGTCATGATATGGGACACAAAAAACAAAAACATCACTAAAACATTCCCTACACCTTCACAGCAGTGCAGTGTCAACTTCATAAGTTACAATGCTAGAAACACCAGCCTCGCTGCCACTATGCAGAATGGTGACACGGTTATCTATGGCCTTGTTTCAAACATTCCAGTACTAACAGTAAAACTTTCGCACTCTCGAAGTATTTCATCAATGAAGTTCCATCATGAGTCAAGATCAATACTCGGTCTAGCCACCGATGAAGGGCATGTGGTACTTCGAGATATAACCACCAACAAGGACAAAGTGTTCTTTGAGAATATACACGCTTCCCCTGTCAGTGATATAGCATTCTCCCTGGTCAATCGAGACGTCATGCTTTCCAGTGGATTTGATAAAATCATGCATGTCTATGATGTAAGATTACAAAATGTTGTCTCAACTATTAGAACTCCATACACTTTGACATCTCTGGCGATAAATCTTGATAACCAAGTAGCACTTGGAACCAAAAATGGGTTAGTGATGGTGTATGACTTGAGAGATCTGACTAATCCTTTCAAAGTACTCAGAGGTCATGATGAAGAAGTACATAGAGTAGCATTCCAGCCGGTGCGGAAAAAACTGTTGTCTGCTGATATCAGTCTCAGAGAAGACACAGAAAATCTTTCCCCATTGAAGAGCACCTCCCCAGTAAAGGGTAGGACATCAGACTTGTTTTTCATCACCGACTCACCACCCAAACTCACCTTAGAAGTTTCAACTCCGGAAACAGATAACAAAGCAGACTCATTCCTTGTCATGATGGGCCTAGATAACTCCAATAATGATTTAGATGATGAAGGCAACAGAACCTCAGAATTGGATAGGAGAAGTGATAGACATGAAGCCAGGTACCGTCAACTGGATGCAGAAAAAAATATCAGCAAGGCTTCCACTCCGATGAACAGCAGAACAGCTGATTTTGCCATTCCTTCTCCTTTGATCACCAATGGTGTCGCGGAAGATGGTCGGTGCTCAAACATCAACCTATCAAGTCTCAAACCATCAGTACCCAATCCGTGCGTCTCAAGTATTGATACCAAAACTGTTGAAGAGCTGAAGGACTTCATAAAAATAACATTAGCAGATGTAGCTGATGACAACCGGAATTACTTCCTTCATATCATGATGGCCCTGACCAAGCAAAAACTGTATTTGGAAAAACAGTTGACAAACGTGAGCGGACAAGTGAACACATTGATGGATGGCCAGAGGGCTTTGTTGGAAACTAACAGAAAACTTGCCTTAGAAATTGATCAGCTGAAAGCCAGACAAAATTTATTATGAGTTTATAATGTGGTATTATTCATAAATAAAATAGAAACAAAGCCCCAAAAATGAGATTAAATAGAATGTTCAGAATCTCATTACATTTTGATATTTGTATTATGTTGTAGGTTCTATACTGAGTGCAGACTTTATTATACATTGTATTTGTTGGTATTTGGCAGTATTTGGTAGTAGTACTGATTAGTATGAACCTCATGTTGTATGGGGCCTTCTATTTTATGAAACTCAAATTCCTAACGTTTTGTTGTCTCAGGGTGCCATATTTATATTCGTTAAAAATGTACTTGTAAGGACAATAATAAGTTATGAAATTAATGTTATATGTACCTACTTTTGTATTTGGTCATGTCATGAGTTTTCATGTTGTTATTGTTGATGAGCATGTCGTGTGATTTCATTAAAATAATCTTTACTGAATAAAATCTTTTACCAGTATTATTAATGAGGTATTTTGTAGTTTAATTAGATGATATTACTGCGTAATTGCATTGCCCCTACTACAATATTTTATTTGGGCTTTGCCAGATGTGTGGCCTATTGCAAATCAAGAAGACAGCCAACAAAATAACAATAAATAATTTTAGCAGCTAATGAAGTACAGTGTTTGGTCTTACCGCTGTGAACGATCTCAGGCAACTTAGGATGGTTTTCACAGAAGTATATTGTGGTCTTATTTTCAATGATGAACCAGCAAGCGCCATCTTGCGAATAAAAGATCAGAGTGTTCTTTGATCAATTTTTTGCTGTCCAAAGATGGCGCTTTCAAAATTTTGCATAATTAAATGGAACCTGTTTGTAGTGTTTGTATCTAGACAATAGATATACTACGTTGTCTCATGTACACCAGTAGAGGGCGTCGCCGTCAACCGTCAGTCTGGCAGTAGACGCGGTGCGGGTTGGACGTGCGCGTGCGCTCGGATCTGTGTGTAGTAGTGAGCCAATGTGCATCGATATATTTACCTAGTGGTTTCCCTTTGGTGATAGTGATCACTACAAGTGGCGACGAGAATAAAGGTCAGTGCCTAGTGTGCCTACGTTAAATTAATTCGGTCATTAAAAGGGAAGGAAGTGGAATGAAAGCTATTGATTTACAATCCATACTACCTACCTAAATATTAAAATGTAGCAGGTACCTATATAGAAAGAAAGAAAGAAAAGCATTTTATTGACCTACTCATATACACAGGAATACCTACCTACTTAAAAAATAAATCTATCATATTTTTACATCTGAACAAAAAACCAATAGCTACAAGTAAAGATACCTTATTTCCTGTTATATGTCTACGTAATGTGTTCACGTAAAATAATTCTAGCGATTTTATTCCATTTCACCTGCATCGTCAAATGATTGAGGAAATAAGTAGGTACCTATCGTAAATAAAACCATTGGCTGCTTAGATCTACCTTTCTTATCTTATAACAAAACTAAAGAACTTACCTATCATGTTTTCACATGTAAAAGAAAAGAAATTTAAAAGAATAAGGATAGAAATACCTGGTCGAATGAATCATCATGTTGTTCAATGAGGTTACGAAAAGATTACATTGGGAGGCATAATTAATTTACAATCTTCCTTAGCGACTTACTAATACTTACCTACATAAGTAATTAGGTATCTACTAAGTTAATTTTATTAAAGTTGTTTTGAACGCCTATTTATTAGCAAGTAGTTTTCGTTCCAGACCTACCCGCATATTTCTACTCTTTCGCTTGTTATCTTTGTGCTTTGTGTATTTGTGTGTTAGGTTTCCCAAACCATTTAACTGAACAAATCCATTCTGTTTACGATGTGCTTTTATTTAATCACCTACTTACCTATTTGTGTTATACTTAGGGATGTTATGGATATATACTTAGTAAAATTAATAAAATACCTACATAATGTACCTAGTGGTAGTGAATAACAACATAGGTGCTTTCATTCGATTAGATAGTAGGTACTATGGTTCAAGGTAAGTTGAAAATCGACGGCACCTACCATACTAATATTTTTAATAAAACTCAGGGATTTTAATTTGAATTGGAATTATCTGAATGATTTCCATTACTTTGGAAATACGTAGATACAAAAAAATAAATTTATTGAAAAAATAAAAATAGTATTTTGGATTTAGGGGTTTAAGGCCAAGATGCTACCCCTAACTACATAATCTACTTTTCTTGAGGATAGTGCAGCAATAAACACATGTTCCAAATACTTATTTATTTTCACCAAGGCTACATGTTCGCACAGTGTGAGCGGGGAGAGACGACTGGCGACGCGACATTGAATTCCTACGCGTCAGCCTGATTCCTGTGGTTATGTATCTAGCCGCCACATTGGACTTCCATTAAATTGGAAGTATAACTACGTTATGTTACGATAATAAGAAGTTCATTAAATTGAATTTGAGACTTCTTTTAAATAAGAGGTACTGCGCTTAAGTAGTTCATTAAATTGAATTTGAGACTTCTTTTAAATAAGAGGTACTGCGCTTAAGTAGTTCATTAAATTGAATTTGAGACTTCTTTTAAATAAGAGGTACTGCGCTTAAGTAGTTCATTAAATTGAATTTGAGACTTCTTTTAAATAAGAGGTACTGCGCTTAAGTAGTTCATTAAATTGAATTTGAGACTTCTTTTAAATAAGAGGTATTGCACTGTATGTACTGTACGTAGGTGCTTGAGACATACGTATTGACTTTCATTAAATTGAAGGTTTTGAGACATCCATTTAATTGGGTGTATTTACAGGTCACCCCATTACAAACAATCATGGCGAATCAGCTGCCACCACATGAGAAGTTAGACATAGAGGGTATTATCTAATTTTTAACGACTTTGACTTCTCAGTTAAACTTTTCAATTTCAAACAATTGACATTCACTTAATTTTTGGAATATACGCTAAGTTTACTGAAAGATTTTTGTATAATTATAAGTTTAAAAAAAACTTGGGAAACCGACTTCATTGCCAGACGGCTGAACCGATTTTAATGAGATTTGTTTGGGACAATCAGGACGTAAGAATAACCTTCCAAATAAAAAAAAAATTAAAAAATATTTTCTAAGTCGGTTCATAAATGACGGAGGCATGCAGTTGCAAACATTGGGAAAATTATTAATATAAAAATGGCAACACCGATTTTAATGGAATTAAAATGGAACCAATCTGGAAGCAGTGCCTTTCAGATGAAGAAATGATTGTTCAAATCGGCTCTCAAATGGCGAAGTTGTGCGGTAACAAACATTGAAAAAAAATATATATATATATAAAAAAAAAAATAATAATAATACAACCGAGTTGAGAGCCTCCTCCTTTTTGATTGGGAGTCGGTTAAAATACCAACGAACTTAATAACAGCATAAATAGTTTTACATTATTATGCATTACGATGATCATTTTATTGGTTACTCTGTGATAAAACATGACTCTTGTTACCGTGTATGAAATTAAGTGAAGGTACTTGAGTGTTGGATAAAAGTAAGTCAGTCCTCTGTAGAATTCTTGTTACTTTTTGATATGCAGAACTGTTGGGTACTTAGACAAGGCCTCACTTTCCTGTCTAGTACCATGAACAAACATTTTTATATTCATGATGAATAGTCACCATTGTGCCGATGTAGCCTATGTACAAAATTAAATATATACCCTTAAATAAATTAGAATCTCCGTTGCCAGTGGTGTTATTGGCTGGGTTATATTGAAATTATTATTTGTAAGGTTTCTGGAAATATTTATTTCTTATAATTTACTTAACATCAAAAATGAGTGATCGAATAAAGTTTCATAATAAAGTGGCCGTAAATAGCAAAGAGCGAGCACAATCTTGAATTTCATAAAAGCTGGTACGGTCTTTGTCATGGACCGGTTCTAACCATAAATTACAGGGGCTACCCGATAGTGCTAAAACTGTTCAGTTTTTGGGTTACCTATTTTATAGTTTATCATGTACTGCTACTACCAATAATACCATAGCAGCTCAGTAAAGTTTGAGTGGCCTCTAACCGCAAATATCTAACCATGCTGGATTTAAAATAAGTAAGTTGATGATCATGATCAAGCCTACCTTCTGGAGCGAGTTTTTTGAAGCAAAGTGAGTTAAAGTAATCAAAATTATAGACTATTTATTTATTTTTATTTCTTAGGTAAACAATCAGTAGATACTTATATTCTAATTGATAATTTGAAACGACAACTATGGTCCATTAAACAGTTTTCACATAGTGAAACTATTGGAGCTAAAAAACAAAAAAAATATATATTAAGTAACGAGAGACTAAGGTAGACAAACTATAAAATGAAAGATACATTTTTTTTGAAGAAATTACAATTAAAACAGAAAAACAAAATCAACAAAAAAAAAAAAAAAAAAAAAAACAAGCTTAGGAACCTGGGAGTATCTCCGAAACAGCATTTTGACAAAATGTTAGTAATTCTTGGTGGTTTTGAGCAAACAGATCTAGTTTGGGGACGTTAACCAGGCCATTGAACGTTGCTAAAGACTGCTCGACTAAAGAAAGTGTTTTGGGATCTGTGTTTGGCTATGTACGCCATAGAAGTAAAGATTAATTTTGGAACCAAGTGAGTTCAGTTTGGCTATGTATGTCTTAGAAGATGAAATTGATTTTGAAATTGAATTCGGGTTGGCTTTGTACGCATTGGAAGTTGAAATTAAGTTTGGAACCATGCGAGATCTGTTTAGACAAAGTCCAAAAAGTTCAAAAATTTAAAAAGGTTCAAAAAAGTTCAAAAAGTTTAAAAAGGTTCAAAAAGTTCAAAAAGTTCAAAAAGTTCAAAAAATTCAAAAGTCAAAAAAGTTCAAAAAGTTAAAAAAAAATTCAAAAAGTAAAAAAAAAAAAAAAAAGTTCAAAAAGTTCAAAAAGTTCAAAAAATTCAAAAGTCGAAAAAGTTCAAAAAGTTTAAAAAAATTCAAAAAGTAAAAAAAAAAAAAAGTTCAAAAAGTTCAAAAAGTTCACAAGGTTCAAAAAGTTCAAAAAGTTCAGAAAGTTCAGAAAGTTCAAAAAGTTCAAAAAGTTTAAAAAATAAAAAAGTTTGAAAATTATAAAAGGTTTAAAAAAATCTGTGAAGTCTGAAGTCTGAAAAGTCTGAAGTCTGAAAAGTCCCAAATGTCGCTAATGTTACAAAAATTCTCAGTTTAGTCATTTAAAGTCATGTACAGTTGTTAAAAGGTAAAAGTCAAAGATCAGTTTTGGATTTGGATTAAAAGTAAAGACTTTGGGTTAAGATTATTTAAGTTTTTGGATATGAGGAAAAGTTAAGTTTTTACATTTGAGCAAAGTATGTAAATTCATTCAGTTTTGCCAATGTCGAGTGAAGATATTATATTAAAATAAAAGGTTCAAGATGAATTAAAGATGAATTAAAGATGAATCAAAGAAGAATCAAAAATGAACTAAAGATGAACTAAAGATGAATTAAAGATGAATTAAAGAGGAATTAAAGATGAATTAAAGATGTATTAAAGATGAATTAAAGATAAAATAAATGTGAAATAATTAACAAGTAACAATATATTCCAAAAAATATAAAACACTAAATGTACACTATCCACGGCATTTGGACCAGTTCTCTGTACTTAGTCTTGTGCTTTAAATACTACAAAAGATACGTTTAAATTAGCTCAGTGAATGCATGAAAACGCCATCATTAATTCTGACAGCGAAGAACTTATCCACTTGAATTCCTCCATGCCATGCCCTGCCATGGCACTGCAGGCATGTACATGTACTGTCATCTTCTGTTAGGTTAAATATTAGGGAATAGAGGGTAATAAAGAAACGCTGTATGAATGAATATACCTTATGATGTACAATTCCACCCCTCATTCTGTTATGGGAAAGACGCCATCAGAACTTTTTCAAAAAAATAAACAGGAATAAAATCCCTATGCTGAAAAATATAAACGAGACAGATAACGACACTGAAGTAAGAGACCGAGACAAGTTACAAAAGGAAAAGGGGAAGGAATATGGAGACCGGAAGAGAAGAGCGGAAAACCCAGAACTGACAGAAGGTAATAAAGTATACGTCAAAGAAATAGAAAAGACAAATAAACTCTCAACTACTTTCAACCCAACACCACATGTAGTAGAAGAATCAGTGGGAGGGGATTTTACGATAAGGAATGAAGGAACGGGACAGAGACTACGGAAAAATGTCATTCATCTAAAGCGTGTGGAAGGACAATGGAAATCAGTCGGAGATGAGTCCAATGGAAATGAAGATCAGATAAATCATAAACGGAATAAAACAATAGAAATTAAAATATAACACTATGATTAGAGATTCTTGATGCAAAAGTAAAAAACGATTAAGTAGATTCATTACAATAATTTAAATTAATAAAATTTGTTAAAAAGGAAGGGATGTAGTGTTTGTATCTAGACAATAGATATACTACGTTGTCTCATGTACACCAGTAGAGGGCGTCGCCGTCAACCGTCAGTCTGGCAGTAGACGCGGTGCGGGTTGGACGTGCGCGTGCGCTCGGATCTGTGTGTAGTAGTGAGCCAATGTGCATCGATATATTTACCTAGTGGTTTCCCTTTGGTGATAGTGATCACTACACTGTTCATTCGGACAATTTTGACAACAAGTAGACAAAATCTCTTCTTCTTGTATATCATTCAACAATCAACATGATTGTCATTGACCTATGCTTCTTCGAGTTATTGACCCCGTGACTCAGGGATCGTTGTCCCTGCGTTGTCCCAGCCAGGGCGATGAGTCACACCCCTGAGGCCCTTACCTGCAACTCCCATATTGTCTGTCACTGTCATGTCATGTCATACTTATGTCTTGAAGTTCATGCGCTAAGTTGGTTCGGTTGTTTGAAATCAAAACAATTCTCCAAAATAACGCTGTTTCGATAAAAATGGTTGATTTAACTGCGTCAAATTTGTTCGAATCGCAAACTATATTCGCCGACCACAAGGATCTTATCCACGATGTTGCGTATGACTTCTACGGGGAGAGAATGGCCACATGTTCCAGCGACCAATACGTGAAGGTGAAAATTTCGCCGGTGTTTATTCATTCATTTAGCTCGCACTTTAAAACGCCCGTAGAAATACATTTTGTTTGTTTCTGTATCGTATGTGCATGGTCAGAGACCATTGGAAAGTAGGCAATTTAAAGTTTCGAAGTCCGACCAAATTGGCGGGGTGCAGACGCGGTGAGACAGGTTTTTTATCGAGGTACTTACATGGAGAAAAATGACTATTCTTCCGGTATCTACACTTCCTACCCTAAACTACAGTTATTAGAGTATTTGGTGGAATAATAATAATTTGTTTTTTGTATGTCATTATACCTAGATATGGGACTCTGATGGCAATGGAGGCTGGCGAATGACAGGGAGCTGGAAGGCGCACCATGGTTCCGTGTGGAAGGTCACATGGGCACATCCTGAGTTTGGGCAAGTGATCGCCACATGCTCGTTTGACCGCACCGCTGCTATTTGGGAAGAAGTTGGTAGGTATTACAATCTGTTATGATTTTCAGTTTGATTACTAATATTGGTTGTCTTGAAATAAAATATAATTATTCTTAAAATAAAGCCATCTTATAGGGACCTATAGGGTTCGTGAAAGCATTTTGACACTTATTAATAAGGCCACTTTTTACAAAAATTCAAATTTAAGAAAGATTTATCAACTAAATACTACTTTAATATTACAATTTAAAATTCCAGGTGACACAACAGCCTCAGGATCAGAGAAAGGTCTAAGGCAATGGCTGAAACGCTCAAACCTCGTGGACTCGCGTACTTCAGTGACAGATGTGAAGTTTGGTCCAAAGCACTTAGGGCTATTACTGGTCACATGTTCTGCAGATGGCATTATTAGGTAAATTTTATGAAGTTAGAATTTATTATCTAACATTGAATTAAATTATTTGATAGAAGAAATATGTTGTGTTGATTTTTAGATCTTCTTATTGTGTCACTGGTTCTTTAAAACCAGTGTGGTTCTTTCGACCCAGTGTGGTGAAAGGCCTTTAAGTGCGCCTCAAAGAGGCTCCTTTCGTGCACTTGACACATGATTTTCGAACTGTTTTAGGTTGTACGACATGTCGGTTTCCTCTCGATGTTTTCCTTCACCATTTGATAGTACTGGCATAGTGCACATACATTTTTGGACAGAATGGCTCATTGGTACACAACTGCATTTGAACCCACGACCTTACGATCGAAAGGTGGGGCTGTTACTACTAGACCACCAGTGCTTGTGAACACCGTGTTATATAATTAATTATAGATATGTGATAGCATACTTAATATCCTCAGGATATATGAAGCACCAGATGTGATGAACCTCGCCCAATGGACGCTGCAGCACGAGATACCAACCAAAGTGTCAATCAGCTGCTTATCATGGAACCCATCATTATCCAGGTGAACTATTTGTATGATTTTTGTACACGGGTATTTATTGCGTGTTTTTTATGGTATTATTATGTTCTATTCTATTCCATTCTAATCAGATTGTTTTACAAAGTTTCGGTTCGCGGATCGGTCGTAAGTTTCATAAGAAACTACGACAATAGGAGCTGTGTTTCAGACAAAGCTTTCATTTACCTTTTTATTTCATCATCTATCCAAACAGATTGTAAATGATATATTCCAGAGTAAACAATCCGCCCATGCTAGCCGTGGGCAGCGATGAGCCGAACACGACCAATGCAGTGGCCACCGTGCACACGGACAAAACTACCGCTTGTAATGGAAAGGTGTTTATATACGAGTAAGTTTAGATAGATAAAAACTCATTCATGTTAATATCCCATTGTTTGTAAAAAAAAAGATGGTAGGTAGAATAATGATTCCGCCATCTTAGTTTTTCCATTCTATTTTGTGCTGAGTTTAAAGAGCTTGTGGCATAGTGTGCTTGATCTCTAACGTAACCAATTGAATAAATTCATCATCATTATCAGCTCGAAGAAGTCCACTGCTGGACATAAGCATCCTTTGGACTTCCAGGAAGAACGATTCTGAGCTTCTCTCTTCATCCACGGATTTCCCGCGATTTTAAGAATGTCGCCGGTCCATCCGGTGGGTGTATGCTCTACATTTCGTCTTTGAATAAATTAAGCAACTTTAAACCTATAAGACTGCCTTGAAGCGGCCTTAAAGTCGTTATCAAAGATGGCTACTAGCTACTCCTGTCTGCACTTACAGATACAGCGAGCCCTCACGTCGTTGGACGCGAACAGAATGCCTGTCGTCAGTACAAGAGCCGGTGAACGACATAGCGTTTGCACCAAACCTCGGCCGCTCCTTCCATCTGCTTGCCGTAGCTACTAAGGACGTACGGATCATTAAGCTGGAGCCCTTGCCGTGAGTTCATACCTACAAGTTTTGTTTTCGGCAAGTTTTTATTTTGCGCACTTGATGTGCGGGCCTGTTTTTCCGCAAGTAGGCCGCTGGCGGGCCCTTTTTGCGTGACTCTTGACACGTGTTGCTCGAACTTTTTTAGGTTCTACAACACGCCGGTTTCCTCACGATGTTTTCCTTCACCATTTGAGAGTACTGGCATAGTGCACATAAATTTTTCGACAGAAAAACTCATTGGTACACGACACGAGTGGATTTGAACCCATGACCTTCGGATCGGAAGGCGGGGCCACTACCACTAGACCACCAGTGCTCTCAGTTCATACCTACAGTATACGTTATGTTCTTATATGACCATCCGTTGGCCACAATCTCACTTTATGGTAAGCGACGATGTGGCCGACGAAGAAGCAGGATAGTCTTGAAGATACCTATTCACTCTTGCCTTGAAGAGGCCCAAATTGCAGTGGTCAGGGAAAACAGCCGACGGCAATAAGTTCCACTCCCAGGTTCGCATAATGAATATAATTTTCTGTGTATTGTTTAGGGAGTGTTCTGGCGGGGTTCGGTTCCGGTGCGAGGTGATGGCTGCGTTCGAGGATCACGCGTCGTGCGTGTGGCGCGTCGCGTGGAACACGTGCGGGACCCTGCTCGCCTCCTCGGGGGACGACGCCGCCGTCAGGACTTGGAGCAGTGAGTACACTAGGGTTCGGTTCCGGTGCGAGCTGATGGCTGCGTTCTAGGAGACACAATCATACATTTCTCTCCATTAAAAAGTTCAAGTATAATAAAAGCAGTGCATGAGGCTTCTTTGTAAATCTTGTTATAGGTAGCGGCACATAACTTTAGCGCTGACCGTTATTGCGCAGAAGTCAAAAGAAAGGTACCTGAGGGGGGGCTAGCGGAATGAAGGGCGGGCGTGCGTAGCGCTGATTGGCTCTCCAGTCGCACTCCGCTCTCTCGTCTCGTCGTACCAATAGGACACTGCATCCAGTGTGCGCGACATGGCACACTACGACGCATGCGCAGCGCGTATCGCTCACCGCTAAAGTTATGTGCCACTAGTTATATTTCGTAAATAAGTATTTTGCTTTTATACCAATAGCTAGCAGTGTGTGATACCGTGCTGAGACGGTCTATTGAAGTGTATGTTGTGCGATCCACAGTGCAGTACCTGGGGCAGTGGAAGCAGGCGGGCGTGTTCCGCGCAGGCGCAAGCGCGGACGCCCCCGCCGCGTCCCGCGCGCGCACCGCGCACGTGCGCCTCGCCCCCATGGCGCACCCCACGCACGTGCCCAAGCACTGACTCACGTCCGCCACGTCCGACTGCGCGCCGCACACTGCCTAACCACGGATACACATCGAGGTATGTCACCACACTCTGACAGCATCCCCCCCATACTGAAATGGAGGCTAATTACCACACTGACAATATCCCCCCATGCTGTTGTGGAGGTTAGTTACCACACTGATAAAATCCCCCCATGATGTTGTGGAGGTTAGTTACCACACTCTGACAAAATCCCCCCATGATGTTGTGGAGGTTAGTTACCACACTGATAAAATCCCCCATGATGTTGTGGAGGTTAGTTACCACACTCTGACAAAATCCCCCCATGATGTTGTGGAGGTTAGTTACCACACTGATAAAATCCCCCCCATGATGTTGTGGAGGTTAATTACCACACTCTGACAAAATCCCCCCATGATGTTGTGGAGGTTAGTTACCACACTGATAAAATCCCCCCCATGATGTTGTGGAGGTTAATTACCACACTCTGACAAAATCCCCCCATGATGTTGTGGAGGTTAGTTACCACACTGATAAAATCCCCCCCATGATGTTGTGGAGGTTAATTACCACACTCTGACAAAATCCCCCCATGATGTTGTGGAGGTTAGTTACCACACTGATAAAATCCCCCCCATGATGTTGTGGAGGTTAATTACCACACTCTGACAAAATCCCCCCATGATGTTGTGGAGGTTAGTTACAGCACTGATAAAATCCCCCCCATGATGTTGTGGAGGTTAATTACCACACTCTGACAAAATCCCCCCATGATGTTGTGGAGGTTAGTTACCACACTCTGACAAAATCCCCCCATGATGTTGTGGAGGTTAGTTACCACACTGATAAAATCCCCCCCATGATGTTGTGGAGGTTAATTACCACACTCTGACAAAATCCCCCCATGATGTTGTGGAGGTTAGTTACAGCACTGATAAAATCCCCCCATGATGTTGTGGAGGTTAGTTACCACACTGATAAAATCCCCCCATGATGTTGTGGAGGTTAGTTACCACACTGATAAAATCCCCCCCATGATGTTGTGGAGGTGAATTACCACACTCTGACAAAATCCCCCCATGATGTTGTGGAGGTTAGTTACCACACTGATAAAATCCCCCCCATGATGTTGTGGAGGTTAATTACCACACTCTGACAAAATCCCCCCATGATGTTGTGGAGGTTAGTTACAGCACTGATAAAATCCCCCCATGATGTTGTGGAGGTTAGTTACCACACTGATAAAATCCCCCCATGATGTTGTGGAGGTTAGTTACCACACTGATAAAATCCCCCCCATGATGTTGTGGAGGTTAATTACCACACTCTGACAAAATCCCCCCATGATGTTGTGGAGGTTAGTTACCACACTGATAAAATCCCCCCCATGATGTTGTGGAGGTTAATTACCACACTCTGACAAAATCCCCCCATGATGTTGTGGAGGTTAGTTACCACACTGATAAAATCCCCCCCATGATGTTGTGGAGGTTAATTACCACACTCTGACAAAATCCCCCCATGATGTTGTGGAGGTTAGTTACCACACTGATAAAATCCCCCCCATGATGAAATGAAATGAAATGAAATGAAATGAAATGAAATGAAATGAAATGAAATGAAATGAAATATTTTATTTGCAAGAAGCATGGTACAATTCGATCGTCATGTAAGAAAAAGTGGCTCGCATACTTCGTCGGAGACCGACATACAAAATGCACAATGTAGATTATATAATGTTAAATTATAATAAATCGGTACCTATGTCACAATAATAATAATAGTCAAAAATATTAATTCATTAAAAAAATAATAATAATAACTCATAGAACATAACAACATAATTACAATATAACATAAATCAAACGAAATCCTTAACGCTATAAAAACATTTTTCCAAAAGCCATGAATATAGTTTCGTTTTGAACTGTTTAAGTGGTAGCTCTCGAATAACTTTTGGAATTTTATTATAGATTTTAACGGTCATAACATAGCTATTTTTATGGGTTAAAGCAGTTTTACGGCTTGGAAATAGCAGCCTAGTGGGGTCTCTATATTTAAGTTTGGAATGTACTTTTTCGGAATATGTGTCAAAAAATTTATTATGTTCTTTTACAAAACAACCAACTTGAAATATATACATACCTGTTAAGGTTAACAATTTAAGTTCCTTGAAGAGAGGTTTACAAGATACTAGCGGTCCTACGCCGCATAAAGCCCTGATGCATTTTTTTTGAACAATAAAAGCTCTATTTACCTCAGTAGAGTTTCCCCAGAGTAAAAGCCCGTACCTTAACACCGAGGCAACATAGCCATGATATGCAGTCAGAGCTGTCTTTTGTCCCGATATACGACGGAGCTTATTGATTGCATAGACAAACCGGTTCAGCTTATTGCAAGTGTTATGAACGTGCGACTTCCAGTTACAATGTTTGTCTAAAGTTATACCTAAGAATTTAATTTCGTCAACTTTCTCTATAACCTCATCACGATATGTCAAGTTTACATTTAAATTAAATTGATTGTTATAATTATGAAAATGAATAAATTTTGTCTTAGATAAATTAGCGCGAAGATTGTTACATTCTAACCATTTGATAATTGACTTAATTTCTAGATTTAAGTGCTCCTCATAATTCAAATTTTTGTCATTAAAAGGCACAACAATAGAAACGTCATCGGCGAAAAGAACACACTGGTGCTTAGTGACCAGTGGTAAGTCGTTAATGTATAGTAGGAACAGTAATGGACCCAATATACTGCCCTGTGGGACACCAAATTTATTATTGAGAGGATTAGACTTATACGTAGTAGCCATCAAGTCTCCGTTGATACTTTTTACCTCCACATACTGCCGTCTTTCTGAAAGGTAACTTTTCAACCAGTTCAGAGCAAGGCCCCTGATACCATACTTTTCGCATTTTCGGAGTAGTATGTTATGATCGACAAAGTCGAAAGCTTTACTCATATCGAAAAATATAACTGATACTGGTATGCGTCTGTCAATATAGTCAATAACGTTATGCATAAGCGTGAATGCGGCTAATGTTGTAGATTTATTTTTTTGAAACCCATTCTGTTCATCTTTTATAATTCTAAACTTTTCCAAAAAGTCAGTCAATCGTTTATGCATCACTCTTTCAAAAACTTTGGCAAAAATGGGTATGAGAGTTATAGGACGATAATTATTTAAATCATTTTTTCCACCTTTTTTATGTAGAGGTTTTACCGCGGATAGTTTTAGTCTCTCAGGAAAAGTCCCAGTAGCCAGAGAGAGATTCAGAAGATATTCTAGCACAGGGCATATCAGGAACACACATTGTTTTAAAATATGAGTCGAGATGTCATCAAATCCGACAGATCTCGTGTTACTCAAGGAAAGTATAGTTTTTTCGACTTCAATATGGGTCACGGGTCTTAGAAATAAACTAGCATTAAAGTTATCTATTTCTGGCAAAAGGTTGTTGCAATTGGCAATTGGCGGCGCCTCGTTCGTTATTTCGATAAAATATTTATTAAATACTTCCGCAATTTTTTGTGGTTCCTTAGATACCTGACCTTCATAAATAATTTCATCAATAGTATCACAGTGTTGAACACTGTCGTTTTTGTCTTTTATTAATTGCCATGATGCCCCGCATTTGTTTTTGGAATTTGACATAAACCTGTTGTTCACTATTGCTTTAGACGTGTTAATACACTTCCGAAGGAGATCACTGTACTTTTTGTATTTAGATTTTGCTTCACATGTTTTATATTTATAACAATGGAAACGTAGCTCACGTTTATGCTTGCTACTCTTTTTAATTCCTTTTGTTAACCATTTTGGTGACGAGAAGTTTGAGTGTATTTTGCGCTTTTGTATAGGAAAGCACAAATTATAGAGCAGGCAAAAAGAGTCATGAAATTCATCAAACGCTCTATTCAAATCATTTTCTTTGTATACATCGGTCCATGACAAAGCCGACAGATGTTGAATGAATTTGTTCAAATTATCATCATCGTAGTTCCTTGTCTCAATAAACCAATGATGCAATTTTTTCTTTTCTAAAGTGACAGGAGTAACTAGGGTTTGACACGTATTGTGGTCTGAAAGACCCATCTCATGAGTTTCGCCTATGGATTGGTCAAAATTGCTTATAATATGATCAATACAACTTGTCTGCCTTGTTGGCTTTGTGATGTGCAGTTTGAGATTATAGTTATCAATAAGGTTTTTTAGACCAGTAGATGATGAATCATTATTTAAAGTGTTTATATTAATATCACCTGCAATTATAACTTTTTTAGAAAGTTTAATTACGTATTTGTATAACAACATGTCAAGTTTATGAAAAAATACATTAACATCACTGCTTGGAATTCGATACACACATAATAATATACAATTAACGGAAGGAATATGGATGCCACATATTTCAAAAGTCTTTTCGGACGCAACACCTAAACCAATGTCAAGTACCTTATAATCCAACGTTTTTCGGACCAATATGCACACACCACCCCGCTTTTCCTTTTGTCTTGAAAAATAGCTGGCTAATTGGAATTGTTTTAAATTAATATTCGCTTCGCTACCTGATTTGACAAACGTTTCTGTGAGACAGATTACATCTATTTCGCGAACGTATTGATATAGCTCGTCTATACATATGGCTAAAGCGTCAAGTTTACTTAGAATACTTTGAATATTTTGGTGGAAGATACACATAGAATTAGATTGTCTCACGAAAAAACCGGCAGCGAGTTGGTGCCAGAGCACAAGCAGCAGTATTATGGCTAATTACCCCGGTGAAAGTGGCGAGATTCTGAGTGGTCTTAGAGCTTTTATTTTCCAACTTCTTAAAATAATATGGTATAGTACCTTTATTTATATTAACATGCACAACCTTTTTATGGCATAGCAAATTATGTTTATGTTGCTCCAATAAGCGTTTCAAGTAGGTGTTGTTGTAGTACCGAGAATCCACAATAAAATTTATTTTTCTGCACAGGTAAGAAAGGTACTCTTGGCGAGTGAACATAAATGGATCCTCAAAGTTAATAAATTCACAATTTGGTAATTGCGCGCAAAGATTTTTCAAACTGCCATTCAACATAAATTCATTTAAATGTCTGTTATAATTTATATTTACAATAATTATATTACAATATTTTAATAGCTTGATGGCGCCTGAGAGCTCATGAAACATTCTTGTGGGGTTCGTGTCGTTTTCTCCTACACATAGAATAACTTGATCATGCTCAGTTAGATTAATACTGGAACACGTTTTAAGGATCTCGTTAGTGTCTGCGGATGGTTTTATGAAAGAAAAAATATTGTAGTCTTCATAGGACTCACATAACTTTCTCATTTCTATTAGTTTACGTGAAAGGCCGCTTAACTGCTGGCTTCCTAAAATTAATAAACGAGGCTTATTTTTCACATTTTGAGTTTCCTGGGGTTTCTCAGTGTTTCTGCGATTAGCGCTCTCTCCTTCCTTTCCTTTTTTCTTTTCGAAGTTTTGAGTCTTATCTGAGGTAGATAGCTGATTTATTTCAGCATTGACTACAGCGCCATCTTGCGGCGATTTATACAGAAAACTTCCTTGATGCGCCTGCGTCCGTTCTTCAGATGAGGGTTCATCGCTAATGTCAATATTCGAGTATGCACTAGAGTTGAGGGATCTAGATATTCCATAGGTGTTTTTCTTCTTTTTTGTTTTTTTTACTTTAGTAGATGTTCCGGCACCTGGTAGGGTTGATGTTTTTCTATCATCGAGCTGTTTTTGTAACGCTATATTTTGCTGATATAGCTCTTCAATTTTTTTATACGCTGATTCAAGGTTCAATTTGAGATCGTTTATTTGTTCGATTAGGTCAGGGATTTCATTTAGTTCCGTAGATAAATCTGGCAGGCTTCTTGCATGCAAATCTGTTGTGGAGGTTAACTACCACACTCTGACAAAATCCCCCCATGATGTTGTGGAGGTCAGTTACAGCACTGATAAAATCCCCCCCATGATGTTGTGGAGTTTAATTACCACACTCTGACAAAATCCCCCCATGATGTTGTGGAGTTTAGTTACCACACTGATAAAATCCCCCCCATGATGTTGTGGAGGTTAATTACCACACTCTGACAAAATCCCCCCATGATGTTGTGGAGGTTAGTTACCACACTGATAAAATCCCCCCCATGATGTTGTGGAGGTTAATTACCACACTCTGACAAAATCCCCCCATGATGTTGTGGAGGTTAGTTACCACACTGATAAAATCCCCCCCATGATGTTGTGGAGGTTAATTACCACACTCTGACAAAATCCCCCCATGATGTTGTGGAGGTTAGTTACAGCACTGATAAAATCCCCCCATGATGTTGTGGAGGTTAATTACCACACTCTGACAAAATCCCCCCATGATGTTGTGGAGGTTAGTTACCACACTGATAAAATCCCCCCATGATGTTGTGGAGGTTAGTTACCACACTGATAAAATCCCCCCCATGATGTTGTGGAGGTTAATTACCACACTCTGACAAAATCCCCCCATGATGTTGTGGAGGTTAGTTACCACACTGATAAAATCCCCCCCATGATGTTGTGGAGGTTAATTACCACACTCTGACAAAATCCCCCCATGATGTTGTGGAGGTTAGTTACCACACTGATAAAATCCCCCCCATGATGTTGTGGAGGTTAATTACCACACTCTGACAAAATCCCCCCATGATGTTGTGGAGGTTAGTTACAGCACTGATAAAATCCCCCCATGATGTTGTGGAGGTTAATTACCACACTCTGACAAAATCCCCCCATGATGTTGTGGAGGTTAGTTACCACACTGATAAAATCCCCCCCATGATGTTGTGGAGGTTAATTACCACACTCTGACAAAATCCCCCCATGATGTTGTGGAGGTTAGTTACCACACTGATAAAATCCCCCCCATGATGTTGTGGAGGTTAATTACCACACTCTGACAAAATCCCCCCATGATGTTGTGGAGGTTAGTTACCACACTGATAAAATCCCCCCCATGATGTTGTGGAGGTTAATTACCACACTCTGACAAAATCCCCCCATGATGTTGTGGAGGTTAGTTACCACACTGATAAAATCCCCCCATGATGTTGTGGAGGTTAGTTACCACACTGATAAAATCCCCCCATGATGTTGTGGAGGTTAGTTACCACACTGATAAAATCCCCCCATGATGTTGTGGAGGTTAGTTACCACACTGATAAAATCCCCCCCATGATGTTGTGGAGGTTAATTACCACACTCTGACAAAATCCCCCCATGATGTTGTGGAGGTTAGTTACCACACTGATAAAATCCCCCCATGATGTTGTGGAGGTTAGTTACCACACTGATAAAATCCCCCCCATGATGTTGTGGAGGTTAATTACCACACTCTGACAAAATCCCCCCATGATGTTGTGGAGGTTAGTTACCACACTGATAAAATCCCCCCATGATGTTGTGGAGGTTAGTTACCACACTGATAAAATCCCCCCCATGATGTTGTGGAGGTTAGTTCCCACACTCTGACAGAATCTCCCCGTGTTGTAGTGGACTGTAGTTCGAGTATTTGTACTTGTTATGAAGTAGCGACTCTAAAATCCGTACCAGAGAGTGGGAAAAACGCGTCGCATTGGTGGGAGTAACCTATTCATAATGCCATACAGTTATCAGAGCTATCGTGCAGTTTTGGGACTAAGAAGAACGACCAGCGAAAGAGTAGTTAGAAGCACACCAAATTTGACACGTAATAAGCATTTTATACAACTTACCCCCGAATTCTGAAACGCAACTCAGAATTAAGCACGTCTCAAGCGACGAATATTTGACAGTTTTCAATGAAAATCTGTCAAATATTCGTCGCTTGAGACGTGCTTAAATCTGAGTTGCGTTTCAGTATTCGGGGGTAAATATCATAATTAATGAAAATAGCATGACTTTTAATTAAATAAAAAACTTGTAAACAGTAATACACTCTATTATTTTGTACCATAAACTCAATAAATACGAAATGCATTAGTAATGGATTCCCTGCAGTAATAAACTAATGGAAACCTTATTTCTATTGCTTATACAGACTAAATTAGATTAACAGAGATCAGCAATCTCTGATCTATTTCTACTGAAACACTGCAAGAGAATCCAATACTATTGCAAATAGTAATACAAAAACTAAATAATAAATCGTTGCCATTAATTTGTAACTTTGATATAATTATTTGTGCTAATACTTCTGATCACAATCGGGCCTGAAAATCAGCCCTCCTAGGCATATTAGTTACTGCCATATGAGACAGCACGTACACGACAGACGTATTGTAATTTATCATTCAAGTTTTCGGCAAGTTTTTATCATTCGCACTTGATGTGCGGGCTGGTTTTCCCGCAAGTAGGCCGCTGGCGGGCCCTTTTTACGTGACACGTGTTGCTCGAACTTTTTTAGGTTCTACAACACGCCGGTTTCCTCATGATGTTTTCCTTCACCGTTTTTTAGAGTACTGGCATAGTGCATATTAATTTTTCGATAGAAAAACTCATTGGTACACGACTGGATTTAAACCCACGACCTTCGGATCGAAGGCGGGGCCGCTACCACTAGACCACCAGTGCTCTCAATTTATCATTCAGCACAGGACGGGACTGGGTGGGACTCAGTTGCCGTTGTTATTATATTATGTACAGGCCTTTTGCATCTATTGTAGATAATTTATATAGCGTCAGAGGCAACTGGTGATTACACAAGCCCTACTTGCGTATAGGTAGGTACATAGCTATTGTTGATGTACCTACCTCTTTGCCTACATTTTCGGTATCAGCCTTATATTCCGTTTTATGCACAAATAGTTATATCAAAAATGTAAACGTTATTTACTTAAAATTAGGGTTTGAAATGGCACATCAAAATTTATAAAAATATTATCGGGCCGGTCACACACTGCCAAAAGTTTTAAAATGCGTTTAGGATTACGTACAATACTAATACATAGTAAGTTGACAAAAATCCAAAAGTTTTTGTCTATTAAATATGTTACAATGAATATGTATTCAATGCCCAATAAAAAAACATTTTATTCGTAGCTAACTAAAACTAACCTTAAAATAGAAAATATCGAAGAACTTACAGGCTGTAAATTTCGTTCAATTGAACAGTGAGTAACTGGCCTAATAAAGTCAATACAAATAAAAGTTTTATCAAAAAGTGTTAGTCATTTGATGGGTGCGGTGCGCCGGAGCCTTTGGAGTGGCGTGCTCTCCTTGGTGGTGCTTCGTGTTGAATACCATCCAACCTGAGGTAAAACAGTCAAAACACAGATAAAACATAGAAATAAGCCAAGGTACCAAGGCGTTCAATCAACTTCGAAACATTTGCATGCCACAGTGGACGCCAGTTGAACGAGGTGGTTTGCCAAAATTTGGTAAAACCAAAATCAAATTATTTATTCATTTTCATTTATTCAGTAGTAACACAAGGATCACTTTGAAACGTCTTAAAACGTCTTGAATCGTCTTCGGTATTAAGCCTTATTCCCAACTTCTCAGATTTATGGAAAAGAGATTTATGGCCAAAGTGTTGTTTTGTTTTTTTGAATTTGTGGTCAATAAGAGGTAGTCTGAGCCCGAAGTCCCAGTGCATTTACAACATTTCGTTACCAAATGTTGTTTTCGTTTTGCCAATTTGTCTCTGTCTATTGTATGGAGAAAAGATGAGACAACAACTCTAACTACGTAACGTATTTTTGCCGTCTCATATTTTCTCCATACAATAGAGAGAGACAAATAGGCGTAACGAAAACAACATTTGGTAACGAAATGTGGTAGCAAAACTCCGACTTCGGGTACTGATATAAAAATACTGTGAAATTCATTACTGATGTATGTTATCCTTACCGGTGCTGCTCTTTCGCTTTTGCAATGGCTGTTCGATGATGAATGTGGACTCGCTATATTCCTGAAAATAGTTTGAAAACTTGTCAAAAACTAGTAAACTATACGAGCGCATCTCAATTTCTTATGTAGCATTTTCATCTTGATACTTTGAGCTGGAAATTATTGGCGCTTACCCTAAAGAAGCTCGCTTGATGGTAGTTGCGTGACTTTGGAGTAGGATTCGCGCTGACGCAGTGTTGGTCACTCCTGAGGCTCGCCAACTGTAAAATTACGCATTTTAATAAGGTAGTGACGCCATTTCGTGCTCTTCTCACGGCTAAAGTGGTCGTCGACATACATTTCCTCATTTTTAATTCATATATCGTTAAGTAACATCGCACAAACCTAGGCAGTCCATCGCCGGCCTTCCGGTAGAACTCAGCCCTTCTTTCCGTGCGCTCCGGACAACTGCGCAGTCGTAACCTCTCCTCCTCCGTCCGTATCTTCGCTCTCGTGTACTTGTCCTGTACATCCAGCTTGCTATGCTCGTCGATGCTCGGCAAGCGAGGCTCGATCCCGTCGCCGTTGTCGTGGACTTTGTACAGAGGCTTGCGAACTGCCAACGGTCGTACTGCACTGGACTTGGTAGACGCCGGTCGGTACGACTGCGTATTGTACGCAGGAGAAGCAGGCAAACTCTTATAAGTGCTTGTTGGAGTTGAAATATGCTGCATGTAATTGGAAGTCGTGGATTGAATAGACGGGTTTGGTTTCTGTATTTGCGAAGGACTCTGGCTGTACATAGGGATGTTCGTAGAATGAGAAGAAAGGCTTTGCTTGTAGATTGAAGGGGAGGTTGTTGGTTGCGTTGGAGGGTTCGGCTTGTAAGTCGCGGTGGAGTTTGTTGGGTGTGTTGGAGATATTTGTTTATAGGCAGTGGAGATCGACTGGGTAGGATTTTGCTTATAGGTAGAGTTTGTGCTGGGTGAAGGTTGTCGGTAGATAGGGGAGTTTGTAGATTGGATGGGAGAGGAATGTTTGAAGAGTGTGTTCGAGTGAGGGTGGTAGATCGGGGGAGAGACGGGCCGGGCTTGCGTGTCGGGAGAGTTGGTCCAGAGCATGTCAGAGCCTGCGTTCTGGAGTTGCGTGGTGTGGGTTTTAATGTTGTACATGCCGCCCACGCTGCCGTAAGGGTCTGCCTTCAGCTCTGCCACCACGTCCGTCAGGCTCGAGCCGGACAACTCCGATATTTGCCTCGCGATCTGCAAGCAAACGAATAGTTAGAACAAACTAATGTGATAGCAGACGTTTTAGAGAAAGGCCAGGTTAGGAGTACCCTAAACCGACGAGCGTGTATGAAGAATGTTATGCGAGTGAATGAAGAGGAAGAGGTATGTCAGGATCGTAGCAAGTCAAAATCCGTGATCTCTGCTTACCCCCATGGGAATGAGGCGAGATTTTATGTATGTAAAAAAACGAATAGTTCGTTTTGCCATGGTTCTAGATTAAAGGCACCTAGATTCATGATTTTTTTTAGAAATTCCATTGATCCATGTCTTTTTGAAGGCGTGAACTCCTCCTGACTTTGACTCCTGACTTTGGATTTCTGATTTTGACTCCTGATTTTGACTTCTGACTTTGACTCCTGACTTTGAAACCTGACTTTGAAACCTGATTTTGAAACCTGATTTTGACTCCTGACTTTAACTCCTGACTTTGAAACCTGACTTTGGCTCCTGACTTTGACTCTTGACTCTCCAAGTGACTCACAAGACGGCTGCTCTTGATCTCCAGCTCAGCTAACGGATGCGTCTGCAGCCGCATGCCTGGCTTGCGTAGCCAGCGATGCCGCGCCGCTTCCTCAATCTTCATGCGAGTCTCCACATTCGGCTCTAGGAGCTGCTGCACGAACACTTTGCACTCTGGAATGAACCACTATATTAATATAAAAGACATCTTGAAGAAATTCACTTCAAATTTCCGGAAGCACTCATTTCCGGATATAACTATTTTGAGCTGTCTCCATCTACTAATTTCCCTCGATCTTTACAATGTCTTTAGTAGAATTAAAATAGTTTCAACATTGCCTGTATTAGAAATGCAAAAGTTATTTAAATTAATTAAATATTGGCGCACATTGTACAAAATTTCTAGCCAAATTACATACAAACCCCATCACATAGATCTAACCCACATTCCACATCGCAGAAGGCAGAGCCAACTGACCTATTTAACGAAAAAAAACCCCATGTTAAACGCTCTCGGAGAGAGACTTCGTCTCGTTTTGGTTTTCTAAAGTCATAGTCTAAACTCTAAAGTTGAATTTCTTTCTTTACAGGAGTGTCGGCTACGTAGATACGCTCAGTGCAACGCAACGTTCCATTGGTGGGTGAATAAAATACAAGTCAAGTCAGTAAGTGATTATGCAATGTTCTAAATATTGGCCATTTCCAGTGTAACTTATTTTTTTACCTAAGAGTTAATGTTACATAGTTATTCAATAAAATAGTCATAATAAAATATTTGTAAAATACAATACCTAACTTCGTTTTATTATATTACTAGCGGCCGCCCGCGGCTTAATGGTTTAATTATATAGATTTCGATACAGTACATGAAATTAAGCCTTATTTAATAACTGTTAGAATAAGCTTGTTCAAGTGGCAACCAGAGAACAAACAGATGTTTGTTCTCTGGTTGCCACTTGAACAAATATTACTTGAACAAATATTTGTGTGGTGAACGCAGATGCGTTCACCACACAAATATTTGTTCTCGGTGGGGATCGAACCCATGATATACGGCGCAGAAGGCAGAGCAACTACCAACTGAGCTGAGATGCCAGTCGAATGATGAAAATGAACTTGTACCAATCAAATTCAATATTATGAAAATCAGAGTATTCATAACTTCAGTATCATTGATGACCAATAGATTTTAGTGTAATTAAAGGATTATTTAATTCATCTACTAAATATAATAATCGTCTGGGCCTTACCTGACGTCAGTGCAGCGAGAGCGGCGCGATGCTTGCGCGAGAAGCCGCGTGCGATGGCGGCGCGCAGCTGCGGGCGCGACCCCCCCGCCCCTCCCCCCGCGCCGCCCCCCGCACACCCCGCGCCGCCCGCGCTGCCGAACGGCAGTGAACCCGTCACCATGCCGTACACTATCACACCACTGGAGGAACACAAAACCAGTTCAATACTGTATTCTCAAAATCAAAAGTGTATTATATTCAGTAGGATTGCAAGAATCACTTAGAAACGTCTTAAAGCTAGGTGAGTCTAGGTTCTCATCTAGAAGACCGTACACTCGCCTATGTCTTTTCTAGCACGTATCATAATATTACTGTATCCATAGTGAAAAGTCCAGTTTTGAGAACTTAAATAAAAAAATACCGGAGAACCTTGCGCAAATCCGGATCGTATGTAGAAAAAAATACATAGAAATAGACATTTGAGAGCGTTTTGATATTTGAATTACTCTGTGGTTTCCAAGATTGCAACAGTATCGTATCACGCAGTGAATTTCAAGCAATGCAACTTGGATGCAACTTGGATGTATACATATAATAAAGGTAAAAGTCCGATCTTGGTAAACTTCTGCCCGGTTGCTGCCGCATCGCTCCGTTGGGATTTGGTTTGCATGCAGAGCTTGTATCATGTAGACAATGGTGTCACAGAGTTAAAGTAATGGGTCGCCGTATTCGCAATCGCCAACATCCAAATGGCATCATAAAGGTCGGTATAGTACTTAATAGGCAACAATTATTGCACATCGGTCAATTTCGGCTTCATGGATCGTAGTGTGCGCCAGAAAGAGATAGCGCTCTACGACAACAGAAAAGCCGATGTGCAGTAAGTATTCTACAAAATTATGTTGACTCACACGCTCCAGAGGTCGACTTCTGGTCCGTACCGGCGTCCGTCGAGGAAGAGCTCGGGCGCCGCGTACTCCAGCGAGCCGCACGGCGTGCGCAGCCCTCCCGTGGCGCTCCACACGTTCGACAGGCCGAAGTCTGCAACAATGCGTAGCCTCTTGGACGGACTCTTGGACCGTAGCCGAAAACAAGAGTCTGAATCGAGCGTTGACTTTTTTACATTTCTCGCACATTGTGAGGCCATGTTAGTAGCCAGGGTTAGTTGATAGTGTTGCCAGTGGCAGATAGTCAAATATAACATGAGATAGCCCAAAAAGTGACATTTCCGACAGTATAAAAGTAGCAATATCAAAAATTATCTGGTAAGTGACACAATAGTTTATTAATACACTTTATGACACTAAATTTTTGTAGCACGGAAGCAACATGAGAGGGTCAAAAATTACGTAAAATGTTATAAAAGTAATATTCTGGCAACGCTGGCAACATTGCGTTTTAGGACCGTAGCCGAAAAGAAAGCGAGTCTGAATCGAACGGTAACTCAATACTCAATACATTTATTGCATAAACATGGTTTAGTTTAGGTACATACATAGTTCTTAGGTGTAAGTCAGTATCACATGGACCCTACTACTACTACTACTATGTAACTTGTATGTAGGTACCTCCCCCATATTCGGATTGCTGACCGCAGTATTAATAGACAAGTAGGTACTCGGCAATCGTAAGTAGGTACTTGATAAATAATATTTTGACTTTTACAAATTGCAACCAAAATAAGTAGACTGCTGGATAAAGGTTTCCCCATAAATGTCCAAGAAGAACGATGTTTTTAGCTTTCTCCATCCAATCTGATAGAAATTTTGTGAGTATTCAGAATCTCCATCCTAAAATTCTCTCTTTCTGAAGTAACGCCTGCGTGCTTAGATACTTACCCAATAAACTTACCAACTATTTTGATGAATTGCTTGGTGCCATCCAGCATAATGTTTTCCATTTTAAGATCCCTGTCAAAGAAATAATCTAAATCAGTCCTAATTCGTCTTAAAATCAAGAACAAAGCGCCTTTTTTAAAATGTTCATGTGCCTGACAAAAGACACGAAGCAAGTCAAGCCTTTGTCACTAGCATACTCATACAAATAAGTTGTATAGTCTTCTAGTTTCCTCTTAATCGGTAGAAAGGCCACTCACCCATGTGTGCGACCCTCGTGTGCATATGCCTGACAGCAGATACGAAGTTACGGGCGTTGACTCACTCAGACCTCACCAGCATACTCTACCTCTCTAGAGCTACTCTGTTTTCTTTTCCTATCTTACGGAAAGCTAACTCGACGATGCACGCCCCGCCCCTTAGCGTGCATATGCCTGACAGCAGACACGAGCGTGGCTTAACTCAGGCAAGTTAGGCTGTGCTCACCAGCATACTACCACATCAGTCCAGTTCCTCCTCTAGAAAGGCCACTCACCGATGCAAGACCCCCCGCGTGCATATACGTGACAGCAGGCACGAGTTACGAGCGCTGACTGAGGCAGAGCTCACCAGCATACTACATCAGTCCACCGGCACCATTCTCTGGTTCCTTTAAAAAGGGCACTCACCGATGCACGATCCCCCTCGCGTGTATAGCCTGACAGCAGACACGAGTTACGAGCGCTGACTCAGGCAGAGCTCACACCAGCATACATCAGTCCACCGGTACCATTCTCCGTTTCCTTTAGAAAGGGCACTCACCGATGCACGATCCCCCTCGCGTGTATAGCCTGACAGCAGACACGAGTTACGAGCGCTCACTCAGGCAGAGCTCACACCAGCATACATCAGTCCACCGGTACCATTCTCCGGTTCCTTTAGAAAGGGCACTCACCGATGCACGATCCCCCTCGCGTGTATAGCCTGACAGCAGACACGAACGTGAGCTAGCTAGGCTGTTCTCACCAGCATACTACCACATCAGTCCACCACCAGTCCAGTTCCTCCTCTAGAAAGGGCACTCACCGATGCACGACCCCCCTCGCGTGCATATGCCTGACAGCAGACACGAGTTACGAGCGCTTACTCGGGCAGGTCAGGCTGTGCTCTCCAGCATACTACCACATCAGTCCAGTTCTTCCTTAAGAAAGGCCACTCACCGATGCACACCCTAGCGTATGCCTGACAGCAAACACAAGCGTGAGGTAACTCAGGCTGTTCTCACCAGCATACTACCACATCAGTCCACCACCAGTCCAGTTCCTCCTCTAGAAAGGGCACTCACCGATGCACGACCCCCCTCGCGTGCATATGCCTGACAGCAGACACGAGTTACGAGCGCTCACTCGGGCAGGTCAGGCTGTGCTCTCCAGCATACTACCACAGCAGTCCAGTTCCTCCTCTAGAAAGGGCACTCACCGATGCACGACCCCCCTCGCGTGCATATGCCTGACAGCTGACACGAGCTGTGCGCTGAGCGCCCGGGCGCGGGGCTCGGGCAGGCCGCGCGCGCCGCCGGAGCCCGCGCGAGCCGCCAGGACATGCGCGCACAGGTCACCACCGCACGCTGCCTCCATCACCACGTACAACCGGGGACCGTGCTGAACACACGTATATTATAAACAACACACATTAATTTCCCACAGTGATGGCTATGAGACACTGCTGGAGGAAGATAGCTCTCAGACTTAACCGTTATAACCTTTCATAGAGTTGGTAGCTAGTCTGGTGTTATATAATAGACGTACCATCAGCAAAAATTCTGCCTTACCTCCTTAAGGATGCATTTTCTGTAACGTTAGTAGATATATTGTTAGAACGCTTGCAAGCAAATCTGTTTCAAAAGTGGTAAGCCAGAAATTTGGCCGATAGTACCTACAAAAAAAATCGGTTGTCTGTAAAGTCGGTTTACTGACGATAGTTGAACGTGATAACGTCATAAGAAAATACTCGTGGACTCGGACTCGGACTCGAACTCTCGGACCCGGACCCGGAACCTGACCAAACCCTTACCCTTACCCTCATTTACCCTTACCCTCATTTACCCTTACCCATTACCCGACCCGGGCTCGGGCTCAGGTAAATGGAACGACGAAACGACGTAACGACGCATTAGTCATGTTTTTTCGTGCGTGCAGCCGGCTCCATCGATTTATAAGACGTTATCACGTCAAAAATAGGCTGTGGTAATCGATCAGGTCTATAATAATATGTTTGTTTTAAAAAGCTTTCAAAGAAAGTCGCACAATATGGTGTAGGCTTTAGCATGAACCAGAATTAGCAAGCTGCTAGCCTTCCTGGAATACCTACCTACATCCGAGTGGCTGAACTAGTAATCACCGCGGCATTTAAAAATGGCCCACCAGCGGCCTTATTGCGGAAACCCATCGATGTATTTTACATCGATGCCGAAACCCGAGGAAACCAGTCCACTCGCCAAGTACAAAGGCTATTGGGATGTTACCATCATGGTCTCGTAGAGCGCGGCGATGCAGGGATGTCGCAGGCGTGCCATCACCTTCGGCTCACGGTGCAGGTTCCGTCGTGCGTACTCCTCTTTTATGCACGTTAGGTCTATTATCTTGATGGCCACCTGCAAAACACTTACACTTATCATCAGATTTCATTTTAACACGAGCGTAACGTAATACATCTGATAGTCTTTCAAAGTTAATAAATCGTTTATTCAGTTCAAGGATCACTTTAAAACGTCTGAAAGCTAAGTGGATCTAGGTGCCAGTTCCACACGACCAAGGCAGAACAGGTAGCAAACTAGGGCTTGGTTCCTACCGTGTAATCGTTCTATAATCCTCTAAGAATAGGTACTTCATCTATTAGCTGAACTGCCACTTGAACACGCTGAACGAACATAATAATGATAATAAAACACTAAATAATGCCCCTGGCTGTTGGTAATTAAGTTCCTTTGAGCTTGAATAGCCAGCTTTGGAAAACAAAGTTTTAGGCCGCCCAAAAGTCCAAAACCTACGAACCACAGCTTAGCGCACCTTCCCAACTACGAAAGTTCATAGACTACTTATACCTAACTCTTCTAACCATTCGTGTATAGATAGTTGCTAATACCGGTCACCGATAAATATCACAACAGTGGTACGTTACCGGTTCTTAATTATCAGGAAATAACCAACCACTCATGCTTTAACTACTAGGTAATTCAAAAGTAATTCTAAATGTTTCGATGTTTATGTGAAGTTTTCTGAAACAACAGTTCGTTATAAATCAAACCGGCTCACTAGCGGCTCACCTTCTTCCCAATAATCCTATGAGTAGCTTCCTCAACCCGCGCGAAGTGTCCCTTCCCTAGCACTTTTCCATTCATAAGGTAATTTCCAACACTGTACACTTGCCCTCTGTTGCGCGTCATCGTGGTCTTCATCATGGGCGCTTGGTTCATTAATTTAGAAGCATAATTTATCTATTTATCGTATCGAGTTACGTGCCGTTTTCACCACTTATTTTCACAAATAATCTATTTTGTCCCTAAACGTCATGATATGGATGTTGTCAGCTGTTGTCAATTTTGGTATTTGAAATTGGAACCGGGGCGCGCGCCGCCAATGCTCGATATCAATGGATTGACAATTTGACATTTGGATTGAACTATTTTTGTCATCCAAACGATCAGTTGGACGACATCAAACGAACTTGACAGTATTCATAGACGCAAAGAGGTTTGTTACTATTCTTTGACCACGCTAATGCGAGTACACCTAGAGTACCTAGGTACCTACCTACACACCTACGTAAGATAACTTTGCGCGGGCCTGATGTCTAAAGTACCTACTAAAGGAACTTGTGTATCATCGTAATACCAGCAAACGAAACAAACAAAAACAAAACACGGAACTTAGAAATTATGCCCCACTCTAGCGCGCGCAGCGGTTGCTAAGCCATGACGGAGGCTTTCAAGCTGCCAAAAAACTAAATCACTAGCGTTGGCTTCTATATAGCTCATGCGAACTTTAAACTTTATGTAAAAATTGGATTCAGGAATGTCTCACGTTTAGCCGGACGCCCGGAGCCCGGGAGTTAAGGGGCCAGCGAAGGGCGAATTTTCATACAAACGTAATACCAAAATGATTACTAGTTTAGGCAGATTTTCACTATATTATTGTAATTGTATAGTATTTATGTAGGTTCCTGAACAATTTTTATTTTAAATTACTTACCTCAAATAAAATTAACGCCAATCGCATTTAACAATTTTTTTTCATTGCAAAATGTGAATGGCGTTAATTTCATTTGAGGTAAGTAATTTAAAATAAAAACTGTTCAGGAACCTAGATAAATACTATACAAGTACAATTATTACAATAATATAGTGAAAATCGGCTTAAATTAGTAATCATTTTGGTATTGCGTTTGTATGAAAGTTCGCCCTCCGCTGGCCCCTTAAGTTCTAGTAGGCCATGGAAACGCGCAATAAAAATACCAATAAGCAAATAGTACCATAAGAAATAACATTGTCATAGGCAAGTAACCGCAAAGATTTTATATTGTCCCAAAAGATAATAGCCGAATGAGATTTATTTTGAACCCACGATCTTGCACTTGATACAAAGTTGCTCTAACTGCGCTATCACAATAAGCTTAAAATTAGATGGACCTTATACGTGTGTACTTACTTGGATTATGAAACAAGCCGTAGTTTGTTGCCTGTTCTTCTAGGCTTGGGGCCTAATTCTCGGGCCGACCGAGATTTACTAAGCGATTATTTTATTTTTGGCATTGCACAACCCCGCTTTTTTTCTACGTTTTCCGTATATCGAGTCGAGGCTTTTACGATGAGGTCGTCGATGACTCAAGGAAATCATCCATTCTCTCTTCGAAAACAAGCAATAAAATATAATTGCAAAATGATCGAGATCGGCCCGAGAATTAGGCCCTTGGTCGCGTGTAACTGGCACCTAGACTTACCTAGCTTTAAGACGTTTCAAAGTGATTCTTAAGTTATGTACTAAGTACTGAATAAAGAAATCTATGACTTTATCTTTCTTTCATCTCTTTTTATGAGATTTTTTTTTAAGCATCACAAGTCTACTTGGACAAGAGCTTAGATCTATCGTTTTGATGCAGTTTCCTCCAATTAAGTCTTTCGAATCTGGCTCACGTAGCTTATTCTTGGTTTGAAGCGTTCTACAAATACTTTAGCGATTATATAATGTTTATTCTGTTCCTAGTTGTCTGGATCAAACATGACACATCCTCAAAGCATCCTCGTGGCGAAAATAAGAATTTGTCACGTAAATAAATAAGCACTGGTATTGGCAAACACGTCTACGACAGACTGAGCAAACATACCTACCTACTTGGAGAGGAGGCACTTCACCGCAGTTTGCTGTACAGTCAACGACACAAGTTGATGACAATTTATGAGCATATGACCCACCCCAAGTTAAGGTGTAACCATTGTCTGTAAGGAGGCACTGTCTCGCAAGTTTTCACATTAGGAAGAAGATTAGTAGAGGTTAAAAAATTAGATAATAATAAATACAAAGAAAATAAATATTGTGAAAAATCCACGCAACACTATCTAGCCCTAAATTGAGCAGAGCTTACTATGGGAACTTGATAGCTGATTATAATACTTATTTTTTTTGAATGTAGGTAAATGATAACATATAATTGTCTTACAAATGATGTCTTATTATTTTCTAACTATTACGACTCATCTCGGCAGCTGACCCATGAATTTTCTCGTTGACCTATATCGTTAAAATCCAGTAATCTACGCAGTTTAAAATACCACACCGTCCTCAATCAATACTGACCCTTATTCTGTTGTGATTCAACATAATTTACCGTAGCATCACCTCTCTAATAAAGCAAACCTTCTTTTGCGATATAAATAAACCTTGTAGTGAAGAAGATAAAGTTGAGAATTCGAAATCTGACTGCACAAAGAAGGTTGCAGTATGTTTGTCAATATTCAAAATGCTGTTCGCGAAGTTCTTATTGCTATAAACATAAGGTGGAAAATTTAAATTGCTTGTAGAATGTAAGAGGTGAATGACCCAGCCACGTGGTCCTTGCACTGCGCAGTTTGTGGACCCCTAGGTGAACGACAGGGGTAGATAATACCCTACTTTTACCTACTATACATTATTTATTCTGAGATATACAACACCATTCATATCTGCGGTGTAGGGGAAAGTAGGGTCAGAGTGCCAGTCTAACTGTGGGGCGCGCAAAATAATGATGTGGGTACTTTACATTTCTAAAGCTAACCTAGATTGTAGCACTAAAAATGTTTGTCCTATTCAAATGAAACTGGTTTTTATTGTACTAACTATGCATTCATAGTGGAAGGTATTTTATTTATCTTTATAAGACATTCTAGAAATTTTTATCAGCCGATGATCGAGGTATTTCTAATAGTTAGCGCAAAATTATTATTTCACATAGTTTTCAATGAAATTCTGTACCTGACCAATTAAAAAGGTACGGCAAGCATTAAGATCTAAAAATGTAGATGCTCTTTGTCACGAAATGAGGCTGCAACGATTGGAAAATGGAAAACCTACGGGTCACGTATTTTATGACCGGATTGACAGAGTTTTAGCTCAAAATGTTGAATTTAATTCTTAAACCCCTGCAAGCAAAGACGTTACCTAGTACGTACCTACTCACAAATGCATTCAGTGGTTTAAAACTGAGTGAAGTTAATAAGTTCCAGCTAACTATCTTGAGATTGGTCAGATGCAGGTTTCCAGTCTCTTTAATATTTTACGTGCTCTAAATTAAGTTAAAGTAGGTAGGGGAATATGGGAATACTTGAAGAACCTCTTTAATTAGGTACCTATGTTTATTCAGCCCATAAAATACATACCTACTTAGGAATGTTCTAGAAAGATAATCCATGTAACTTATTACAAGTCGTTATTTTTCATAGTAGGTACTCATGCCACTGAACTTTCTTGTTCATCTGCTCTATGGTCAGTTTATGATCTGCAATTACCAAATTTTCGTGAAGGGCATTTGTAACGCGCTTTACCCTACACTTCGTTATTTAGGTGACCTACATTCACCCCCTGGGATCTACGCATCAAGTGCAATCAAATCACAGTCTCCACGTGTTACCCTCTTCCCTACCATGTTACAGGATCAGAATAATTTATTAACTTTAGCAATATGTTATGCGTAAGCTCAGTAAACGTTGATTATTATTGCCTATTGATTGCCTATTGATATACCCTTACTGCTGTGGCACGACGACCGAAAGTGGATCCTCCGACACCAGAGTCGCGCGTAATGTGGAAATACATCTTACACATGTATTTCCACATTACGCGCGACTAGAGAAGTAAAATATACATTATCTTTTGAAATGTTTATCTTAATTTTCACACGTATTTTCACATAGATTAGGTAGGTATAATTTATTTATTTAATCGTATGACATGTGAAATGATAACATCGCAGCGGAGGTATGAGAAAAATGAAGTCGCTTTCCTGCCAAAAGCCTTTCAATCGGACCTGAAGAATCAATTTGAAGGTCTTGGAGAGTCAAACTTAGATATGGATTACACCCATGACTTACTGTGTAAGGCTATAGCCGAGTCCGCGAAAAAACATCTTGGTGGAACTCTTAAAAAAGCTAAGAAATTGTCTCCAGAAACTCTAGATTTAATTAATACAAGAAGGAGTATGATATGCGTAACTGTTTCAGATAAAAAAGAATTAGATAAAATAAATAAATTAGTAAGTAGGTCAATAAGAAGAGATTTAAGACGGCATAATACAGATATAATAATGAACACAATCAAAGCTCACAGAGGCCCGAAAGTTTTTCGAAGAAAAACATGCACAGGCTCCAAACAGATATTAAAACTTAAAGACAGCGACGGTAGCATAGTAACAGACCGAGCTCAAATAGTAGCCATGGTTGAGAGGTTTTATGAGAACCTTTACGCATCCAACGTCAAAGAACCGAACGCACCTGAGCATGACAGTAGAGCTCCTCCTATAGAACATTTCAACACGGAAACCTTACCACCTATTTTACCATTTGAAATTACGAAAGCTCTGTATGCCATGAAAGCAGAGAAATCACCCGGAGAAGACAGAGTAACTGTCGAACTGCTTCAAGCAGGTGGTGACCCCGTTCTATCGGTTCTTGTTAAACTTTTCAACAGGGTTATGTATGATGCTCGCACACCAAAACAATGGAAAAACGCTTTAGTAACCATCATACATAAAAAGGGTGATATCGCTAAGCTAGGCAATTACCGACCTATTAGCTTGCTGTCACAAATTTACAAGCTTTTTGCTAAAATCTTAACCAACCGCCTTAACCGTGAGCTTGATGAAGCGCAACCCATCGAACAGGCCGGCTTCCGGAGTGGCTTTTCTACCATGGACCATATCCACTCGGTGAAACAGTTGATGGAGAAATGTTACGAATACAACCGGCCCCTTGTCATGGCCTTCGTCGACTACGAGAAGGCCTTTGACAGTGTCGAACATTGGGCCGTGTTCCATGCTCTCCATCGCTGCCACATCGATTCCCGATACGTGGATGTACTCCGGGAGCTGTACACATCAGCCAGTCTGCAGGTTCGAGTGCACAAACTAACGAACCCAGTACCAATTCGTCGCGGCGTGAGACAGGGCGACACCATATCACCCAAGCTTTTTACGGCTGTTTTAGAGGACGTCATAAAAACGCTTGAATGGGAAAACCTTGGTATTAATATCAATGGTGTCTATCTGTCGCACCTGCGATTCGCGGACGACCTCGTTGTTTTTGCAGAAAGTTTTGAAAATCTCCAGAATATGCTAAACCAACTCAGTGATGCGTCCTTGAGGATAGGCCTTAAGATGAATATGTCCAAGACGAAGGTTATGGGAAACCTCTCCAGCTTTGTTGACTCTGCGGTAACAGTTGGCAATGAGAAACTGGAGATGGTTGCCCAATACGTTTATCTGGGACATATTTTATCTTTTGGCAAGGAACATCAGAAGAAAGAGATTGAAAGACGGATACAGTTAGGGTGGGCTGCGTTTGGGAAATTTGAAGACATCCTCAAGTCTATCAATGTACCACAATGTCTGAAGACCCGCCTTTTTAACCAGTGTGTTCTGCCCACGATGACTTACGGTGCCGAGACATGGACACTCACGCAAGCAGCTGTGTACAAGATGAGGGTTACACAGAGAGCCATGGAGCGTGCCATGCTCGGCATAAAGATTTTAGACAGAGTTCCTAATATCGAGATCCGAGGACGTACCAAGGTCCAAGACGTCGGCATACGAATTATGGAACTCAAATGGAGTTGGGCAGGACACCTGGCAAGGCGTGGTGACGACAGGTGGTGCAAAAGATTGATGGAGTGGTGGCCAAGGACTGGGAAGAGACGTGTTGGACGTCCATTAGCTCGATGGGTTGACGACATTACCAGCGTCGTGGGCCGCAGTTGGATGAGGGTAGCCCAAGATCGTGGTAAGTGGCAGGAGCAAAGAGAGGCCTATGCCCAGCAGTGGGTTAAGTCGGGCTGCGGATGATGATGATGATGATGATGACATGTATAGGTACAGTAGGCGTTACTAAATAAGATTAAAATCTTGACAAGAAAAGAAAACAAGAAAAAAACTAAGTTATACACTTCAAATAACAAAAATAATAAAACTTATATCACTAACAAAACTAATTACAAGTCAATGTTCAGGTTCCTAAGCCAGGTTACCGCTTCTGAAGGAAGGTCCATGAGGTCGCTCCAAGGTCCTGAGTACGAGTGAATGGGGCAGCGTTGGATGATGTGTTCCATGGTCTGGTCCTCTTCACCACATTCGCAGAGCGCAGAATCTGTCCAGCCCCACTTTTGCCGAAAGTAATTGCATCGGCCATGGCCAGTCCGGAGTCTGTTAAGGCGGCACAAAAGTTTTCGTGTTAGGTAGGTAGGTACAATAGACAGTACACAAACAACGTCGCGTCGACAATTACCAACGTATGTTCACGCGGCCCTAATGGGGGCTGAGTACGGCGACAGATTTAATTCCAATCTGAAACGCATCAAGTAATTACAAATAAAAAACAGAAGCGCGGTGCGACGAGTGCGGGGAAACTGTGAAGTGACCACGAGTTTGGAAACTACAAGGATTTTGCTAAACATCTTTACGTCACTCTCTTTTTAGGGTTTCGTAGCCAAATGGCAAAAACGGAACCCTTATAGATTCGTCATGTCTGTCTATCTGTCTGTCTGTCCGTCCGTATGTCACAGCCATTTTTCTCCGAAACCATAAGAGCTAGACTGATGAAACTTGGCGAGTTCTGTGAACCGCATTAAGATTTTTACACAAAAATAGAAAAAAACTATAAATTTTGGGGGTCCCCATACTTGAAACTGAAACTCAATTTTTTTTTTTCATCGAACCCATATGTGTGGGGTATCTATGAATAGGTCTTCAAAAATGATGTTGAGGTTTCTAAGATCGTTTTTTTCTAAACTTAATAGTTTGCGCGAGAGACACTTCCAAAGTGGAAAAAAGTTGGTCCCCCCCCTCTAACTTCTAAAATAAGAGAAAGATAAAACTAAAAAAAATATATGTTGTACATTACTATGCAAACTTTCAACGATATTTGGTTTGAACGAGATCTAGTCAGTAGTTTTTTTTTTATACGTCATAAATCGTAAACCGCAATTTACCTTTCGACGAACTACAAGAACCTTTATTATTATGTTACTTGTTACGGAACCCTTCATGGGCGAGTCCTACTCGCACTTGGCTGCTTTTTTCTTACGTCATGCCTGTCTGTAACAGGTTGCAACGCACACAGTCGATATGGCTTAGACAACTAAAATAAATAAGTAAACTAGACTGAAGGAGAATTGCCAGTTCCACTGTATTTTATGTTGTTTCTCTAAGATAGGTGATGTTATAATAGGCAAGTTTCAAACATAAACCGCCTTCACCAGCTCGACGCGTTCCAAGCCGCACTTTCGTTTGTTTGGTTCGTGCTCGTTTGTTCGCTTGGTATTAGTTTATTGTTTTGAGGTCGCCAACTAAGCCCTGTCTGTCCTCACTCACTGTAGTCTAAACTTTTGCCCAGACGAAATAAGCTAGCCTGGCCCTTTTACGTAGCAAAAAGATAGATTGCTACAATTGTTATTTTTACTAAGCTACAGCGCTACGGATTATGGAGCTCAAATGGAGTTGAACAGGACACATGGCAGGAGGAGGTGATGGCAGGTGGAGTAGGATAATAACCGAATGGTGGCCAAGAGCCGGCTACAGAAACGTAGGACACCCTGCAGTAACATGGATGGACATATTCAATGTCGCGAGGTGGAAATGGGTCAGACTTGCACAGGATCGAGGTAGATGGCACACACTGAAAGATTTACTCCGTCGGCGCAGCGTCATTGTGTTAGCAATTTTGTCAGAAGGTGTTAAATTTTTGCAGGCCAGCTTCTTAGATACATTTGTATGTAATGTTAACTGGTGTTGGGAATTGAATCAAGCAACGGGACACATCCCTAGGGTGAAAAAAGAAGAAGAGGAAAAATAAGATGGCGCATGATGGGGTCGTAATATGGAGTTGATGTAATAAAGTAAAACAAAGTTGTAGCTATAATCAATGAAGAGTTTTTGACGTAACAGTACAGAGGTAATTAAAGTTTAGTAATAGTAGAGCTCTTTTTGTGTGGCTCGACCGGGAAAGTACTACCACCATGCCTTTTTCTGTCGTGAAGCAGCAATGCTGTGTTTCTGTAAGATAAGATATAATCAATTATTACAAAATTTGCTATAGGCGATGGTTACCACTTAAAATCAGGTGCGCCATATGCTTGTTCCATCAGTTAGTTGTATAAAAAATGTGTAAATAGTCGTCCTAAAACTGGTAACTTCATGGTGACATGTCGCGTTGCCATGCGGGCAGCATTAATTAGTAAACAGTCGACAGTCGAGTGCAACAAAGCTGGATTTCTCTTCTGTCCCAGAGCTTTTACTGAAAAACTTACTTATATTTTTTCCAAGTCTACGCTTTTTCAAAACGTAAATTCATGAATTTTAAATGTGAACTTTGTGAATTGTAAATAAGCTAAGCGATAATTATTTTATGCGCATTTGGTTATAACTTTCGCCGTCATCCCTTAATATATTTTTTACGCTTATTCCTAGCAGATTACTGGCGTTAGATAACCAGTGATTTTTTCCTCAGAGATTTCAGGTTATTTCAAAGGAAGCGTTTAAAATCGCAGAAATGGAGAAGGCTCAAAATATTTTTTCCTGAAAATCAATGAAAGCGATGAACATCTATGGCTGTAGCGATTATAATACTTTCGGTATTCAATTCAAAAGAAGAATTTAGTTTTTATTTTACTAAATAGTTAAAACAGTGTGGTGAAAGGATCCGTAAAGGCTCTTTTCTAAGCTAGAGGATTACACAACGAATAAAACTTCCAGGTCGTTGTACTAAATCGAACCATAAACGTGTATTGCTACAGTTCAATTTGGAAGAGCGCAAACTTGTCTATTCTCCGTACTCTTGGGAAATTATGGAAATGTATATCGCCCGTAGTTGGCAGCTATTTTGTCAGATAAACGATATTTGTTTAGTTCGGTAAGGTAGCGGATACTGTCCGTTACACTTACTAGACTAGACAGAGTTATAGACATATTTCTAGATACCCTCAAATTACAGTACAGTCGGCTGCAATAAGATTTATACATTTTAAGATTTTGTTTATTAAAGAAAATAAAATAAAAACATTTCATAATAATATTAGTAGTTACCATAAGAGCAGTGGACAGATTCGGTTGCCGAGAAGGTTTTTTGATAGTCGTTCTTGACGATTGTTGTATATAGTCTATAATCGTCCCATTGCTGGACAAAGGCCTTCCCCAAAGATTTACAAATCTCTCTATTCTGTGCTTTCTCCCACCATCTCCTTTCGTAGGCGTCAAGATCTCGCCAACGCTTTCTAGACGCTTACCGAACTGACGATAAATGGTGTTGAAAGTTTTTTTTTTATCAAAACTAGTGTATTTCTTCAGCAGAATCGCAAGGATCACTCTGAAACGTCTTAAAGCTAAGAATCTAGGTGCCAGATCCACGCGACCACGCCTAGAAGAATGGGCAACTACTGTTTTTCTACATGATTCTTTTACAAATCAAAAATAATAGCAGTGAAGTTCCAGTGTGAAGTACCACTTCACTTAGTGAGACGAATTATGTATTAGTTATTTATAATTATGCAAAAGCAAAAGTTTCAAAGACAGTACACAATTTTTTATTTAATATTTTATTTATAAAGTATAAAAACCAACACAACGAACTGCTACAAAAACGCATTCAAATAAATGACCACTATTTATTTACTTACAAAAACATGCAATCTCCGGTAACGAAAAACCTAAATCAACATTGAAATATTTCGGACATACATTTTCAAGTCGGTTAAAAATGATGTCGTTTACAAAGCGTCAGGAAAATAGGAAGTAAAATGGCAAAGAAGAGGACAGTGTGGAAGGCGGCGACGGGCAATTCATGCAAGCCGACACAATACAACAAATAAGAGTCGATTTGTAGGGACGCGCCACTGCAACAACCATGTCGATAGATTACTATTTCTTTACATTTAACTTACAATTAAGCAAATACTTCCAAAATATACAAATTACATAAACAACTTCTGAGCTATCTGTCTGTTATAAACGATCGCTGAACTGATTCAAATCAGTGCCAGACGTAAGCGTCCCCAAGACGCTGGCGGCATTGCCACGCCGTAGGCCTACCATGAGCTCTGTCTGGCTCTGTCTCTGGTTCTGGTTTTGAGTCTGTGTGAGTGTTGACTAAATCAATCTTACGTCAAAACGCCACACACACAGGATAATGCACTGGTGATCACTAAGATTGATTTAGTCAACACTCACACAGACTCAAAACCAGATCCAGAGACAGAGCCAGACAGAGTTCATGGTACGCCAACTGAATAGCTAAGCTAATACGCTGCGCCAGATACCCACCAGGCCTTGGGGACTTGGGCTGTAAAAAAAATTGCCACAAAGATAGATAGATAAATACTTTATTGTGCACATAAGAATACATTTAAAAGAACCATTACAAATAAAGGTACAATGGGCGGCCTTATCGCTAAGAGCGATCTCTTCCAGACAAAGATACAGTTTCTTTTCAACAAATTCAAACGATTGTAACCACGCGGACGAAATCGCGCTTAATAGCAAGTTGTTTACATGAGACTATATTTTTAACACTTTAGGACTTTGATTGGGGTTTTACTACACTGAGGAACTTGATAAACTGATCGACTTTTAGGGTTCCTTAGGACTTTCTTTACTACTTTTTGGGGTTTTTAAAGTGTAAACAAATGTAAAACTGGGAGTAGCACACCAACACGCGAGCTGCATGCAGCTCGCGCACACGAAAAAACTAGTTTTTGTATAAGCTGTGTAGATACTATAGTATAACATTGAAGCGTAGCGTGTGCTGTCTTTGAAACTTTTGCTTTTGTATTATTGCATTGCATACGTCTGACTAAGTGAAGTGGCACCACACTGGAACTTCACTGCTATTATTTTAGACTATTTTTGATTTGTAAAAGGATCAATAAAAAAACGGTAGGAACCGAGACGTAGTTTGTTGCCTGTTCTTCTACGCTTGGTCGCGTGGAACTGGCACCTAGACTCACCTAGCTTTAAGACGTTTCAAAGTGATTCTTGCATCGTACTGAATAAAAAACTATTGACTTTGACTTTGACTTTGAACAGACAGGTTGGAAAGAGCTAATGATAGAGAGTGTATAAATAGGTTTAAAAACTATCGACATATTAGTATGTGATTGCGAGTGGCAACTCTACTCCGTCCCAGCACTCCCAACACCATACCTACTGTTGTCTGAGACCGGACATTGTCGCTTTTTGTGCACTTCAAATGAATTGGAAGATAACGTAAATAAACTACATTTTATGAGACGAGTTTTATCCAAATCATGGAAACAAACATTTTTGCAGCGAGTTTTTAGTAGAACTCTACTTTTATAAAGAAGTCTATTGACTGATTACGAGAATTTGAGAACTACTGAAAAATGAAATGTATTTATTCGCTTGAAGTGTGGTCAATTTGAAACACTTCTTATTAATAATAATGTTAGTACCACATACTTGGTCCTAGACCGACATGCAAAGTTTAATGTTAAATTTCTAAAATAAAGCAAAGCTACCTGAGATATTTAGGTCTAAAATTTGGTGCTAGTATTTTAAGTATGTTTGGAAATTTACAACAAGTCTAGTGGTTCATTTTTTATACAATACTAGCTGTTTGTCTCGGCTTCGCACGGGTAGACATTTATTTTGAAACACATTATGTATAACCTGTGTTACTCAAGGTGAATGTAGCTTTCAAATGGTGAAAGATTTTTTGAAATCGGCATTTTAGTTTTGGAATTTATTCATTACAAACATACACACAACATTGTGAAAATACAAATATTTCCTCTTCAAAAAATTAGTTTAGAAGTATGCGAAGATATATAGATAAGAAATGCTATAATACCGTATTTATGATTATAAAATATTATTTGTACCTATAGATTCACCAAGCCTAAGATTATTATTACTGGGTCTGAAGAAATCGGTCAGTAAGTACTAAAAGATCTGAGGGGGTACACACATACCCAGAATGTTATTAGGTACAAACCTACGAGGCCAATAAAGTCGTGAAACTATTTCAATTACAGTAAATAAATAAACCCATCGTATCTTAAATGTTCAAACAATTTACTATGGACCTAGAAAATGTTTCAAAGTATAAAATCAAGTTCAAAGAAAATAAAATAAATTGTCTCCTACAGTATAAAAAACTAACTCGTGAATCAATCTTCGCAAACTCAATTCAGGTAGCGACGACAAAAACACGCCGCGACTGTACGGTACTGTCGCTCACACAAGTGCTAGAGAAAATCTGGAAAGTATACACGCTTTGAGTTACGACTTTTTGTGACAAAATAGTTTTTTTTTACATTATTATAGACCATATTTTGGCTACAATCTCTCCTGACGGTAAGTGACGATGGAGCAGGATGGTCTAGAAGACACCTATTCACTCTTGCCTTGAAGAGACCCAAATTGCAGTGGTCAGGAAAAACAGCCTTCGGCAATGAGTTCCACTCCCTGGAGGTACGCATAATAAAGGTGGAGCCAAAACGCTAAGTACGAATGGGTGGTATCCTAACCAGATATGAATGGTATTGATTGAAATACTGACATTTTACTTCAATCTCACGGTAAGCGACGATGTTGCCAAAGTCTTTTCTAAGTTTTGTTATCCTCATTCCTGAGGAACTTTTTACAGGACCCTAATCTGCACAATGCTATTGGATATTGATTGGGATCTGTTATCTTCGGCATTGTTCAGACTCTAGAAGACAAGAGAAGAGAAGAGGCTTGAAGAGACTCAGATTGTAATGTTTAGGAAAAACAGGTCACCGTAAATATAATAGTTATATTTTACTACTTAGCGGTTTGCATTTAGTATTATACGTTTTCATTTTGACTATACCTAAGTGTAATATTAGGATACATTCTTTATAGAATAAGTAAACTTAGACAAAAAAATGTAAAACTAAACAGTTTGTAAGCGACTGTACAGTCTGGAAGAAAACTTGCCCGAGTAAAAAGTCATGAATAGAGCTAACGTATTGCCTCCGACCGCTTCTATTTGTCAGAGCGCAGATTCCTTACAATCTTTTGCACGTTCCCTACCCACTCACTAAATACTACATTCTAGTAGACTATTGAAAAACCTCGTTTAACAAAGCCATCGACATTTTACTTAAAAAACATAAACGTATTTTATTTATTTCATCTATTACTTGGCAGTTTATAATTTTTTTTTACTCTATAGAGCCTCATAGGCTTATTTACAAAACTTTTCTAGGCGACTTCACTCGTAGGTCAGCAAACTCGAACGTAAGCATCTCTCTCTGCTAAACTCGTAGACACTGCTACGAATTTGTAGATGCCTCTACAACCTCGTAGATCCCTCTACGAATGACTACGCGCGATGTCGAGTCTCTTAGAACTTACCTTATCGCAACGTAAGGTTTGCTTAGTTTGGGGCTAGTTGATGGACCTCAAGTTGATGGACGCAGGGCAGTGCATTGTAGGACATGTCCCTCACTTACGTGACCTACGAGGCAATGCTTTGTTACAGGCAATGGTACCACTTAACATAAATGGTACCACTTAACATCAGATGAACCATTATGCTTGTTCCATCAACTAATTATGTAAAAAAAAAAGTTAGCACTGGTTGAAATTACAAAATTTCATATTTTTAATATTTAGTAACCCGTTACTACGCGAGCGAAGCCAGAGGCTTAGCCAGTAGGTAAATGAGACTAATCTAAAACAATGGAGATTTTGAATGCATTTGCAAACAATAGCGAAGTGGTCTGCTGCGAGTAATTAGGATTCTGTATGTTTTGGTAATGTTAGAACGTATTGTTATGTTGGAAATAACTGTATTGTAGTTATTGTTATTCGTTGGCTTACAGTTCTATACTAACGTCCGTCTGCGGCTTCGTTTGAGCCGTAGTTTGTTGCCTGTTCTTCTAGGCTTGGTCGCGTGGAACTGGCACCTAGACTCACTTAGCTTTAAGACGTTTCAAAGTGATTCTTGTAATCGAACTGAATAAAGACAATTTTGATTTGATTTGATTTGTTTGTGTTACTTAAACAGATGGTTATTTTATTTACTGCAAAATGTAGGCATGTGGTGATACTTCTGACTACCTCTCTTAGAGAGACTTGGAAATTCAAGAGATCTGAAGAAAATTTACTGTTACTTCTTCTTCTCATCGTGTTACTGGTTTTTTCAAACCAGTAACACGATGAGAAGAAAGTGTGGTGGTAGGATGTCACGCAGAGGCTCATTTCAGGCATTATTGTAAGTAAAAAATAATTAAGTGCCTCTTATCATGATTGAAGTCTAGCTAAGTTATATTGTTAAGTGTCAGTACAATAGCCGTGCACTGTACCTACATAAATGTTTTAAAAGTCCAGTTGCAACAAAAAGAGCAAAGAAGAAGTTAATTAATTACGTACGAAACCACAGTTTGCATGCGGACAGTGTGTTAATGTTTGTTTTACTCAATCCTTTATTAGTACTCGCAAACGGTGAAGGAAAACACCTCGAGGAAACTGGTTAGTACCCCAGCAGTGGCTTGTTACGTATGCGTCTTAGGGCAGTTTTATAAATCTACAGATAAATTTATCGTCAAATAAATGATTTATGATTTACTCTTCTCGTTACATTTTTTTTTATGCCATAGCTGGCAAACGAGCAGACGGGCCACCTGATGGAAAGTAGTCACCGTCGCCCATAGATACCTGCAACACCAGAGGTGGTGCTGATGCGCTGCCGGCCTTTAAGGAACTGAAAGACCCGCCTTTTGAAGGACCCCATGTCGAAGCTCCGAGGGAAAACTGCACAACAAACAAAAACATATGCATATGTTAACAAAAAGAGTAAATCGTTAACCTATTGCTTATACTAATTGTTTTATTTATAAGGTACCTTGATATTAACTTTGGAAATACAAAAAATGCTAACAAAAAGTAAAATCCGTTATTGGCCGAAGGATTAAGGACATAATAATATTGTACTACATTTAAGGGCTGTGGATTTTGTTAAATAAATAAAATTAAATAAACAAACAGGTACATTTTTTGTTTTAATAAAATGTGGTGGTTGGTACAAAAAAAGGATGGATATGAGTAGAAACTAATTATTGTTTTTATGATTACATAATTATGGCATAAGTACGTTATTATAAAATAAACAATTCACGAATCAGTCTTAAATTAGCTAAACATTTGGCACATCAAATACAATCAAAGTCTTTTGATATTGATTGTACAGTACACCCTCTAAGAAGCCACAACTCGAAGAGGTTTTGTTTGCAAAGATACCGTGGGATATCGCGTCTGGAGCGCTTTACCGAAATCTCCAGTTTAAATTTATTTAAGCAATCTTGGCAAAAGCTGAGATCTAGTTGAGGTATGGTCTTAATTAAGAACGGTAATTGACCCATAAATAGTGGTGAGGCGACGACCTGACGCACCCCTACTCGAACCTAGGGTTGCCATATCGTGGCGTTCTTACAACTCTTTTAAGACAAATGAGAACACGATACACATGATTCTAGTCTTACCTACTTTGTAGCCTGGTTACGAAATAAGAACTATAAGACAGAACTTTTTTATTACGAAGACAGAGACAGAACTTTTTTGGGTTACGAAGTAAGACTAAAATGACGCGTATCACCGGAAATTTTCTGAAAAAAAAGAAAACATACGAGCACGTATATAGCAGATCTGGATTTTATGAGACAAAATGGTTACTCTAGAGGCATTATCCAGGGAGGAAATAGGGGACTACGTTTGTATGGAGAGTCGCCTGTGTGATGCTCTCTTAAAGACGATATTTTTCATTCAAACTGTCAAATATTGTAAAAAGAGTCAGTGTTATTGTAACTACAAAAGCGACAGCCCTACCACACGCGGGGTTAAAGAGTACTTGTTGGGAAAACAAAATCTTATCGAATGGGTATGTGGTGGTTACTTCTTGCTTTTAAATTGAAGAAGTAACTTAGTAGTGCCAGAGTGGCAATGCTCGCAAACAGTGAAGGAAAATATCGCAAGGTAACTCTTCAGTTTCGGTTGTTTAACTATTCCTGTGTATGATTAGGCTGCCCGAGATTAAAGAAAGAAAAAAACTTCAACCAATTTTCAATTTAATTAATTCAATTCAAAATATGTCTATTCAGTTGTATCACAAGGATCACTTTGAAACGTCTTATAGCGAGGTGAGTCTAGGTGCCAGTTCAACGCGACCAAGCCTGGAAGAACAGGCAACAAACTACCAAGCCGTAGTTTGTTGCCGGTTCTTCTGTTCCTACCGTTTTTTGTATGATCGTCTTACAAAATGAAGACAAAAACAGCAGAGAAGTTCCAGTGTGGTGCCACTCTAACTTAGTTATTAGTTATCGTTTAAGGGCGATCTCTTCCAGTCAACCTTAGGATGGAGAAGAATCAGATTATAGTGATAAAAACAGATCCGAGAGGATATTTACTCTCTACAACTGCAGTCGTGAACATAATATTTTATTATCATCGAAAATATTATCAAAGGAAATTAAAATATTCCCCGGAGCATTGATAATTGATAGCCGATATCCGGTCAAAGTATTTTTAATATCGTATTTATTAAAACTCGAGCACGCGAGCGAATATCGAATATATAAATTTTAAAATTAAGCTTCACGTATCATTAATTACGGGCGAATCAAACGTAAACAGAGTATGAAAACATGGAAATGTACCTGTGGTGTGGATATCATTTACGCTATTGCTGAGATAAAGTTAATAAATTCACGGATACTGACGGAATTGATACGGATACTGACGGATACTAAAAGGATAACCTTTAATTCAATCCTCATAAGAAACAAATGTAGATGTTTTATACAGCTTCCCAACAGCTTTCATCTATGGAGATCTTTGAAAAACCAATTAATAAAACTTCTCTACTTTCTTAATAACTAATTTATCAATACACTTCGCCTTTACTAATTTACAATTTAAGTTTAAATCTCTCGATGTACCTTTCTACCCATTTTAGGATACGAATTTGTGCAATTTTATGAATAGAAATAGATTAATTATTTATTTGCGAAACAAGCAGTGTAAGTGCTTGTTTCGCTAATTTATAAAAACCTAAAAAGATCCAAATACTACATAATTTATGTGAAGCTTGTGTGTCGCAAAACGGTCTCTGACTCAGCATAATGTTGGTTTATAACGAACATTATGCTGATTATGCGACATTTCACTTTTGCATTCAATCTTGTTCATGTTTCTTTTTGTTTTTTGGTTGGTGTTGGATACTAATTCTATTTTTCCTATTATTTATTTTCTATTTGGAATCACATACTTTATTTTACAAATTTCGTAGTTATAGCCACCCTACACACGGCTGAATACCTTGTTTACATTTATAAACACAACGCTCAGCGGTGCTACCACCAGTCTCTGAGCTCTTCTAGCAAGCAGAACGAACGATCCTTCAGGCAGGCCATGTACGTAAAAGAGCCAAATAGCCAACCACACGGCCGACAAGAAGTATAGATTGAATGGTGACCACGAAATTGTAGACAGATCTAGTATTAATAGACTATTCTAATAAGTAGTCAAATTAGTGTAGAAGCCCTTATGGCACCGCCTTTTCGAATTTTAATAAAATTTTGTCCATCCAAAGGTTGTCTAGAAGAGATCGCTCATAGCGATAAGACCGCTCGTTGTACTTCGTTTTAGTTTAAGTATTTTCATTTAAATGTGTAATGTCCTATTCTTGTGGTGTACAATAAAGTGTTCTATCTATCTATTTTGAAAGAGACTGCCTATGACGGCACAGGCGGGTTTCCTAGTCTGAAAACTTTTATCGTTTACGTTTTCTTGTTAAAACTAATTTCATTATTATTCAGGCCTTTGTCTAGCCATCGCCGTAGGCTACTGAAGAACCATTACATCATTCATCATTGTTTTTAGGTATCATCATCATCAGAAATAAGTCTTTTGCTCGGCATAGGTAGACCTCCGCCATACCTTTTCAGGAGACACAATTTTAAGGGGCCGGCGGAGGGCGAATTTTCATACAAACGTAATACCAAAATGATTACTAGTTTAGGCAGATTTTCTGAAATGATGATTTTCTGAGATGAGATTTGATGAAATTAACGCCATTCACATATTGCAATGAAAAAAAATTGAAAAATACGATTGGCGTTAATTTCATTTGAGGTGAGTAATTTAAAATAAAAATTGTTCAGGAACCTAGATAAATACTTTACAATTACAATTATTACAATAATATAGTGAAAATCGGCTTAAATTAGTAATCATTTTGGTATTGCGTTTGTATGAAAATTCGCCCTCCACTGGCCCCTTAAGTCACCTACTGACTTCTCACGATCTTCAAAACGCTGTCCGTTCATTCGTTTTGACTGGCCTTTCAGCTTAGTTGATAGTAGCTCTGCCTTCGGCACCGTAGGTCGTGGGTTCGATCCCCGACGAGAAAAAATATTTGTGTGGTGAACACAGATGTTTGTTCACTGTCTGGGTGTTATATTGTATTCTAATTCTAAATATGTATTTGCAAAAAACATGTATATTAGTATTATATCAGCTATCTGGCTCCTTTACAACCAGCTCTGCTTAGTTTCGGGATAGATAGTGTTGTGTGGATTGTCTAAAATATTTATTTATTCGTCCTACGCTTTGTCTTCGAGTTTGGTGGGTGATTCGGTTTTTGGTAATTCCATTGAATTCCTTTCTGAGTTTTTATCTTAATAATTGTAAATCAAAGATATTGAATAACAAGCTGATGGTAGGGCCGTTCGAGCTGACTGTTTGCTCACATGCCGGATAAACGGAACTATGTATTTATTATTTGTTGAATGTGCAAACAGCCGCGTGCACCGTCGCCGCCGCAAGCGAATCGATCAATAACTGCAAATAACCTCATACCTGACTGGACTCACAGCTCAGTAGGCCTACCACAAGCTCTGTCTGGCTCTGTCTCTGGCTCTGGTTTTGAGTCTGCGTGAGTGCTCACCAGTGTATTATACTGTGTGTGTGACATTTCGACGTAGGATTTATTTAGACAGCACTCACACAGACTCAAAACTAGAGGCAGAGACAGGGCCAGACAGAGATTGTGGTAGGCTTACTGTTGGCAGCTCTGCTTTCTGCGCTGTTGGTATCGTTTCGCTCAGATTTGCTTAGTTTAGGGCTAGCTGGCGCTGTGACAAATGCCCACTAATATTTAGTTTAGAAGAATAATTGTGAGGAAAGTGCTTATTGTTAATTCCACATGGGTCACTATGAGTAGGGAACCACGGGAATCACCAAGGGAATCACCTAATCACGGGAAAGGTTTTTTTTTCAACCCAAATCGTCCCACTGCTGGGCAAAAGTTGTTTTTAGACCGCTCTAAGGCCTCTCTCATGATGACTGTTTAGATCCAAGACCAAGAGAAAAGCACCAGAGCTTAGATATGGCCACTAGCAGTCACCCATCCAACTACCCCGAGGAAATGACACGTCACGCACGCAGTAAGTAAATAAAAGGGGTTTAATATGACGGCTTGACCGGTCGACATCAGCCGTTAGTTATCGCTATATTATTCGTAAGAGGGTACATTCTATTTCGGTAGTGAATAATTTGAAGGCATCAAGAAAGAATGGATGTGGTATGTGTAATGGAGATATTTTTTTTATTGTACACAAAAAAAGACTTAACATAAAAGATCCATTTCATGTGTGCACCTCAAGTTGATGGCCGTCGTGAAGAGCATCGTAGGGCACATTTCTGCCATGCGTGACCTCCGAGGTATTGTTTTGTTATAATCGACGGTTACCACTTAACAGCAGGTGGGGCCATAATTATGCTTGTTCCATCATCTAATTGTATAAAAAAAACTATTTAAAGGAATAATGGGGGATCTTATCGCTAAGAGTGATCTCTTCAAGACAAAAAGATGAAAGAACTGTCTAGACTTTTCACATTTGAAGAGTTTCCTTCGTCGTTTGAGAGAACCGGTGGAGACTGTAATTTTATTTCGACAATATTATCAATGTGGTATTGGTATGCTATAATTGTGTGCAACGAGACGTTAAGATGAATGAGAGAGCGGTGTAGAAGGATTGAGTGAACGGATGGACTGAATGGATGAACTGTATGAATGGCATTATGAAAGCGGTGAGCGTTCTAACCTAAGGTGTTAAATTGTAAAGAAATAAGAATAAAAGTGTATCGTGGCAATCCAAGTTTCAATATCCACCTACCCACCTACCCCGTCCCACATCAATATGCACCAGTCCACAGTTGGATAAAAGCCTTAACACTCCCAGAAAGATGGATTTAGAGATTTCTCCATCCATCGACATCTGAGTGGATATTTACAGTGTGAACAAAGTCATGACGCCTTTTTTTTTCCTCGTACAAACTTTTACTGATGTGCGGCTAATAGAGGAGAGTGGAGAACGAAAACCAGTTTTGCTGACTCCACATGAAGTGGGACAAGAAAATGATGATGAGACTTTTTGTGATCTTCACAATGTCGTCACTCCTCCATTGAGGTTATCAATTAAGAAAAGAAATTGAAACTTATCAATAGACCAACGACAAACAACCACATCACTGTGTTTAGGGATCTATGTACACTCTCTTTACGAAACGTACAAAATATGTAGATATGTGCGCATGATATGGCGACGAATAAAAATAGGGATGGTGTGAACACCGCTTAAATCATCCCTCTGATTTATGTCGGTGTGCACCACCCTTATGCATATGACTTTCGCATAATGTTTATACTTTGAAGATGAAGAAGTGCCAAAACCGTACAACTAGCGTACAATATGACAGCGTTTCCCTGATCGCCATAGCCATCGTGCTAGATGTGTGCAGGCATTAAAGGCAGTAACGGAAGCTCATTAATAGGGGATGATTCGAAAAGTCTTGAATAACTTCGTAACCAGAAACATCATGATCAAACTTTTGGTTAATATTTAAAGTATTTTCTTGGCTTTTAACAATTTTCATATCATATTTGCCTGCTCATATAAACAGCGGGAAGAATAAATAGTAAAAACTGACTACTCGCAATTCAGAATAACAAAGACGAAAAACGAGAAAAATACTCGAGACAAAAAAACTATAAAAATAATTTACCTCTCCTTTTACTTTTTTACTTTTACTTACTTTATAGACTTTCTTTACTTGTACTACTTAGACCAACAGTTTGAAGTCTGTTAAAAATCGTCCATAGTTCCCTTCTACGTAGCCAATGATCAGCTTTTCCAAGTTTTCCGCTCCACGTTCTCTTCAATAATGAAACCCTCGAAACGCATTTAAGTTTGGCCCGAATACTCATATCCTGTGATTTAACTTCAGCAAAGAGTAACTTTAGAGCGTGACAAACGAGTCGCAAGTATTCAAGTGAACTAGTGGACTGTGGGGGTGATCCATCATTGTTGAGTGCAGAACGAAACACGCTGTAGATACAACTTCGTCTGGTCGATTAATCACATCGTGTACCTTAAGTAAGGCTGGCTATTCATCAGGCGTTTATTATGTGACGCTAGGCGTTCCGTTTTTTATAAACAACTAGCTGATAGAACAAGCCAATAGTCTCAAGTTGCCTAGTTGCCTCAAGTTGATGGCTCAGCGCAGTGCATCGTAAGGCACGTTCCTGACGTGTGTGACCTACGAGGCAGAAGGTAGAAGGCAGGAAGTTTGTTCTCTGTCTGGGTGCTATACAGTATTCTAAGTATGTATTTACAAAAAAAATATTGTACCAGCAATCTGGTTCCCATAGTACAAGCTCTTCTTAATTTGGGGCTAGATATGTAGATTGAGCAGATTTTATTTATAATAATTTGTAAATCATATAGAAATGCAAAGGCTTGCTTTTTTCTTATAACTTCGCATGAATGTCCCGCTTTTCTGTTCACGTGTATACGAAACTCGATTAAGGTCGTGTGGCGCTGTTTCAGCAAACTTTGACGAAGAAGCGCTGATTCGCCAGTCCGCTTAGCACACAAATAAACTGTCCAGAGGTTTGTTACTCTTTGTTCTAGTTTAATACTTGTAAAGTTAATCAAAACTAACATACTAACCTGCTTATAATCTACATGATTATATCATATCCGTCCGCTCTACTATATTGCAACACGCTTACAGGGTAATTTCGGCAATTTTTCATCATCCGCACTTGATGTGCGGCTGGTTTTTCCGCAATTAGGCCGCTGGCGGGCCCTTTTTGCGTGACCCTTGACACGTGTTGCTCGAACTTTTTAAGGTTCTACAACACGCCGGTTTCCTCATGATTTTTTCCTTTACCGTTTGAGAGTAATGGCATAGCGCACATAACTATTTACACTTACAGGGTAAATAATGTATTGATTTAAAAACTAGTCCTAAGAACTGACACTGTTAAATTTACATGCCTATTTAGGCAATAAATATACTGAATACTGGCTAGTAAATGGAAGGCTGCTTCATTACTTAAGCTACCTAGGACAGTGGGGTGATCACGTAACTTTGTTGCAATCAAATGCTTGTTGCAATCCTCAGTTTTTACATGATTGTGAGCTTCGATTGCAATAAAAACGAATACAAACAAAGCCTTGTGTCTAACAAGCAAGGATTGCAATTCATATTCGTTTTCTAATGCAATCGAAGCTCAAAAACATACAGAAACTGACGATTGAAACAAGGATTTCATTGCAACAGAAGATACGTGATCACCCCGCCGATCATCGGTATAGCCAACCAAAGAGGTAGCTTTGCCAGTCTATTAATACTTACCTACATAAAGGGCACTGGTGGTCTAGTGGTTCCCTTCGTTCCGACTCTACGGTCGCGGGTTCGAATCCAGTCGTGTACCTATGGATTTTTCTATTCGGAAAATGTATGTACACAATGCTCTCAAATGGTGAATGAAGAAAAACATCGAGAAGAAACCCATGGCTTAGTATTGACCATTCCTGTGGATTAACCCGATTATGCTGTCAGGATAGTAATATAGGTGTTGTAAGCCAGGGTTTTAGATGGAATAGGCTTGCTATTCCATCTAAAACCCTGGCTTAGGCACTATAGCGTCCCGTAAGTAGGGGTATGAGTAAACACCAGTTGCCCCTGACGCTATATAAATTATCTACAATAGATACAAAGGCCTGTTTACTTTACATAGAGAAAAGAAAAAGGCAAATTATTGAAAAAAATAAAATTATTTTTAAAAATACGGATCTCAGTGTTATTCAGGAACATCAATAAAACCACAGCAAAAAATGTCTTTCACGTTAAAATAGATTTTTTCGTTGAATAGATAGAATTTCAAGAACCCACTTATCTAAATAAAAATCTTACCGTATCAAAAGAAAGAGCTGTAAAGCTGAAAAAGATTCAGACTACGATAAACTCTACGAAATTCTTTCATAAATGCTCTAAGACGAGTATTTTTACTTATTTTTTGTCCACCATAAAAGTATGCTACTCGTATAGCAACGCATGCTATAAAACCACTTTTGACAGCTTTATAAAACTCAACTTAAATATTAGCTTAGATAAAGCTAATCTATCACGTAGCCAAGACCTAGCATCTGTCTAAAATGGTTTTATAGCAAGCCAGTGGTGTAGTCGTTAGTGGCGAGACGGTGAAATAAAACCTAGTTCACATTGCAGTTCACAAATAAACAGCGTAGAGGCGCTCTTTTGATCTCAGCCAGAGTAATGAGCCCCCGTGTGGGTGTCTTGTTAGTCGTGTAGCTGCGCCCTTATGAATATTTCGGAACCTGCTTCCTTAGTATAAAAATGAGAGCACTGGTGGTTCAGTGAAAACGGTCCCGCTTTCCAATCTTAGGGTCGTGGGTTAAAATCCAGTCGTGTATCAATGAGTTGTTCTGTCCAAAAGATTATTTTTTGCACTATGACAGAAGTCATAGTGCACATTCATTCTTACCTATAACTCTGCTACTATAAAGTTGTACCTCTTTTTATAACGCTTTTATTAGCTTCACCTGTATGTATGTATGTATGTAACCACCTCTTTAAGCTAGATTTTGTCCTACTTTGAACGATCAGATTTGATTCAAACTTTGCACACCTGTCAAAGGTCGATGACAATGCAGTAATATGAAAAACAAAAAAAAAATGAAAAAAAAAACTAACAAGTAAAAAATAAAAAACAAAAAAAAACGCTTTTATAACTAATTGAACTAAAAAGTTAAAAATAAAACTGTAATAATCTGTGCTTGATTTTGATTGTTGTAAATATTTTATCAATATTTTATTATATCTGAAGTTATTATAAAAAGCACCCCACGCTTTTTTGTACAATAATATAAATTTTTCAATTGATTATTACAGTTTTATTTTTAACTTTTTAGTTCAATTAGTTATAAAAGCGTTTTTTTTAGTTTTTTAAACTATATTTTTTTTATCCGTTTGTGCAAGATCGGATTCGAACCCATGATTTTACGATTAGAAGTTGGGACTAGATCTTAAGATAAAGACTCAAAAGAGTCCTAACAAACCCACACAGGCGCAGCAAGCTGTAACATCAAGCGATTATGTTCAACAAGCATGTGTGCGCAAGGGCTGTGCTGTGCCTCACAGGGCCTCCAGGGCCCTCAGAGGCCTGCAGACGGTTCTAAGAGAGGCTGCAGAACTTATAGCAGTAGCAACCCTATCATCTTTCACTTTGTCGGCCTTCCTTGAATGAAAAAATAGAAGATAAAAAGTGGTGATGGATCGAGCTAATTAAAAAATAAATTATAGTTTAAAAAACTAGTTTTTTAAACTATAATTTATTTTTCACTTGTTAGTTTTTTTTTTTTTTTCTTTTTTTCATATTATTGCATTGTCATCGACCTTTGACAGGTGCGTGCAAAGTTTGAATCAAATCTGATCGTACAAAGTAAACTTACTTTGTACGATCAGAATTGATTCAAACTCGTTTTTTTTTTTCATATATATATATATATACAAGGTGTATCTAAATATGTGTACTATGCGAAGGTGGGGGGTTTCAGACCACAATGGTGATCAGTTGTGGGGGGGAGAAAATTAAAAATTCCTATTTTCAGTCTCCCATACAAAAATATTTAATTTCATAATGCCTAAATAAATTGACAACCCTATCCTTGTAACCCCTTGACCCCTTGACCTACTACCTCTGTAGGTCTACTACTACTACCTACTACCTCTGTAGCTGAGTTTAGGGATGTCACTTTGTATAAAGTCAGCTGTTCATGTTGAAACTTCGTTGCAGTTTTTTTCAGAGATACCAATCGAAGTTCGAAAAGTCGTTGAACAAAAGTTGTTCCCCGGGGGGTGGAAATTCACCTCCCTTCGGGATAGTACACATATTTTGATACACGTTGTATATATATATTTTTCATATTATTGCATTGTCATCGACCTTTGACAGGTGTGCAAAGTTTGAATCAAATCTGATCGTTCAAAGTATGACAAAATCGAGCTCAAAGGGGTCGGTTACATACATACAAGCTTATACCTACAAACATACATACAGGTGAAGCTAATAAAAGCGTTATAAAAACCCCAAAGTACAGGGCTAGAGGCAGGGGAGATATTTGGCATAGGCACTTTTTAACAGTAAATTTAGGCGCCCAGTAACCTATGATATTTTTTTTAAATGTAGCGTCCTGATATTTTTATGAAAGGTGTTAAAGTAAAAGTAAAATCAAATTTAAAAGCACCAGTTTTCTTATTAATTTTATCTACGACGAGGAAAGCAAGGTTTTGCAGTTGTATCAAGTATCAATTTGAATGGTGAAAACGTAACCTCGCCCGTATAGGCCCGCGCATATCTAGGCGGTGGCGATGGCAATCAAATGAAACGCTAAAATTTCACTAGCGCCCACCCCTCCAAACAGCTTGAGATTTGAATTTTGACAAAATACATGACATTTACTAATCAAGCTGGCGCATTGAATTTTTTTTTCTGTAAGAAATGAGCCTGACATTTCCGAACGCAACACCTGTTCTCTGCTTGTAACAGGCTATCTCGTTCTAACAAAGGTAAGATGCGTAAGCTAGAATAGAGAAGAGCATGTTCCGTGCGTGGCGTCTCCTTCTAACAAAAGTAATCTCCATAAGCTAGAATAAAGAGACGCATGTTTCGGCAGATTCGGGCTGTTGTGGAATGGAACAGGCTCTCATTGGTTCAGACAACACAACAGTTCCAAGCTGTTATTTTAAAATACCTGTTATTTTTATCTGTTCCGATATATATGCCTCACTCCTACCAGCAAGTTAAGTATCCAGTAATTGATCCGCGTCGTGAGTTAAGTTTCCAGTGAAACAAGCCTTCTCTGGAGAGGCTGTGGCCCTCAGCTGCGCAGTTCTCATGTCGCTAACTGTTGCGTGAACTACTTTTGAAGAGCGCTTGACTATGCGTAGCTTGGAGCTCGAAGGAGGTCAAAATTTTTGCAAGACTGAACCTATTCCCCGCGTGGTTTTTTTTTATTTTACATGGGACAAGGAAAAGAAAATTATGACATAATGCATAAATTATACTATACTATAGTGTTATAATATACTATAACCCACGACATTGTTAAGATCGCAGGAGGTCGGTGGATGGAAAGGGCTCAGAATCGTTCATCCTGGAAATGTGTAGGGGAGGCCTATGTCCAGCAGTGGACTGCTTCAGGCTGATGATGATCATGTTAAAACACAATAACACCTCAACCTCAAGTGCCAGTAATATCACCGGCACCCACACCCTTCAAACCGAAACACAGCAATACTACTTCAAGGTAGAAATAGGCATGGTGATAGTAGTTCCCTGGACGAGCCACATACAAAGAGCTCTACTACTATTATATAGTTTACTTTTGCATCAATAATCGTAACACAATACATCATTGACTGGCCTCTAGCTCAGTTGGTGTAGTAGCTCTGCCTTCTACGCCGTAGGTCATGGGTTTGATCCCCACCGAGAACAAATATTTGTGCGGTGAACATAAATGTTTGTTCTCTGTCTGAGTGTTACATTGTATTCTAAGTATGTATTTACAAAAAAATAATAATTAAGTAAGTATTATATCAGATCGCACAGAGTGGAGGGGATTAGGGGAGGCCTTTGCCCAGCAGTGGGACATAGAAGGCTCAAAATAATAATAATAATATATCAGATATCTGGTTTCCATAGTACAAGCTCTGCTTAATTTGGAGCTAGATAGTGTTGTGTGGATTGTCTACAATATTTATTAATATTTATTTATTTAACACTAGGCATAATTACGACATATCACGCTTGCCTATAATCTCGAGCACACACCTATGCGTGTATATAGATAGTTGCAAAGCCGCACGACCACATTGACGTATTTGCTAGACTAGAGTTAATCCCGACTACTCCACCCTCGTCGGCGTCGAAAAGATTTCCCATGAGTCGCGACGCACGCTGAGCCGTTTGTCATACCTTAAGTTATGAGAAGTTCTCTTTTAAAGCAACTAAAACTTGCACAGGTGGTTATTGACAACAACGCATCTTTTAATGACTTCTAAGGAAACGAGAAGAATACGGGTTCGACGAAAGAAGAGGCTGCGAGATGGTTTAGTCTTCTAGTGACTGATTCACGGAACCTGTAGAGGCCTACCATGAACAATGTTTGACATTGTTCATTGAACATGATGAATGTTTTGAGTCTGTGTGAGTGCTCACCAGTGTAATTATACTGTGTGTGTGACGTTTTGACGTAGGATTTTTTTAGTCAACACTCACACAGATTCAAAACCAGAACCAGAGACAGAGCCATACAGAGCTCAGGTTAGGCCTACAGGTGGTTATTGACAACAACGCATCTTTCAATGACTTCTAAGGAAACGAGTAGAATACGGGTTCGACGAAAGAATATAATATAATATATTATATTATAATAATATAATATATTATACGCTTCCGTCTGGCACTGATTTGGATCAGTTGAGCTATCTCTAGATCGTTTGTAACGATCTCCAGATAGCTCAACTGTTTCTTGTGTATTTTGTACATTTTGTAAATATTTGTTTAATTGTAAGTTTCTTTGTGTAAATAAATATATTATATAATACGAAATGGTTTGGTCTTCTATTGACTGATTCACGGAACCTGGCTATTCCATTCCATTTGTTTCAAGAAATCTGAATGGAAAATATAGTAATTTTAGATATATTGTGTGTATGGTATGGTCACAGATAAGATAATACTATGTATGGTATTATATTATGCAAGTATGATATTGTACTCGTATTTATGTATGCATTATAGTTTTTGTTTTCCTAAACCATCGTCTTTTACCGATCTTTTCATGTCCAGACCATCCCAAGGCTGTGTGGAAAACATCGCTATTAGTGATAAGACTACTTATTGTATTCTACTTTGATATTTTTCTGTATTCTGTTTTAACAGCCAGTTCTCGAAGTACCAACTTAAGGGATCTTTTGGGGGTAGTCGAGGTGTCTACAACCAAACATTTCGCACTATATGTTACCCATAAGGAAGCTAGCATGTCAATTTGCAATGTCTGTACCTACTATTTCGTATCTTATTTTTATATCTGTGTAGATACTTTATTATAACTTTGAAGCGTAGCGTGTGCTGCCTTTAAAACTTTTGCTTTTGTTTATTGCATAGCATACGTCTGACTAAGGGAAGCAGCACCACACTGGAACTTCACTGCTATTATTTTAGACTATTTTTGATTTGAAAAAGGATCATATAAAAAAACGGTAGGAACCAAGCCGTAGTTTGTTGCCTGTTCTTCTAGGCTTGGTCGCGTGGAACTGGCACCTAGACTCACCTAGCTTTAAGACGTTTCAAAGTGATTCTTGTATCGTATTGAATAAACGCTTATTGAATCTTATTGAATCTTGAATCTTGTTATTCGCTTGTATCTTCCGCCTTGGGTCACTGCGCAATACAGATCGGTGTAATATTTTAAGCGGCTCTAAACCCAGTTATATCTTCAGATATCCGCCATTTTACTTAATATTTCAAATTACATTTGAGTGAAAGTCATTTGGTATCCTCATTTTCAGACAATTACAGCTGAAACAAATTAATGAGCTGCATTGAATAAGCGACTATACAATACAGCTAATCAACGTATACTAGTGCATGCTGCTTGATATTTGGATGTGTCTCTGACTGCCCCTCTTAGAAATTTTCAAAGGATCTGGATTTGTTTGCTTGATCCTAGAGATTTAAGGCGAATCAACCGAGCGCGTTGCTGTTCTGCTTATTGCGAAAGCAAAACTATTGCTATCAAAACTAATTTACTTACTCTGCATGAAAATTAGGGCTGCTTGATATGGTAGACTGCCTTGTCAAGCTGCAAAAAGCTGAGTCGAGGCCTATTTGCTATATTTATTTTATGATTTACCATTACCTATTTTTAACGTCTTTTTAATGACAATTTTTTTTTTTTTTTAAACAAGTAGCTGATGGAACAATCATTTGGCCCACCCGTAGGCCTACCATGAGCTCTGTCTGGCTCTTGTTTTGAGTCTTTGTGAGTGCTCACCAGTGCATTCTACTGTGTGATGCACAGCAAACGTCACCGTTTTGACGTAGGATTTATTTAGTAAACACTCACACAGACTCAAAACCAGAACCAGAGACAGAGCCAGACAGAGCTCATGGTAGGCCTACTGATGTTACATGACCACTTTCTACATGATCATTTTCTTTCTTCAAATTGTATATTTCGTTTTCTCTTCATTTCTATAGCCACTCACGCAACCAAACTCCAAATACGTTTAATTTAAGCGCAAGGTGCACCTTTTAGGGTATTAAGTACGTAAGCCACACCTCGCAGTATTTCAGACTGAGGATGAAATTGAAACTATTACTTTCAGCTTCAGCGCTAAAACCCACGCGGCTGACGTATCTAACTAGACGATTGTTCGATACCGTAGGGTTGGCAGTATCAGAAAACAGGTAATGCTCTCTGCCTGGCAGTTGGCAGTACCTCTGCCTTCTGCGCTGTTAGGTTTAAATTCGAATCAGCTCCACGTTTTCTATGGATTTCATGGTTTAAGAGGGCATCACACAGGCGACTCTCCATACAAACGTAGTCCCCTATTTCCTCCCTGGATAATGCCTCTAGAATAACCATTTTTTCTCATAAAATCCAGATCTGCTATAATACGTGCTCGTATGTTTTCCTTTTTTTCAGAAACTTATTGATAAAGAAAATATGACCCTCATATGTTTTATATGAAATATGAATTGGAGGAGGAGAAATAGGGGACTACGTTAGTATGGAGAGTCGCCTGTGTGATTCGCTCTTAATCTACAGAAAAGCGGAATTGACTAAGCCACGGCTTTTTATTTTGCTCCGTCCTTTGTGCACTGAAAACTTTTAAAATTGAAGCATTCAAAAATACACTCCTGGATAGCTGAGATGATAGTATAGGTGCTGGGTAAGCCTATAGAATCCTTCATTTTACAACCTTGTCCCAGGTCCTTGGACTCAGTAAGCTGAAATGGCTGTATTGGTACTATAGGAAGGTAGGTAAGCCTATAGAATCCCTCATTCTAGAACTGTCTCAGGTCCTGGTATCCCTATAATAGGAGTATCACTTAAAATCCTTTCACCACACTTGGTTCGAAAGAATCAGTGACACGATAAGAATAAGAAGAAGAATAGGAGTATGAGTGAAAGCTGCCCGTGACTCTGTATCTTATACCTTTAAACGAGAAAATCTTGTATATATTATATACTAGCAGTTGGTGACCGAGCTACGCTCGGTATTTTTTTTTGGTAAACTGTTGTTGTGAGTTATATTTAAATATGAATTACTTACATACTGATGAAATATTCATAATATTTTTCGATCTTACCGACATAATAATAAACTCCACTACTCGACAATAGATGGCGTTCTCTGCCCGTTGGCTCAGTTTCCGAGATCCTATATATATATATATATATATATACATATATATATACAAGATTTTCTCGTTTAAAGGTATAAGATATATATATATATATTTTTAGGATCTCGGAAACTGAGCCAACGATTTTCATGAAATTTTGTATACAGAGGGTTTCGGGGGCGATAAATCGATCTAGCTAGGATTCATTTTCAGAAAATGAGTCTGTTCGTTAAAAAAAAACTAAAAACATAATCTGAATATGTGACTGCTCCTGCCATCTATTGACGATTGTGAGCAACTCACTGCAAGCATGTCCGTTGCAAGTAGATGGCGTTGTTCAGTAAGAATAAACCAGTAAAGATAATAATATGACTCTTATGATTTCTTAAAAATACAAATTAACGAAAAAAATTCCGAGCGAAGCTCGGTTACCAACTAGTAAACTTTAATAGACTGATACTAAGGTGTGCTGGTATCAGTTTTATTGAACCATACACAAAATATAGTATCTGTAATATTACACTATATTTTGTAGGGAGTGTTTTACAAAAGGTTCTATGGACTTTTATACGGCTAGTTTTTGCTAGTGTGCTCTTCGCTGCCTCTGTTTGTTGCCATCTACCAGCAATAGTCTTTTGTCAGATATTTCCTTATAAAAATGGACAGTCTCAATCGAAGGTGGGAACTGTTCGTATTGAAAGTGTGAGCATCACTAGCCGGCAGCAGCAATTAAGCAGATTGCATTTATATGGGTACCGCATAAATCAGGGTTCCGCTGCGTCCCGCGTACGGCTCCGATTCCCCCAGGGCGGCCACGGAACCCGCGATACTTCAATAGGTAATAAGTAGTTTTGCAACTTTTTTTAGTTATTTTTGAGGTTTATCAGAGTCTAGGAGAAGAGGAGTAAAAGAGTGAACTAGAAACATCTCTGAGGCACACTTAAAACTGTTTGTCGTGGTTTCTACGGTTTTCCCTCCCCCTCATTACACTATCCCCTACACACCCCATACACCCCCTACACACCCCACACACACTCTCAAAACTGGTGTTTATCATGTCGTGTTCTTTAGTTTGCTTACCTACAAATTATTAAATTGTTTTACTTTTTGTTTCTTAGTTATTATTAGTTTTCTTTCTCTCGTGTCTTGCCTTGTTTCTGTGTTGTCTGCTTTTGTTTCACATATTAATATAAATCTTAATTCTAGTACTTTGGCCTCCCGCGATACAGGCTTGTCCTAGTGCGGGGACCACCAGTTATTTAAATAAGACTGTAATATTATGTTCTTTGGTAAATAAATAATTTTGTATTTTGTTTGTATTTTGTTTACCCGCACTTCACCCTTACCACTAAGTTAGGTTCACCAAGCTGATAGAAACCAATCAGTTTAAAATTGTTTTTCAACGCTGCCGATTGGTTGTGATCAGAAGAGTTGATCCTTTTTTTTATACTAGCTGATGGAACAAGTATATGGCCTGCCTGATAAAAATTGGTAGCCATCGCTTGTAAAAAAGCGTTGCCTCGTAGGTCACGCACGTCAGGAACGTGTCCTACGATGCACTGCCCTGCGTCCATCAACTTGAGGCATACAGATGTTCAGCCTCACGTGCCAGTTCATCACCGTTTATTTCACCAGCACTCACACACTCACGGTGCTCGATGAACTTACCAAATTTGGTGGTAAGGCTGTAGGCCTTTGACAGAACTAAGTCAAAGTCTTATATGTATTTAATTTTATTTTTTCAATATCACAAGGATCACTTTGAAACGTCCTAAATCTAGGTGAGTCTAGTGACAGACAAGAAGCATCGGACTCATTCAGGGTGATGACGATGAGTGTTGTTTGTCCGCGTATCTTGTGGCCTTACAACCACACTTAGCAATATGTCTTCGCGTGATTTACTTTAGCGTAATCAACGCTTTCGTTGCAACATTCCAGGGCTTCCCTGGCTGGGACGTGTCACCACAACTATTTCTATATCTTATACCTTTAAACGAGAAAATCTTGTATATATATATACATTTAGGATCTCGGAAACTGACCCAACAATTTTCATGAAATTAAGTATACAGAGGGTTTCAGGGGCGATAAATCCATCTAGCTAGGATTCATTTTCAGAAAAGACGTAGGAGAGAAGTTATTTAAATAATTAAAAATTTTAGCGCCATCTATTGCTGAGTAGTCAAAATCACGAGTTAGCTCTCGTAGAGAGTATTAAATTCTTTGCGAGTTAGTGTCACGGAGAACGCCATCTACTGAGCTTCTACGTAAACACTCGAGACAAAAGTTCCGGAGATTTTCATGAAAATTAGTAAATAAAAATACCGAAAAAAATACTGAGAAAAGCTCGGTCATACCGGCTCGTTCTAATATTATATGTGGAGCTTGCGGGATTTTGTTTTATCTTTCTACCTCCTATAAATAATAAAAGCAAAAATAAGCAAAGAAAACAATAAGAAAAAAATCGGTTGTCTGCAAAGTCGGTTTACTGACGATAGTTGAACGTGACAACGTCATACAGCTGTCCACGCGGACGCATCACTCACTCAAGTAGGAGAGAGACAGATGTCGAACGCTGCCGAACGCGGAGGCCGATTGTGCCTCTTTGTCGCTCGTTCCGCGCTCTCGCTTGCACTTCGAGCCTTAAATGGAACGCCTCAGAGCAAGGTAACACCGCGTGAGTCATGTTTTTTTGTGGAGCCGGCTCCATCGAGTTATAAGACGTCGTCACGTCAAAAAATATTTTCTCTAAGTAGGCACAGTAAATGCTTAGCTTAGCTCTTTTAGTATCAAGTTACCCAAGATTTTTTGAGGACGCCTAAAAGAGGAGACGCCTGTTGTATTTAACGCACATGTCCACAAAGTATGGTTTTTCATATGTGACAGGTAGCAAGCTCATCGACGCTACTAACACACTTACTGGACAGTCCGTATAATAGCTGTTGTCATGTTTAGAGGTTTAGGGTGGCCTAAAAACCTCGTTACCCGAATGGCCCTCCTCATACGAACTCAACAAATCGCTTTGTGGCATGTCAAAAGTCTATATTGACAGCTTAAATTGTAAACTATTATGTTTTACGAGCCAATAGAATCTAACGACGGCATTAAATACTGCGATAAGTTTCATAAAATCGGCAAAAAACGAGGAATCAATACATTGTAAGGGCAGTTATGCCTCCGCGGCACTACTCGATGTTTCTATTCCACTGCCTTTTGGTCTCGCTAAGCTGCGTCCACATCAGGCCCCTGTTTAATAAAGCTGACAATTCGAAATATATGGCAAAAAGCGACAAAATTGTGAAATTGTCACGCTTTTGTGACATATTTGTTACTTTTAAGAATAGCCTAAGCGCGACAGTTCCACAATTTTGTCGCTTTGTGTCATAATTATGTCGAATTGTCAGCTTTATTAAACAGGGCCCAGGAGATTTTTTTACTTTTATGCAACTATTAGCGGTCACCCGTGGCTTTGCTCGCTCCATTCCCGTTACTTTTACAGTTACAGTTAATTTTCAGCCAAATCGGTTTAGCCGATTTTGAGCTACTACCAACTGAGCTGAGAGGCCAGTCAGTAAGTACTAGTAATTAAGTGACGTAGTAGTTAGTACTTTGTCAAGTTGAAAGTCCCGATGTGGACCCACCTTTAGGGCCGGCGTCTAACAAAGCGGACATTTTAGTAGATACCTAATGGTATGTGACCGCGTTATTATCTTGTTATCGCTGTTTAAATAACGGTTTAACGGTGAAGGAAAACGGCGTGAGGAAATCAATTAGTGTATTCTTAATCCTTTCACCACACTATTACTACTACTAGAATACAACTAAACACCCAGAAAGAGAACAAACACCTGAGATGATCGCACAAATATTTGTTCTCGGTGGGGATCGAACCCACGACCTACGGCGCAGAAGGCAGAACTACTACCAACTGAGCTGAGAGGCCAGTCAAATAACAACTTTAGATTGTACTCAATACTCAATACATTTATTGCAAAAACATGGTTTGGTTTAGGTACATACAGGGTTCACATGGACCCTGTTTTGTGGATCTGCACCGTTCTTCATTATTTGCGACACACAAGACACCTCTTGCATGTATTCGTAGAAATACGTTTTTCCACCTTTATAGCTTTGTAAAAATATACCTTTTGTTTCTGATGAAAATCGCAAAAAAATCTGGCGTTCATTAGTGACGGTGAGTAACCCGCCTGGGGTTATTCTGAAAGTCGTTCGACACGGGTTCCAAGAAGTTCCTATCTACCGGAGAGTCAATGCGGTTTTTGACCATCTAGAGACATTACTATTACTATTAGCCAGAATCATCCCATTGTTGGGCAATGGCCTCGTCCCGATCCCGCCACTCTACACGATCTTGTGCCACCAGTTGCCAGTCCCACGTTCCTTCGTTCCTTGATCTCGAGGTATTGTAGATGCTATATCAACTGTGAAGGAAACACAGGAAAAGAGCTTCGAACACCAGGAACCTCTTTTCATGTGCTTCGTTGATCTAGAAAAAGCATCCGACCGTGTGCTTCGGCAAGCTCTCTGATACATTTTGAGGGGTACCAAAGGTTTTGGTTCCAATATCCTTAGTCACAAACTAATATCCCTCCTCTTGTTTTTTAACAGGTAAATAGGAAATTATTTCTTCATAAAATCAAAGGTAAAGATTTTTTTCTCACGATAAGAAAAAGTTCTTATTTTTAAAATAACCACTTATAAAAAACATACAGCGTTTAGATTCCGTACTAAGAGAGCGATCAAAAAAACTCTATTTAGATGTAAATGATGCCAGCATGTTCAACACCACGAAGAATACGATAATTAAAAGATCAAAAAGAAATGATAAGTTGTAACTGATAATTAAAATATCATCAGCGTATGTAAGCTCGAAAAATATCGTTCACTTCAGTAATAACCATCTGTTCATTTTTAATTTGTACTTCAGTAAAATGGAAAGCCTTCAGATGCCTCGCGTGAACATGTTTAAAAGTAGATATTTTGTTTTGACAGAGGATCCTTTTGGAATGAACAGAAAATACTCGTAATTTCTCTCTTAAACTAGGTATAGCCCGCTACTTTGTTCGCGCTGAATTCAATGAGATATTCAGAAGCATTTATGGTTCTATTAATTTTTGGTAAGCTGTGGATTTTGTTTAATATAATATAAGTTTAATATAAAACTATTTAAAAAATACGGCTACTCCGGTTTTTATGATATTTCTATGGGATCAATCTGGAAGTAGGTATAAGGTACCCACCTACCTACCTTTTAAAATAACACAAATATACACACATTAAATAAATTCAAATCGGAAAAAAATGACGAAGTTATGCAATAACAAATATAAAAAAAACCTTACGTTTGTCATACGTTTTAGTGGCATGCTTTTTTGCTTTTATTTGTTCTTTTTTGGACGGATTTGGACGATACTTGGAATATTAGTAAATATTTCGTGTAATAGCACAACATTTAAGCTACTTTTTGTACAAGCGAAGCAGCGAGCGGATGCTAATACGCTCACAAATGGCTCTTTCCAAATGTACATTTATGGAGCACCCTATATACATTACAGCAAAGGTTATACAAAATGGCGGATCCGGAGCGTCCTCGCGTTATCCTTGGCCTCCAGAAAAGGGCCAAGGTCCCGAACCAGTGATCTCACTCAATGCATTGGCTCATTTCTATCCAAAGAGTATTTCAAGAGATGGGATAAAACAATATACCCGTTAAAAACTGAATTTAAAATAAGAAAACCCTTTTATAGGTAGCCATTTTAGATCAGGAAAGCACTGGTGCGTTCTTGATCTAAAAAGTTTGTTTTTATTATAATACAACTTACTGATGGAACAAGCACCTACCTGATGTTAAGTGTTATCCATCGTATATGACAAAGCATTGCCGCGTAGGTCACGCACGTCACGAACGTGCCCTACGATGCACTTCCTGCGTCTATTATCTTGATGCACACAGATGTTCAGCCTCACGTGCCAGTCATTTCACCGGCACCCACACCCTTCAGATCGAAACACAGCGATGCTGCTTCTCAGCAGAAATAAGTATGGTGGTAGTTTTTTCCCAGACGAGTCACACACAAGGAGCTCTACTACTACTAATGCCTTAGAAATCCCTCAGAATAGTTGTCCACTTGCTCGTTCAAACTTAACTTGTATACTTTCAGTGGTTATTCTTTGGCAATTCGCGTGGGCAGCACAGCAGGGCACCTTGTCTGCACAAGGGCACTTCGAGGAAATGCAAGCTTTGTTACAGAATTAAGGTTGTATTCCATTTCATATGACCTTCAGCACTGGACAAGGATAACAAGTTCTTCTAAATGGGATCCTCCCTGTATTTCTTAGATGTTCACGATTTAGCAAATGCTTTTAAAGTTAAATAACATTTATTCATTAGAATCACAAGAATCACTTTGAAACGTCTTACTTGCTATAGATAGATAGATAGATAGATAACTCTTTATTGTTCACCACACAAGAGATACAGTACAGGACATAAAAAATTAACAATTATATACACATACATAGCTATAGGACGTTTCTAAGTGATCCTTAGTAAGTCTAGGTGCTGGTTCCACGCGATCAAGGCTAGTACTGAACAACAGACACAATCTGAGCTTCTTCGAGGAAAGAGTGAGTGACTTCTAGACCTTTTGCTCCATCGTCAGCTACATCGTCGTCTACCATCAGGTGAGATTGTAGCCAAATGATGGTCTATATCATGTAAAAATCTATATAATACGAACCATCACAAATCCGCCAGTTCTTCATCTGAATTCCCATTCTCCCATCTCATTTCTCATCAAAAGTAAGTAACTATAAATATTCAAACCATTTTAAATATTAACTTTGGCAAAATTAAATATGTTCCATTTTGAATCCTAACTTGTCGCCACAAGGTTATTTTTATAGAACCAGCTAAGCATTACTGAAACAGGAAAAGGATTTATCAAATTATTAGAGAGTTATCAGGCCTTTTTATACGGAGGTCGAATATCTCCGTCTTTAAATCCCTCCCCAGAGGTCTGAGGGACCGCTCCGCAAAATATCAAGTTGTCATCCCCTAGGGCCTAGGGCAGCCATGGTAACGTATGTACTCCGCAATAAGGGTAGGCAGTACATAAAGAAGATAAGTCACTAGATTACTATGTTGCTGGAAATATCGCTAGGTTTCCTTATATTTATATATAATAGAAATAGAGGGTTTTATAATGTATTTTTTAGGTCTAACATACCTAAACTGTGTGCTGTTACTTAAATCTTAATACCTGCGATTTTGATTTTAAGTATGAAATTATATAAAGGCATGTCATTAAAAAAAAATGTTTGTTCTTCCAAACTAAAATATAAATTGATATTAGATTATTGTCTTACTATTATAACATAATTAGTTGATTTTAATAGAAAAAAACTTTAATTACGACTTCAGGCAACAGTTTCTATCTGTATAAACAGTAGAGTTTATTTAACTATACTGCCAACCACAATATACTATCCCCACAAAAGGTAATAATCAAAACGAAAAGCTACATCCCCTAATCCTTCTAATATCTCAGCTTAGCGATATAGCCTCTGCCAAGCGATTATAGCATCTATAACTACCAGAATAAGTCTCAACCATCTGCAAATTGGTGACCAATCGTGTTGACCTGTGGAAAACCGTTAGCACCGAAGAAAATGTATATGATTTTAAAACTAGAGGGGTCAGATGTGAGTGGCCGGTTTGGACCGGACTTGTAACAAAGCAAGGATTGTAAGAAAATCCCGCTTGGGGCCCGTACCTTGCATTCGCTCTACCAAATTACTGAAATTTCATTCAGTTTGCGGACTCTGAGAGAGATGACGGGAGATTACGAAGACTATGGATGTGGATGTGGCAGTTTTGTCATAGGATCGTTTGATATTACTAGGATTTCCGATTATTAGTGCAAGTTATGACATTAAAATCTCCTCAGGATCCCTCCATCACCGGTTGCGAATGTCGTAAAAAGCACTTAAGGAAACGCACCAGAGGATGCAGATGTAGGTAGATTTTAGTAAGATTGTTTCATTTATGTTAATCATGCCATTTCTGCCGTGAAGCAGCATTGCTGTGTTTCGGTTTAAAGGGTGTTGGTGCCGGTGAAATACGGGCACGTGAGGCTGAACGTCTTTATGCAGGGCAGTACTTTGTTATAGGCAATGACACCTAACATCGAGTGGGTCATAATATAAGCTTGTACCATAAAGCTATGTTATATAAAAAAAAAGTTCCAGTGGTGCTGCCAATCCAACGTAAGACTCTACTAGTAATATTAATGCTATGCACTTCGTGAAATGCCGCATCCACACACAAGCATCAGTGTGTTTTGTTGTGGAATTTAGTTAGTTTTATAAAAGCAAAGCGGGCGCAATGAGCTTAGCGGTGAGTCGTGCAGTACCTACTCGCTGAGTGGCGGCTACTTAGCGGAGCTCTGCATACGGACGCACTCACTATACCTTTAGTCTAAGTTCCTTTTTTTATCGTTTTGTTTGGACTTCAAACCAAAAAGGAGGAGGTTCAATTCGGTCGTATTTTTTTTATTTTGTTATGGCATAACTTTGTCACTATAAACCGATTTAATTTTTATTATCTGATAGGTATTTTCAGATTGGTCCCATAGAAATTTTATAAAAACCAGTTTAGCATTTGGCCATGAAGTACCTAGCAGTATGAGTTGTTGTTTGTTGAATTGTCACTCATACTATAGGTACTTTAAGTACACTGCCTACGAGCTTATGGGGTAAGAGGCGTGATACGTGGAGAGCGAGGGGTAAGTGCATTTTTGTTTTCGATTGCATATTACTCCTCATTACGCTTTTCGCGTCTACGTACAAAAACTGCGGGAAACAGAATGCGGCTCGCAATACTGAAAACGACAAAATCTCAGACTTGAGGCACAGCTCAGCGGCTGCTGTCTAATGTTGCTCTTACGCTCTTACACTCTGCTCTTGGATTCAAGGTATCTTAATACTGCTTCAGCTTGATGGTTCTCGGACTACATTTCTGTTTAAAAAATGCACAATACTGACTGGCCTCTCAGCTCAGTTGGTAGAAGCTCTGCCCTCTACGCCGTAGGTCGTGGGAATCAATATTTGTGTGGTGAACACAGATGTTTGTTCTCTGTCTGGGTGTTATACAATTTTCTAAGTATTTATTAACAAAAAAACGTATACAAGTATCATATCAGCTATAATGGTTCCCATAGTACAACCTCTGCTTAGTTTGGGGCTAAATAGTGTTGTGTGGATATATATATATATATTTATTTATTTTTTATCTTGGCATATTTCATATCATGAAATGGTTTTATTGTACAAAGCAATAAAGCTTGTTTGAACAAAGCTAATGTCAAAAGAAAGTGCAGTACGAACTGTATCGGGAGTAAATTTACTTAAATAAATTGTGAAACAATTCAGCCAGCCTGAGGCACCTTGGAAAAACTTTAAACAAATCACGGAAGTTTAAAACTATCCAGTATCTTCGGTGTGCCGCGGTACAAATATGGATGCCACCTCAGAAAAAAAACTAAGCGTTTTTTCTATTCTGGATGGCAAGATATCAAGTTAAAGATATATTTACAAAAAGAAACTTACAATTTAATAAATATTTACAAAATGTACAAAATAGACAAGAAACAGATTATATAATTTAGATAAGACTTTTTTGACAAAAATTTACAAACCAATGTTATATTACTGTAACGCAATGGTTTATTAAATCTATATTTATATTATAAATGCTTTTATAGCTCTGTCTGTCAGTCGCGCGTTCATGCCAAAACTACAGAACCGATTTGAATGAAATTTGGTACACAGATAATTTAAAACCTGAGAAAGGACATGGTTACTTTTCATTGCGAAAAGAGGGTTGTGAGGGGTTGAAAGGGTCATTTTTAGAGCTAGTAAATATATAATACAGTTGAGCTATACGCAGGCCGTTAAACGATCTAGGATAGCTCAACTGATTCAAATCAGTGCCAGAAAAAAATAAAAAAAAACTTGCCTGATTAGTATTGGCTGAAAAGGTGAAAGGTGTTTGTCTTTACCTTTTTCTTCTTCTTCTTCCTGCCCTTATCCCACTATAGATGGGGTCGGCAAATACAAAATACTTACAAATAATAATCGTTTATTAATAACTCTAAGTCACAAGTAAATGTCAAATTTGTATACTATAACTTGGCACAACATGGTCTCCTCTTCCATTCCTATGACTATAACTGTAATAAAAAAAATGATGTTTCCAGGTGTCCTCAACCCTGGTGCCTCGGAGCCTTCAGCCGATACCTGCTACTGACAGTTTCGTTTCGACAACTTTTCTTTGTTAAGGCTCGCGGGCCCAAGTTGGCTCGTTAAGCGATACGAAGTTTGGTTGTGGAGCCCAACTTTTGCGGTGCAAAAAATATTTCTGCTACAAGGTAGGTTAAGTTATTGAATAGGGTGTAGAGTTTGGGTGTATTAATTGGAATAGGTGAAATTTCCGGCAGCTGACGTCTGTATTTATTCATCATCATCATCATCATTATCAGCCTGAAGAAGTCCACTGCTGGACATAGGCCTCCCCTACACATTTACAGGAAGAACGATTCTGAGCCCTTTCCACCCACCGACTTCCTGCGATCTTAACAATGTCGTCAGTCCATCTGGTGGGTGGGCGCCTTACTTTTCGTCTTCCGGTTCGTGGTCGCCATTCGAGAACCTTCATTCCCCAACGGTTGTCAGTTCTTCGAGCTATATGACCTGCCCATTGCCATTTCAACTTACTAGTTCTAAGAGCAATGTCGGTGACCTTGGTTCCTTCTACGGATATCCTCATTTCTGATTCTGTATTTATTAGTTTAGGCTATATTCTTAGGGCGATCGCCAATTTGGAAGAGTTTGGGGGATAGATAGATAGAAATGTCGGTTTTCTCCCGATGTTTTCCTTCACCGTTTGAGAAGCCATAGTGCACATATGTACATCTTTGGTCAGAAAAACTCATTGGCTCACGACTGGATTTGAACCCACGACTTTAGGATCGGTACCACTAGACCGCCAGTGCTCTCTAAAGCCTATTTTATAACAAATATTTGGAGATCATGTCAGGCAGAAATAAAAATGGAACCTATTGCTTCTCACACATTTGAGAATGAAATTGCCAAATAAAATATAAATCACGTCTTACTAATGTTATTTTTACACGGCAACCAAACCCACCGAAACGCAATATCCGTGTTACGCTCAAAAGTAAGTAAGGTAACAATAACAATAATTACAAAAGCGCGAAGGGACCATTAGCAATCAAATCTCCCATTAAATTGTTATTAAACTCCTCTAATCGAAACGTTATTCACCGAAAATCTTCTCCGGAACAGAAATGATTGTTCCTTCTTCTAGTGTGTTATCAATTTGGCGTAATGGCCCAATTTGGATTCAGCCGGGACCGGCCAGATAATAAAATTCATCACGAAACGTTTCCCAGGGCAAAAATTAATATTCTGATGATGTAACTCAAGGCGTCCGCGGCCCGAGCCATAGGCTTCGAGCGGATTTTGACATCAACAACAACTAGACAATGAAAAAATGAAAAAATATTCACATGTTTACCTACTTACTTTTAAGCTAATCTCTTTTTTTTAATTACCTGCCTAGATTGTCCGTGATTTCACTCGTCTCTAGGCCTTGGCAGAATACCAGTGTTGCACTGAGTGGGGTCACCTACACGGTGCAACAGATACTGAGCCAGGGCCTTATTGACCTTTATTTAGTTGCTAATAAGTTACTACCTGTTGTAATTTAGTTAATAAGTAGTCATAAGGTCAATAAAATGTTTTTCTTTCTTTCTTTCTTCTTTCTTACCAAGATGAGGTACATCACAATCCTAAATGTGAAGATATCAAGCTATTTATAATTTAATCGTACCTACTTAACTTAAAACCTCGGCCTGCCTCCATGTTTGTTATACCCTATGCAGGGTCCATGTAATACCTACTTACACATAAAAACTATGTATGTACAAACTAAACCATGTGTAAAGCAATAAATATATTGAGTATTGAGGATTTATTCAAATTATTTATTCGGGAACAACGCGCAGCTTTTTTTATTTATTTTATAGTGTTTACTACATTTAAATGGACATTTTTATATAGGGCCTATGTCCGGCAGTGGACTTCTTCAGGCTGATGATGATGATGACTACATTTAAAGAAATCACAAACAAAAGCAGCGGTCAGCGCAGCCACGTACCAAGGGGAAGGTCGCGGGTTCAAATCCCACCCAACTCTTAACATTTGGGACATTATAAAAATCTTTGTGATCCAGATCATGCGCAGCTTCTTCTTATCGTGTAGTTATTTCAAACCAGTGTGTTGAAAGGATTTTAAGGGCACCTCAAAGTATAGCTCCTTTCGTGAACTTGAGACATGTTTTTAAATTTTTAGATTCTATGCCGGTTTCCTCACGATGTATTCCTTCGCCATTTGAGAGTAACTGGTATAGTGCACATAATTTTTCGATAGGAAAACTCATTGGTACACGATTTGAACCAACGATCTTAGGACCGAAAGGCGGGCCGTTAGGCCGTTACCACTAAACCACCAGTGGCTCTTATCATCATGCAGCTAAAAAAATGTATTTTTGATGACAAGCGAGATACTTATTAAAAAAATAGACTCACTTTTGTAAAAATATGCATAAGAATACAATACAACAACCAGACAGAGAACAAACATCTGTATTATTCACCACACAAATATTAGTTCTCGGTGTGGATCGAACCCAGGACCTACGACGCAGAAAGCAAGCTACTAGACCCTGAACTGAGAGGCGAGTCATGATAATCCAATATATTTATTGCATACACATGGTTTAGTTTAGGTACATACATAGTTCTTAGTTGTAAGTCAGTATCACATGGACCCGCTGTATATGAAAGAATGAAAGAAAGTTTTTTATATTTTTCTTTAGCTTCAGCAATTTATAACTTAAGGCACAGCCAAGAACAGTTTCGATGAAATACTGCAAATTAAAATTGTTTAATGAATCAACTTTATTACCTCCAAAGATTTGTTTTCGGTTAATTAAGATAGCTCTATAACAAACTATCGAGTTTAAGTCACGTAGAGCTCAGTTAATATGTCGATTAGATTTAACGGACGATTCAAGCCTTAAGAACTTAAATAGGGAAATAATCGAAATTTGTTAGGTATAGGTATAGGCGTAGGCGTATCTGCTTAACATCAGGTTGACTGGCCTCTCAGCTCAGTTGGAAGGTGCCCACCGAGAATTAATATTTGTGTAGTGAACACAGAGGTTTGTTCTTTGTCTGTTAAACGTTAAAATTTGCCACTGTGTCCCGTAGCTGGAACATTGCTCATCTTATAATACTTTGCACGATTTATGAAAGGTAACGTTAGCAATGCATCTGCGAAAATTAAAATAAAAATTCAATTTAAAAGAGTCATCGTAAACCAAGTTGTGGAACATTGGTTTGCGAAATAACTTTGCCGTCATATGTTATTAGTATCGTATATACTCTGTCATAATACTTGACGCTTTCTAGCGACTCGCTAAAAGTATCTTGTCACTGTCTTTTTTTTATCTAGTTGATGGAACACGCATATAGCCCACCTGATGTTAAGTGGTAACCATTGCTCGTAGGTCACGACGTCAGGAAATTGCCTTACGATGCACTGCCCTGCGTCCATGAGGCTGAACATATTTAAGTGGCTCGCTAATAGTCTCTTGTCATTGTCACTTTCATGTCAACAAATAGAAATGGCAACAGACTTAGTGATCTCCAGACCGCTGATGATATTGTAATAATTATGTCGGGAGTAATGTGTTGGTAGCCGCTCCTCAGAAAATCGCAGCTTAAGCTTATCCGAGAGAAGTCGGGTGCGGTACGTGCGTCCATAAATTGTCTCTGCGATGATTTAACTAGTGTTAGCGCCTCGCTTCGCCTGCATTTTTGTATAGCGCCATTAACTGACAGTCAGCTTCGAAAATGCCCCAAATTTTGGTATTTTTTAAGCCCGTGGAATTCATTGTGCCACATGAAAGGTAGGTACAAATGAGTAGGTACCTCTTAGGACTATACAATAGGAAGGCAGGGTCGTTTGTCGCTATCGCCGAGTTTTAAAGCTCTGTTATAATACTAGGTAAAAACCTTTTTGCTGCTGTACTGGTCACGTTTAAGCGTTTAAAATTAGTTTAGAAACCCCTTTCTCAATATCCTTGGTCAACGGCACGGAAGACTAGGCAGAATGTTTTCACAAGACTTTAGCTTGGCCTTGCAGGGCGAGCGATTAAAATAGAAAAAGAAGGCGTTCTTAAATTTTTCTATACTTGATATCTTTTTTTGTTGTGTACGTGCATAACTGTTTGTATGAGCATAATGCAGTAGGTAAATTAATAAATCTACGATAAAACGAAAGATAGTGTACCCGACTGTACATTTAGCATACATTCGCCGTACATCGCTACGTTCAGACGTACATTACCGTCCACCGCATAATGCGACCGTAACTAACACCGTCCGAACCACTATTCTATATCATTGTACCATCCTTCATCATTCTTTACCATTCTCTTTCATTCCACACCGTTCTACACCAAACCAGAATAATGTGTGCTAGTGATTTAGATAGTCTTCATGCGTTATGATTTGTAAAATAGTCACTATTGTCTTCAACAATGTCTAACTAAGCTACTGTTTCTTCTCTATTTTGTGTCAGTGTTAATTAATATTAGTAGGTGAGTAAAGATGAGTTACGATAGCGTTTGGTTTTTGGTTTACTAACACATCATAAAAAACATTGCCAATCTTTTATGCTGATGTATTAATTGTCAATTCTAACTTTAAGAATGCAATATGTATCACTGTTACACCACTGGACTCAAACCCACCACTGGACTCAAACCAGTACACTGTGTACACACTTTCTGTAAAAATGTATTATTCTTTCTAAGTGAACTCTGTTCTTCAAAGAACAGAGTTTATTTCTCACGAAATAAATATCTTTTGACCAAAAAAAATGGGTATGAGTAACGTTTTTTTTCTCTTTGGGCTGGATATCTCTGTGTGAAATGTCCGATTTAGGATTTATTTATTTATTTTCTTTCGTGGTCCAGTACTAGATTGGACCAGTCTGGTTGATGTACGCTCGTTGCGCCATCTCCGTGGTCTGCCGCGACGACGTGCATTGGCGACCCAATCACTAGTGGTTTTAGCCCATAGATCGTCAGACATACAGCAGAAGTGACCAGCTCCATCCCATGTTCAAATGTCCGATGTTAAAGTGTGCTACTGTGTTTCGGTTTGAAGGGTGTTGGTGCCGGTGAAATTACCAGCACGTGAGGCTGAACATCTGTATGCCTCAAATTGATGAACTCAGGGAAGTGAATCGTAGGGCACGTTCCTGACGTGCGTGACCCATGAGCAATGCTTTGTTATAGGCGATGGTAGGTTGTTCCATCAACTAGTTGGATAAAAAAAATGTTTATGTAAAATATTCCCCATGAAAACAAGGGGCAATAAATACCTTGTTGTTTGGGGCGATATATCAAAGGTGTAACGTGCGACAAGCGTGATCAAAGTTGGAATTCACATTCACTCCAGTGGACCCTTAGCTTAAACGTGTCAAATATTTCCAGTAGGTTGGCTCCCGAAGCACAGATATTTTCACACCTACACCCCTTTGACAGCTGGCTGTACGTGGCAAAAGGCTCCCAGCTGGATTCTTGGCTAGTGATGTCCTAGATACTTGCGCATATACATATACTCGCTACATTAAGAAATACCAACACAAGGTAGAAAAGAAGATTCGTGTGTTTAATTTCTTCTACAAAGGCTAAACTTAAAATGATCTTAAATCACGATAAAAAGAATTTGAAGCTTACGAGAAAGGAGTGAGTACTGAGGTGGCGAGTGATAGGGAAGAATGGAAGAAAAATACATGTTGTGCCGACCCCACCTAGTGGGGTAAGGGCAGGAAGAAGAAGAAGAAGAAGTTCTATTAAAAAATACTGTATACATGTAAGAATATTAATAATAATAATCTATTTCTGTTTTGCCCTTATACATTATTTCTCTAGTAGTAGCAGAGTTTTTTATCAGAGCTTCGACATGGGGTCCTTCAAAAGGCGGGTCTATCATTTATTAAAAGGCCGGCAGCGCATCAGCACCACCTCTGGTGTTGCAGGTGTCTATGGGCAACGGTGACTACTTTCCATCAGGTGGCCCGTCTGCTCGTCTGCCTGCTATGGCATAAAAAAAAAGAGTTGCGTGTGTTTCGACCACAATTTGTTAAACTATTCTAGAGAATAGTTTACCCCATCACTATTATTCTATAGTATGCAGGTACCTTCTTTCCACCGCTCAGCTCTTTCATGAATGGCTTTACGTGTGCCATACAACGACACGTTCTAACGACTCTATTCTATAATGTGCACGAAAGACTACCTAGCATCTAGCTTAGACTATCTGTATGCACCCTGGCCGGCTGAGACGGCAGACTCCGACGAAACTGTTATGTTACTTTCCAAAAGATTTCTAACCATTTTTGTCAGATAATTAAGTTTATCTTTATTGATTTTATGGTACTTTTTACTAGATTAGTATATTAGTATCAGCGTTTTTCGAACAGTTCGAGAGATATGAGTTTTCGAAACATTAGTATTAGCATAGACTAAGGAAAACAACTTGTTTTCCTTAGTCTATGGTATTAGTATCTCTCGGATTCGCCCATCGCTACTTTTTAATCTTTCGCGATCTTAACACATAGGTAGTGAATCTCTACACGGGTATTGATCGCGTTAATCACCTTATTTTATTAATTTTCCCGACGTTTCGGCTATGTTGCAAAAGCCGTGGTCGCGGGAAAATAAATAAAATAAGGTGATGTTATGATGTTTTTTAAAGAAATCACAAAGAGTTTTATAATGTCCCAAGAACCCCAAATCCTGCTCTTAAATTTATACAAATCATTATAAAAATCTTTGTAATTTAGTTAGGTACTTATTAGGATATTTGTTAGTAACATTAACATCAATATCAATAGTTTACTCTCTCTTATATCCCCTTCCCACCGGTGCGTGATATCGCGCACCACCCGCACCAGCTCGCACGACACACCATGGGAACGGTCTCGTGCGAGGTTCGCGGTAGCACAGGAGCCCTTTCTGTGTGCGTTGCCGTGCGTCGTCGTGCGCGGTGCGTGATGATCTGCAGAACCACGCACCGTAGGATGGCAGCATAAGGTAAGTCAGTGTTAAAACTACTGCCATCTCTTACCACTGGATAATGAAAAACAGTGACAAGACTAAGCAGTGTCTCAAAGCCAAAAGCCAAGTAACGTTTGTAACTAAGAAAATACATTGTAGCAATAAGCCAGCACATGCAAGCGATAAGTGATAGTCGCTCCGTCGCAATTTATTTTTAAGTTCGTTTGGTAACGCCTAGTCATTTGGCCCTCGACAGAGTCTAGTTGGTCTAGCGAGTATCAAGCAGATGCGATTAGATTCGAAAACATTCACTCAATTTCCCGGCGAGGAGCGTGGGATCTCGCGAAGGACCGCTAGCAAAACAGACAAGTAAGCACACCTTTGCTCTATCTGTTTACTTACTTGTCGAAATGGTATTTACTTGTACTTGTGAATTGTGAGTCACTTAAAAACGCAGCGTAGGCATTTTAAGCCCATGATTTAAAGGGTACAAACATTTTATCTAATAAAATAAAATTGATTGGAAATCCGGTTTAGTTGAAAAAACATTTTTTATTTCCAAAACTAAGGAGTACTCTAGCAAGTATCATACATACCATTTTGGAATCCTGGCTGAATGCGCCATCTTTTAAAGTTACTTGCCATGATATGCACTATCATGGCATGTAACATTTTTTTTGCGGTACAGACGGTTAAAGTTGGGTGATGTAATTATCTGAAATGAAATGTTGGCCAAAACTCCACGATATCATAAAACTTGCCTGCTTCACATGTTTTTGAGAACAGCATCTTTATTTTTACTTTTTTGTTTTACCTTTTACGTGCCACGGCACAGTGTTTCAATAATTTTGTGCTAATTAAATTTTTATTGCCAATGTAGACAAGTCATAGTGCGGGGGCTTCTTGTAACTTTTTTATATTGTAGGACTCTCTTTGAGGGCCATTTAAAATCCTTTCACCAAACTTGGGTCGAAAGAACTAGTAACACGATAATAAAATTTTGCAAAACTTATGGTTAATATTTGTATTGTATTTAAGAACTAAGACTTCGTTGTAAGTAGAAGAAAATATTTGACTGTTTTGTTGTTGGTACCGTAACGGCTGCCGGCTGGCGGCTGCAGTCTGACAAATCCACAGCGAGTAGCCGATAGCGAGACGTATATATTTGCTGACGGTACCAGTCCGCAATCTAAGGAAGGACCTACGTTTTTAAATTACTAAGCGCTATTCTGCTGACTCTACCGTGATTTATTCGATTTGTCTGAGATGTTCGTGAGGATTTAATTGGTTTTGTATGATCTTCTATAGTACACATCTGGTGTTTTTCACGTAGCAAAGAAAAGCGTTACCTGGCAACTTTGCTATGGTTATTTTGACAGGCGCAAACACTGAAGATTTTATTGCATTCCGGCCGCCTACTGCTTGGCTGAAAATAATTATAAATATAAGTTTTCTGTTTTCAAAACTTTATAAACAAATAATGCAGTACTTTTGGCCACGCATAATTTGTTTTTAACTTTTCAGATTAAAATGACCTGTCTTATGTCATTTTTACCTAAAGACTAGAAGTAGCGTGATACCAGCACGATTTTTTTACCAGCTTTTTTTATTCGAACGGAAGAGGCATTTACTTACCAGCGGGTGTTACCAGCTGATTAGATAGATAGATAAAACCATGACACTCGCATGCTATCCCATACTTAATATTGATGGTTTGTTTGCGATCTGATAAAAATAAAATGACCTGCCAAAGAGGCCACAGCTAAACAGTGCATGGTTGCCTGTGTTTTTCAACCAATTTATTTTGTTTACTTTGGAAAAGCGGTAGGGATGGGCGTTAATCGAGGCCATAAAACGAGGTAAGTGATGGTTAACCATTGTTTCCAGAACTGTTACTTAAATTGAAGCATTGCTCAAAGTTAGCTCTGTCACTCAGTTGAATTGACTCACTGGAACTTTACTGCTATATTTTTTGACGTGACAACGTCTTATAACTCGATGGAGCCGGCTGCACGCACGAAAAAACATGCTCTGCGGCGTTATCTTGCTCTGAGGCGTTCCATTTAAGGCTTGAAGTGCAAGCGAGAGCACGGAACGAGCGACAAAGATGCACGCACGGCCTCCGCGTTCGGCAGCGTCCGACATCTGTCTCTTTCCTACTTGAGTGAGCGATGCGTCCGCGCTGTATGACGTTGTCACGTTCAACTATTGTCAGTAAACCGACTTTAAAGACAACCGTTTTTTTTTAAGTTTCTTACTAAAAAGTTTGAAACCCAGCCGATCTGTATACAGTAATCTCTATACATGCCTTACTATAAAAAAAATCTGTTAGCAATGGATGACAGTCAAAGTGAAAATCAAAAATCAAGGATCATTTTGAAACATCTGAATCTAGATGCCAGTTCCACCGAACCAAGGCCTTAAATATGCTCGAGTTCATAAAATTCTTGAAGCCACCAACGCGTTTTGACTGGAAACCAGCGTTGCTTTCCATCTCTGGATGGACAGCGCGTTGAGCTGAGACGGGACCTGTAGGCCTACCATGAGCTCTATATCTGGCTCTGTCTCTGGCTCTGGTTTTCAGTCTGTGTGAGTGTTGACTAAATGAATCCTACGTCGAAACGTAACACACACAGTATAATGCACCGGTGAGCACTCACACAAACTCAATACCAGAGCCAGAGACAGAGCCAGACAGAGCTCATGGTAGGCCTACTGTTTGTCGCGCCCGGCACACGGCACTTTTTTTGTTTTCTGTTTTAGTTGTTTTTCTGTTGCTCAAAATGTTTCTCAATTGAAGTTAGCAAATAAATGTATTTATTACTTCAAAAACTGACCATCAGGTTCTATAAGGATTAAAAAAGACAAGTTTGTCCCAGCCCTACGATAAGTGCAGCTTAAGCAAACATCATTTACTATGCACAAGTGGACAGCACGACATTCTCTTTGAATTCAAATCAAGTAATTAACTTGTTTAGAAACACATAGTTACTGTAATAGGGAAATAAATAATAAATTAAATAACGAGTCGCTAGAGCCGAGGCCTATTTTTAAATCTATAAAGGCCTTCGCACACCTAGGCAATGGCGATGGCGAGCAGTGAAACGCTTTAAAATATCGCTGCTATATTTGACAGCGTTTCATTGATCGCCATTGCAGATCGCTTAGATGTGCGCAAGGCTTTTAGGCTTTCAGGCATTCAGGCTTCAGTAGACTGAAGAAATACCAAAAAGGTTCTTGAATGGCGCTTCAAAACCTGAAGACGAAGCACGGACTCCCACACAATGGACCGACGACAGTGTGAAGATCGCAGGCTTACAATCGTTTTTTTCTGACAATATATAGGGGAGGCCTATAAACATAAACAAATAAATAATGCGGACAATCCACACAACACTATCTAGCCCCAAACTAAGCAGAGCTTGTACTATGAGAACCAGATAGCTGATACTACTTAGATACTTTTTTTTTTGGCTTATGTCCAGTAGTTGTATTCTTCTGGATGATGATAATTATGATGATGATAATGAAATTACGTTTTTATCAAAGTAAGCAAGTACAAATAATAATTTATTGCACGAAAAAATCCCATATCGTTTCCCAATACTAAATCACTCAGCAATTTAAACGTTTTGAACTGCCGCAATAGCACGTGACGGTAAAACGATAAAAACCGCCCGCCCGTCACCACACAGGCCCGCCCTAGGCCGAAGGCTTTGATTTTATGAATAACCATGCTAGGGTCAATACCTCATACTGGGCATTTTTTATCTATCTATATCTATACTAATATTATAAAGAGGAAAGATTTGTACCTATTTTTGTATGTTTGTATGTTTGTAATGAATAGGCTCAAAAAGTACTCGGCCGATTTAAAAAATTATTTCACCAATAGAATGCTACATTCTTCCAATTTGAAATAGGATACATTTCATTTTGAAAAAAATTTGGGATCCTTGTTAAAATTTGAACAATGTAACCGAAGGTGTAGAAAAATGAGTCTTAAAATGTCTTTCGTCGAATGCGCTGCCGAAACTATTAGCGATAGAACAAAATAATGTACAACAATACTGTCTACCCCTTGCGAAGCCGGGACGGGCTGCTAGTCTTATATATTTTGGTACATCAAAGACTATTGAGGACTCAAAGTTTTCTGGAAGAAATCTCAAAGGATTAATTAGTCTGTGCTTAAAATCAAGCTTGCATAATGTCCACTATTTATAACCGACTTCAAATAAAAAAAGAAGTTTTTTTCAATTCAGTTATACAATAAAAATATTAAGTATTGAGTACGGAGTATTTTTTTATTATATTGTATAATCTCTCAGCTCAGTTGGAATTAGCACTGCCTTCTGCACCGTTAGGTTGTGGGTTTGATCCCCACTGAGAACAAATATTTGTGTGGTGAACACAGATTTTTCTCTCTGGGTAATTATTGTATTCTAAGTATGTATTCACAAAAAAGTATGTAAGTATTTTAGCAGCTATTGCAGGGCTACCACGAGCTCCATATGGTTATGGCTATGGCTGTATAGATAGGCTGACCCACACATTCATTTTCTTCTTGGGTTTGAATGTGTTAACACTGTTGACACAATTTTGACAGCCATAACGATAACCATATGGAGCTCGTGGTAGGCCAGCTGGTTCCCATAGTAAAAGCTCTGCTTAATTTGGGGCTATATAGTGTTGTGTGGATTTTCCACAATATTTTATATTATTTTCTGTCATAAATGGCCACTCTTCTTCATTTAGTTCCATATTAAAAAGGTATTTAATAATGTAAATAAATGCATTTCCATCCCTGAGTCCAGCTCTGCCGCCCGCCCTCGTCACCGCCCGCCCAAATGAGTAACGTTGCTACGTGGTCAGCATCTGACAGCGATGTTTTACCGCTTTATTGTAAGAGGTATTTAGCACTTTTTATTTTATTTCTGTGGTGCACTAGATTTTTATTCACAGAGGAAGTTATTCATGCAATTGGAGAGCTTATGTTGTTTTACTGTTTACCCCTTTATACGCAAAGGTTTGCGCTATTTATATGAAAAAAGGTAGTTTTATATAAATTTCAAACTTGCTTGCTGTATTTCGGTCTGAAGGGTATGGGTACCGGTGAAATTACTGGCACGTGAGGCTGAACATCTGTATGCCTGTATGCAGAAGGACGCAAAGCAGTGCATCGTAGGGCACATTCCTGACGTGCGTGTCCTACGAGGCAATGTTTTGTTATAGACGAAGGTTACCACTTAACATATGGCCATGTTTGTTCCATCAATGTTTTGAACATGGAAACACCGGCATGGATTTTTATTTACTAAACCTGGCAAAATATTTAATATTTCTAACAAAACAAACCTCATTCAAATCGGATCATAAATTCGGAGCTACAAGGCGACAGACAAACAAACACACATGCACACACTAAAGCCTTGCGCTTACCTAAGAGCTCTGCGATGGCGATCAGTGAAACGCTGTCATATTTGACTAATCGCCACAGTTTGCAGGCTTAATGCCTCCCAAACTTAAAGGCTAAAAAGTTGCTGATCGAAGCCATATGAAAAGCTTTTCAGGTAAATACAGCGTCATACTCGTGCACTAAGGTATGAACCACTATTTGAAACTTCCACTACAGTAAACCTCTACCGGTTGAGGATGTGATTCAATAGAGGGGACGCTTCGTCATAAGTTCATAACTTGAATTTAGTACCTACGCAAGCACAAAATGTAGTTACAAAAATATTTGAGGATTTACTGTTATTATCAAATTCTAATTCTTCTTCTTAAATTTTAGAGCTTAGCTTAATTTATTTAGTCGGGGTTTTGATGCAGTTTTCTTCAATTAAGTCTTTCGAATGCGGCCTCCTTGACTTCCCTATACGACATGACAGCGACTTTTTCTTTTATCTGGCTCATGTTCTGGCAAATTCTAATTAAATAAATAAATATTGCGGACAAGCTACACAACACTATTTAACCCCAAACTAAGCGGAGCTTGTAATTTGGTAACTAGACAGCTGATTAATACTTATATTTTTTTTTTAAGTATTTAGGATCAGTTGAACTATCTCTAGATCGTTTGTAACGATCTGCAGATAGCTCAACTGTTTCTTGTGTATTTTGTACATTTTGTAAATATTTGTTTAATTGTAAGTTTCTTTGTGTAAATAAATCAATATACTTAGAATATAATATAACACCCAGACAGAGAACAAACATCTATGTTAACCACACAAATTTTTGTTCTCGGTGGGGATCGAACCCACGACCACCGGCACAGAAGGCAGAGCTACTGTCAACTGAGCTGAGATACCAGTCGGGGTCAATTTGAGGGAGGGGGAATAAGGTCTGCACTGACGTCCCGCGACTGGGTATGTTGTGCATTGTCCCCTTACAAACCTCACCCCAGCCAGCTCAACTCCTTACAATAGCGGAGTAGGAGCTTGGGCTGATGGCAACAATGTTCCAGTGGACCGGATGGTGACACAGATATGGATGTGGAGGGACAAGAGTCAATCATTCCCTGAGCCCTGTCTTGGACCTCGCTCCTTGGCGGAGTAGTACAGTTCTATGCTCCACAGTTTCTTTTTCCTGCAGGCAGCTGCGACAGAGGTTGCTGTCTGTCGCTCCAGTCTTGAGGATGCTGTGAAGGTTTTGGTGATGATGATTGATATTCGTGGCTGATTTTAGCTACGGCGACATTGTTTGAGTTTTTAGGGTTCCGTAGCCAAATGGCAAAAACGGAACCCTTATAGATTCTTCATGTCTGTCTGTCTGTCTGTCTGTCTGTCTGTCTGTCTGTCCGTCCGTCCGTATGTCACAGCCATTTTTCTCTGAAACCGTAAGAGCTAGACTGATGAAACTTGGCGAGTAGATGTATTCTGTGAACCGCATTAAGATTTTTACATAAAAATAAAAAAAAAACAATAAATTTCGGGGGTCCCCATACTTGAAACTGAAACTCAAAAATTTTTTTTTCATCAAACCCATACGTGTGGGGTATCTATGGATAGGTCTTCAAAAATGATGTTGAGGTTTCTAATATTGTTTTTTTCTAAACTGAATAGTTTGCGCGAGAGACACTTCCAAAGTGGAAAAAAGTTGGTCCCCCCCCCTCTAACTTCTAAAGTAAGAGAATGATAATACTAAAAAAAATATATGTTGTACATTACTATGTAAACTTCCAACGATTTTTGGTTTGAACGAGATCTAGTCAGTAGTTTTTTTTTTATACGTCATAAACCGTAAACCGCAATTTACCTTTCGACGAACTACAAGAACCTTATTATGTTACATCAAGTAACATAATATACAGGTTCTTGTAGTTCGTCGTGCTACGGAACCCTTCATGGGCGAGTCCGACTCGCACTTGGCTGCTTTTTTAAGTTACTGTTTATTGATGACGTAGTTATGTAGACTGCTAATAAAATATTATGAATATGCTTTCATAATATTTTATAAGGTAGGTTAAGGTTGAATCTTATATTCTGAGCTATTATGAACTGTAAAAAAAAGTCTCGCGGCAAAGTTAATTCAGATAGATTTACTCTAGATTTCTAGAAGTTTATTCTATTTATCCTATGAGTTCTCATAAAAGTGAAAAGACGTAGTAGGTATAGAATATAACTTTAGTGTAGGTACGCCAAAGTGAAAAGTTACAAAAAAACAAAAAGGAATACTTTATTAGAAAAAACTTCGAGATAAATGGGTGGTATTATCGCTAAGTCTTCAATTGATATTTCAAAGTGTTGAAACATCTTTGTATTAGTATTTATATCTTGAAGGTAAGTGAGCAGGCAGCAAACTTACGCCTTGGTACATCTGTACGCAAATACTCTTTGTCGCAAACGGTAGACGTAAGCCGATTACCCTACTCGTCTACCGCAAACTAAGCCGGGCCATTGCGAAATTATTTAATAAATATTTACTGGGAAGTGCTTTGAGGACTGTACCTAATTTTAATGTTTGGTTTTGGTTATTGAAACCATTTATCTGTAGGTTAAATTAGTTTTAGATAGTGTCATCATCATCAGCATGAAGTAGTCCCGAGTACGGATCAGTTTTAACTACCATGTAGTAGAGTGTCGACTGAACACCTGTCAAGTTTCATGAAGGAAGATCATGGACTCAGAGAACCGCCTGTCAAAATCTCTTTTCTGAAATATCAATTAGAAATAATTCTTAGAATAAGCCAAGAAGCCAGAAATTCCTTGCGGGGCGTCTGTTTTTCTGAACACCTAAACCTACCTGGATAATTATAAGACAAGAGTGAATAGGTATCTTCTAGGTAAACGTGCTACCGTCATCAAAAAGAAAACAATTTTGATAGAAAAAAAGATTTTGCATTTAAATTCTACATCGACATTAGTAAGCCTACCACAAGCTCTGTCTGGCTCTGGTTTTGAGTCTGTGTGAGTTCTGACTAGTGAATTATACTGTGTGATGTTTCGACATAGAATTTATTTAGTCAGCACTCACACAGACTCAAAACCAGAGCTAGACAGAGCTTGTGCTAGGCCTACAGTTGGTAAACTTTTGAAATTAAACACCGGTGTTACAGCGTCGGTAATCTGCATAGTAATGTCTGCATACTGTGCATAATTTCAACAGAACCATTGATACAAACATTCACACGCTACAGAAATAAATAAGCGTAATAATGCAATGGGCATAACTCTTTCCACATTCGTGCAAAACAAAATTTTATTAATGGTTCCGCGTCAGCGTAAATCACGCGCAAAAAACCAAAACGATCAACTTTGATCTTCGCCGCTGAGCGAATCTGATATATCGCTCAGTCTTATGTTAAGATATTTAACTTTGTCATTATTATTTCGGCAGTACAGGGCGAACACGATTAATTCAAAACTGAAGGAGATGCTACTGAAATAAGTGTGTAATTGTATCCCTAGCATAAATAATTTCTCGCAGTTCGAAGGGAAGGGTTGGGATACAGAATTACTCGTCCGACCCCCAACACACCCTACCTATACTTTTATGTTTGAGTGATTGAGATTTCCTTAGAATAAAATAGAAAGATATTGATTTTGAAGCTCGTTTGTACTTAATCTCTTTTTTGTGAAATAAATTATTATTTGTCTATTGATTTGATTCGATTTTTTATTTGATTTCAATTATTCGTCTAAGAGAGCAAAATATATTGCAGGAGGCATTTGTCAAAATAAGATAGGTATAAACTGCTGGACGATTGCGTCCTTCTGTTGCAATCAAAAGTTTGATACTAACAAATAAATGATACTAACAAGGAACAGCGATCAAATATTTTGTAGCCATAATTTTTCGACCACTATCTATCTGTTGCGGCACTAGTTTTACAAAGTGAAGTTTTTATTCGCTATCTCTTGTTTATTACGTCAGCATTCAGCCTTGTTGCAATCGTTCCTTGCCAAAGCTAAGTTTCAGAATACAGTATAACCAGTCAGAGAACAAACGTCTGTGTTCACCACACAAATATTTTGTTCTCGGTGGGGATCGAACCGATACGGCGCAGAAGGCAGAGCTACTACCAAACTGAACTGAGAGGGCAGTCATATGAATTTGAACGGCCAGTATCGGTTGTATCCAGGAGCCTAATTCTCGGCTCATCTCGGATCGTTTTGCATTTTTATTTTATTGCTTCTTTTCGAAGAGATAATGGATGATTTCCTTGAGTAATTCATCGACGACCTCATCGTAGAAGCCTCGACAGCTACGATATACGGAAAACGTAGGAAAAGTGCGGGGTTGTGCAATACCAATTTGTTTTTAAGGGACATTGAAAATCTCGGTCGGCCCGAGAATAAGGCTCCTGCTCTTAAGAGGCCGGAGACTACAGCTCGCAACTTCAATTCGAGGCGCGTGCAAAAATCGGTACAGTGAGTACCTATTATATTTTAAGAAAACGATTTTTTAAATTTTTATCATGTAAATCTAAACAGCTTAACTGCTATGCGCATGTCAGCTTAAGTGGTACCTAACATGAATTAAACTCTTGGCATAACAATAAACAATTAAGTTTGAAAAAATTCGAAAAAGGTCCAACAGGAAAATGTACGTCCATATTAGTTTCTGAGAATTTGAGTTTAATTTCACGGTTAGTTTACGCTGGACGAAGTAAAAATATTTGGGTTCTGAGGTCAAGCGGTTAACTTTAGGGGTCCTTTTAATTACGTTTGCGAAGGTCCGACCAATTTTGAAGTTACGAGAATTATTTACATATCTGTCTCGTGGGGTTTTTAGTGATAAAGCTATTACCATAGGGGTTAGTTAGAGGCTTTGAGATGCTATATTCAATTGGGTCAGTAATTAAAATAGTATTGTAGAGGATGTTTCCTTGTTTCGGAGGGTTTTCCACTCATTACAGAATACACGCATCAAAGAAAACACATACATACATTCCATACATATTCCTTATACATTATATCAAGTGGGTAGAAAGGTAAAAGTAGACAAAGACATACACATTCATTGGTTTACTGCTTCAGCACATATACACACTATTAAAATAAGAAATAAAAACAAAGAAAGATAAGACGATATTACAAAAACATGAGTACTAAAGAAAAATTACATAGAAAAAAACATGCTAAAACATACTAAAGTACAATGTAGAGTACCCTTTTAGTCCGTCAGACTTGTTCTTTCGTTAATTTCTTTCTATTCTCCCTCTTGTATTAGTAACATTCTTGTAGTTCATGTAATTTTTACTGACTAATTTTGTTTCAAAAATTAGATTTACTAAATATTTCCTTCCAATTATATAATGTTTCTCTATTGACCAGTTTTCAATTACGTTTTTGCGTGATTACTGATTGCCTTCTTAAAAAGATATACTTTAAAACTAATTCAAACTTTAACAATAGGCAAACGCAAAAAGTTAAAGATGTGTTAATTTAGGTATAAGAATTATCGTGTCTGCAGAAAATTACTGGTAGGTAAAACTAAGTACCTAATATTTTGCGCATGGCTAACTTTTGAGCTATGTAGCATAAAACGAGAACTGATGTTATTATTACAGAATATTTTATTGCTGTGAAAAGAAAATCAGATTACATTTGCGGTACATACAGTCAGCTGCGCTAGGATGTATGCAATAAATTACAAAGACCACAGAATAGAGGGGACTCTTCAAACACAGGTTGTTATAACTTAACTGAAGAGAGTCCAACCCGATTTATTATGTTGATTGTAAGAACAAAAAAATGTTTTTTATTAATGACAATCTACGAAGGTAGTATTCAGCATATTTATTGCCTTATTATGCATGTAAATTTAACAATGTCAGGTCCTAAAACTAGGTTTTGAATCAACACATTAGTTTACCCTGTAGGTAAGGGTGTTGCACTATAGTAGAAACGAACGTATATGATTATAATCACGTAGATTGTAGACGTCAATATGAAATTATAGAAAGGGTATAATATGTATAATTAACGTTATTCTTTTCATAGTTAAAGATCTCGTCTAGTGTATAGTATGTTTAGTAAAAGTAGTTTGTAGTGCGAGAGCCTTGCAAAGTACACGATAATAACTCACACTTCACTTAGTTATTCGTTTCATTTTTTTATTTGCATAAAAACATGGCATGGGAAATTACAGAGATGTCAAAAGTATAAATATAGTTTCACATATTTTTACTATTTAGGTGTGCAAAAATTCAATTTGAAGGAGGCACATTATAATCATATTAAAATTAAATAAACATAACTCTAGAAAAAAAAATCAGTACTAATCCACTAATGTATAATTAATATAAGTTTTATGTTTATCAATGGAATTCTGCAAAATCACGCCTGAATCAATTAATAATATTAAAATTGTCAAAAGTAAAATTGTACGCATGTCAAATCTGTGGTTTCAGCATAAAATATGCCCTGTTCATAATATTCATTGAAATGCATCACTACCCTGACATTTACGAACTGTATACATTCTAGTTAAGCCGACTGTACTTACATAGCTGTAACTGTAAGCCTACACAACCATGTCAAAGTACAAAAATACTCTAATTTTCAATTTGCCGTAATCGAGTTAAATTGATTGAGCGAGCAATTGTTGCCGTGAGGTTATTTTTAGTAGTCCTAACTGTCTTCGCTTCGTGCTTCGGGCGCGTTAGTTATTTGTTACGGATATGCCTATCTTCATAACTACCTGAGTCATATTCTAGCTACTATGGTAGCTACTATGGTAGCTAGAATATGACTCACAAAGAACAAAGAAAAGAACAGCAGAGAAAAGAAGCGTTGCAGGCACAGCATCTGTGGGGTGACTGCGTATCTGTTGTTGCAATCAAAATATAGTTGCATCTGTCTGTTTAGACATTATTTTGTGCTTCGATTGCAGTAAGAACGAATGCATAAAAAACTTATCTTTGACGCCGAAATGAACTTCAGTTGGATAGAGTCTGTTCAGAAAGAGAACCGTCGTGGCCAAATTGAGAACTAACGTTTCGATTTTTATATGGCAGCTCATCCCTTTCTTTCTGTCAGCATTTTGCATCATAAAAATTAAATAAAGGAATAGTACACTAGTTGTGATAGGATCAAAACGCAACAGACGCGCTATTGTATTGCTCACTAAACAAATAAGGTGATTAAGCACAGCAGCGCCCTCCAATCCCACGACGGTCTCTTTCTGAACAGACTCTACCTTATACAATACCAGCTAAATTCTGACTGGGTCGACCAGCGACAATAAACTCAAACTCAATAAAATTTTATTCATTTCAATTCCAAGAATCACTTTGAGACGTCTTAAAGCTAGGTGAGTCAGGTGCCAGTTCCACGCGACCAAGCCTAGAACAACAGGCAACAAACTACGGCTCGGTTCCTACCGTTTTTTTATATGATCCTTTTACAAATCAAAAATAATTGCAGTGAAGTTCCAGTGTGGTGCCACTTCACTTAGTCAGACGTCGTAAAAGTCTGTTAGTTCTTTTTCTGAAGACCCGACTGCCACGACCAACGGCTACCACTCCAACTTTATATAACTGGCCGGTAATAAGGACCACTGTAAAAGCCTATTACACCTATTTCAGTGTACATTAATACTTTATTCGCCCATAGTTGAGTAAATTAAGTTTGTATGGAAATCGTGGATTTCAAGTTAGACATTAAAGCTGCTGCAGTGAGACCCAGGTCAAAATAAAATAAATAACTTATACCAAAACCATAACATCGTGTTATCTCAGTTCGGGGCGAACAACTAACAGGTACTAACTTATTTATCATCGGGGGTTAAAAAGGTTTTTGTTCCATAAAAGTGCATAAAGTAAATGGTTCGAAGCGACACGCGACGGTTTAAAAATAAAACCTTTGTTTTGCTGCTTAATAATTCATAATGATAAGCTAATGAGGCTTCCGTCGACTCGGACCGGTAGGTACTCGGACCGCAGTCCCACTCGCCGGAGTAATTTAATTTTATTATTTTTCTTCCGGCGAGTCGGACCACAAACCACGTGACGTAAATTGTACAGTCATCGTCAGAAACAGATCTGACATTAATACGAAATGTTAAGTAGTAGTGCAATGTAATTTTTTTTTTTTTTAAATCAACCTATTTTGTTCCACTGCTGGGCAAAGATCTCCCCCAAAGACTTATCTCTCTCTCGAGCCTCCTCCCACCATCTCCTCTCAAAGGTGTCGATATCGTCCCGCCAACATTTCCTTGGGCGGCCCCGGGACCGCCGCCCGTCAGGAATCCAAGGTGTACTGATGGTCGCCCACCTATCGGGAGGCATAGGGAAGTGGCTGAAATGGGATTGGGCAGGGCATGTTAGCTCCGGCCACTTCACTATAAATTCGAAAAAATATTATTTTATAATTTTTTTTTATAAATGTTATGACTATAAAATTAACTTAAATATAAACTTGCATCCTATAAATGTATTGATGATTTGTACCTTCCTATCCTAGACGTTGCGATAGTGACAGAATTGCCTTCAACCCAGTGTTTCCACTTAAGATTTTGGGTTTGCCCTGAATTCTTTAATGGTTATAATTTATAGTCAAAAATCTCAAATTTTGAAGAGTACCTATTGACTTATGTGAATAAACATCGTTGCTTGTGTTTTCCACGTACCGTAATATTTATAATGTTAGGTTTATCATGTTATTTTATATAATAATGATGACTGGCCTTTCAGCTCCGTAGGTCGTGGGTTCGATTCCCACCGAGAACCAATATTTGTGTGGTGAACGCAGATGTTTGTTCTCTGTCTGGGTGTTATATTGTATTCTAAGTGTAAAAATTCGTATATAAGTATTATATCAGCTATCTAGTTCCCATAGCACAAGCTCTGCTTAATTTGGGGCTAGATAGTATTGTAAGGATTGTACACAATATTTATTTATTTAGAGCCTAGGTCAGATTTATCATATTATTTTTATTAGATTTTAAATAACAAAGACCGTATTATCTGAGTAAAACGAATTAAGACTGATTTTTAATATTGTTTTCTTGTCTACTTCTTTTTAATTTGTTCATTATTTGTAGCATGATATATGTATATTTTAATAACTGTTAATAATTAGATTTTTTAAAATAAATTGTGTCTTCAATCAAAGAGTTTATTCTTTATGTTTACTTTCTACACCTACTTTTTCCTTTGACTGTACTTCATTGCCTTGAACAATGGATTTTTTAGATCATTTCAAAAGTGGTCCGAGTCGCCGGAAGAAAAATAATAAAATTAAATTACTCCGGCGAGTGGGACTGCGGTCCGAGTACCTACCGGTCCGAGTGGACGGAAGCCTCAGCTAATGACTCAGGTGGATGCACCTGGACTAATAACATCGATCATTCTTTGTGCAAACCTGTCTGTAAGGTGGACAGAAAAATCAGTTCATTATCGGTGAAATTACTGGCATGTGAGGCTGAACATATTCATATTCATTTATTTATTGCTTCATGTGTTTTACAGGTCTTAGGGGGTAGTAACGTCCAGAACATGAGCCCCGCTGAGGCATTACAATGGCCATCATTCTGGGATCAAATGTCGTAAGAGCCAACTCATGAGTTGGCTTTTACGACATTTGATCCCAGAAGGGTCGATTTATGTACGCCTCAAGTAGATGGACGCATCGTAGGGCACGTTCCTGTAATACAGGTTCTTACGAACTTACCTCAGTCACCAGTCTTTCACAATGCAGGCATACTTATCTTGGTTTGTATAAGCCATTACCCATTATCATTCATCATAATGCATTGTGAAAGAAAACAAAATCCTTTTTTTCCTGTCGTGCGTGACGTGACCTATGAGGCTTCGCTTTGTTATAAGCGATGGGTACAATTTTTTTTTTGTAAATACATACTTAGAATACAATATCATACCCAGACCAAGAACAAACATCTGTGTTCACCACACAAATGCTGCTACTGAAAGGCCAGTCAAAGGCTTCGTGAAATTTAGTTTGATAATAATTATAGTACCTAATGTTATCGCATTACAAATATATGCAAAGTAAACAGCTAACCTTTCAAATATTTGAGGTGGAAAGGCTGACTGTCGGAAGTAGATTTATTTGCTGATTGCGCTCAACTAATTAGCACACTTCGCTGGATACTGGTCCAAGTTTGAGAAGCTGGCGAGGAACACGGCTATTGAAATACAAAATCATGAATACAGTGTTCCCTCGTATTTCAAACGAAACCAAATTATTTTGTGCGAATCTTAGTTTTTGCAAATTTAATGTTTATTATCGTATACCTTCGTCATTTTATATTAAGAGCAGATTTGAGATAAAGACATCTGAAATATATTTTTTTGTATAACCTTTGCACCTAGTTTTCAAATAAATATATTTTGATTTTGATTTGATTTTAATACTTCCAAATTAGTCCCATAGAAATTTCATCAAACTCGATCCAGTAGTTTGGCCATGAAGTTGCGTTTCAAACTTATCGAGGTCTTGTGTTCGTGGAACACTATTAAAAACATCAATCTAACACGCATCAAAGTTCTTGTTATAAGTAATAAATAAATTATATACTTTTTACACCAACTCCCAATGTTCAGTGAATCACAAAATGCTCCGTTATCAAACGCCCTCCGCAAACAGGGTTCAGGCACGCTGGTATGTTCAACATAATGGACAAAGCCGATGCTAACATTTGCACAGACGCCGGCGAATGCGTCGCTACCATCGAATGACTGTACAGTCAGATGCACTAAGATGTATTCTGCCTTCTGTGCCGTAAGTCCAAGTCAAAGATGTCCACTTTGAAACGTCTTAAAGCAAGGTGAGTCTAGGTGCCAGTTCCAGACTCGTAGGACTTGGATTGGTAGTGAGCAGTTGGAATGAAAGTGTAGCAATTTCCGTTGATTTTTAAGAAAACCGCCATCATTTTATGTAATCCAGTGACAGCTGAATTGTCTATTGACTGACTTGACTAAAAGACTAAAAGCTATTTAATCTAAGTAATATACCTTCATAAAATAGAGAACGACTGGAAGCTTTCAAAATGTGGTGCTAGCAGAGGATGGAGAAAATTAGTTGGACAGAAAAAGTTACGAACAAAGAGGTCATAGAGCGAGTAAAGGAGAAGAGAGTTATACTTGAGACGATACAAAATCGAAGAGGAAAAATGTTTGGACATCTTCTACGATATGACAGCTACATAAAGAACATCATTGAAGGAAAGGTTGAAGGGAAAGGGGAAGAAGAAGGCCAAGAATTAGTTACATGAGCCAGATAAAAGAAAAAGTCGCTGTCATGTCGTATAAGGAAGTCAAGGAGGCCGCATTCGAAAGACTTAATTGGAGAAAACTGCATCAAAACCCCGACAAGAGCTAAGCTCTTAAATTTAAGAAGAAGAATATAAAATATTCTCAGTTGACATTAGCAATATTGTTCCAAAATGGACAGATGCCGTTGCCAATGCCAGAAAAACAAGAAGAAGAAAGAATGTTACTGAAATAAGTTTTTTTCAAGAGCCATCAATCAAACCAGAGGATATTAAACAAGTGTGTCATGTCACACACTGGCACCGAACCTGCTAATTTTATCCACTGACTCACCCACTCACACTAGGGTATAGATGAGTAATGCGTCTAAATATTGCATTCCCTAAATTAAGCTTAACTGTTTTGAGAAATGCAGTTTACTTGCTTTATTAATGGCGCGATTGGTCCTTGGTTGGCCAATACAATGCACCCAGCCAGAGAACAAACATCTAGGTTCACCACTCAAATAATTTGTTCGTGGGGATTGAACCCACGACCTGCGGCACAGATTGCTGAGCTGAGAGGCCAGTCATATAAAAGACTAGCGGCCTGTCCCGGCTTCGCACGGGTGGACATTTATTTTTTAAACACATACCTATGTTACAGCCTATGTTACTCAGGGTGAATATGTGTCACATAGCTTTCCAATGGTGCAAGATTTTTGAATCGGCTTTTGAGCTTATTCATTACAAACATACACACAAAACACTAAAATACAAATCTCTTTATAATATTAGCGTAGAATACTCAATACTCAATACATTTATTGCTTTACACATGGTTTAGTTTGTACATACATAGTTTTTAGGTGTAAGTAGGTATCACATGGACCCTGCATAGGGTATAGCAAACATGGAGGCAGGCCGAGGTTTTTTAAGGTACATACAAATAGAAGCAGGAGATATTAAATAAACATTACTTACATATTTCTAAAAGCAAGGCTATGAAGTCAGTTATTTTTGTAAAAACAAATTTAAAATAATTATTTCGGGTGAAATGTCTAAAACAGCGGGAGAAGCCATTTTCCGCAGAAAGCGAATACCCATCGAAAACTCACTGCCATAGTGCTATCTGCAAATACGGTGGCCGATAAATGATGGCCGTTTTACCGGTAAAATGTTTTAAAATATTTTGCTAAAAAATAATAAGTATAAGATGAAAGCGGTACTTTGTGTGTATTTGCTCATAAGGTATTTTGGTTCCAATAGTACAAGTTCTGCTTAATTTGGGGCTTAATTTGGGGCTTGTGTGGATTGTATACAATATTTATTTAATTTATATTCATATGCGAGTGCCTGAGGATGCAACGAGACGTCGTCGGGTACGGCCGAAAAGACGTTGGTGAGACGATCTTGAAGTTCTGGAGAAGGATTGGTGGGAAGTCGCAAACGGTCGTAATGGTTGGAGGGTATTGGGGGAGACCTTTGCCCATCAGTGGGACAGTACAGGTTAACAAAAAAAAAAGATTTATTATTTACTAATTAAAACGGTTACACACCAATTACATTAATTAAAAATAATAGACGAGTATAAGAAAGTCAACAGCAAAACCAATACAATTTCCAATTAATTAAAATAAAAAAAAAAAACAGTCTGACTCTATCTTGGTCCATCCATCCGCAAGATGTAAGTTTATGGCGGACGCCGTTTTGTAGAGAACTGTAGCCTCAGCTCCAAACCTCCAATATTGTTCAGTGATTCGGCAGAAATTGGCACCTTCGTTCGCACGGACTGGCATTGTAGGTGCAAGCGATTTTTCCTTATTGTTTTGTGTACATTGCCGCTTTTTGCAGACCATTTGTATCGATTCATGATAACGGGAACTCTGCCATCTCATTCTGAAGCAATCAGTGCTTTTTATATAAATAAAGTCGCAACACATAGTCTTGAGTCTACATTAGTTGTAGGTTGGTAAGTATGGAGTAGTACTTAGTAGTATAAATACAAGTGGATAATATCTAAGCGTGCTCCACCTTAGGCTGCATTTTCACTTTCTATCAGGTGTGATGGCAGTCAAACGTTTAGCTATCAACAATAAAACAAAATTGTGTTTTATCTATTACCTATATTAATATTATAACGAGGAAAGATTTGTATTTTATTATGTTTGTAATGAATAAACTCAAAAACTAAAGTTCTGAATTCAAAAATTATTTCACCATTGGAAAGCTACATTCACCCTGAGTAACATAAGCAATATTTATGTGTTTAAAAAATAAATGTCTACTCGTGAGAAGCCGGGACAGGCCGCTAGTACATGAATAAAAATGTAGTTACTGTATGCCTCAAACTTTACTTTTTGCGTTTATAAACTTGTTTCAGCTGCACCTAAATGGACTCTTCACAATAAATCTCTCAATACAAGCAGAGTGACCAAGAAGAAACCAAATATAAGTCGAATAGCACAGTTTAATTCAAGTTGAACTGAGCAACTTAATGCCGAGCTAGACGTATTAGCAATGTTATTGCTTTGCATGTACAGTCAGCAGCACAATAATGTATACCTACGCCTTCACAGCTCTGTTGGTAGCTACTCTGCCTTCAGCGCAGGAGGGCGTATGGGTTCGATCCCCACCGAAAACAAATATTTGAGTGGTGAACATAGATGTTTGTTCTCTGTCTATATAGGTATCTGGAAGAGATCACTTTTAGATCGCCCTGTGTACCTCTAGGTTTTTTATATTCTTGTTTTGCTATTTGTCATCTTTTATTTTGGTGTACAATAAAGTTTTATTTTATTCTATAGGTACTTATTGTTTAATAAGTGTGTATTAACAAAAAAAGTATATGATGTATTGTATATATGTATATATCACAACCATCTGGTTCCCATCGTACAAGCTTTGCTTAGTTTGGGGCTAGATGGTGTTTTGTTGATTGTTCACAGTATTTATTAACACAATTCGTCGCTTTCAAGGTTTAGTGTGGCTGAATTGAAACATGAAATTTTACAGGAAAAAAAAACAATTATCATGAAATTCAGTTGATAAGTTCATTAATATGTTCCGCATCGCCCTGTATGTCCATTGTGGTGCAATTATCTTGAAAGTTACGAGTACGAATTGTATACATTCTTGTGCTGACTGTACCTGTAATTTCTCAGCAGCTATTATATACATACCTACATGTAACTGGGCGTAATATACAAAGTACAGGCCCAACTAGCCGCCAGGGCTGGTGCCCACTGGCTAAACAATTCTCCTGTGACCGCCGGCGTTGGCAGCCCTGCCAAGCTTGCAACTCTTTCACTACCAAACCATCCTAACCGCCACCAAACTGTTTATCATCGCATATTCAACCTTATTGTCTAGGAAATACGGTGCACGGTCAGTGAGGGTAGTTGGCAAAGTTAGTTACATTCAAAACTGGACAGTGTTAATAGTAACAGTTCTTCGTTTGAATTGTTATCATACATTATTGCGAAGTTTTTGTATTACAGCCAAATTGTTCTGGAGTTAGGGAGTGTTTTAATGTGTTTGGTGGCTTTATGGATTTAGTGAACTGTATTTTGTTCGTTTCACGTGAAAGTTCGTTTACAATTTCTTGTTATGTGCATAATCACGGTAAAAATGCACTTCTGCTAAAAATAGCTTTGTCAAAATCTTTAGCGTGCATCTAGGCTTGACTATCTGACAGCTCAGCTCGTAGTAGCCTTCGTAGTTCTACCTTCTGCGCTGGAGGGCGTGGGTTCGATCCCCACCGAGAACATTATGCTTGTTCTCTGTCTGAGTGATATATGCTTAGAGCATGTATTTACAAAAAAAATACACAAATATTATATCAGCTATCTGGTTCCCATAGTATAAGCTCTGCTTAGTTTGGGGCTAATTAGTGTTGGGTTGGTTATCCACAATATTGATTTAATATTTATCTAGTGACATTATCGCAATGTTTTTAAATGTTCTAAGAGTTATGCAGAGTGTCGAACCCATAACACGGAGATAGCACATCTCTCAACCAATTAATTGATTACTATGATACACTAGGTAAGTAGGAAGCAGCCTTTAGCTTAAAAAAACAGCCACAGTAACACAATGGACGGCGTTATCACTAACAGCAGTCTCTACCAGGCATTTATTAAGACTACCTAATAAATGTACTGCCCTATGACTACCTAATACTGGGACTGTTTATTTTTAAGCTAAAAACTGTGTCATACGTCTTCTAAGACGTAATAGTATTCACTCTTAAAATGAAATAGGTCAACTTTAAAGTACTAAGAAATTGAGGCTATCTATCGCAGTGGTACCAACTGCAGCCAAATCTCTTCTCTAAAAGACCTCTATTTCACCTAAATTTCTTTCAAACACCTCCTATGCATCAACTTTAGCTCCACCTTGTGATCTGTACTAACCTATGGCCGTTTGTAGTGTACGATACGATTTTGTGATAACATTCATCAAAAATCGGAGGCAAAATCGTTTATATAACTTTTGAAACTATCATGGTTTTTAACACTATTTTTATGAAACAACGGGATATTTATCATGATTAAATTTTGTTCAGTTCAACCGTGATCATGGTGCCGAAATATCGGAACTCAACTCAACAAAATTTAATCATGGTAATATCCCGTTGTTTCATAAAAATAAAATCGTTTATATAGTTGTATTATAAGGATAAAAGTAAAAAAAGCGGCCAAGTGCGAGTCGGACTCGCCCATGAAGGGTTCCGTAGCAGTAAGTAATATAATATAGAAGTTCTAGTAGTTCGTCGAAAGGTAGGTACATTGCGGTTTACGATTAATGACGTATTCAAAAAAACTACTTACTAGATCTCGTTCAAACCAAATATCGTTGGAAGTTTACATAGTAATGTATATATATTTTTTTTGGTTTTATCATTCTCTTATTTTAGAAGTTAGAGGGGGGGGGCAACATTTTACCACTTTGGAAGTGTCATTCACAGAAGTGTGTATGGGTTTGATGAAAAAAAAATTGGGGTTTAGTTTCAAGTATTGTTTTTTTTTCTTCTTTACAAATCTTAATGTGATTTTGTGGCATTCGAATTTATCAGCAGTGGTAGACACAGTAACCACCATGCCACACTGTTACGCCATAAAAACTAATGACAATTGTGGTATAAATATTGCACATCGGCTAATTTCGGCTTCATAGAGCGTAGTGTGCGTCAGAAAGAGATAGCGCTCTATATACGAAAGCAATAAGCCGATGTGCAATATTGCCTACATCCGTAATTAGAATGTCTTACGGTCGTGTAGTATAAAACACAAGTCTTGCGGCGAACCAGCAAGCTTCTAGATCCGCACCCATCAATCCACAACTGCCGCAATGAATGGACACGCTGTGCATTACCACCCGTCACTACTGCACCCATATTCTGCACCTTGAACCTACAGGGGAAAAGACTACATTGCCAGAACAGGTAAGTTGGTTCCGCCGCGGTTAGAAATTGATTGTAGACTTCTTTATTGGGTTTAATGAAAGAATTGATAGTAGGACCGAGTTGGGGTGAATTTCCTTCTATTATAATAAGGAACGTGTGATTTAAGAAGCTGGGATTTATTTTAAAAAAATATCGTTTTTGAACTAAAACTTTTACTTTTTACTTTTTACTTTTACTTTTTGTGAGTGCTGTCAAAATCCTTAGGCGAAACGTCACAAACACAGTTTATTACACTGGTGAGCAGTCAAACAGACTCAAAACCAGATCCAGAGACAGAGCCAGACAGAGCTTGTAGTCTACTGATGTAAAAAACTCTGGTGATCAGACAGTGAGTAGGGTCACGTCAGCCGTTTGACTACATTCCCTATTTTGATCTAATTTATTCCAGAATCTAAAGGATTCTGTCGTTTTATGTGGGAAAATTTACTCTTCCATGACCATCAATATTTCAGCCGTAGTTGTACCTCCCCCAAAGAGAGGGACTAGACTACTTCTATGGGGATTCTAGAAGGACAAACCTTGCAATTTATTTGCAAGAGTGATCCTTATCAGCGATAAAATCCATTGGTTCAATAATACATCAGGGCGTTTTTTTTAACCATTTGGGTCCATTAGCATTAAAAGTTTAAGATTTGTGAAAAAAAAAAAACTAAAATGTATGTAGTTATTTTTTGACGTGATAACGTCTTATAATTCGACAGAGCCGGCTGCACGCATGAAAAAACCTGACTCATGCGGCGTTACCTCGCTCTGAGGCGTTCCATTAAAGGCTTGAAGTGCAAGTGAGAGCGAGTAACGAGCGACAAAGAGGCACAATCGGCCTCCGCGTTCGGCAGTGTTGGACATCTGTGTATTTTCTTATGACGTTGCCACGTCCAACTATCGTCAGTAAACCGACTTTACAGACAACCGATTTTTCTTATAAATCGGGGGCATGACTCCTTTCACGACTTTTCTCTAACTCTCGTGGTTTCGGACTTGGCCATCGACGCCCTTCTCAAAAAACCATCCTGTATACATATTTTATTAGTATTATGTCAGATATCTGACAAGCTCTGCTTAGTTTGGGGCTATATAGTGGTGTGGATTTTCAAAAAGGTAAGTACCAAAGAACTGGATTTAATGTAATAACATTGTGGTTGTTACCACTTGAAGGTTTGAAGTGGTTGATAAGATATTTAATACAAAACCAGCTTATGTCAGGCCTTTTGAACTTTTAAGGGTGCTTGTCTCCAGTAGCGGAAAGGCCACTTACAAATATTTTCATATCCCTTCTTATTATTCCCTGCGTTCCCGAAGAAAATTACCCTTTCCATGACAAATAATAAAAAAGGGAATCAGCTAAAAAATCGCAGTCTTAGCCCTCGTTCGCTTGATAAAATCAATTCAATTTTGGAGCCTGTACCTGTCATGCCGACCTCTGACGGCGCGTGCCTTGAATGATAAACTGACGGGCGCAGTGCATGGAGACCAGCAAGACCATTTTAAAACATTGGGAGACATTTTGGATCTGTAAAAATAAGAAAAATTAAATAGGTATCTTCAGGTGAGCGTGCTACGCCATCAACCGCACCATCACTTAAGGCCTGCGCACACCTAGTTCGCTGGCGGTAGCGATCAGTGAAACGCTGTCAAATATCGCTGTCAAATCTCAAATCTGACAGCGATATTTTTGACAGCGTTTCACTGATCGCTACCGCCAGCGAACTAGGTGTGCGCAGGCCTTTACCATGAGGTGAAATTGCGGTCAAACGTTTAACCTAAAAATTTTATAACAAAGAAAACTTCATATTTATCTCATGACACTTAAATAAACAAAACTTAAAAAAAAAACTAACTAACTATATAACTATCCTTTCACCGCACTTCGAAAGAACCAGTGATACGATGAGAAGAGGAACAAACAAAGCAAGAGCAAGAAAGAAAACCTGATGTGTCCAATCCGAAACGTTTCCTAACATTTGGAAATACTCATAAAGGGGTGGTTTTCCATATTTGGTCTTCCATTTAATAGTTTTTCAACTAGTTCAACTAGTTTTACAAAGCCGAGTTTCTATTCACTATCTCACGTCTAATAAGTCAACATTCAGCCTTGTTGCAATCCTTCCTTGTTTCAATTAGTTTTTTATTGCAATCGAAGCTCAAAATGTCAACGTCAAAACTGACAGAAGTGGCAAAAACAAAAAAAATACTGCAATCAAAACCTATATTTATTGCAACAAAAGACACAATACCGCCCACTGGAGATAAACACGAGTATATTAAAAAAATATAATATCTCAAGAAATAAAATTAGCCTACTGGTTTATCTGAGCTATATAATTGAGATTCGGTGTAGCTCTTTGATTCCGCTGACTGATCACGGCGAACGTTCCTCATCGCGTAACAGGTAGAGTTAGCAAAGCTTGTCTATTTATTTTGTAGCATATTGTTTTGACTTGCCTCTAACTACCCTTAATAAGACTCATGGATATTATGTGTTTTGCAAGTAGATCGGTAAAACTGAAGTAACATGGTAGTTATTCTCGTCATTGAGGACATCCTTAGAAGATGGTTCTTCTACGGATTCCTTCAATGGTTCTTAGAGTAATAAACTACTAGAGTCTGTTCAGAAAGAGAACCGTCGTGGCCAAATTGTGAACTAACGTTTCGATTTTTATATGGCAGCTCATCCCTTTCTTTCTGGCAGCATTTTGCATCATAAAAATTAAATAAAGGAATAGTACACTAGTTGTGATAGAATCAAAACGCAACAGACGCGCTATTGTATGCCCACTAAACAAAAAAGGTGATTAAGCACAGCTGCGCCCTCATATCCCACGACGGTTCTCTTTCTGAACAGACTCTACTAACTTCTGTTATAGTACTAATTCTACGAGTTAAGTAACTGACCTTAGTAGGTTATACATAACTCTTAGAATTAGTAAGTTAAATTTGTGATTGACAGGTTATTATGTAGTTGGAAAAATCAACAGTCATTGGTCGGAGAACCAACAACCGCTGAGAAATAATGGTGACTACATAACGAAAAACGTAATGTCTAAGATTGCGGGTCAGGTAGATCGAGAGGGCTCAAAATCGTTCTTCCTGGGTATACCTACCTGGGTTCCCGGGAGGCCTACATCCAATATTTGATTTCTTCAGGCTGATTATACTGTTAATGATGATGGTTGCATTCAACTGTGTTAAGGTAAATTTGTAACCCAATATACTTAGGATGGAGAGGGCTTAGAATCATTATTTCTGGGTATAGGGGCGGCCTATATAGACTTCTTCAGGCTAATGATTATGTCTATCAACTGTGTTAAGATAAATTTGTAACACAAGACGTTCAGTGACTTCTGCCAGCAGCGCCCGTTCTACAAGCTTTGTTAAAAGTTTAACATTCAATTCATTTAAGTCACGTCACGTATTGAATTTTCGAGTATTCAGAATCGTGTTTTATCTCGTTCGACTTTGATTTGCGAATGTGAATTTGATAAAAGACTGATATTTTAATGGGGAAGGTAAAAAAAGTTATAATTTGATTGGAACAGTATATATATTGTCTCTGCCTCTGGTTTTGAGCCTGTGTGAGTGCTCACCAGTGCATTATACTGTGTGTGTGACGTTTTGACGTAGGATTTATTTAGTCAACACTCACACAGACTCGAAACCGGAACCAGAGACAGAGCCAGATAGAGCTCATGGTAGGCCTTCAGATGGTAAGCTTGCAATCGTACCTTGTCAAAGAAAAGTTTTGGTTTTTGTTGCAATCAAAGCTCATAATTAATTTCAAAACGACTTGGTTTTGATTGCAACAAAAGATACGTAATCACCGCAATAGGTATATCTACTAGTATATACCTTGTCTTAGATCATTTCTTGGTTTTTCTGTCTGAGTGTTATACTTACTTATTGCATTCTTAGTATGCATTTACAAAAAAATGTATGTAACTATTATATCAGCTATCTGGTTCCCATAGTACAAGCTCTGCTTAGTTTGGGGCTATATAGTGTTGTGTGGACTGTCTATATCTTTTTTTTTCTATTATTATAACAGCATAATTGACTACAACACAGCTTCCAACCTTCAAATCTGGAATTAAGGTGTAAACATAAATTATCCAATCAAGCGACCGTTAGTCGCCGCTAGGTGGCGCCGACGATCATTAGATGGTCTGTGCCCAAGGCAAGTGCTTTCACAAGTTGATGCTACTGGGTCTTGTGTGTTGTACTGTGTACATCGATGGATTTTATCTTATTAGCTGATGTGTGCAGCTTTGCTTGCGTTGGCGAAGTTATGTGATAACAAACTCAAAAAAAGCAGCCAAGTGTGAGTCGGACTCGCCCATGAAGGGTTCCGTAGCATGAAGTAACATAATATAAAGGTTCTTGTAGTTCGTCGAAAGGTAAATTGCGGTTTACGATTTATGACGTATAAAAAAAAAACTACTGGCTAGATTTCGTTCAAACCAAATATCGTTGAAAGTTTGCATAGTAATGTACAACATACTTTTTTCCACTTTGGAAGCGTCTCTCGCACAAACTATTCAGTTTAGAAAAAAAAACGATTTAAGAAACCTCTACATCATTTTTAAAGACCTATTCATAGATATCCCACACGTATGGGTCCGATGAAAAAAAATTTTTTGAGTTTCAGTTTCAAGTATGGGGACCCCCAAAATTTATAGTTTTTTATATATTTTTGTGTAAAAATCTTAATGCGGTTTACAGAATACATCTACTCGCCAAGTTTCATCAGTCTAGCTCTTACAGTTTCGGAGAAAAATGGCTGTGACATACGGACGGACAGACAGACAGACATGACGAATCTATAAGGGTTCCGTTTTTGCCATTTGGCTACGGAACCCTAAAAACAACCAACAAAACAAAGAGAACCTTCTTTTATTTTGAAGTCGGTTAAAAACTCGTACCAATCCGGCAATGCACAACACACAATTCGATATAACCGCGCACGCGAGCCATGTAGGGCACGCGACGCCCGTTAGCCTGTCACCGCACTTTAAGGGCCAGCCTGCACGGGTCACCCTCTTTTTGCCACAGAGCGCAATTATAACTATTAAGGAAAATTGTTAAGAATTATATGAATTGTTTCTACTGTTCCTCAATTAGATGCGGTGATTTCGAACTAATGGATAACGGGACTGATGCTTTGCTATTAATTTTGATTTTATAATTACTTCGCTGATGGCAAGTTTATCATGCGCACTTGATGTGCGGGCAGGTTTTTCCGCAAGTAGGCCACTGGTGGGCCCTTTTTGCGTGACCCTTGACACGTGTTGCTCGAACTTTTTAGGTTCTACAACACGCCGGTTTCCTCACGATGTTTTCCTTCACCGTTTTAAGAGTATCTACTGGCATAGTGCACATACATTTTTCGACAGAAAAACTCATTGGTACACGAGTGGATTTGAACCCACGACCTTCGGATCGGAAGGCGGGGCCACTACCACTAGACCACCAGTGCTCAATTAGTTCGCTGATGACTGCCATTTGGATATTGTTTATGATTATTACACAAACAGTATTTGTAATTGGAATAAACATTTATAAATCTTTGGAATGTAAGGTTAAATTTTTCCAAGAACTAACGAAAAAGCTGAAGGAAGGCGACGTCTTTTTGGCATATATATTTTATCTACCATTATCTATTGTAAACGTCTACTACACCTGTGTAGATAGATAAATAATTAATTTGTCTAGAATATAATTACACACGAAACAAAAACAAGGAAAATATAATAAAATAAAAAAAAAAGGCCAAGTGCAAGTCGGACTCGCCCATGAAGGGTTCCGTAGCAGTAAGTAATATAGGTAATACAAAAGTTCTAGTAGTTCGTCAAAAGGTACATTGCAGTTTATTTAAAAAAAACTACAGATCTCATAACTCAGTAATTGTACATCATATATTTTTATTAGTTTTATCTTTCTCTTATTTTAGAAGTTAGAGGGGGGGACACACACATTTTATCACTTTGGAAGTGTCTCTCGCGCAAACTATTTAGTTTAGAAAAAAACAATATTAGAAACCTCAACATCATTTTTGAAGACCTATTCATAGATACCTAATACCATGGGTTTGATGAAAAATAATTTTTTTTGAGTTTTTGTTTCAAGTAGGTATAGACAATTTTTTGTTTTTTTTTCTACTTTTGTGTAAAATTCTTAATGCGGTTCACAGAATACATCTACTCGCCAAGTTTCATCAGTCTAGCTCTTATAGTTTCGGAGAAAAATGGCTGTGACATACGGACGGACAGACAGACTGACAGACATGACGAATCTATATGGGTTCCGTTTTTGCCATTTGGCTCCGGAACCCTAAAAAGAACAACACTTCACACTTTGCACTTCATTGTAGTCTAGATTAGGCAAGCTTTGTTTAGTTTGGGGCTTAGATATTAATTTTTTAAATTATTATTATAGCCTTTTTATTTATCCAAAGAATGAAGTACATTTTCACATAATAATGCATTTATTTTGTTTTTTATTATCTCCTTTATTTTTTCACATAGTAGGAGATATTTTTTTTTATTATCTCCTATTAATATTGGCTTTAACCAGTAGCCAATATTAATTAATATATTGATGTACCTATGTTATTTCCAGTGTATAAATTAGGGTTGACTAAAATGACTAATGCAGAAGTGATTGAACTCAATCTCTTTTGTTTGGGAAGGAAGAAGTCGTGAGGAGAAAGTCCTCTTTTACAAATAGCTATACAATGCAACGTAAACTTGTCATCATTCTCGTACATTCTCATTAGCTTTGGGTATTCGGGGCGCGATGCTGAAACGTCAGCGAATTAGCGACCGAATAACCCACGTGTTTACAAACACGTAGGTACCGTTGTTATTCGGTTTCCTCTTTCGGCCATGTTTACGGCAAAAAATATGATTCTGAGTCAGTTATCCAACATTTTGTAAGACTGCCGATGTTCAAATGTGCGTGAACATAGGAATAGGAATAAATCATTGTATAACTATGTAATTATATATGTATGTATGTATGTTGTCGGGGAATAAAGGTTCCTGAATGGCGACCACGAACCGAAAGGCGAAACGTAGGGCGACCATCCACCAGATGGGCTGACGGAAACGTTTAGGGCAACCTGTGTCCAGCAGGGGACTTCTTCAGGCTGATGATGATGATGCTAATTATAACTATGTACATAAAGAATGGATATACAAAAATTCATAAGAGTATATTTTAATAGTAGTAGAGCTCCTTGTAAATAGCTAGTCCGAGGAAGTACTACCACCATGCTTATTTCGGCCGTGATGCAGCTCTGTTTCGGTTTGAAGAGTGTATAGTTTTTTACTTTTATCCCCGTTAATCTGTAGTCTTCTTCAATTAAACAAAGTTTTCCAAAAATAAAGACCAATATGAAAGCGAACGACATTTATTTCAGGGTGTAATTATAGTCTCATCGATCATAAAATGGTAACTTTAGTTTGTATTAAAATCGCACCACCTTAAAGTAAACCTACCTTGAAAGTAACAAACAAAAGCAAAATTTTCCACAGCCCGTGGAAAATTACAAGGCTTTTGAGGCTCGTTGGTATATTTACATGCATTTTACTCCATTTAATGCTGCGAATGGCTGATGAGCAAAGCCCCGGGCAAAGCCATGTCCATTAGCTGGTGCTCAACAATTCCCTTTGCATAAATATTCTTTTGAAAGAGGTAGTTTTTATTCGCGCTGCAGTCAAATGCAGCTGAGCAACTTTGATTTGTATAAAGCTTTAAATAAATAAATATTATCGACCATCCACAAAACACTAATGTAGCCCAAAATAATAATAATAAAAATATATTTTTACTTCAGGCATTTAAAAAACCCATAAATTATAAATAGTAAGCAGAGCTCTGCTATATAGGAACCAGATAGCTGATTATAGTATACAATATAACAGCCAGTCAGAGAACAAACATCTGTGTTCACCAAATAAATATTTTGTTCTCGGTGGGGATCGAACCCACGACTTACAGCGCAGAAAACAGAGCAAGTATCAACTAGGCCGGTTAAAAAAGTATCTACACAGTATATAAAAATAAGTTACGAAAATAGAAGGCATATCTACATCTTGAAGCGGAACGTGTGCTGTCTTTGAAACTTTTAATTTTGTATTGCCTATGTCTCACTAAGAGTGGCACCACACTAAAACTTCACTGCCATTTTTGTTTTGTAAAAGGATCATACAAAAAACCGATAGGAACCAAGCCGTAGTTTGTTGCCTGTTCTTCTAGGATTGGTCGCGTGGAACTGGCACCTAGACTCACATAGCTCTAAAACGTTACAAAGTGTAATCTAGACGAACGAATCAAGATCCCAGAATGTAATGAAATTTATTATTTTGTGAATTTAAAAAATTAAAATAAATGAAAAGTAATAAACTGTATATTTTTTTTTCATTTGTTGGATGTATTGTTTTAACCTTAGTGTATGTTTTTATGACTTTGTAATTTTTAAATGTACCTACATGTGCAGGTAGTTATAAGCACTAAGTGGTTTGACCACCTAAGTTGCTAAGCTGCTTCTCTCCAACTACATTATGGAAAAGCTCTCTCATCTTTGTAGACATAATTATTGTAAAAGTATGAATAATTAAATAATATACAATGGAGTTTATTGAGTTAGCTTACAGCAAAGATAGAAAATCTCAAGGTCTCTAACCATCTGTAGGCCTACCACAAGCTCTGTCTGGTTCTATCTCTGGTTCTGGTTTGGAGTTGTATGCGACGTTTCGACGTAGGATATAATTTAGTGTCACTCACTCGAGATTTTCAATCTTTGCTTTGTTAGGTGAACTGTGTAAGGTTTGTGTAGAGCCAGACAGAGCTTGTGGTAGGCCTACTGGTCAGGCCTTTCAGCGCAGTTGTTAGTAGCCCTGCCTCTGCGCCGTAGGTCGTGTGTTTGATCCCTACCGAGAACAAATATTTGTGTGGTGAACACAGATGTTTGTTCTCTGTCTGGGTGTTATATTGTATTCTCAGTATGTATTTACAAAAAAATAGGTATTTATAAGTAAATATAATATTCAGCTATCTGGTTCCCATAGTACAAGCTCTGCTTAGTTTGGGGCCAGATAGTGTTGTGTGGATTGTCCACAATATTAATTAATTTATTTATTTATCGCGACTCCGTACTGTGGCCGAGCTTGCTTTACCGCAAACCAAAACTATAAATAAACTAATGATATAATTTATATTCATTTACACACAAAGAAATTGTTTACTTTAAAATGTTCACAAGGTTTGCATCAAATCTTTCGAAGTGTAGGTTCGTAATCTAGAATAGACTAAAAATCGGTTGTCTGTAAAGTCAGTTTACTGACGATAGTTGAACGTGACAACGTCGTACAGCTGTCCACGCGGACGCATCGCTCACTCAAGTAGGAGAGAGACAGATGTCGAACGCTGCTGAACGCGGAGGCCGTGCGTGCCTCTTTGTCGCTCGTTCCGCGCTCTCGCTTGCACTTCAAGCCTTAAATGGAACGCCTCAGAGCGAGGTAACGCCGCCGAGTCATGTTTTTTCGTGCATGCAGCCGGATCCATCGAATTAAAAGAAGTTCTCATGTCAAAAGCAGCTATGCAAATTACGTTGCCTTCACTGGAGTGACCCAGCTGTCCTATTTCGTTACGCCTAGCCTGGTGGGGCTTTAAAATGGAAAACGAATTTAAAAAATATCTCTGCTAATGTTGCTGCTTTGTTTCCAATTTCCGTTTGTGAGCTAATGTTTATTTTAAATTCTATATTGTTTTATTATTTGAGAGTTATGCTTCAAAGTCTATAACGTAGTGTTTTTATTCTTTTGGTCTTTCACACTGGCGCTATACACCACTATTTTGTAATTACCAAAAAAAAATATGCCTAAATAACCACAATTTTTAGTCAAATATTAAGAAATGATTTCATAAACGCTAAATACCAAGCGGAACCGAACAGCGTAAATTTGTTTCTCTCTAGTAACGACGTAACTAATATGTCCATAATTTTAAGCAGAATTTCTGAAAATTTTAACATTTAATAACTTTGTCATTTTATCGAAACTAAAAATTCTGATTGCACATTCATAATGTTCTACCCCTACTACATTACTTACTTACTTACTATTTTTGGTAGTTACAAAATAGTGGTGTATAGAGATAAAAATTAAGACTTAGGCCTAAAAAAGAGATATATAGAGATGAATTGATGTGTCTGACGATATAAATTTATCTGTAGATTGAAATATTAGTCCTAAATTGAGTGCTGCGAAGGGTTAAATGTACCTAATCGAAAGCCTTACAAAGTAAAGTTGACAAAAATAAACCGGGACCGATAGCAAAAAAGGCAGCGGCGAGCTCGCTCAGGAAGCGGTCAGCGGCCACCGCCGAATTTATTTGCCGTCCGTACCCATTAAACTGCGACTTTAGCTCTTACCCCTTAAGGTTAAGGTCTAGTTTCGAGTGTGTTTTTGAAAGATAGTGTTCTTTCCCCCGCGTGAAGTATGGCGTTAGGAAGTACAGGTTGTTAAGATAAGAATGTCGATTCTATATCCGTTTTTTTGCGGACGCTACTCGTCGGGCTACACCTCATCACAATAACATGCTTCAGCAATGAATAAGTTGGTTAGAAACAAGTAAGAAAATAAAGCAAACTTTTTTATTGGACCAACACACATTATGATGACTGGCCTCTAGCTCAGTTGGTAGTAGCTCTGCCTTCTGCGCCGTAGGTCGTGGGTTCGATCCCCACCGAGAACAAATATTTGTGTGGTGAATATAAATGTTTGTTCTCTGTCTGGGTGTTATATTGTATTCTAAGTATGTATTTACAAAAAAAAAATGTATTCAAGTATTATATCAGCTATCTGGTTTTCATATTACAAGCTCTGCTTAGTTTGGGGCTGGGTAGTGTTGTGTGAATTGTCCACAATATTTATTTATTTATTTATTTATTATACAAATTAGTTTAAAAAACACTTAAAACTAATTTATAAAAAAAAATACTAAACTAGCAAATAATGAGGTATATTCGGTTGTAACTAATAAAATAATAACAAAAAAACCAAGTGTCCAAGAAAAACCAGTGGTACGAAAAACGCATTAAGTTGGAATAACGCAACATGCATCACATGTACAGTTGCGTTGGTCCAAGTACAGTCAGGCGCATCATTATGTGGGCGAGTGTTCTCTGCCGATGAAGGATCGTTCGCTAATCCGAAGTTATTTAATCGAAATTTGAATAATGCTGTTGACTGACGCGGCTGCCGGCGGAAATATTGCGCCGTCATGCTTTCTAGAGCAGGAGCTGGAGGTCTGTTTGTATTAGCGTTTACTGAATAAATGAAGTTAAGGGGCCGAACGCCGTTTATGGTCTTCTCACCTTAAGAGGCCGGTGGAGGGCGAATTTTCATACAAACGTAATACCAAAATTATTACTAGTTTAGGCAGATTTTCACTATATTATTGTAATAACTGTATTTGTATAGTATTTATCTAGGTTCCTGAACAGTTTTTATTTTAAATTACTTACCTCAAATGAAATTAACGCCAATCACATTTTGCAATGAAAAAAATGTGTAAATACATTTTATTTCATTAAGTTCATTTAAACTTTGACTTTGCAATGAAAAAAATAAAATGAAATGATAATTCGCTTGAAGTATGGTCAATTTTGAAAAACTTCGTATTAATAATAATGTTATTACCACATACTTCGTCGGAGAGCGAAATGCAAAGTTTAATGTTAAATTGCTAACATAGAGCAAAAGTAAAGAAAAATTTAAAAACAATAAACTACAAAGACAATTAAAAAAATATTAGAAATTTAAAGACAATTTAGGTATACAGACCACACAGCAAGCAAACAAAGCAGGTTGACGGCTGTCTGCCCCTTAACTCCCTTAAGAGAGGTGTCGATTGCAGTCGAGCCCTCGCACTATTCTGAACGTTTCAATAGGCAACTAATTTTACACTTGCGTTGACTTTCAAAGGCTTTGAATTTTGATATTGACGCCCGGAGCCACGTGGGTGTAATAGGATTGCTCACTCGTTTCTTTTGTTGAGTGTACATTATTGGAATAAGCTTATTTATGGTTATTACGGTTTACTGAGCTGAGGAAATTGGACCCCTGTTGCCTAGTGGGGGGATCGCTATGTACCATCAACATTGTCGACGGATATTCCATTTCGAATTGATTTTTTGATTTTTCAAGATTTTGTTCCTACTTTAATTTTTATTAATAAATCAAACAGTTGTCTGATTATTATTATTAATAAACAACACAAAATAAAGATTCTTGCCATGATAATATGTACCTAGTTTACTACAGATATTATTTTCAGTTTTTGCAAAAATCAACAGAATGTTGATGTGAGAGACAATGTGTGTGTGTATGTGTATGTATCTTGGGTATGTATTTATGTATTCTTAGTTATCTGGTTTCCAATAGTAGGTACGTTTTGTTTAGGGATAGATTGCATGAAAGATGCGTCCTCAGTACCTATATAATAATACCTATGTATTATACGAATCATCGATGTGTGTGTGATTCGTATAATACATAGGTAGTATCGATATTATAATACCGATATCGATGTGTGCATCGCGACGTAACCAGTGAGGAGAAAAACATTGTAATTCAGTCCAAGTCCAACTGTGGACTGCGCAGGCTGATGATGATGCGTTTTACAAGGTTTACAATTTTAGCAATATCAGGAATTTACTTTTGTACATCGCCGTTTTTTTCTGTTTATCGTAAATTCTCTCCATCAAATATTGCCTGGGACTCTTCCTCTTAGCGATAAGGCCGCCCATCGTTCCTATATTTGCAACGTTTCTTATTATAAGTATTTTTTATACAACCAGCTGATGGAACAAGCAAATGGACCACCTGATGTTAAGTTGCAACCATCGCCTATAACAAAGCAATGCCTCGTACGTCACGCATGTCATAAAGTCATTTTGTATTTATTATTATTATTATTATGTCATTTATTTCAGATATTTATGAAGTATTGATATATCTATGATGAATAGACCAAAGCAGTAGTCAATACTAAGTAATAAGTACCTTCTAAGGCTCGGGCTACACCTCAACTATTTCACTTAGAGGCATTAGGCAACATCAATGAGTTGCAAATACGTTGGCTCGTAGTTCCTAACTCGCCTCCTTTGAGAGTCGTGAGCTATTGAGAAATTGGGATCTTGGTTTTAGTTGCTGCAGGTACGGTATGGAAACGGTATCAAAACGTTGCTTTGCGTGATGGTAACGATATTAAAAAAGGTTAGTTTCCTTTTAAAAGTGAAAAGTCATAAGTAATTTATTGATAATCATTATTATAAGTCAACATAAGAAATAGAAACTTTAAAACAGAGGTACTACAGAAGAATCTCATAAATCTCACACTTACGCAGGGGTTGAGAGGGTTAATTATTCAGATATGGATCAAATATAATGTAAAAAAAACTACTAAGTAGTATAAAAGAGGAATAATTTTAAATATTTTCGTTTAATATTAATGAAATTTCGATGATTATTTATACAGGCCATTCTCGAAAACTTGCAGTATATTTTTTTCGGCTGTTTTCTCGTGGTTCTACTATTTTTTCCTACTAGTAAGGCCACGAGGGATGCTCATCGCCCTACTATAAAAGAAAAACTATGGAACCAACACTGAAGTTAATATCGTTTTAATATCTTCCTCAGTATAACCACCAAGTTTTACTCAACCAAATTGTTAAACTAATACACAAATTCGTTGAAAGTCGGTGGCTTCCTTGAAATCTACTTCAATTCAATTTACCCATAGAATATAATGTTCTATAAGGGCTTGTTTACACTCTTGCCCCATTACGAGTTAATCTCGCAGGTGTGTTTTGTATAATTCAATTCAAAAAAGTTAATACAGAATAATTTCAGTTTAAAAAATTTTAAAAACCGACTTCATGGCCTAACTATTTAACTAATTTTACTATTACCTACTTCTCAGTTATAATTTTTTTTCAAATCGGCTCATAAATGACAAAATTATACGATAACAAACATTCAAAAACAATTAAAGCAAAACGGCTAAACTTATGTTGATGAAATTTCTATGGGACCAATTTGAAAATTTTACTTTTTTCGCTTTATAAATGACGAAACATTAACAAAAAAAATACAGCTGAATTGATAACCTCAACCTTTTTTATTTGAAGTCGTTAAAAAATAGGCACATAATATAGGTACCTACCTATATACCATAGATAGGAAGATTACAATATGGCGACTGTGATACACAGAATTCGCACACAAAATATCTTATCAAATAAGACGTGAAGCTTTCAGATTATTAAGATTTGAGGGCATGATGGAGTTTCCATAATATTTGCTGATCACATCTCACGCAAAGGCCCTAACTAGTTAGGTTAATTCACGTAGGTTAGTTTGGGTATTGCCTATAACTTGGCCGGCATCCCTTTGTGGGCCCGTACGCTTTCACTGCCCCCCTATTCTATGTTTAAGACGTTTCTTCCTCAAGAAAGGCTCATATTCATAATAGTTAGCTCAGTAATCCGCTAAGTCTGTTGCCATCTCTTTTTTTGGCATGAATGAATTTGTTGGAGTGGCAGTGACAGGAGACTAAGCAAGCTGCTGAAAAGTGTCTGATATTTTAAATGAGGGGGAACAACTTTAAGATAGATAATTATAATATAAATATAACGAATTCTTATTTTGTATTGAGGAAGCGACTTTGTCCAGCATTTGCTGAGCACTCTATCACTCATCTTCTGGTGTGATCCTACAGTCGTTTCTATCTTATTGATTTTTGACTTTGACTTTTGGTATCCACACCTGGGGTCTAATAGGGTATTTACCTAATGGCTATCAAAAATAAAAGGCTGCTATTCTATACTGAAACTGCCTACAAGCAACAGGCAATGAGGAAAAATTGAGTGAAATGCTTAAGATTAAGGTCTAATTATTGTATTATTAGTTGAATGTGAACCTTTGATGTGGAGAAGGCCTGTGGGGTACCCTTCAACTAACTTGATACGATTAATTTTCAATATAGTTTAAGTTTCATACATAACCTAATTTTGGTAAGCAATGTACAAACTTACCGTTTCAAATAGGTTATACAAGCTGAGAAGCCTCTAGATCTTTCACAACTATACTAAGACAAAAAATGTTTAGTGCCAAACTCGGCGAAGTACATACCTACCTAATTCTTGTAAATTATTATCTTGGTGGGTTTAGATTTTATGTATATCAGTATATCGGCTAGCATAATCTGGAGCCTTAAATCAATTGATAAGAATTCCTTTTAGTTTAGATTTTATGTAACGTGAAAGACTAAGACTACGTGAAAAAATATATTGGACTGAAAAAGCAAATAAAAGAGGGTAGTCAAAATTTTTCATAGTCCAGCTGTAAATCACGCACTGTAACTTTACAGAATTTGTTGAATAAAGACATTACATTCAATTTTTCGTTGGCTAACAATTGACCATTAAACCGGGGCCATATTTATCCCGGGGCAGTTAGTAGCGATTATCGGGACAGTTAAGACAGATTTATCTTGACAATAAAAGTAAACACGGGCGCTCTCAACCGTGCCCCATTAGTAAGAGGGATTCCCTGCAGAGGGCGTGGAGGCCACAAGCTGAGGCGGGCCTACGAAACTCTTAAGTGGGCGATCCCACTTTAAGGAGACCTCAGCTTGTGGCAAGGCAAGAACTAATAAAGGCAAGACTTGCCTTTACCTCAAGTCTTCGTCTACATAAGTTGCTTCCTGTCCATTAACACGCTTGTGGTGGCGTTGGAACTAAAAAAAATTGAAAAAGCAGCCAAGTGCGAGTCGGATTCGCCCATGAAGGGTTCCGTAGCACGACGAACTACAAAAACCTATATATTATGTTACTTGATGTAACATAATAAGGTTCTTGTAGTTCGTCGAAAGGTAAATTGCGGTTTACGGTTTATGACGTATAAAAAAAAAACTACTGACTAGATTTCGTTCAAACCAAATATCGTTGGAAGTTTGCATAATAATGTACAACATATATTTTTTTTAGTTTTATCATTCTCTTACTTTAGAAGTTAGAGGGGGGGGGACCAACTTTTTTCCACTTTGGAAGTGTCTCTCGCGCAAACTATTCAGTTTAGAAAAAAACAATATCAGAAACCTCAACATCATTTTTAAAGACCTATTCATAGATACCCCACACGTATGGGTTCGATGAAAAAAAAATTTTTGAGTTTCAGTTTCAAGTATGGGGACCCCCGAAATTTATAGTTTATTTTTTATTTTTATGTAAAAAACTTAATGCGGTTCACAGAATACATCTACTCGCCAAGTTTCATCAGTCTAGCTCTTACGGTTTCGGAGAAAAATGGCTGTGACATACGGACGGACAGACAGACAGACAGACAGACAGACAGACAGACATGACGAATCTATAAGGGTTCCGTTTTTGCCATTTGGCTACGGAACCCTAAAAAGGAACGTTCAAATACGTCATGGCATTGGCTCGGAATCAATGTATGAACATTTTGATTTCTCATTTGTATGAACGAGGCATTCGTCGGACTTACCCCTAGTATCATCGAATAACATTTTTAATGCGATTGACGTATGTTTTTTCATTTTTAGGTTTTATGAAATTTCGGTTTTCTTTCGGAGTTTTCACCATTTGAGCCATTATTTTGACAGAAAAACTCAAGTGATTCTGAAAGATTTAAAGTGATTCCTGTGATTAGATTTGAATTTGATTTGAAGTGTATGTCGCATATCTCTCTTTAGCGAAGTTTTCTTAAAGTAATTGTGCTGAAACTACGGTATTATTCGTACAGTAAAGTGATATAGTAATTCAGCCAGCCTCAACATGTTAATCTAAAAATTTGGAAATCACCAAGTTTTTTCACGATGTTTTCACTGACAGTACTCTTGTTTCTTGGACCACTCTACGTATTAGTTGATGGGAGGGTCCAAGGTTTAGGATAGATAACGTTGAACCCGCGGTTGATGGTCAGTGGAACGGAGTGCCTCTTGGAATGGCAATCGCTCCTCATCCTGACCTCACGGAGAACCGGCTAAGATGTTTACTACATTTGCATGTTTATTTAGTTGCAGTTTCACTTTTAAGACTATATAATAGACAGGACCAGAATTGACTGGCCTTTCAGCTCAGTTGGTAGTAGTCCTGCCTTCTGCGCTGCAGGTCGTGGGTTCGATCCGCATCCAGAACAAAAAATTTTTGTCTGGGTGTTATATTGTATTCTGAGTACATATGTTTTCTAAGTATAATATATACAAATAAAAAATGTATTATATCAGCTATTTGGTCCCCAAAGTACAAGCTCTGTTTAATTTTGGGCTAGATAGTGTTGTGGGGATTGTCAACAATATATTTGCGATAATACAACGAACTTTCTGCTGCACCCCTGTATCACTGTCAAAGTTTGCAGAATATCGCCTAGATGTGGACGTACCTTAACAATAAAAAATCTTCATACTCACACACTTTTAGCTGAAGCTTCAGCTTTTACAACTATAAAAAATATGTTTTGATAAATAAAAAAATTTGCAACTCTTCTTTCAATTTGACTGTACAAAGTTATTAATATCAGTATCGTTATTATTTTGATTTATATTTTGTTTTGTATTTGAATCATCATCATTAGTCTAAAGAAATGATCGGATTGATGGTTAATTTTGAACTACCGTCGACATTCCTCCATTGGTCCGTGGTCGCTCTACGTACGCTTATTCCCCAGCGGTTGTCCATCTACGAGCTACTATGGCTAAGCCCATGGTGTTACCGCACCACTCGATCGACATTATGATGGAGTGTATACCGAAAGATGAATAAATGGACGTTGATCGACAGCTCCTATAGTTTGACCGAAACCGCTGTGCCGCTCCCTAAGAAAATGCGGCGAGGAAAAAAGAGCAGAGGACAATACCTATCGAGATCTCATGTGTACTCTACACATGAGATCTCGATATTGTCATCTGACAATATTGAGATCTCATGCGCACTCATCATGATGAGTGCGCATGAAAATTGCATGCATTGTATGTGTAAACGATATGTTATTTTATCTAGTGACTACTGGAATCCCGTGCAACTTCGTTCGTGTTGAGTTTTGTCCATGCAAACTTCAACCCCCGCTGCACCCTTTTTGGGGTTGAATTTACAAAAATCTCTTCTAAGGGCCGTATGCAAAACCAATGCTTGAGTTTGAGGGGAGCCTCAATTTAGATGTTTGACACTTTTCAATAGAGAACTGTCAAACAATATTCGGCCACTTTAAAAATAACGGTCTTGACATCCCGAGATAACGCTCGTCCCATCTTCGGATATGTATATTTTGTGCGTCTGATAGTCCCTTCCCACCGGTGCGTGATATCGCGCACCAGCCCGCACCAGCTTGCACGACACACCATGGGAACGGTCTCGTGTGCCGAGGTGCGCGGTAGCACAGGAGTCTTTTCTGTGTGCGTTGCCGTGCGTCGTCGTGCGCGGTGCGTGATGATCTGCTGAACCACGCACCGTAGGAAGGCAGCATAACATAGACAGTCCGGTTCCCCACCGCCTCGGCGCGCGCTACCTCAGGCGCGGTACAGCGGTCGTGGTCAAACTATACCCACAAACACTATCGTCGGTGAAAACCAATTGATTGACGGCGATCGATTGACGTGTCTCTTGTCTGGGTGACGAGCAAACATGGCATGCTATCGAAATATACCTAGCTTCATGTTTATTTTCAGTTTATAAGGGACTTAAACCGATATTGACAATATCGACTCAAACGGTGAAGGAAAACGTCGTGACGAAACCGGCAAGTCGTAGAATCTAAAAAATTGAAAACATAATAATGTATCAAGTGCGCAAAAAGAGCCCCTTAGAATGCGCACTTTACGACATTATTTTGAAAAAACCAGTAGCACGGTAAAAAGGAGAAACTACGTGTAATTCGATTATAACACGATGATGATAACAATTTTCAGCCCGGATTAATACGGGCTTACAGACTTTTTGATACATAATAGGCCATCTCCGATGCAAAATATATTCATTTTCAGTTGCTGTTCCAGGCTTAGGACTATTGGCGTTGCCATCAAAGTCGCACTATCAAATTGAGCGGAAAAGTGTACACATCAAAAATATATATATACCTAAAACCATGTTTAACGACGGTTGAATCTAGTCTTGAATAAGCTAGTTCTTCATGAGTTCGGCAGCTCGTTTGCCTTTTGTCCCTCCATCCTGTCACCTTAAGATAAACTCCATAAACTTGGTAATAAAAACGCAAAAAGCAGTTACAAACTTTATATGACGTAACAAACTAAACCAAATCTATGTAGGTAGGTTGTAAAGGAGCACAATACGTCGCGATAAATGAAAATGGTAGCGGCTTCTGTGCCGGCCGACGACAAAAGGCTAGTCGTAAAACAAGCGGATTAGGGGGTGGTCACAGTGGCCAGTGGGCCATAAAACCAGCGTCTTTACATCTGTATCCTAATCAATAGCACAATATGTCGATTATGTCTTTTGAAAGGTAATAATAATTGAATATGAATATGATACTACCCAATAGTTGCAGAGTCCAACTTTTTCTTTATTTTTGCTCAAGTCTCTTTTCTTGCCGTGGGCCGGCGTCTTTATAGATCTCTTATCTATCCATTCGATGATCTCTGTTTAAAAGTCAAAATAATTGTTAATGAATATGTAACTACTTACTATTATTATGAATATGTAAGACGTATTTACCAATAAATGCTTATGACATACAACGTGTACCAAAATATGTGTACTATCCTGAAGGGGGGTGATTTTCCACCCCCCGGGGAACAACTTTTGTTCAACGACTTTTCGAACTTCGATTGGTATCTCTGAAAAAAACTGCAACGAAGTTTCAACATGAACAGCTGACTTTATACAAAGTGACAAACCTAAACTCAGCTACAGAGGTAGTAGGTAGTAGTAGTAGACCTACAGAGGTAGTAGGTCAAGGGGTCAAGGGGTTACAAGGATAGGGTTGTCAATTTATTTAGGCATTATGAAATTAAATATTTTTGTATGGGAAACTGAAAATAGGAATTTTTAATTTTCTCCCCCCCACAACTGATCACCATTGTGGTCTGAAACCCCCCACCTTCGCATAGTACACATATTTAGATACACCTTGTATAAGACTAAAATCAATTCAATAACAATTATGTCTTTCTTCTCCTCGTGGCACTAGTTTTTTTATTATTATTGTTAAATTCTTTTCAGACAACTATAAAGTCTATAGAACTGATTATTAAAAAAAACATTTAGTAGCACTAATTTCACTTCTGTGCTGTTTTTTGTTCGAAATTCAGTTCTCTATAATTCATTTATCATTGCAATTACAATCGCTCCGCCTATGCCACCGCTGGTTTCACAGCCCACAAGTTCCCTAAACTTGCAACGCCCATCGGAACTATAAAACCGGGCCGTAATAAAAACACCCCGCGTGCATACATCACTAATGATATAAACCGTACATTGACGGTTCGCCTAACTGCTTCAATTTAAAATGGGTTCAGTGCCAACATTCGCACGTAAAAATCCTACGTCCAAATAAATTCTCAAAGCATTGTTAGGCCAAAAAATTCAAGAAAAACGTCAACACTGAATAAATTAGAATTTAAATTATTTTATTAGGTACTGTCAGCGTGAAAAGTAGATTGACATTTGTGATTTGAAAGTTAAAATATTTCTTAAACCAGCACACTTTACAGTGAAATTTTGAACTTTATTTGAAGATCCGCTTTAAGCTATAGCTATTTGCAAACCAAAGTTTCCATATCATTGATAAATCCAGAGAAAAGCAGAATTTACTTTTGATGCTAACTTCACCTACTAATCTACTCAAAATAAAAAAAAAACTAAATTAAAAGTGAATTTATTCAGTTGAATTGCAAGAATCACTTTGAAACGTCTTAAAGCTAGGTAAGTCTAGGTGCCAGTTCCACGCGACCAAGCCTAGAAGAACAGGAAACAAACTACGGCTCGGTTCCTACCGTTTTTTTATATGATCCTTTTACAAATCAAAAATAATAGCAGTTAAGTTCCAGTGTGGTGCCATTGTGGTACTTGGAAAATACCTTAAATAAATCAATAGGTAATTTTGATAGAACGCCTTCATAATAAATCAAAACGTAACGTAAAGTTCTATCAAATTAGTTCTGTGTTACTGGTAAGCCAGTCAAACACGATTGACATGGGCAGTCCTATAATACCTTTGAAAGCACCTTATCAATACCTCATAAGAGCAAAACTCCTACAACATGGCAACGAAAACTTTGGTGGCGCAACATATTCTAACACAAGTAATCTCATAGACATGTCATGGTATTGCCAACAAATATTAATATTCACACGGACCGTTTACCCCTTATAGCCCATCCACGTAGGCCACCGAATTATTTACCCAAAGGTTATGAGAACTTTTTTATAGTCCCCGCCCTAGGTGCAAAATATTTGATAGCCTTATAGTGGATTTTTTATGAGTTTTGCCGGCATAATTACGTGGTCTATTGTTTTCAATGGCGGATGGTTTTTATACGTTTTTTATGTGTCCCACTTTGGGGCAACTTCCCGTTGACGAGATGCCCCTGTCAATTTAAGTGGGCATTTTTTATTGCGGAATGGGCGATGAACGTATCTTGTTCAGCTCAAATAAGGAGCCGTTTGAGCTTTTGTACCTGGCCAATGAGCGACTCAAAATAACAAGAACGAAATAAATAGTGTGGACAATTCACATAACACTATGCTTGTACTATGGGAACCAGATAGCTGATATAATACTTAAATACTTATTTTTATATACATATTTATAACACAATAAAACACCCCTATAGAAAATAAACATCTACGTTCACCACACAAATATTTGTTCTCAGTAGGGATCGAACCCACGACCTAATACGGCACAGAAGGCTAATAAGAACTGAGCTGAGAGGCCAATCGAACTCGTAAGAAATGAACGTTAGTCTTCCTATTTTGTTCAACAAAGTATTTTCTCATAACAGCTCAAGCACTCTGAATCAGCTCTTCATAATATATCTAGAACACGTTTTCAGGTCTCAAACAAGTGAAGCATTACAAATTTCATTTCCAATCAGCCTCCGGAAATTGAATGACATAATTATTTCGCGCACAATTTAATAACACCTTATTAATTGGTAACCAGAGACCTTGCTTCCATATTGAATTTAATGATCGGCACACAATCCAGTAAATAAATTAGTTTATGAAGTGAAAATTGAGTATTAATTTACAATCATGTTAAATTAAATAGCACAATACAAGTTCTGCGAAGCGCGGCTGCCTACGTGTTTAAAACGATGTATAATGTAATAATATCCGCCGTGCGTGGTATCGTCGTCGGGATAATAACCCACCTTTTTACTTCGCCTTAGTCGGGTGAAAAGTATACGTCAGCATTTTCGGGATGACCGAGTCCTAAACATTCATATATCTAAACTTTGCTTCTAATCTTTTGACTAACCTCTCAGCTCAGTTGGTAATAGCTCTGCCTTCCGAGCCGTAGGTCGTGGGTTCGATCCCCACCGAGAACAAATATTTGTGTGGTGAACACAGATGTTTGTTCTCTGTCTGGGTGTTATATTTTATTCTAAATATGTATGTACATAAAAAAATGTATATAAGTATTATAAACAGTTATCTGGCTCCTTAAGTACAAACTCTGCTTAGTTTGGGGCTAGATAGTGTTCGGTGGATTGTCTATAATATTTTTTTTTATAAGATGATAATCTTTAGGCTTTTATTAGGCTAGGACCAGTATACCAGTCTTAAAGCTTGTGGTTTCATTATTTGTTTTGTTTATTATTCTAATTGTAACAGCGGCAATGGGCTTGCCACCTGTCACGATAAACCGTCTAAGTATTACGAAATGTGAGTATGTGTCATAAGCAGGTCATACCTCCGACTACCCCCTTAGACTCAAAGAATCTCGAGACCAAAAGAAGACTCGAAGAACTAAGGGAAATGCATTCAAAATGTAAATAAATGGCTATTATGACTATAACTTAGGAATAGGGAATCATGTAGGTGTGTCAGGAAATAAAGCTTTAAATCCAAGCTATCACCCGACACTGTCCTTTGGCTGCAACCCGAGCGAGCAGTCTGATAGGTATATACCTACTAAATGCCGAGACATGGCCCCCGAGGTGAGAATGACCGGTGATCGTGGAGAAGGCACTTTCATAAAACATGACATTTTGCAAGCTGTGATCAACACGTTAGCTTAAATAATTGTTTTTTTCTGACCAAAAACTTTTATTTTAACAATTTTGTACGTTAGTTTAAAAAAATTAAGAAACCGACTTCATGGGCAAACTGTTGAGCCGATTTAGATGATATTTGAAATGAAATGAAATGAAAATACTTTATTTGCAACACATACAAAACAGTACAACAATACTTAATATTAAATTAAACCTATCAAAACCATAACATAGCAAATATATACCTACAAACTAAACATAAGACTAACAAAAAAACAATATCAAATAAGAGTCGTAGGTAGATACATAGAATAATTAAAAAAGTGCTGCAAATAGGACCAAAGCTCAGCATGATGCAGGTTGACAACAACCCACGCTGGTCTTCCGCTATTTCTATACCCCTATCCCACAATATAGTGAGTATATTATTTTTAATTGTCAAGTAGAGGTACTCTTATACGTTAGTAGTAGTAGAGCTATAAGTGAAGGGCTCGACTGGGGAAGTAGGTACTACCCCCATGCCTCTTCCGCCGTGGAGTAGCATCGGTTTGAAGGGGTAAGTGGCGTGGGTGCCGTTGAAATTACTGGCACGTGAGGCTGAACATCTGTATGCCTCAAGTCGATGGACGCAGGGCAGTACATCGTAGGGCACGCTCGTGAAGTCGTGACCATAGGCAATGCTTTGTTATAGGCGATGGTTACCATTTAACATAAGGTGGAATATAATGCTTGTTCTATCAGCTAGTCGTATAAAAAACTCATTCATCATCTTCTTCTTATCGTGTCACTGATTATTTCGAACCAAGTGTGGTGAAAGGCTCCTTTCGTACACTTGACACATATTGTCGAACCTTTTAGGTTCTACGAGATGCCGGTTTCTTCACGATGTTTTCTTTCACCGTTTGAGAGCACTGATATAGTGTACATTAATGTTTGGGTAGAAAAACTCATTGGTACAGCACTGGATTTGAACCCACGACCTTAGGATCGGAGGCGGGGCCGCTACCACTAGGCCACCAGCGCTCTCAAGTTGTTTTTTTTTTCATTTATTCATCATAAAAAAGGCCCTTAAAAGCCCTTGTCAATATATTCGTAGGTGGATGTGCTCAGACGCGGTGAGTGACCCGCCGCCAGCCGCCATGATATGCAATACCACGGATAGTCGCATTACCGTCCGGGGTGAAAAATGATGTTTGCCGGCTAATTCACGCGTGAAGGCGGCCGGCGCGTCGCACTCATTATAATAATCTGCTCGTACACAGATTCAATATAATCCTGTTATAATATATATTTAATTTTATTAATTTTTGAGGATTCTACGTCATCGAAATGTAAGGTAGCATCCTCGGGCTTAGACGCACTTAAGGCCTGCGCACACCTAGATCTTTATCATGCGTTTACCGCTCCTCACTGTATCGTGTGCTCTAAAACGTATGGCAAATTTCCGCAAGTAGGCCGCTGGTACATTTTGCATAACGCTTCTTCTTCTTCTTATCGTGTCACTGATACTTTCGAACCAAGTGTGGTGAAAGGATTTTAAGTGCGCCCCAATGAGGCTCCTTACTCCTTATGCATAACGCTGACACGTGTTGTTCGAACTTTTTTAGGTTCTACGACACGCCAGTTTCCTCACGTTGTTTTCCTTCACCGTTTGAGAGTACTGGCATAGTGCACATACATTTTTCGACAGAAAACTCATTGGTACACGACTGGATTTGAAGCCACGACCTTAGGATCGGAAGGCGGGGCCGCTACCACTAGACCGCCAGTGCTCTCTCTCTCTAAAACGTATTAAGTCGATTCAATTGTTAACTGGAGATGAAATATCCCCTTTCCTGTCGGATGGAATCGTTAAACAAAAGACAAATACGCGACACTCTCCTCGAAAATAGGGAGAGATTAAAAGTGAAGACGGGAAAGACCTAGGGTTGACAACCAACAAATCGTTACGGTAATAATAAACTAACTACTACTACTAGTAACTTATTATGAATGGCAAGTTGTTGGGCAAGAGAGGAGTGGGTAGAAGAAGAACATCAAGGCTTCGCAACATCAGGGAAAGCACCGGGATCAAGAAAGTAGAATACCTATTTAGGCTTGCCCTGGATAAAGACATAGCTCACCGACTAAGGTCACCGACATAGCTCGTAGAGTTAGTAAGTTGAAGTGGCAATGGGCAGGCCATATAGCTCGAAGAACTGACAACCGTTGGGGAATAAAGGTTAGTAAAAGGGAACCACGAACCGGAAGACGAAGCGTAGGGCGCCTACCCACCAGATGGACCGACGACATTGTTAAGATCGCGGAAAGCCGATGGGTGGAAAGGGCTCAGAATCGTTCTTCCTGGAAATGTGTAGGGGAGGCCTATGTCCAGCAGTGGACTTCTTCAGGCTGATAATGATGATGATGATGAGATAAAAGAAAGTTTAAAAGGATGACTGCCAACCTTCAGTAGTGGAGAGGCACCGTAAGAAGAAGAAGAATAATAAACTAGGTATCTTCTAGGTACATAAGTGTGCTATATTCACCGTCGACCGCATCATCACTTAACAGCAGGTGAGATTGCGGTCAAGCGCCTATATAAAATTGTAAAAAAAACTATTTTGACTTGATTTTTATCATTGTTAGGCGACTTGAAATAAAAAAGCAGAGGGTTCTCAATTCGGTTGTATTTTTTTTAATGTTTGTTATCGCATAACTTCGTCATTTTGGAACCAATTTAAAAATATCTTTTCTATTTTGGTGCGAAGAAATTTCATCAAAATCGGTTCAGCAGTTTGGCCATAAAGTCAGTTTCTCCAGTTTATTAAGCTGTATTTGTAATTATTGTTTTGTATTTAATATTTGTATGTTAACATAAAATGAGATGAATGAATCCTCATTGCATCTTATTTATAAAATAAAATAAATAACTTTTGATTTTCATTCCATTGATTTGATAAACATATAGGTTAAATCAAGCGAATTCTCTAGATAGAGCCTATAGAGCCTCACCTATTACCGTTGTTTTTACTGATTTCTGACTGTTAGATAAATACGTAAGTATATAATATATACGATTATGTTGTACAAGATACCGAGAGAAGTAACGATACTTTTTCACACAAAAATATGCGGATAAGTTATTGGCAGTATTTGACAACCCTATAGAAGAGAGTCCAAGGCTTGAAGCAAACAGCCGTCTAGCTACTTGGCGATTATCAAGACATATTGTCACAAGCAATGCAAACTTTTTATTTTATTAAATTTATATAATTTTTTTTTTTTATTAAACTAAATGCAATAATATTAAATAATCTATTAAATAATATAGAATAAATTCCATTATAGGAAATAGAAAATATGCGGTGGCATGCTATTCAGCGTGGCAATGCCGCCAGCGTCTTGGGGACGCTTTCGTCTGGCACTGATTTGGATCAGTTGAGCTATCTCTAGATCGTTTGTAACGATCTGCAGATAGCTCAACTGTTTCTTGTGTATTTTGTACATTTTGTAAATATATTGTTTAATTGCAAGTTTCTTTGAATAAATAAAATAGAGCGAGTATGCAAAATACTTACAAACCAATTATAGGAAATGGAACTCCAGTGCGTAGTAAAAAACCTATACCCAGCAGCAGACTTCGCTAGGCTGATGATGATGATGTAGTTTTTGATAGTCTGATTTCAGAACGTTTCATTAAAAAATACATCGTAGCTAAAATCCAAATTTAGATAAAACGAATACAGGAAGTTTTTATGTTTTGTCTTAAATTGACTTGATTTTATTATTATTTTTATTGCCTTAACAAAAATACCTCGTTTTCGTAAATATATTTACTGCAGGAAAAATACTAAAGTAATTAATGTACTGCTATACAAATATAAGTCTTATTTACATCGCTTTAAATGCCATCCCTTGCGAGTTATTGTGAAATTATATCTCTTCAGTTTCTCTTTCGGCCTTGGTATTATTACGTCTTATTTGATCATTGTTTTCGGAAAATGTATCTTTCTCGGTCGGAATTGGGTTTGTTTTTGTGGCTAGCGGACAAACAAACGCACTTGACATGCGTTTAGTTTATGTGGACATTTCCGACTTTATGTGACAAGTGAAATTAGTATTTTGCGGAGTATGTTGGAGGTATAATACAAGCCCTTATTTTGTATAATCATTTATTGTCGTTTTCAATCGTTTTCTCGAACGCGTTTAAAACGATCTTTTATTAGTTTTTGTGAAGCTTTGTCAATTCTATTTCAAACTCTCGCTATCACACAGTCAAATAAATAAATTCGTAATAGCTGATTTATAATAATATAGCGTTTTACTCATGCCGCTACTTGCGGGACGCTATAGTGCCAGGGTCAGGGTTTTAGATGAAATAGGCTTACACAGCCCGTTACTATCCTGACAGTTACCTAATCCACAGGAAAGATATAGTCAATACGTGCGGAGCTAACTAAATCCGATCCTAAGGTCGTGGGTTCAAATCCAGTCGTGTACCAGTAAGTTTTTCTGTCGAAAAATTTATGTACACAATGTTATGGACCAGTCTTATAGTTTTACTCCCTGTGTTCATTGAAATTTTCTTTGTTAATAATTATTATGTACTTATTACCTACTGAAACAGTTTCAAAGGTATTAGTCAGTCATTATGACTAACATAAGGGAGTATCAAAGGGCATACTTAATACGCAAATTGTCGATGTAGAAATGGTTTGCTTTTGCGCAGCTTTTGTATTGAAACCAGGCCGTGTGGTTACTAATTAGTTCCTATTGTGTGCATGGTTCCGTGGAAAATAACTTGCAAAAATATAAATTAGGTTGGATTCGTCATAGTGGAGCTTTCATGAAGAACTCTTTGTGAAAGAGTTCGTTCGGGAAATACTACTCAGTGGCCAAGCAGACCAGTCAAACACTGGTGCCTTAGCTCAGTTGATAGTAGCTCTGCCTTCTGCGCCGTAGGTTGTGGGGTCGATCTTTGGGATTTTTGGGTTTTTGTGTTGTTTTCTAAGTATAGGACAGAGGGCCATGGAGCGTGCCATGCTCAGCATCAAACTTATAGACCGAGTTCCGAACTCCGAAATCCGAAGACGAATAAAGGTCCAAGACGTCGGAGATCGGATTACGGAGCTCAAATGTAGTTGGGCAGGACACATTTCTAGGCATGGTGATGACAGGTGGAGTAGAACAACAACCGAATGGTGGCCAAGAACCGGAATACATTTTTTTCTGTGTATTTACAGAAAAAAAAATATTACAAATCAACACGTAGAAGTCCACTTCCAACAGTAGACTCTTACAAGTTGGTATATTTTCATAGGTTTTCCCATACCTTTCCCAGGAACGCTTTTGGGCACTATCCAGCCAAATCTTGCGATCTTTAATAGTCGCACCAAAATAGGTACAATAAAATACAAAAATTGTAATTCGCTCAACACTCATTTACATTAATTAGAATATTTTACGTCGAACCCTAATTTGTCTGTCTGTCTGTCTGCACAATACAAAGTAAATTGCGGTCCCTAATTAAAGTGTGTGAATCACACTTTCATGTCTCTTTGTTCTTTGTAATAATTTATTATATGTTGTATCTACATGCATAATAATACGTACTGTTGTCATTGTTATTTTTTATTATATAATTATATCTTTTACTTTTGTCTCCTTTATGGTTTCTTTGTTAAAATTATGTTTCGTTATTATTTTCATGATTTTCAGCATATCTTGTCCCACATCGCTAGGCGTGGTGATTATAGGTGGAGTGGAACAACAACCGAATGGTGGCCAAGAACCGGCTACTAGGGCGCCCTGCAGCAAGATGTATGGACGACATAGTCAGGGTCGCGGGGCGGCAATGGTTTAGACTGGCACAGGATCGAGGCATAAACTAAGGAAAACTGTTTTCCTTAGTCTTAGATCGAGGTAGATGGCACAAACTAAGGGAGGCCTATACCCAGCAGTGGGTTAAGTCAGGCTGTGGATGATGATGATGATTGTCCCAGGGTAGGGCAAAGGCCTCCCTACCAGCTTTCTCGGTCCATTGCTGGATTGGATCTGTCTGGTAGATGGCCATGTTTAGTTAACCAAAACTTTTTTGCATTAACCGGCCTACATTGACGGAGAAGGCTCAAAAGTAAAAAACCTTTGGAGCTAGTGTAGTGTAAATACAATAGTGAATTTTAGTGTAAGTGAAAACAAGTGCTACGTTTAGAGAACACATCAAATGTCTTCCTCTTAAGTAAATAGAGATCATAAGAAATGAGCCAATGCACACATTCTTAAAATAATAGTTATATAAGAATATGAAATCAGCATAATATTGCTCATCTAACTAAATTAAATGTATAATGTAAAGGTGAGTCTAGGGGACAGTTCCACGCGACCAATCCTAGAAGAACGGTACAAAACTTACAGCTTGATTCCTACCATATTTTGTGCGATCTATTGGATAATAGTAAGATTTTCACTAATTTTATAAAAGCATCATCTTCTTCAGCCTGAAGAAGTCCACTGCTGGACATAGACCTCACCTATACGTGCTTAGATTGTTTATGAGGCTGATTAGTTAGCGACCAACTTTTTGCTAGAAAAAATTGTTTGGATCCAAATTATATTTCTGTTGTCTGCAATTATATTGCTTATAATAACTAACAGAGCTATATAGAATGTTCCAAAATCCACTAATCTTTGACCCCCGATCCTCCTTCCCCGTGTCAGTTGCAGATATGTCTCCATAGACATCCTCAAAGAGTCTCGTGGTAGCTTATAAAAGTAGTTGAAACAATATCTACCATGCCGAGTCTCTGGAGATTAAAACCAAGATGTGTTTTTTTTAGTTTTGTACACTTTCAATTTGGATGAGACCTTCAAAGTATTTTACAGCCATAGCTAAAGATAGAACGCAAACAAATTGAGAAAATTATACGCAGTATTACGAACGCGCATAAAGCACTATAATAACACCATATTAATGCAATAAAACTGAATTGCTTCACTAAAAAGGCTTACACGGATTTGCGTTACTGGAAGTGGTCTGTTCAAGCCAATTGAGAGACAAGTGTATATGCTCTAGCAGTCTGGATCTTACAGCTCGGTAGACCTGACCACATGTTCCCATGGACGAGTCAGTGGTTAGGCGGCCTAATCCACAGGAAAGACATAGTCAATACGCGGTTAAGCCACGGGATTCCTTACGATGTTTTCTTTCCCCGTTTGAGAGCACTATTGTGTACATATGTTTTTCGAGTAGAAAAATCCATAGGTACACAACTAGATTTTAACCCACGAACGTAGGATCAGAAAGTAGGGTTAATTGAAATTTCTCTATAACTGTCTCTTCCATAATTTGTAGGGCAGGAACGTTTATATTTACGAGTGAAATAAACGTGCGCAAGAGTTTCCGGATTTACGAACAGCTCAAGGCTGATGCACATCTTTGGATGCTGCATCTTATTTGGTTGGTAACGTACTGTTTACTTAGTTACTTGTATTTAAATTTTGTTGCATGCAAAACATTTTTGTTGCTTCATTTGAATCACACAGCTTCTAACTTCAAATTGAAAAAAATATTTATTCAGTTGTATCGCAAGGATCACTTTGAAACGTCTTAACGCTAGGTGAGTCTATGTGCCAGTTTCACGCGACCAAACCTAGAAGAACAGGCAACAAACTACGGCTCGGTTACTACCGTTTTGGATCTTAGCTGGCTCTGAAATCTGAATTTGACTTGAGTTTTGTCAAAGTAGTGTGGCACGCACAATAGGCTAGTAAAAAAGTTTTAAATGCATTCTTGTGATTCTACTGAGTAAAGATTCAACTTTTTTTGCATTAAATACTTTTGTAAAATAACATACTAAATCATGAATATTATGAAAAACTATTTTGAATATGGAACAGCTGGTAGTAGCTCTGCCTTCTGCGCCACCAAGAAAAAATATCTGTGTAGTGAAGACAGATGTTTGTTCTCTGTCTAGGAGTTATATATTGTATTCTAAGTATGTATTTACAAAAAAAAATGTTTTTATATGAGCTACCTGATTCCCATAGTTGCAGAGATTGCTGCTTAATTTGGGCTTAGATAGTCTGGTGTGGATTGACCAAAATATTTACTAGTATTTATAAATGTACCAATGGGTACATTGGTTTGTACCACGTTTGTACCAAATGTAATATTTGAACCTATGTATATGTATCCCCTCCAAATAGCAACGTTTTTACATTCTTCAGAAATAATCGAAGCAACAAAGTACGGCAACACCTCTTTATCTGTATACTACGCAATTAAAGTCGTAAGCGGAAGCCAGTAAACAATATGGTAAGGTAAAGAAGCGTATTAAATACCACATTAGCTCTGCCTATATAGGGTCACTAACCTAACATTATTATGACAAATAAAAAAACGAATAGCATACAAAAGAGTAATAATATTTGTTTAGCACAAGTGTTATATAGCCTTGATTCAGAGACGTGCAATGATCCTATGCGTGGGTGCAGACTTCCGCGTATGACTTGTCATACATACAGACATTGCAACTCATTGAAATTACTCATATCAAACCTTTCATTATCATCATCAGAAATAAAAAATAGCGGCGTTAAAAAACATCCAACGCAACGACAGCACTCTTGGGTGTTGTTGGTGCCTATGGGCGACTTGACCACTTACCATCAGGTGATGGGCCGTAAGCTACTTTGTCTATCTTTTACATAAAAAAAAACTCCGGGAGTCTCTCTAAACTCGGGAGTCTCCGTCGACAAAAGTGACAGCAAGCCCCCCGGGCGCTGTGCCGAGTTTTGACGAAGTTGGTCGATCTTTGCCGAAGACGTGACAGATCGCGAGTTTATTGGTTTTTTCTCACCTCAAAAAATGCTCTAGAAGTTTCCACTTCAACAAATGTGTCCGAAAAAGCTCAACATTTGGACGTAGAATTTCAAGAAAAACAATTAAATATGATACAGACTTCCTTTATAATGTCATCGGTCTGTGTCGGGTGGACTATAATAAAAGATTTAGCACATACCCAAATAAAATTATTGGCATTTGCTGAACATCTGTATGCCTCAAGATTATAGACGTAGAGCAGTGCATCATAGGGCACGTTCCTGACGTGCGTGACCTACGAGGCAATGCTTTGTTATATTGTTATAGGCGATAGTTATACTTAACAACAGGTGCCTATATGACCCACTTGCTTGTTCTAACAGCTAGTTGTATATAAAAAAAATCAATCCGTGACAAATTGCAAACCTATTGCCGTTTTTAGGGTTCCGTAGCCAAATGGCAAAAACGGAACCCGTATAGATTCGTCATGTCTGTCTGTCTGTCTGTCTGTCTGTCCGTCCGTATGTCACAGCCATTTTTCTCCGAAACCGTAAAAGCTAGACTGATGAAACTTGGCGAGTAGATGTATTCTGTGAACCGCATTAAGATTTTTACATAAAAATAAAAAAAAAACTATAAATTTCGGGGGTCCCCATACTTGAAACTGAAACTCAAAAAAATTTTTTTTATTGGACCCATACGTTTAGGGTATCTATGAATAGGTCTTTAAAAATGATGTTGAGGTTTCTAATATAGTTTTTTTCTAAACTGAATAGTTTGCGCGAGAGACACTTCCAAAGTGGAAAAAAGTTGGTCCCCCCCCTCTAACTTCTAAAGTAAGAGAATGATAATACTAAAAAAAATATATGTTGTACATTACTATGTAAACTTTCAACGATATTTGGTTTGAACCGGATCTAGTCGGTAGTTTTTTTTATACGTCATAAACCGTAAACCGCAATTTACCTTTCGACGAACTACAAGAACCTTATTATGTTACATCAAGTAACATATATAAAGGTTTTTGTAGTTCGTCGTGCTACGGAACCCTTCATGGGCGAGTCCGACTCGCACTTGGCTGCTTTTTTTTTTAATTAATAACGGAACCCTAAAAAATTAAGACAGATGAAGGCCGTTTGAGGTCGTAAGGAGGACGGGGATGTTTACGTTGATGTGCGGTCTGTACCACAGTGCAAAGGAAAGGGCTTGTTGGCAGTAGCTAAAGTCAAAATCAACTTTTCTTGAGGTACTTAGTGGGGTATTAAGCTACAACTTGGTTTTTGGCCGAGATTGACGTCATCTCCGTGAGATTTTCTCGGGGTAAACGAGCATAAGACCCCAGGTGACAGGTGCAACTTTGACTTCAGCTACTAAGCCAGGCCAGCCTTCGAGGCTCTCTTATGTAATGGTCTTATTGCACTCATTTAGGTTACGTGGAACTGGCATCTAGACTCACCCAGCTTCAAGACGTTGCAAAGGATCCTTTTGATACAGCTGATGAAATAAAATGTTGATTTAGCTTAAGAGGCTGCTTAATCTGTTGCCATCTTTATGAGTTGACACGAAAGCGACAGGGACAAGAGAGAAAAAAAAATACCAGATCTTTTCATAAATTTGTAGTTTTTCTAAAGCCCTGGTCAGAAGAAAAAGGCGCTTAGTTTTTTTCTAGTTTATTAAAAATCTTAATGTAATCTTTGTAAATCCAATTAATAAACACCGTTTTGACTTCGAATTTTGATTTATATAGAAATTGAGAATTAGATAATGGGATTTCTTTCTTCTCTGGTATTTGATCACACTGTGGTGTTTAAGAGAAAGTGTTACATGTTAAAGGACTACAGATTTCTCGTTTCGTATCGGAAACCTTGGCGATGTTTACCTACTTGAGGACAGAGGAGTTTACTTTTGAAATTATCAACCATTATTATATTTGAGTCAGTTGGTCAGATTGTGCGGCAGAAAAAATCATGATAAACTTAAGAAGAACTTCAGGGCTATTCTGCCTCCTAGCTCAGTTGGTAGTAGCTAGGCTGTCTACGCTGAAGGGCGTGGGTTCGATCCCCTCGGTAAACAAATATTTGTGTGGTGAAAGAGCAAGTGTGTGTGGTAAGAAAGTGTTTTAGAATAATCAAATCTAAGGACAATCCACGCAAAGCTATCTATCCCCAAACTAAGCAGAGCTTGTACTATGAAAGTGATAGATGACAAAGACTTACATGCATTTTTTTGAAAATACATACTTAGAATACCATATAACACCCAGACTGAGAACAAACATCTGCTTTCACCGCACAAATATTTGTTCACGATGGGGATCGAACCCAAGGCCTTACGGCGCTGAAGGCAAAGCTACTACCAACTGAGCTGAGAGGCTCTTTAAAATGTCAACAGTACGTAGGTACAGGTAGGCAGGGTTTGGAGATATTATAAATTGCAGAGAGCGTAGCAAATCGTCGATTTCACAACCCACTTGTGTCAAATGAGACGTATGAATGTCTCGAAAGCGCATTGTCATATCTTGAACATTATGCCGGTGACGCGCCAGAAACACACGGACACTAAAAACAACCTTATCCATAGTCATGAGAAAGATGAGAAATTATGAGAGAGCAATATATACAGCGTGTAAAGAAAACTATGTCCGAACCATTAAAGGCGTAGTCTGGCATCGAAATAAAAACCAGGCAAATGTTTATAAAAACCATGAACGTTATAAATCATAAGCTATGATCATTTTAATTTCAAGGATAATTTGAAAATTTCACCATTCTCGCAGAACTTGTGACAGTTGACTTGTGACAGTAAACACAACCCATAACACCTTTTTTTGACAAATTTGTGACATTTCATTTCATTTCTCAGGTACGACAGATATTTTATTCTTCCATCTCTAAAGAGTATCTACGTATCTAAAATAACTTACACATCTATAACTAAAACCACTTCTGCACGCTGCCATAAAAAAAAACACCATAGCGTGAATAGCAGTCGTCAAGTCCGTTAAATCACAATACCTGAAACACGCAGCAGAAACGCACGAGACTCTCACCCGTGTGTTTCCATCTGTAATTAGCTCAGCCTCACTTTGTGGCATTCGCGGAAACATAACAAAGGGAAATATGCCAAAGGACAATACACTCGCCCGATGCATATTAATGACATTACACAATTATGAATTTATAACGGTATACGCATTTGTATGTTCTACTGTTACTGGTTTCCTAGGTCGTGCAATGGCCTCTGTATGCCCTACTCTTGTTTTTGGGTCAAATTGGCATAAATACAAACTACGACTATAAATAAATAAATAATAGAACCGCCGAGAATAATATATTATATGTGGTGAACACAGATGTTTTTTTTTTACTCATTTTATAGTGTTTACTACACTTAAAAAAATCTTTACAGATGTTTGTTCTCTGTCAGGGTGTTATATTGTATTACTAGTGGCCGCCCGCGCCTTCGCTCGCCCGTTCCCGTAACACCCCGTTCCCGTTGCTTTTTCGGGATAAAAAGTATCCTATGTCCTTCTCCCGGTTCTAAGCTACCTCCCCACTAATTTTCTGCCAAATCGGTTCCGCCGTTCTTGAGTTATAAATAGTGTAACTAACACGACTTTCTTTTATAAATATAGATTTATTTTATTATAAGCACGTACCCCATACTTAGTAGGGCGCCTTATACTTAGGGCGTATATCTACTGACATGTTTTTAAATTGATATGTAGGATTTTATTGAGTAAAATACTAGCTTAATTTTTTTAAATATTAGTAAATATGCTAGTAGTTTTTTTATGATGAAAGTATTCATGAAATCCCTCAATTAGCTATTATTGAATTAATTCTCTACTTACAAAAATAAATAAATAAATATTGTAGACAATTCACACAACACTATTCAGCCCCAAACTAAGCAGAGCTTGTAATATGGGAACCAGATGACTGATATAATACTTGAATACATTTTTTTTGTAAATACATACTAAATACAAAACTTTGGTCTTTATAATATACTAGCTGCCTGTCCCGGCTTCGAACGGATGCACATTTATTTTTAAACGCATAAATATAATAGTCTATAATATAATAGTCTCAGGGTAAATTAAGCTTTCCTAAATTTTTTGAAATCGGCACAGTGGTTTTTGAGTTTATTCATTACAAACATACACACAAAAATAAAAACTTGTCTTTTCCTCTTTATAATATTAGTGTAGAAAGTATATCAATCTAGATAAGTACCAAACTTATTTTTTAACTGCCTTCCCAGCTCAGTTGGTAGTAGCTCTGCCTTCTGCGCTGGAGGGCGTGGGTTCAATCCCCACCGAGAACAAATATTTGTGTGGTGAACACAGATGTTTGTTCTCTGTCTGGGTGTTATATTGTATTCTATGTATGTCTTTAGAAAAAAAAAAGTATTTAAGTATTATATCAGCTACATGGTTCCCATAGTACAAGCTCTGCTTAGTTTGGGGCTAGATAGTGTTGTGTGGGTTGTCCCATTATTTATTATTTTTTTTATTATGACGTATGTCTATTGTTGTAATTCCGTTGTAATTTCCGGATGACAATGCACCGTGTTGCAACAGCCGTAACGATCATTTTCCTAATTACCGCGGTTTTCGACCTTAAAAAATGATTTTCTCTCCAATTTTCAGGAATGTCTTTGATATTGTCACGCGATTCATCTCAGCGGTCATCCGGGCGGCAAGGAACTTGGTGTCGGGTCATTGTCTTATGATGAGTTTACTGCATTTGCGTCAGTATGCTGAAATAATAATATTAAAAAAACAGAGCTGACTGACCACCAATGCCATAGGTATTGTTAAGAGCGGGTCGTGCGAAAATTTGATATTAAAAAAAAAAAAATTCATAACTAAATAATTAAGTGACATTTTAAAAATCGCAAAAGGACTAATTACATACTATACATTTGAGATTAATTCGAATTTAAGTGTGTTAAAAAAATATACTATTTAACATGACATTATATTTAACGCTAATGAAAATAGTATGTCAGCGTTTTTTAAAATGTCACTTAGTTATTTAGTTATGATTTTTTTTTTTTTAAATCTCAAATTTTCGCACGACCCGCTCTTAACCGATTTCGGCAAATCGGAAAATTTTTATCATCCGCACTTGGTATGCAGGCTGGTTTTTCCGCAAGTAGGCCGCTAGCGGGCCCTTTTTGTGTGACCCTTGACACGTGTTGCTCGAACTTTTTTAGGTTCTACAACACGCCTGTTTCCTCGCGATGTTTTCCTTCACAGTTTTGAGAGTACTGGCATAGTGCACATACATTTTTTTGACAGAAAAACTCATTGGTACACGAATGGATTTGAACCCACCACCTTCGGATCGGAAGGTGGGGCACTACCACTAGACCACCAGTGCTCTCTGTTAACCGACTTACAAAATGAGGAGGTGCTATGTTCAAATAAAGTTTTTACTTTGCTAACTGACTCACATAAAGATTATATTTGCAACTAGATTTTTATTTCGAGTTTTCACAGATGTTCCGTCATTTGCGAATTTTCGAAAATTTAGGTTTTTGAGTCAAAGTATCTAGAACCTAGAAATTTTTATACAAGGAAATCACTGATAACTTCTAGGTACAATTAATATTTTACATTATGTATATATATGGATATATGTACATGTATATACATAATGAAAAATGATAATGTTTACGTAGTGATGAGAGTAGAGAAAGGTATGCTAAGATGGTTTGAGCATGTAGAGAGAATGGATGAAAGGAGATTAACAAAACAATTGCATCAGGCGAGTGTGAATGGAACTGCTGGAAGGGAAGACCTCGGCGCATGTATCTCGATCAGATCGCAGACGTTTTAGAGAAAGGCCAGGTTAGGAGTACCCTAAACCGACGAGCATGTATGAAGAATGTTATGCGAGTGAATGAAGCGAAAGAGGTGTGTCAGGATCGTAGCAAGTGGAAATCCGTGATCTCTGCCTACCCCCATGGGAATAAGTGATTTTATGTATGTATGTATGTATATATTTTGGATAATATATCATTTGCCTAACAATTCGAACAAGTTTTTGGTATTTAATTCTTTATTGCACCAAAACCAGTACAAAAGGAGATAGCATTTCCTACTAGCTAACCTTGACTGGTGAAAAACAGAGTAGTGGGTCGACTTTTTCGCAATTAATTGTATTCTGTTACCAACCCACATTCCTATGCTCCATCTAGCCCCAAACTAAGCTAACACAAATAGAATACGAGCAAAACCATCCGCCACATCTGATGCAAATGGTAATCGTCCACCTGCGGTAATCAATCGTTCGAATGCAATGGGCGATGCGATCAGCTGACACATTAACATGACCGGTAGCACAGCCGACGTAAACAACTAACGTTATTAATTGCAATTCTATACTCACTAGCAGTAAGTGACCGAGCTTCGCTAGAGCTTCGGTATTTTTTTGATAACGTACATAAGAATGATGAAATCATATATTTCGATCTTACTAACATACTACATAATAATAAAAAATAAGAACTGGTTATTTAAAAAAAAATCACGAGTGCAATGAGATAGAAACTTCCGGAACTTGTCTACAGAGTATTAACGTAGTCCTTCAGTTCCAAAACTCGACAATAGATGGCGTTCTCTGTGAAATCCCCTGTCATAACCCTTGAGTTCTCAGGTTCTCACAGAGCTTAGTTTTTGCTTCTGAGCAACAGATGGCGGTAGGAGTAATGATATTATGAAAAAGTTGTTTGTTCTTAACTCTGAACGCCGATATTTTCTAAAAATAAATCCTAGCTAGATCGATTTATCGTCCCCGAAAACCCCTGTATACTAAATTTCATGAAAATCGTTGGTGCCATTTCCGAGTTCCTAAATATATATACAACGTGTATCAAAATATGTGTACTATCCCGAAGAGGGGTGAATTTCCACCCCCCGGGGAACAACTTTTGTTCTACGACTTTTCGAACTTCGATTGGTATCTCTGAAAAAAACTGCAACGAAGTTTCAACATGAACAGCTGACTTTATACAAAGTGACAACCCTAAACTCAGCTACAGAGGTAGTAGGTAGTAGTAGTAGACCTACAGAGGTAGTAGGTCAAGGGGTCAAGGGGTTACAAGGATAGGGTTGTCAATTTATTTAGGCATTATGAAATTAAATATTTTTGTATGGGAAACTGAAAATAGGAATTTTTAATTTTCTCCCCCCCACAACTGATCACCATTGTGGTCTGAAACCCCCCACCTTCGCATAGTACACATATTTAGATACACCTTGTATACATACAAGATTTTCTCGTTTGAAGGTATAAGATTAACACAGAGTAATCTAGCACGGAGGGTAAGATCTGGTAACTACCAATTAAAGGTAGCGGCACATAACTTGAGCGGTGACCGTTATTGCGCAGAAGTCAAAAATAAGGTACCTACCTGAAAGGGGCGGCCACGTGACCTTATCCCGAAAGCGGGAGGCCGCTAGTTTAATATTATAGATTTCATCTTATTACTTGCTAATACTTAAAGCAAGTAGGTAGGTTCTTGTACATTTTATAGTGTTGAAGGGTCACTTCCAAACATTACACTTTGTCCACCCAATTACCCAAATTGTACATTTTTGAAGGTAGCAAGTCAGATTGATTTTCCGGTCCAGAGCTTCGAAGTTGTTTTATTGTTTCTATCGAAGCTCGCTTGTTTCGTATGTCTGATTGATTCCACTAGCAGCCCTGTAGGCCTACCACAAGCTCTGTCTGGCTCTGTCTCTGGCTCTGGTTTTGAGTCTGGGTGAGTGCTGTCTAAAACAATCCTACGTCGAAACGCAGACAGTATAATAAACATAACAGAAACAGACACATAGTATAATAAACTGGTGAACACTCACACAGACTCAAAACCAGAGCCGGAGACAGGGCCAGACAGAGCTTGTGGTAGGCCTACTGGTTCGGCCGAACTTGTTCTCCGTTTTCAATCAGTTGCGTTTTGTTTTGTTTGTTACGTTTTAATTCGGCTTTTAGAATGGAAAGTTCAATTATGGAGATCATGTTTTTCAATTAACAAAATGTGCAAAATATAAAGTAAATATAAAGTATTTTATAAAGTATGCAAAGTATTATAATAATTTTTTTTTTTAAGTTTATTCTTGCAGTTGTTCCTTCAGTCTTTGCTGAAACCTTTTTAAGGACTTTTAAATGATTCATTTTAATTGACATACTATTACTGATTTTATCTTCTCATAGAAATTTAACGTTAAATTACATTACAAACAATAATAATCATGGAAATACTGAAAATTAATTTACAACACAATGTACTATATTAATTTTCAATTATCCAGCAGCAAAATTTACGTGAATTTTGCCATAAAGAGCTTTTTAGTCAAAACAACCGATATTTAACTGGAATGCTTTCATGCAACGCAACCAAATACATAGGTATTTAATTTTCAAACATTAAGCCCTTTGAGCGCGACTGTCCAATTACGTGAATGCCAGCGCAAATATACCTTTTAATCTGTTGGTTTTATATTTTGTGTACACGCGCAATTCTCTGTAGAACTACTGAAAATATCAAATAGAGCTAAATTACTAAAAGCTCGGCTCTGTTTTTTGACGTGACAACGTCTTATAATTCGATGGAGCCGGCTGCACGCACGAAATGACTCGTATGGCGTTACCTCGCTCTGAGGCGTTCCATTTAAGGCTTGAAGTGCAAGTTAGAGCACGGAACGAGCGACAAAGAGGCACAATCGGCCTCCGCGTTCGACATCTGTGTATTTTCTTATGACGTTGTCACGTTCAACTATCGTCAGTAAACCGACTTTACAGACAACCGATTTTTATTTTGTCTTCTAGCTAGCCGATGGAAAGTCAACAAAGAGTTTTTAACTCAAAGAAAATGAATTAGAGTCTGTTCAGAAAGAGAACCGTCGTGGGATCGGAGGGCGCTGCTGTGCTTAATCACCTTTTTTGTTAAGTGGGCAATACAATAGCGCGTCTGTTGCGTTTTGATCTTATCACAACTAGTGTACTATTCCTTTATTTATTTTTTATGATGCAAAATGCTGACAGAAAGAAAGGGATGAGCTGCCATATAAAAATCGAAACGTTAGTTCACAATTTGGCCACGACGGTTCTCTTTCTGAACAGACTCTAATAATTGTTGAGTAAGAGACTATCTCATAAACGTATAGTTCCACGTGATAAAACCAACAACTGACTGGCCTCTCAGCTCAGTTGGTAGTAGCTCTGCCTTCTGAGCCGGAGGTCGTGGGTTCGATCCCGCGAGAGCAAATATTTGCGTGGTGAACACAGATGTTTGTTCTCTGTCTGGGTGTTATATTGTATTCTAAGTATGTATTTACAAAAAAAACTGTATACATGTATTATATCAGCTATCTGGTTTCTTTAGGACAAGCTCTGCTTAGTTTGGGGCTAGATAGTGTTGTGTGAATTGTCTACAATATTTTTTTTTTTTAGAAGAAAATGCACACAATGAAAGTTAAATAAAAGCTTGTAATAAAAGCAAAGTGTCCTATTCTGAAAGCAGTCGACAGTTTTGCGCTTGTGACGGTCGCGTGACGCAGCGCCGTCCGTCGGTTAATAATAAATTAGCTCGGCGCAACCGGACTATGTATCAACCCCTTCAGCAGCCGCAATCATAAAGAAAGGAGGTTGTCGACGACATGACGATGACAACCTAACACGCTTCGTGTTTCGTGTTTGTTGTGTGCGTGTTTGTGTGCTTCGTGAACTTCGTGGATAAGCTCGGGCTTGTCCACGGAGCTAATATCCTCATTGAGACTGGTAGTGGTATTAGCCCGAATCATATAATATTTGTTAAGCAAATGCCCCCCCCCCCCCCCCCCAATTCCGCAACTATTTAAGACTTTGTGCCACCAGTTGCCAGTCCCTCTCAAAGGCGTACACTACAGCTCGTCTGGTCATCTCAATCGTATACGCTAAAATTTAATATTTTCTCTATAAAGCACAATGTCTTAAATTATGATTTGGGACAATAGACATAGACATGCATTTGTTTAATGCTTTAGCACACATACAACCAACTATTAAATTAAGAAAAAAGTAAATAAAGAATGACATCACAATATGAACAAAATCAATAAAATAGCACTTTTTAAATTAACTAATGCATAATTACATGGAAGAAACAAGTATTTATCGTGTTTATCTTTATTATTTCGCGACGTTTCGACCGTGTTACAACAGCCGTGGTCGCGGGCAAACTTAGTGAAGATGTTTGTCATGTTTTTCGTCAATATATCAAATTCATTTAGTGCCAAATACAGGAGAGTAATTCCTTGTTTTATCTTTCTTTTGGTACCGGCTTTCTATGTAAATGCGTCATATGCTAACACCAAAGCGTGCAATGGTGAAAAACTGAAGTATTTTCTGCGAGGTTTGCACTGTGTTCGATGTTTTTACGGAAGGAGTAATGTGTTTTAATTATTCATGGAACCCGTTACTTTTCATTCGAATGCTAAGCATTGATTCTAGTTATTTCTAGTTCTTTCTAGTAAGCTTTGAATGTAGCTGACGATAGGGTTCCGCTGGTAGGTAACATTCCTTCAGGGGTATTCGTGAAAATGTCAGTTGAGTTATTGCTAACCTTTCTAATTATAAATAAATAAATAAATAACGTGGACCATCCTCACAACACTATCTAGCCCCAAATTAAGCAAAGCTTGTACTATGGTAACCAAATAGCTGATATAATACTTATATTTTTTTTTTTGCAAATACACAATTAGAATACAATATAACACCCAGACAGAGAACAAACATCCATGTTCATCACACAAATATTTGTTCTCGGTGGGGATCGAATCCACGACCTACGGCGCAGAAGGCAGAGCTATACTATTAAGAGGGAATCACACCTGCGACTCTCCATACAAACGTAGTCCTCTATTTCCTCCCTGGATAATGCCTCTAGAGTAACCATTTTTTCTCATAAAATCCAGATCTGCTATATACGTGCTCGTATTTTTTCCTTTTTTCCAGAAACTTATTGATAATGAAAATACCACCTCCAATTCATATTTCATATAAATCATATGAGGGTCATATTTTCTTTATCAATAAGTTTCTGGAAAAAAAGAAAACATACGAGCACGTATATAGCAGACCTGGATTTTATGAGAAAAAATGGTTACTCTAGAGGCATTATCCAGGGAGGAAATAGGGGACTACGTTTGTATGGAGAGTCGCAGGTGTGATGCCCTCTTAACTGTGCTGAGAGGCCAGTCTAAGACATGGAGGCATGATTTCTTCAGATCTTTTTTTTTAGGACCACGTCTTTAAAATATATTGAGTCTGGCATGCTTTATTTATTAGTACCTACTTACCTTATTAATTGCGTGAAAGAAATTTAAATAATATACACGGTTTTATGAAGCAACGGGATATTTACTGATTAAAATTTGTTGAGTTGACTTCCGTTATTTCGGCACAGTTGCATGCACCATGATCACGGTTGAAATAGTGTTAAAAACCATGATAGTTTCAAAATTTATAATATACAGGGTGTTACAAAACTATCCGTAAAGCCGAATGGATGTCAAATGGAGTCCATTAGGTACTTAGACTTTTCTGTTTAATGATCTGGTTCCCTGAAATGACAGCTTATTAGAATTTTGGCTTTGATAATTAATCATATTTTTACGGGGTATTTTGTAACACGTTGTTTTGCATAACAGCTTGGCTATCAAATCAATTGCAAATAATTGAGCAATTTTAAAAATCGATAATTCTAACGGAACAAACGGCGCCAATCATCCAATTACGCGCAGTTGTAGACTACCCTCAAATAAACTATCAGTGGCGAACTTTTCCAGGGGTTAACATCCTGTGGAAAAAACTTTTAATATATATTCCAGGTGTTAAAAACCTTTCTCCTTCGTGTTTTCCTCTTCTTTTTTATCATTATACTAACTAACGATAAGTAACCCAATCATAAATTTACCAGTTCGTATAAGCATCATATACCTAACCTAGCGGACAAAACGAACTCACGTCACGTTACCGACACCTCTTCGGCAAAGATCGACAAACTTCGCCAAAAGTCGGGGGCAGGATTTAGGGGACGGGATTTAGTGGGTCACGGAGGAAGAGTAGGGGGTAGGGGGGGATACATAATTGACCAAATAATAATAATATCAAATTGTACAGCCCACGGCGCAGTCAAAGTAGTCGAACCATCGTGCTACTGTCCGACATTTCTCAAACGAGTTTTATTATTTTTGTATCTATAAATTATACTAAATGCTATCGATGTTAGTTGGAAGCCTAAAAGAGATAGCGGGTTGCTATCACACTTTTTGTCCCATGAAAGCACACCGGGAACCACACCTAAGTAATAGGCAAGCCATGCCTTTTTAGTATTGAACTGTATTTTTTAACACTTCAAAATCTATATTCAGAGTCCCTAATGAAGTGCAATTGATGGCCTTAGAGACCCAAGAGTAATAAAACTTACATTGTACCTTCAATTATGCCTAGTTATGGGAGCACTGACACTCCATGAGGCATTAGGTAACGACCCAAGAGTTATAATGATGTCGTGAAAGTAGGGGAGGGGTATGAACCTAAATCAAAATATAACTTTTGAAACTATCATAGGTTTTAACACTATTTTTATGAAACAACGGGATATTTACCACACAATTTTCATCATGGTAAATATCCCATTGTTTCATAAAAATAAAATAAATTAATAGGTAATTATTATTTTATTATAGTTGTAAATATTTTTATTTGATGGATTGCTCATCGAAGAATAAATCTACCCAAAGTCAAACTTTTATTGAATAAAAACCAAAAAAATAAAATGGAAAGTGAGAAGCAAGTACGTTTACTTATTTTTTTTAACCGACCGATAAAAAAGAAGAAGGATCTCAATTCAGTTGTTTTTTTATGTCGCATAACTTCCCTTACTTAGGAGCTAATTTGAAAAGCCTTTTTTATCTGAAAGCTTTTTTTTCTTCCAGATTGGTCCCATAGAAATTTCATCAGAATCAGTTTAACAGTTTTGCCATGAAGTCGGTGTAAAGTGTCGGGGTGAATTAAAACTTATTATTTTTTAAAATTATATTATATCTCACGTTTCCCACTTATTATACAGACAGACCAGACATACTTTTCAGTACTTGGTAGGTACCTACTTTCAGGGGCGTATTTACCCTTAGGCCAAGAGGGCCATGGCCCGGGGCGGCAGGCTGCGAGGGGCGGCGCAAGCCGCCCCTCGTTCAGATTCGTGCGCCTTTTTTTACTTTACATCATCATCATCATCATCCACAGCCCGTCTTCACCAACTGCTGGGTATAGGCCTCCCTTAGTTTATGCCATCTATCTCGATCCTGTGCCAGTCTAAGCCATTGCCGCCCCGTGACCCTGACTATATCTGACTTTACATCCCTGAAGCAATTTTAAAAAGCCAAAAAACCAAAAATTTTCACGCAAAAAGATTTAATTTTGTCCTCGCAATAATAGTTCGTAATTTTGCCACCACCGCTGCTGTCTGAAAAGTCTAACTAACTAATCTAAGTTTTAAACGCGAACATATTTAGGTAGTACGTAAAAAAAAAATTTTTTTCGAAAATGTATGGGGCGGCATATATTTTAGGCCCGGGGCGCTAAATCTTTAAATACGCCTCTGCCTACTTTGTTTAATCTACTTTTCTTAATCATCAGTAACTAAGCTCTATATAATGTTACTGCTCTAAGAAAACTCATAAACTGAGGTGTGACCATTTTACGGTCGCGTTTTTATTTTTAATTTATTATTACGCTAAAGTATGCAGAAAATGGCTGCCATATTACCTTTTTCGCTTTTATTCGTTGGGCTAAATGTTACATTTTCTTTTTGATGCGTCTTTCTAAAGAGGTGTATGGTCGTTCTACGTCCAATGTAATTATGCTAATGAAATTGCCTATTGTGTCCAGAAATGCATATAAATGATTGCTAGAGAAATGCTTGCGACTTAACCTGTATTGGTGCTATTTGGAATCGACTTAAAATAAGGAGGAACACTTTGTCATTGCTTCTTCTTTTGTTCCAGATTGGTCTCATGAAAATTTCATCAAAATCGCTTCGGCAGTTTGGCCATGAAGTCAGTTTCTCAAGTTTTTAAATTTATTTATTTATTTATTAAACAAAATCCACAACTATTAAAAGTAGCTACTTTTAAGGTCCTAGTTTAGGGACTTTGTTTTATACTAAGTCGCGGTATGAAAATGTTCCTCACCTTAGAGTCTGTTTTCGCTTGCACCTGTGCCTTGATCATGAACACATTTTGACATGATTTGTGACTTTAACTTATCGGTGTATTCTGTCTATTCAGTTTCAAAAGGTAGTTGTGATCGTGATACGTTGAACAAATCAAGTTGAAAATCGACGAAAATTTTCATACCGCCACTATACTACAACAGTACACTACATAGTATAAACCAAAGTCGTTTAAGTACAGTCAGTGGCACTAAAATGTATACAATTCCTAAAGTTAGTATCGCAGCATTGACATGCAATTTCCCACAAGACTGAAAATGGTGCATATGTATACAACTTAACTTATGCTTAACTGTATCTAACTATGTTTTTGCATGTGCATGTTATGGTAATTAAGGGTGGATTTTTATTCATCAGACTGCATAGAGAAAGCTAAAGAAAAATTAAAATTGGTAGAGGTAACGTCTGACTTACAGACAGAAGCAGAAGATACTGTGAAGCAACAAAGACCTAAGCGTAAAACTAAACGCTATTAGATCACTTCAAGTGACGATGAAGACATTGGCAGCCATAAACGTCCACCACCACTAAAAAAACAGTACATAGATGGTATGATTATTGTGTGTACACTACACATCACTCGTACATACATACAGGCAGACATAGGTACAAGCTAAACTAAATACAATCTTGTAACTTCATTATATTAAGCTTAGCTTGTATGTTCTTTTTAACCGACTTCATATAAAAAAAAGGAGGTTCTCCATTTTTTTTAGAAAGAAAGAAAGTAAGAAAAATCATTTATTCCAATTTTAATGTTTGTTATAGCATTAACTTTGTTATTAATGAGCCGATATTCAAAATATTTTTTATCTGAAAGGCACTATCCAGATTGGTTCCATTTAAATTTTATCAAAATCGGTTATGCTGTTTTTCAGCATCCAGATTGTCTTATAAAATCGGTAAATGTATTTATGTATTATATCAGCTATCTGGTTCCCATTGTACAAGCCCTGCTTAGTTTGGGCCTAGATAGTGCTGTGTGTTTTGTCCGGAATATTTATTTATCCAGAATATTTTTTTATTTTTTTTATAAAAATTTCATGGTTTCTCAAGTTATTTAAATACTTATAATTATGTTTTATAATTTATCAAATTCAATATAGGTACAGGGTGTAATAATTAGGACTACTCGTTATCATAAGATTTGATATAGATTTTACAGAATAGAGGGAACTGGAAGTCTTTGGGGGAGGCCTTTGCCCAGCAGTGGGACGATGTAGGCTAAATAAAAAAAAAAAAAAGATTTTATATAACTTGCTTTGGATAGTTGTTTGTTTAATTATTGTAATACTTACTATAATTAAGTAAAGTATACTTAATGTTGGGGCAGGAACGGAGGATATCCAATTATTCGTATATATTTGTACAGTTTTAAGCGTTTATTGTCTGAAATTACAATATAATAATTAATATTTCTTAGAAATCTGTGTAGCTTGTGCGTCGTGCGTGGTTGGGGAAAGAAGAAGGAGCGATTACGGTGCAATATTGAAAGCTTCAAATTTTTCTTCTTCTGCTTCTTGATTTTATTTTTGTAGTATCAAACTGTCAGTTCTGTCAGACGTCATGTCGTGAACATACCGCCGGCCTTGGAAGACTAGGGTTCCAACATAGCAGTCGTTGTAGCAGTAGTAGGTTCAACAGGATCCTCTGGTTCCAGTGGGAGGGGGCAGATCTTCGAAAAGGAGCGCCGAATAATGCCAGTTGCCGTTCGGATATCAGCAACGCGTGAAATACCATCTGTTCCAGGGAAGACACGTACAATGCGACCTAATCTCCATTTCAGAGGTGGCAAGTTGTCTTCCTTGATCAGGACCAGTGTGTTCAGTGCAACCTCGTCTCGGTTGGTCCTCCACTTTGTTCTCTTTTGTAGTTCAGACACATACTCTCTTGACCAGCGCTGCCAAAAATGCTGCCTCAGTTGCTCGACTCTGTGATAGCGTGTGAGTGATGTCTCTGTCTTGGACGTCAGGTCTTTGCATGCGGGAGCCACCAGCGGGCGTCCGATCAGGAAGTGTGCTGGGGTAAGCGGAGAGAAGTCATTTGGATCTGTGGACATAGGGGATATAGGACGGGAGTTCAGGACAGCTTCTATCTGTGTTAAAACAGTGCTGAACTCCTCGTACGTTAGCCTAGCGTTGCCAACTATGCGCCTCAGATGATACTTACAGGAGCGAACTCCCCGCTCCATTAAACCACCAATATGAGGAGAATAGGGAGGTGTGAACCATAATTTGATTCCATCATTAGAAAGAGAATCAGTAATAAATTGAGAATTATCGTTTAAAAATGAGGTCAGTTCCCTTTTGGGAACCAACAAAATTTGTTCCGTTGTCGGACAAAATAACTTCAGGTTTACCCCTACGACTTATAAAACGTTTTAGTGCTAGAAGATAATCATTTGTGGTGAGACTAGTGACAAGTTCAAGATGGACTGCTCGTGTCACCAAACAAACAAATAATGAAATATAGCCTTTAGAAAGTTGAGCACCTCTGCCCTTTCGATTTAATATAGAAACAGGTCCTGCGTAATCTACTCCACTACGTTTAAATGGAAAACCAGGATCTAGACGCTCACTCGGTAAATTACCCATTATCGGTGAGATGGTTTTACCTTTGAATCGATTACAGGTCACGCAGTCATGAATCACTTTTTTAGCCAAGTTCCTTGCACCCAACGGCCACCAACACTCACGTATATTAGATAATAGAAGCAATGGACCTCCATGTAATAACCTTGTATGCTCATGTCTGAATAACAAACGCGTCAAGTGATGTTTTCCGCACAGTAAAATTGGATGTTTTTTATCGTAGTCAAAGTCAGGTGAATTACTTATACGACCACCGACTCTAATTAACTGATTCTCGTCTAAAAATACATTAAGACCCAAAATACGTTTAGCTTGTTTACAACTTTTCACAGGAATTTTATTTACAAGGCAAGAATGAACGTCCGAGAATGAATGAATTTGAGCGAACCTTACGAGCATACGTTCCGAATCGTCCAACTCTTGCACATCGAGCAAACCGATTTTTATCTGTGATCGATCACGTTTCATTTTTATGTTGTGAATGAAACGAAGTACATAGGCACCGATGCGTCGCAACCTAGAAAATGACGAATATTTTTCGAATGTAAACACTATAGACCTACATGTTACCACACAGAATCGCTTGTTAACTCGTTTATTTCTGTAACGCGATTCTGAACGAATGTTTTCATTAGGTGAGGTGACATACGCACCCATCCCTTAACAATAGTCGAGTCCGTCCAGAAGTACACTATAGTGAAAGTTAGCCTTAAAGAATCGATTATTTTCTTGTACAGCCTAGCTCCTACCGGGGCACCACACAGCTCGAGCCGTGGAATGCTAATCGTTTTAAGTGGAGCAACCTTACTTTTCACGCATATCAATCTTACTGTAACATCTGAATCGTGACTATATGTCGGTACGTGCGTACGCGCAGGCACCAAACTAGAATCAGAAAAAATATGTATAACTAAATGATCAATGATCATCGTAAGCGTTCTATGGCCAAAAATCGTTTATTAGCTAACGTATAAGAATCGCCGAGCGTAGGTATTTCAGCTGATTCACATAGCGGAATACGGACCGAAAATCTACCATCTTTTTCTCGTTTTGTCGTATTCATAAATAGATCCTCACACTTTCGTTTGTCCTGAGTGAAAACCCTATCTACTTTCTGTGGTATATTTTCGACATCCCAAAATTTCCGTAGCTGAACGTCTAGTGTTTCAGTAAAATTACACTGAACTTGGTTTGTTTTCAAGTCCTTTGTGTTGATAGGACCAGAGACTAACCATCCTAACTTAGAGTTTTGTAACAAAGGTCCGTTTGGTAGCCTAATCCTATTTTCGTCTAAAAGTTCCCAGAATTTATCCGCACCTATTAACATATCGATTTCAGCGGACACGGCGAAATCCGGGTCAGCGAGTTGTATGTTGTTAGGTATACCTACATAATCGAATACTACACTTGTTGATGGCAAGCAAGGAGTTATTTGAGGCAACACTATACAACTTATTCGTGTACTGAACTTACTTGTTCTTGATCGCATTACAATATTGCATGAATTATTCGCATGGGTGAGGCTGCGGCCTACACCAGTTATTCGTACTGTGGACTGTAAATAAGGCGCATTTAATTTTTTAGCTAGTTTATCCGTAATAAAACTATGTTGACTACCATTATCAAGAAGAGCCCGTATAACATGAAATTGATTATTCGTGTCGGCTACTTCTATCAAAGCAGTAGATAGCAAAACCTGTTGTAGCACTAATCCTGAAGTGACCGTGCCTTCAGAAGCACCAGCCACGCATTCAGCTGATGCATGCAAAGCTGTCGAAGCAGTAGCGCATGCAGGAACTTGGTCCAGACACACATTCGCATTGCTACTGTTCTCGCCTTGCTCGTCTAAGTGTAGCAAACTATTATGCTTTCGTTTACATTGCATGCATGGCCCAAACAAACATTCATCGATTGAATGTCCTGAGCGCAAGCAATTATGACATAACTTATTTTGATTGACAAAAACAATCCTATCCCTTACAGACAAATTAAGGAACTTAAAACACACATAAAGTTTGTGTTTACCATTACATTTTACACATGTAGACTTAAAATTACTTTCTTTCTTATGAAATGGCTTAGTTTTCAGGACCTCATTATCAGTTGACACATAGCTGTGTACTTGTTGGACAGGTTTAGAATCGTTTGAGTTACCACTAAGCCTACCTGACTAAGAATGATTCGCATTTATCATCTCAAGCATATCAGCTCTGTTCCGTAAAAATATAAGAAGATTATCCAACTTCAACCCCTGCATGCTATTAGAATCAAGGAGGGAGCCTTTATGATTCTCCCACTCACGTTCCGTGGAAGGATCTAACTTAGAAACAATTAGGTATATAATTAAGGTATCCCAAGACTCAGTCGGTTCATTTAAAGTTTTTAAAGCTCTCAGGTTTCTCAAAATGGTGTCAATCAGTTTCCTAATTAGGACTGCAGATTCTTGTTTGATACATGAAACATTAAATAATGACTTAAGGGCCTACATGAGGTGAAACCGAAAATGTAAAGTAGCATTTTTTTTCGTTGTATGGACGAATCCATTTATTTTTTTTGTAAAATATTACAATTAAATGGTGTAAAAAAATTATGATTAGGCTAGAAATTCTCCTCAACTCACAGGGTTCGATAAAATTGAACGCAAAGTTTGCCAAAAACTCTCAATTTTTTTTGGATTTGAAATGGTTTTTTTCCGTTGCTGTTAGAGCCATTGCAATGAAAGTTTTGTTCCCGTTTACCTTAATAAATACGTAAAAACCTGATGTTATTGCATTTTTCTTAGTTGCCGTAGTTTTTATAAAAAAATAAAATTTTCAAAAATATAAATAGATAGGTTTCTGTACTTACTTCTCAGTACAGCCCGAGCGGCCAAGAAGGTTGGACCTATGTCAAATTTCGTGACATGACATTTCATCTCTGACTACGTAAAATATACCCTAGATTAAATCATAGCTACTACTGGTACTATAAATTTGCCACAGTGTAACATAAAACAAACTGTCACAGTATAACGAAATGACATAAAACCATCTTCATCGTACATTATGATCGATAACCTGTATTCACATCATCATCAGCCTGTAGAAGTATATATTTTATGTAGCATATAACTTATCAAGTACATTCTAGGGCACGTTCCTATCGTGCGTGACCAGCGAAGCGCAATGCTTTTGTTAAATACCTCCATTTTTGTAGTTGCATAAGTAGCTATCTTCCTATCTACCCAGTGCTTTCCGTCATCATCATCAGTAAGTAGAAGTCCACTGCTAGATATAGACCTCCTTTATACATTTCCATGAAAAAACAATTTGCCGATTTCCCACGATCTTTAGAATGTCATCGGTCCATTAGGTGGAGGGGCGCTCTGGTTGCTTAGCACCGGTTATATTGTCGTAGCGACCCGCTTTTTGATTCTAAAGGCGTGTGTTCAAACCCCGTCATGCACAAATTAGTTTATCTGCCAAAAAACCTATGTGCACTATGTCAGTACACTCTAACGGTGAAGGAAAACAATAAATGAAACCAACGTGAAGTAGCAAAACTTTTGAGGCACATTCATAATCCACCACACCAGCTTTAATTTTCTATTGACATGACAAGAAGAAGACTCAAAAACTAGTAGCCGATTTTAGGCCTTTATAAAAATAGTGTCGATTTTGCAAAGAGTTTGGGAGCCCATTACAATGAAAAGGAAGTATATATATATATATATATATTATGGACAATCTACACTACACTATCTAGCCCTAAACTAAGCAGAGTTAGTATTATGGGAACCAGATAGCTGATGTAATACTTAAATACATTTTGTTTGTAAATACATAGGTACTTGGAAAACAATATAACATCCAGATGGAGAACAAATATCTATGATCACCACACAAATATTTGTTCTCGGTGGGGATCGAACCCACGACCTATGGCGCAGAAGGCAGAGCTACTAATAAATGAGCTGAGAGCCCAGTCATAACAATAATATCATGGGTTTTGAGTATTTTTGATTGCCGTCTTTTAAATCTGGAGGTGCCTGTAATGTCCCGAATTCTGGAACTTTCTGTCAAAGGCTTCATGCACGGTGCGCTCAAATACCCAAATACCAAAATACATGTGCCTATTTCTATACACGCAGCAAGGAGTTTCCCAAGATTTTGCGTTTGACAGAACTTTGAAGAGTCAGTTGGGGTTGTCGAAACTCTTTGGTATACCTAATATTTTTAAATGCCGAATATAAGTCGAATAGACAGTGTTATTTCACAATGCTTCACTGATCTCCACCGCAATGAGCACCGAAGGCCTAAATGAGTGCAAAGCTTAAAGCCACCCATAAATAATTTCCATTTCAATTCATTTATGAATTGAAATGAAAATTATCTATGCATGTAATGTATTGTATTATGTATATCAGTTATCTAGCACCCATAACACAAGCTTTGCTTAGCTTGGGGCTAGATAATGTTGTGTGAATTGTCCAGCATTATTATTATTATTTTTTGTTAGATTTTTCTTGCTCGGTTTTAAGAAGAAAACCGGAAATTAAATGAAATGCACGGGCCTAAGCCAAGTGCATATCAGTATGTACCTAATATGTTACTAGGAGAGTTATCAGCATGAAGGTCAGTCTGCAAGAATTTACGGACTAGCCTACAAGTGTTCAGTATGACTGCCTTTTGAAGAAGAGCGAACGTATGTTTCGGAAGATCTAAGATATCAAGTGAGAGAAATAGTTGTTTTGGGATCACACCTGTAGAAGATAACACTATTGGGACTATAGAAACTTTACGGAGACGCCACATGCGTGTAATTTCGTTCTTAAGATCGACATACTTATTATTATTATTTATTTCCATAGGCATGAATTCTATGCACTAAGTTATACTTACTAGATTTACATACAGATCTGGAAGTATAACCTTTTAGATAAAAGAAAAATTTACTAAATTGGATCATAAAATTAAATGACGAAGGTATGCAGTAACAAACAATAAAACAAAACGGCTTAGCCGATTTTGATGAAATATTACTTTTCAGAAAAAAAAAGATTAAAAGGGAGAAGACGAAAGAGAAGAAAAAAGATAAGAATATTATTGTACAAAAAAAATTGCCCCCCTTGCCCCCCAGGACCCCCCCTTTTGTGAGTGCTACCGGATGCCGTCGAGATAGGGGGTTTTCGATTAGGGTTTCGTATAGAGGGTTTCTTCCTGAATTGAAAAAACAAAAAAAACACCCCCCTCTTGCCCCTTTTTTCACCCCCCCCTTTCGTATCTTCCAAGCGGAGTGACTTGCAAGACTTTTTTTTTGGGTCATGTAGGGAAGGTGAGATTATTTTGAAAGCAAAATAAATTTTGCCCCCCTCCCCCCTCTAGACCCCTTTATTATTTTTGACCCTTTTTTTCGAGTGGAGCATTGCGGCGAGCGAATGGGGAACAGTGCGGCGAGCAAAGCGAGCCGTGCTGTGACCCCCCCCCCCCCCCCCCCTAAGCCCCCCAGAACCCCCTCCTCCTGAACCCGGGGGGAGCGTCGCGGCGAGCGAAGCGAGCCGTGCTGTGACCCCCCCCTCAAGCCCCCAGAACCCCCTCCTCCTGAACCCGGGGGGAACGTTGCGGCGAGCGAAGCGAGCCGCCACGCGACCACGCCCACCCTACTGAAATTTAGAACCCCCTCCTACTGAAATTTAGGGTGTCTTAGGGGTGTGAAAAAATGTTCACTAGACTGAGTTCAAAATTCAAAATGGCGGCTGTGCCACTTCCGGTTTTGCAAAAATCGTCCGATTAAGGTCGTTCAAACGGTTCATTCGACTGAGGACTATGATTGGAGATTGAATTTTAGGTTTTTTAAGGTGTTTGATTGGATCTTCACTTGGTTTAGGGGAACCCTAAACCAAGTGAAGATCCAATCAAACAGCCCCTGTGGGAACGCATTGAGGACGCGAGCTGCTTGCAGCTCGCGATGCACGCGACCCGGTAGTCAACGTTTGGGTTCCTTCCAGCGGTTTCGACCCGTTAAGGGTTTTGGCTTGACGTACAATTTAGGGTTCCGTATAAGGTTTTGATTGGGGTTTTACTACATTGAGCAATTTGATTAAGTGTTCGACTTTTAGGGTTCCTTAGGACTTTGATTGGAGTTTCAACTACACTTAGGAGCTTGATAATGTTAACATTTTTAGGGTTCCTTAGGACTTTGATTGGGGTTTTACTACATTGAGGAACTTGATAAAATAAACAACTTTTAGGGTTCCTTAGGCCTTTAATTGGAATTTTACTTCACTTAGGACCTTGATTATGTAAACAATTTTAGGGTTCTTTAGGACTTTGATTGGGGTTTTACTACACTGAGGAACTTGATTCACTGATCGACTTTTAGGGTTACTTAGGACTTTCTTTACTACTTTTTGGGGTTTTACAAGTGCAAGTGTAATGTAAAACTGGGAGTAGCACACCGACACGCGAGCTGCTTGCAGCTCGCGCACACGAAAAAACTAGTTAAGGGGCTGACGTATGGAAAATTTTCATACAAACGGAATACCAAAATGATTTCTAATTTAGACAGATTTACACTATATTATTGTAATAATTGTATTTGCATAGTATTTATCTAGGTTCCTCAACAGTTTTTATTTCAAATTACTTACCTAAAATGAAATAAACACCAATCGCATTTTGCACATTTTTATGCTAAACTTATCAAGTTTTCTACCTATTGGTTTCGTACTAAAAACAACAATATCTTACGTGTTTTTTGTTAAGGAACCTAGTTTATATTGTCAAGTTACAGAATAACAATACTATATATAGAATACAAAAAATTTTCAGTCATCATTTTTGGTATTACGGAACACGATCAAATTCATGGCATTTTCGAACGGCTACTATTGCTATCGCGCACGCACGGTGCGGGTGGCGGGGTGCAGGGGGAGGAAACGCTTGAAGCACACGGGACACTTCGGTTGTGTGTGTGAATCGCTCGGACTTCGGACTAGTTAAATACCTACACTGGCATAAAACATAATGCTTAGATATTTGATAATTGTTAGTTTAGGAAGGGTACTAAGTGAAGATGGGAAATACTAAGTACCTAGGTAGGTTGTAGGTTGGGTAAACGAAATTAAGGTGCAGCACTAGGTCAAAAAGTCTGCCGAAATTTCGAAAAAAGCCAACATTTCGACTAAAACAAATTATGAACCATTAATTTCTATACAGGGTGGAATTTTGTAATGCCACCTGGAGGGAAAGTACTCTTAATACTGCAGATAGAAAATTTTACTCAAAGGAAACATTCCTTTATTTTTGGATAGAAAGCAATTTCTAAAATTAAAAATAAAATAATTTTTAAATTAATTTTTTTTTTTGAAAGGAATAAATTTATTCTTTTAAAGAAATGAATTCGTTAAAAGAATAAATTTGTGTATCCAAGAGAATGGAGCCCATTTCAAGCAACTAATTTCAAGTAACTAGTTAGTTATCCATTTTTTGTAAATAATTAAATTAATTTAAGATTTCCTGGTTTTTCTTTCATTTAATTTATCATGTTTGTTAGAGAGATTTCATCCTTATAATTGATTAACGATCGATGCAATAAAAGTACAAGGTATAATTTTTCTGATTTTAGCCGGTTCAATTCCCGGGTGTGAGAGAATTTTCGAAAAACTTTGAATGCAGTTTGCTTTCTATTCAAAAATAAAGGAATGTTTCCTGTGAGTAAAATTTTCTATCTGGAGTATTAAGAGTACTTTCCCTCCAGGTGGCATTACAAAATTCCACCCTGTATATGAAGTATTGATAAAAGGTCTAAGAAAAATTACAACAAATTATTTTTTTTCTTTATTTATTTGTAGTTCAAACAAAGCAGCCAAGTGCGAGTCGGACTCGCCCATGAAGGGTTCCGTAGCATCAATTAACATAATATAAAGGTTTTTGTAGTTCGTCGAAAGGTAAATTGCGGTTTACGATTTATGACGTATAAAAAAAAACTACTGACTTGATCTCGTTCAAACTAAATATCGTTGGAAGTTTACATAGTAATGTACAACATATATTTTTTTTGGATTTATCATTCTCTTATTTTAGAAGTTAGAGGGGGGGGGACCAACTTTTTTCTACTTTGGAAGTGTCTCTCGCGCAAACTATTCAGTTTAGAAAAAAACGATATTTGAAACCTCAACATCATTTTTGAAGACCTATCCATAGATACCCCACACGTATGGGTTTGATGAAAAAAAAAATTTTTCATTACTCATACTCTGAAAGTAGGTCTGGAGTTGCCTGAGGGGCCTAATTGAAAGTAAAACTTTCAGCCCTAGGGAGAATCGCTTTCTACTGACAGCTGTCAAATTATAAAAAAAAACAAGTTCTATTTTATTCAACCATGTTCCAACTTTCTAAAGTCTTTCTAACTGCAAGGAGGTTGTTCAACCAAATTCCAACTTTTTATTCAGCAAGTAGGTTGGAAACCCATTACAACGGTAAGAAGTTTAAAAAGTCTAATATGAACGCAATGTAATATTTAAATTTAAATAACATAAAGATAGTATTAAATAAATAATATATCTACTAAATTACTTGATTAGTGTATAGCTTCAACTATTTATTTAAAATAACTGATTTAAATTATGAAAATGAAAATAATGGCTGAATAATGCTGGCGAGCCGAAGCCGAAGGCCCGCCAGAGAAAAAGAAAAAAAAAACCGGGAAGGCGGCAATTCAATCTTCATTTTCACAAATTTTTCTTTCATGTTTTTATTTGTACTTTCCTTGTATTCGTAATGAAAAGCACAGTGTTTACCTCGGGTGAAAGTCTTTTGAGTCCCTCAAGCTCCATTGGCGCCCTCGCTAACGCTCTGGCGCCAAACCCGTCTCGGGACTCAAAAAACGTGACTTTCAACACTCAGGTAACAATGTACTATTGAGTTTCAAGTATGGGGACCCCCAAATTTATAGTTTTAGAAAAAAACGATATTAGAAACCTCAACATAATTTTTAAAGACCTATCCATAGATACCCCACACATATGGGTTTGATGAAAAAAAATTTTTTGAGTTTCAGTTTCAAGTATGGGGACCCCCAAAATTTATAGATTTTTTTCTATTTTTGTGTAAAAACCTTAATGCGGTTCACAGAATACATCTACTCACCAAGTTTCATCAGTCTAGCTTTTATGGTTTCGAAGAAAAATGGCTGTGACACGGCCGGACAGACAGACAGACAGACAGACAGACAGACAGACATGACGAATCTATAAGGGTTCCGTTTTTGCCATTTGGCTACGGAACCCTAAAAACTGCTACCACTCAACGTCCGGTGGAAATATTGATAAAAGGACTGAGAAATACTTGAACAAAATAGTTTTTTTTTTATATAACTGGAGCTCAATAAACAGAGTACCGCTCAACGTCTGGTGGAAATATTGATAAAAAGACTTGGAAAAATTTCAGCAAAATATTTTTTTTCTTTATTTATCTGGATCTCAAAAAACCGACTACCGCTCAACGTCAGGTGGAAAGATTGATGAAAGGACTAAGAAAAATTGGCACAAAATATTTTTAGTCTTTATTTATCTGGGGCTTAAAAAAACTGCTACCACTCAACGTCAGGTGGAAATATTGATAAAAAGACTTGGAAAAATTTCAGCAAAATATTTTTTTTCTTTATTTATCTGAATCTCAAACAACCGACTACCGCTCAACGTCAGGTTATAATATTGAAAAAAGGACTAAGAAAAATGGCTACAAAATATTTTTATTCTTTATTTATCTGGGGCTTAAAAAAACTGATACCACTCAACGTCAGGTAGAAATATTGATAAAAAGACTTGTAAAAATTTGAACAACATATTTCTGTTTTATTTTTCTGGAGCTCAAGAAATAAACTACAGCTCAACGTCAGGTGGAAATATTGATAAAACGACTAAGAAATTAAAAAAAAAACTTTATTTATTTGGAGCTCAAAAAACTGCTACCACTCAACGTCCGGTGGAAATATTGATAAAAAGACTGAGAAATACTTTAACAAAATAGTTTTTCTTTATATAACTGGAGCTCAATAAACAGAGTACTGCTCAACGTCTGGTGGAAATATTGATAAAAAGACTTGGAAAAATTTCTGTAACGTTCACTAGAAGTTGCTTCATGCAATCAAAATTGAGTTCTATATAGTAATTGTGATAAGACATAAATAATTTTTTTTTCAGTTTGTTTATAATCATTATATAAGTATCCACCTATAGTAGGTTAGCTTGGTACACTTTTTTCGCGAGTTTTGTGCGAAAGCCGAGGTCCATGTAATTGTAGGTCGATGTTCGCAATCGTTGGTTTTGCGAATGTAAATAAGCAGAATAAAAGCAACCTAATTGCTCAACGAATAAAGTATATTTTTAAATGCAGTCACATTATTAGACTTTCTGTACTTTGGTAAGTGAGCCGCTTTGCGTGTTTTTTATTGCTGTGTGTGTGTGATCGATGAGGTCTGGCGAACCACACCCCACCTGATGTTGAGCGGACCTCCACCCATGATCTTCAACTGTAACGTCATGACTGGTTTTGAACCCACGCCCCCCAACCGCTAGGCCGATGAGGTCTGGCGAACCACACCCCACCTGACGTAGAGCGGATACCCACCCATCATCTATTACTGTAACGTTATCACTGATTTTGAACCCGCACCCTCCAACCACTAGGCCAATGAGGTCAAGCAAACCACACCACACCTGATGTTGAGCGGACTCCCACCCATCTTCCTCTACTGGAACGTCATCAACCACAACTCCATCGCTCCGCGCCGGGGTCAATGGCTCTCTCAACTCAACTCGGAGTCAATGGTTCTCTTTACTCTTCTTCAATTTGGTCCAGAACCCGCACAAACCCTACCTGATGAATAAACTCACTCGTATCATGTTAGAGAATTTCCTGGTGTCTTTTCTAAGTGCGTAAATAGCTACTCTGAAGGTTCTTTATCGGTTCAGGAATGTTGTTTTTTTTTTCACTTTATTCTTGCATTCAGAGCATGACCAATCCTTGCTTATTGAATACTAGAAAAGCGAAACAAGCAAGCAATAAGCTTAGAGGGTTAGTCAGGTAATGCAGCCACAAAAAATAAAAACATAAAATTGTAGGGTGCAAAAAGTCAACTCTCTTTGACCAGATTTGAACTCCCGCCCACCTCGTCCTCTCAGTGTGAATCCGCACGCCCTAGCCACTAGCCTATCTGACGCTTAGTAACGTTGACGAAATTAGGCAATGCATAAAAATCGTTAGCAGTGGCTGACGCACACGCACAAGCGCGGCACTATGGTTGGATTCACGTATAGAAGTAGCGCGTCACACGAGCGCCTGTGTGTGTATACTACTATTATATATTCCGTGGCGCCCGCATCAAATGAATAGAGATAGCTATATTCGGAGCAGTTTTTGCTCACGCCTCGAATTGAAGTTGCGAGCTGTGTACGTCGGCCCGTTAATATTTAGGCATCCGATTTAGGCGTCGCCTAGGTTTAGTGAAAACGGGTGTTAGTAACGTTGACGAAATTAGGCAATGCATAAAAATCGTTATCAGTGGCTGGCGCACACGCACAAGCGCGGCACTATGGTTGGATTCACGTATAGAAGTAGCGCGTCACACGAGCGCCTGTGTGTGTATACTACTATTATATATTCCGTGGCGCCCGCATCAAATGAATAGAGATAGCTATATTCGGAGCAATTTTTGCCCGCGCCTCGAATTGAAGTTGCGAGCTGCGTCCGTCACCCTCTTAATATCTAAACTTAAACATTACGGTATTCTAAATCGCTCCATTGACTTATTACAATCGTACTTGACTGATAGAATCCTTAAAGTTGATGTGGGCGGTGAGAGATCTTTTGGGTCAGTTATTGACATAGGGGTGCCACAAGGTTCGATATTAGGTCCTTTCTTGTTTCTAGTGTACGTAAATGACCTTCCTTTTTTGGTTAAAAAACTATGTGAAACAGTACTATTTGCTGACGATACCTCATTAATTTTTAAAGTCGATAGATAGAAGGCTAATTACGATGACGTTAACGCATCTCTGTCGTAAATACTTAACTGGTTTAATAATCTTTTACTTAATGTTAAGAAAACTCATAAGTTTTATGAAAAAATATTTTTTGAGTGTCAGTTCTAAGTATAAAAATCATAATGCGGTTTACAGAATACATCTATTTACCAAGTTTCATCAGTACATATAGCTTTTACAGTTTTGTAAGTACCATACTTCAAGCAAATAAATTATTTCTTTTCATTTCATTTCATTTTTTTGAAAAAAAGTGACTGTGACATACGGATGGACAGACAGACAGACATGACGAATTTATAAGGGTTCCGTTTTTTAACTTTAATAAATACAAGTGTTCATTCACCGACTACCGACATTTATGAACTTGCAACTCACTCTGGTTTTGCATAATATGAGGAAAATCTCTCTTGGTGGAAGGTTTCTTTTATTAAATCTGGGGCTATTTGCTTGTTATACTATATAAATTAGACTACTACTACTACACTACTATATAAGTTAGATTTAAAATGTAGCGTTCGTGGTAGTTTAAAAAATACCGCACAGCTTGCCATTGTTATCACCAATCCTGGATGAAAAATATGCAATGGAAACTCTGCGACGGGAATCAGCTAACATAACAATTGGGTTATATTTATTTACTGAATATCTGTCTGTGTTTTTGTCTAACGAAGCGTATTCTAGTCAACACATTGTAATGTCGTGACAAATGTCAGACCCAAGCACAGAATAAGTAATAGTTGGTATCAAATACATGAATTCACAGCTCAGGTCAGGCAACGCCATCTTTATTTTAAATTTTTCCAACTTTCCGGTCGTGTTTTGTTTTTAGACCAGCGTATAGCGGAGGCTTAATATGATTGTGTACAAGAAGCCTTTGGTTATGAAATCTATTTTCCAAAAGTTCCCATGCGTGGGTGTAATTGGATGCAGTGAACTCCAATGCACTTATGACCTGTAATGCACTACCACTGAGAGAAGATCTCAGATAATGGAACTTATGAATTGCATCCAGATCCGTTCGCTTGTGTATCATTGTAACATAAGAATTTCGGTACTCTAGCCACTCATCATAGACACCACTAAATGTTGCTAGCTTTATGTATGGCAGTTTTACATGCGCTAAACTTTCTACAGGCGAATGACTACATTTAACCGCTGAAGAACTGTCACTTGTCTCATCGCTACTGGCAATTAAACATTGAGCTGCAGCCATAGTGCTAAAGTAAAATGCTTCTACTGATTCAATATACATGAGGTTACTTGAACACTCCTCTGGAGGAGAATATAACTCTAAGTCCCTACATGTGTTATTAAATTTATTAAATTGTTCTCTAGCTGATTGTAACCTCAATTTCAATTCTGTAACTTGCAACTTTGACAAACTAGAACCTTTAAATGATTCAACAAATGTTTTAAATTGTGTCAATCGACCACGCCAATAACCTCTACTTTTCCTCAGCTCAGTAAGAAGTTCCTCACATTTTTTCCTAGTTGGGGAATGAGAGGGTGAGGGCACAAATAACGTGGTCTTTTCCTCAGACATAATGGTGGCTTAAAGAATCGGAAAGTAACTCACGTGTAAGCAACACCTCGAACGCCGATTGACGCAACTGCACGCTAGACCACGCAACTGGAATTACAAAACACAGCGTTTTAACACAAATCCGGGAATGGATGGGTAAAAGACAGGATATCCTGACCATTCGCTTCTTGATGGCTCGCTCGCGTATCCACGTGTCCTGGCTTGGCTTGCGGCCTGGCTCGTATCTTGCTCCGACTCGTAGGACCAATGTTGGGGCAGGAACGGAGGATATCCAATTATTCGTATATATTTGTACAGTTTTAAGCGTTTATTGTCTGAAATTACAATATAATAATTAATATTTCTTAGAAATCTGTGTAGCTTGTGCGTCGTGCGTGGTTGGGGAAAGAAGAAGGAGCGATTACGGTGCAATATTGAAAGCTTCAAATTTTTCTTCTTCTGCTTCTTGATTTTATTTTTGTAGTATCAAACTGTCAGTTCTGTCAGACGTCATGTCGTGAACACTTAATTATATTTCATTGCTTCATTCTTCATAGGTATATGATAAACACCGTAGTTTCCCTAATCTACTGGGTAACAACCGCACCTTTTTTAAAGACTTAAAAAACTAACATTAAAACCTATTTATTGTCTGCTTTCCCCAGTCGGTACGTCAACATGATCATTCCTTTTTTGTGCGCGGTGACGATTGCACGTTGCATCATGCCGAAAAGAAGTACACAGTATCAGGGGGCTAATTCTCGGGCCGATCTCGATCATTTAGAAATTTTATTTTATTGCTTCTTTTCGAAGGGGGAATGGATAATTTCCTTGAGTAATTCATAAACGACCTCTTCGTAAAAGCCTCGACAGCTACTATATACGGAAAACGTACAAAAAGTGCGGGGTTGTGAAAAGAAGCAATAAAATAAAATTTCAAAATGATCGAGATCGGCCCGAGAATTAGCCCCCAGATTGAAAAATATGCGAAGAAAATAAGAAGGCTTGAAGAAAAGGAGAGAAAGCGGAGAATTATTTCTCCGATTGATTCGTCATCGAATGATGAAGGTTGGTAAAAATTGTTTGGAATGCTCTGGGATCGACTGCGAGTCAGTAACGTTGACATTTGCCAAATCGAATTAATAATGATAGAACTTCACTTGGAAGTTCATTTGATCATATATTATACAGGGTGAAAAAAAAACACTCCTGAAAACTTCGGAGGGCCTAAGTAGCCATAAATATATATTTTTTGTTCTAGAGAAACAGCAGTGTAGAAACTATTAGTATTGACAGTTGTCACCAAATGAGCCGTCATTTAGTAGCCCCGCTTTCTGTGTCGTAGACCGTGGGTTTGATCCCCACCGAGTTTAATTTTTGTGTGGTGAACATCGATTTTGTTGTCGGTATCAACAACTATCATTACAGAGCGCGGCAATAATGTATTAATACGGTACTTATCTTTATTTACAGCACTACGAAATAAACAGCCAGTGCCTTCAGGATTTAAGGAAATTAATGAGCCAGGGCCCTCAGGAGTAAAAGAAATTGAAGCCCAAAAAAAAACATAGGAGTAAAGCTATTCCATCTGATCATTCATCTGATGATACGGGTACTGGTGGTAAGTTTAATATAATTATGATTTCCTATATTGAATTGAAAAATGCGCTGTTTCAGTTGGAAATCTAAGTAATCAATAACTAGAAGACATAACAGAACGTATAAAGTGAATAGCTCAATTACTTTTTTTCTAATAGTTATCTATTTACAGTTGTAGCAGCACATTATCAACAGGCATATTCATCAACACCAAAAAGTAAGTTTATCAAAATTTTACTCTAGTTCTTAGGTTTTTATTATTATCACTGTTAATCTACAGCAGCGGTACTCTAAGTGTGTTCCGCGGAACCCTAGGGTTCCACGCTACCCCTGTACCCCTACAGGGGTGCGGTAGGTTCCGCAGGAATTAAGAAAAAAAAACAAAATACCTCTCTCTGGTCGTTTGACTGGAACGTGGAACGTTTTGACTCCGCCCTCTACAGTTTTCTTCAATTTAATATAGTTTTCAGTAAATAAAGACCATTATGAGAGCCTTTAAAATGTGGCTGACAGCTATCTGTTGTTTGTATGTTTGCTAAGATACACACTTCTTTTGTAATGCCTGCTCCACTCTCGCGCCGTGAACAGCCATGAACAATGTTTTCGGCTGTTCGCGGCGCGATTGTGAAGCGGGTATAAGATAAATAGGTCATCTTGTGTTTCTTGTGACGTCGTGGCCACGCCGGCCACGGCGCGCGGCAGCGTTTATTTTTCTATTAGTTACAGATTTTCATTTATAATATTTATAATTTCTGTACCCGAAGTCGGAGTTTTGCTACCACATTTCGTTACCAAATGTTGTTTTCGTTTTGCCTATTTGTCTCTCTCTATTGTATGGCGAAAATATGAGACGGCAAAAATACGTTACGTAGTTATAGTTGTTGTCTCATCTTTTCTCCATACAATAGACAGAGACAAATAGGCAAAACGAAAACAACATTTGGTAACGAAATGTTGTAAATGCACTGGGACTTCGGGCTCTGACCTTAGTTGCTGGGACGAACAATGACAACAGTCATTTTCCGAACACATTCTCATCCAGTATTCTGCAAAGTAAGTATTTTAATTTTTGAAAGATGGCCAAGGCGCCTAAAACGGGTCATAAAAAACTTAACCATAACCTTAATATTTGCAGACATAGAACAAGACTTTCTCACAAGTGATCAAAGACGAAACGACATCTTCCTCGATAAAGTGATCACATTGTTGACTCATAGGAAGTGTCAAAATGACCAAATTTTATCCATATTAAAATCTACTGAAGGAACTTTAAAAGTAGATTTCAAACTGCCAATAACCACAATTGAGGACTTGGAAACTACAGAAGGATTGCTAAAAAATCAAGAAAACTATGATAACTTGGTATGCTTTTACTTCTAATATTCTATATAATTCTATATAGGATTTGATGCTATGAATTATTTGCTTATACACCCAAAATTATTACTTTCATAAACTGTAACTGCACAGTAATCAATACTTTTAATAACTTAAAAAAAGCAGCCAAGTGCGAGTCGGACTCGCCCATGAAGGGTTCCGTAGCATCAATTAACATTATATATATCAATTAACAAAAGGTAAATTGCGGTTTACGATTTATGACGTATAAAAAAAAAACTACTGACTAGATCTCGTTCAAACTAAATATCGTTGAAAGTTTACATAGTAATGTACAACATATATTTTTTTTGGATTTATCATTCTCTTATTTTAGAAGTTAGAGGGGGGGGGACCAACTTTTTTTTACTTTGGAAGTGTCTCTCGCGCAAACTATTCAGTTAAGAAAAAAACGATATTAGAAACCTCAACATCATTTTTGAAGACCTATCCATAGGTACCCCACACGTATGGGTTTGATGAAAAAAAAAAATTGAGTTTCAGTTTCAAGTATGGGGACCCCCAAATTTATAGTTTTAGAAAAAAACGATACTAGAAACCTCAACATAATTTTTGAAGACCTATCCATAAATACCCCACACATATGGGTTTGATGAAAAAAAAATTTTTGAGTTTCAGTTCCAAGTATGGGGACCCCCAAAATTTATAGATTTTTTTCTATTTTTGTGTAAAAACCTTAATGCGGTTCACAGAATACATCTACTCACCAAGTTTCATCAGTCTGGCTTTTATGGTTTCGGAGAAAAATGGCTGTGACACGGCCGGACAGCCAGACAGACAGACAGACAGACAGACAGACAGACAGACAGACAGACAGACAGACAGACAGACAGACATGACGAATCTATAAGGGTTCCGTTTTTGCCATTTGGCTACGGAACCCTAAAAAGTGCAAGAATATTTATCGTTAAATAACACTTACAGCATTGTTTACGAGAATCAAACCAACAACTCTTTCGTCGGTCCACAGCGGTAGTCATGAAAAGGAAACCGTCTCTGAATTGAAAAACAGAGTGCCCATAACCCAAACAGATTCCTCCATAGCTAAAAGAAAGTTGCTAAATGAAAGAAACGTCATTTCCGTATATTTCCAACAACATTTTGACAAAGGGTTGCCAGCTCGCTTTATGCTTCAAATAAAAGAGAAAATCTAAGCGTTATTATCTTATCTTATCTTATTAGGACAAATATTTAGACACTTATTTGACAAAATCATCATATTTTTCTTTAGGTATTCTATAGCTAATACCTAGATACCTACTATTAGTTTTGTTTTATTTTATACCAAAAGTCGGGGCCAATTTGACATTATTATACCTTAACACAGGAAAGGGCTGGCTGAGACCCAGTTTCCAAGAGTTTCTATTGGTATTGGCATAAAAAGGAACACAGTTTTGGTTGTACCTAAATTTTCTGCCTTTCTTCAGCTGCCCGATCTGTATGTTTTAATGTACTTTACTTTCGTGTACACCTTTATGTCAAATAAATGTTTTTTTCTTTATTTCTTTCAAAAGTTTAACCCAGAAGAGAAAAAAATGATCAAATCATTTTATCAAATTTTGTTGAATGTTTTTGTAAGCTGTGTCTTGATTACTATAGTTACTTGAAGTGTTTTTATTGTCAAGTTGGATAGATCTAGCCAACGTGGGCTAAGTTGGCAACAACCAAGCGACTTTTTGTAATATTGACGGGACGAAATGGACAATAGGGCTTTATGGCATAATTAAAGTTAATGTACAGGAAATTAGGTCCGTCATGAGCTCGTGGATGGGAGGCTTTTTGCTGCCATTTTTTGGTGGCCTTAATCAGCCTTTATGAAGCACATTTGTTTGCTTTGCCTTAATTAGATTACTTACTACATAGATACTTCTATTCTGGAGGTCAACTAAGTCCTCATCATCATCAACAGCCTGAAGAAGTCCACTGCTGAACATAGGCCTCTGCTACACATTTCCAGGAAGAAAGATTCTGAGTCCATCCACCGACTTCCCGCGATCTTAACAATGTCATCGGTCCATCTGGTGGGTGGGCACCCTATGTTTCGTCTTCTTGTTTGTGGTCATCATTCGAGAACCTTTATTCCTCAACGGTTGTTTGTTCTTCGAGCTATAATGACCTGCCCATTGCCACTTCAACTTACTAATCCTACGAGCTATGTCAGTGACCCAAGTCCTAGTTTCCATCTATTGTTTTTCTCCTTCCCTGGAGTTTTTCCCTGAAGGAAGGGAAAGTTTCTTAAATAATTATGAATTATTTATTAGATAATTAGCAATTTTCGCGAGCGTAACCGCGCGACTAACGAGTATATACAAGTGTACTTACTAAGATATTTTATTAGTAATATATATGTATTTATTAAAATAAAATATATTAGTTATATCATTAATTAATCAAATATATTACTAATATATTTATTAAAATAAAATATATAACTGGTTAAAATATCAACTAAAGCTTTGTTGGTAACATTATTCGTGTGCGTGCATTAAGTTTAAAATATTTCCTCCACAAATAACCGTGTCATAACCAAGCAACCCCATGGCGCTTTAAAAACAATCGTAATAAAATAATAGTCGCTTACCAACAATTTCCAAAAGCAATAAACAGCTCATAAATTCAATTACTTAATGCAAAAGTTGATTTACGAGCCCAATGCTCGGTTTTGGTGGAATAAAATCATACAGCGCGGCCAGAACCGGCATTGTGCCAAAAAACCTACTGTTGGGGAAAAAATATGGGCATGTGTCGCCAGCTTAGCGCTGCGTGCGCTACATTTAGCATCAATTTTGGCTTTAAACACTCAGTAACCATTGACAGTAACAGAACTTTCTTTTGAATATTTCTAGGTATTCATCTTTTAGGTTTATATCATACAAAAAACGGTAGGAAACTAAGAACTAAGCCGTAGTTTGTAGCTGGTTCTTCTAGGCTTGGTGGAAATGAAATCTAGACTCACCTAGCTTTAAAAAGTTTCAAAGTGTTCCTTGTGTGACTATTAAATAAATAATATTTGACATATTATGACTTTTTGATTCTTCTCCTTAGTTTTTTTTGTTTTTAAACTCTCAATCATCAACAATGATCGGAATAGGTAGATTGAACTGGGGTCATTGATCCGAAACGTATATATTAATATGGACATTCCTAAGGAATTGGTGGATTATTAAAAAAAACCGGAACTTATGTGAGAATTGTATTCTGCCAGAGTGGAAGGAGTCATTTGATGATTTGCCATCCTCAAAAAAAAAAGGTAGGAATTGTAATAAAATGAGCAATATTATATTCTTCATATTTTTTTTAACGACACACAGTCACGATTTGAGAAAACCGAACGACCAATCAGAAAAAAGGATCATGGGTGGTACAATAACCGGTTATCAGAACAATGCGTACGCCCGCCGACGACATTGTGGGTAGCTCACTCGTTTACATCGGTTCGTAGAGTGCGCATCTTTGTTTGTTACTGTTTTGTGAAAACGTTACTTGACCCTAGCTTGCGTACATACTGACTTCTGGAATCTGCTCTAAACGGAAAAATGGCTTATCCATGTTATTCTTTCTGTGTGCATTTATGATACAAGTACCAAAAATCAATCTACCTATTCCGATCACTGCTCATCAATATCATTGAAAATAACAGAGCTCTCTTTTGAATATTTCTAGGCCTTCTTCTCCTTAGATTTTCCATAGATTTAAAAATGTTAGATGTGACCAACGCACAAGTTTTTTGGCAAATTTCAGGCACTACAGCTGGCAACACCGGATATGGGCATCCGTATTTTTAATGGGGGGAAATAATAAGCCAGGGTTGTTTATCACGGTGTCGACCTGCGTTTGATTTTTCATATGTTTCGGCATTACCCGGCGATGCTGCCAACACTGAAGATTTACGGGAGACGCTCGGAGTATTGAATTATTATTTTGGATTAAAATAGTTTGGTGTGAGATTTTTCAATGGATAGAGTTAATAAATAAATAATGTACTTATCTACAAAAAATAAAACCTGGTTCGCCCAGAGCTTTGCATAGTTTTGGACTAAATAGCCCTGTGCAAACTCGAACAATAAAATCGTTTCAGGCCGATCTTATAAGATGCCTTGAAGTGGGTGTCGGTGAAATTTCTACATGAAGAATACATTTACATGGACTCAGGATAGTGCGTCAAAGGGCACGTTCCTATCATGCGTGACCTACGAAGCAATGCTTTCTTATATACCTAGTTTTTTTATAAATAAATCTATATAAATCATCTATAATAGATGCAAAGGCCTGTTTATTTATTTTTGATTATTAGTTTTTTTTTAATTAGTTTATGGAACGAGCATAATTATGGCACGCTTGATGTTAAGTGGTAACCATCGCCACAAAATCGTCGCATCTTCGGTTGCAAAGCAAAACCTCGTAAGCCACGCACGTTAGAAACGTGCCCTACGATGTACTGCCCTGTGTCCATCAACTTGAGGCACACAGATGTTCAGCCTTACGTGCCAGTAATTTCACCACCTCTTCAAATTAGGTGGGTCATTTCCTTGTTTCATTAGCAAGTAACATAAAAAAGTTTGATGATTATGTAGGTAGGTATACCCCGCCAAGCAGCAAAAGCTGAGTCAGGGCTTATTTGACATAACATGTTTCACGGGACGTAGCCAAGTAGTTTTTTTTGTATTGTGCTACGATAGAGGTACCTACTCTACTATTTGTGTTTGTATTTTTAATTTTTTTGAGCCTATTTTAGTATTATTTTTATGAAAAAAACGGGATATTTACCATGATTAAATTTTTTTGAGTTGACTTCCGATATTTCGGCACAGTTGCATGCACCATGATCACGGATAAACAAACAATGATATCTAGATGATTGAATAGTGTTAAAAACCATGATAGTTTCAAAAGTTATATTTTAGTATTGTTTGTCAATGATCCGTTCTCTGTATGTTATCTATACTAATATTATAAAGAGGAAAGATTTGTACCTATTTTTGTATGTTTGTAATGAATAGGCTCAACAAGTACTGGGCCGATTTAAAAAAATCTTTCACCAACAGAATTGCTACATTCTTCCAATTTGACATAGGCTACATTTCATTTTGAAGAAAATTAGGGATCCTTGGTAAAATTTGAACAATGTAACCGAAGGTGTAGAAAAATGAGTCTTAAAATGTCTTTCGTCGAATGCGCTGGCGAAACTATTAGCGATAGAGCAAAATAATGTACAACAATATTGTCTACCCCGTGCGAAGCCGGGACGGGCTGCTAGTGTTAAATAAATCAATTTTCTTTCTTTCTATTTTCTAGGTAATCAAGATCGTGATGCACTGTCTACCCTTTGAAAATGGCGTGCGTCGACGATTAGCATTACACTACTAGGTGAGTTGGCCGGGTGCCCGCGTTCGTAAGTCAAGGTCCTCAGGACAAGTACCTTTCAGTGCTAATTAGCGATTGCTGGCTGAACTCGCTCTTTCAAATGTGAATTACACTGAATTCAAAATAGGCTTAAGGCTGTAATCTAGGCTCGTAGACATGCCCTTAGATGGTACTTGGCCAGTACCTAAAAAGTTCTTAGAATGATTTAGAAATGTGGTTGTGGTGGCGTCCGAATAAAATTAAATAGCGAACCCTTAAAAAAACATATTATTATTGTGAAAAAGATCATAGGTGCACGAAGCTTTTTTCGTTCTCTGTCTATGGGTGTTATGTAAATCTAAGTTTGTATTTACAAAAAAAAATATTATATCAGTAGCGCTACCACGAGCTCCATATGGTTATGGCTATGGCTGTCAAATTGTGTATAGATATATCTATACACAATTTGACAGCCATAGCCATAGCCATATAATGTGTGGGTCAACCTATAGGTTGACCCACACATTCATTTTCTTCTTGGGTTTTAATGTGTTGACACTGTTGACACAATTTTGACAGCCATAACCATATGAAGCTCATGGTAGGCCAGCTGCTAGCGGGTTCCCGCATTACAAGCTCTGCTTAATTTGGGGCTAGATAGTGTTGTGTGCATTGTCTACAATATTTATTTATACAAAAGAACAGTATGAACCAAACCGTTCTTTAATATTTAATTTTAAATATGATTATAATGATCTCACTGAGCACTCACTATGATAAATCCATCAGCTAAAAGCATGACAAGTACCTAGTAGATGTATCATGCTTACCAAAGCGAATGGCCTTAGCCCAGTCACGGCCGTCCGCTCAGTGTGTTGCACTCCGACTGCGGATCTATTCACGAGCGGAACGGAGCGGGGCCACAAGCGGTAGCGGGGCTTTAATGACCTGCCAACATTAGCAACTTGCTAATTCTAAGACCAACAAAGCTTGTCAATGTTCAACCTATGCTCAAGAAAAGAAGTCATGTTGACCAATCAAATTCGATGATTTCCCTCTATTGCGGTCACTTGCATATGCTGTAACTGTACGAAAAGCTTTTCGCATACCTTGAAGACAAAGATCTCCTGAGTGACTGGCAATCTGTATTTTGCAAAAACCAGTCTACTGGAAATCCTCACACACAAATCTAGAGTGAAACCACACGACAAATATAAAAGTGAAGCACTAGCGGCTTTACTTGACGTCTCGAAGGCTTTTGATGAGGTTTGGCGTGTGAGTCTTCATTGTCAATGCTCCTGAATTTAGACTCTCAGTACCCTACTGCTCGCCTATTTTCTAAAAGAACCATTCATTAGAGTAGTTGTTGGTGAACGTCTAATCGATTGGCCATTAGACAATTAATTACAGGGTACCTCAGGGTTTGGTGCTCTCTCTTACGCTGTTTTTTCTGCATCTGCATTTTACTACCTGCTAATTCTTCTCTTATCATGACACTTGTTCTATGCGATAGTGCCCGCTTCGCTCACCACCTCAGTACTACTCTGCCGGTAATTTTGGCCAGCGACTGAAGGTGAGAGCTGTTTATAATCGCATGCAAGCGACGTCGACAACGCGCTGCTTTTATTGTGTCGCTTCCTGCTCCGGTGATGATAAACATTCGTTTTGCTGCTCATTTTAACTATTTTAGCGAAACAGTATTCGTCATTTATTTTATAGTCTTCCCTGAAACTCTGCTTAAATATTCTTCATATTTAGATGTACCTTAGGTCTTAATTAAATAGAGTTTACATAAGCATAAAGTTTACAAAGATTTTAAGCCAGTCTAATCATGGAATAAGTTTTCATTCATTCATATACAAAAGACGAGAGAGAGACGAGAGAGAGCCTAGTAAATAGACTATGTTAAAAGGGCTAATGTAGCTTTCTAGTGGTGAAATATTTTTTGAAATCGGTCCAGAAGTTTTTGTGTTTATTCGTTTCATACAAACCATTCTACTTTATAATATTACTGTTGATGTAGATGTTTATTAAAAATCTACAGTTTAGATGTGGTAATTCTTAATTAATATTCTACTCTGCAATAAATCAAATCAAATAAACACCATGTAAAGGAACGAGAAACCTCAGAAAGAAAAGTGCCTTAAATATTGATCATAGCAATTCCAGAGCAGTCACAGAAAAACATTTTTTTAAACAGCTATTTGATGGAACAAGGATGGTCACGTGGTGTTAAGTGGTAACCATCGCCTATAATATAGCATTACCTTGTGGGTCACACAGTCAGAAACGTGTAAGATAGACCCACTTCTTATTTGGTTCTACGGTGGGTCACTACTATCCTCGATCTGTCTGAAGAAAAAGAACATCAATTTGGCACCATGTTCACATTTTGGTATCTGGCTCTGCCTGAAAACCAGCGCTGCCTGGCATAGTAGATAATGCCATAACAAGCAACAAAAAGCTGAGTCAGACCTACTAAAGGTCTTTTCTTATTTTTGTAATTGATATAAATCAAGAGCAAAATTTTTGAGACGTGGTCGCTAACTATTGGCCTCGTGCACAAGCTCAAAGTCGCGCAACGAGCTATGGAGAGAGCTATGCTGGGAGTTTCACTACGTGATAGAATCTGAAATGAGGATATCCGTATAAGAACCAAGGTCACCGAAATAGCTCAGAATTGTTCTTCCTGGAAATGTGTAGGGGAGGCCTATGTCCAGCAGTGGACTTCTTCAGGCTGATGATGATGAAGAGCGAAATATAAACTACATTGTACCAAGATTTTGATTTTTTCTATTTTCTTATTTTTCTTGTGTTGACTCCTAATAGTAATTATCCATAAATTACTTATGACTTACGGGATATTAAAAAGCCTGAGTTTTTAGATGGGGTAGGTCTGTCTAGCACCTAATTTTACTTTTCTGACTAAGCCGCGGGTTTCCTCAGGATGTTTTCCGTCACCACTCGAGAGCACACGCTATGCACGTATGTATATACATTTCACGAACTAAAAAATACATAGCACAGTATTAAAGCCCGTGGATCCCACGACCTAAGAATCCCTAACATAAGAATCAGAAGGCGGTGTTGCTTTGCTACCACTAGACCACCAGTGCTCTATGAGGTACCTAATCGAGAAAACTAAACATCTGCAACCAGAGTTTGTAAGTAGCTCAGAACTTCAGGTGCAGATGTAATTATCCAAACGCGTCACGTTTTATCGTCGAGACTGTGTATAGCTCGATACCGTCTCGGCGCGAGGTTGTAAAACTAGAAATATAAGAATAACGCCTTCCTTACAGCGAATGCAGTGCGCGCCACTTCAAACACCACTAAAGCTATGTAACAGGCGGCTTTTGTAACCTGAGACAGTCGGTTGTGAATGGCATAAACGACAATGTAAAAAAATATTTAAGTTTGTTCCTGACGTGCGTGACCTACGAGGCAATGCTTTGTTATAGGTGATTATTACCGCTTAACATCAGGTGGGCCATATACTTGTTCCATCAGCTAGTTGTGTAAAAACCTAAGATTCTGCAAGTTTATAATTTGAAAGTAATCTTCCAAGATTTTGAGGTTAGTTTTTCAGGTTTGATTAGAGGTTAGATCTATGATTTTAATCATTTTTTTTTTGTAGTATCTACGTTTCTAACTTTAAAAACAAAGACGGAAATATGTGAGACTCCATCATCATCTTCCTGCCTTTATCCCACGCTAAGTGAGGTTGGCACAACAGGTTTTCTTCTTCCACTCATCTCTATCATTCGTCATCTCAAATCAAATAATGTGAGACTCCAAGATAGTAATTCAGCTGAAAATCCAATTTTGCATAGTAAATCAGGTAGAAGTCCTGACGCCTGAAATGGGGTTACCTGTATGACAAGGTTCCTTCGACACATCTGTTTATGACATACTAGCGGACGCCCGCGGCTTCGCTCGCCCCTTTGCCATACGCTCCGTTGATTTTTCTTTTAAAAGTTATCCTCTTTTTGTCTCCGCTTAGGGAAATCATTTTCCAATTTCCTTTCTTAGTGCACCCCTATGCTATAAAATAAACATACCCTCCAAGTTTCATCCTTCTAGGACTTACGGTTTAGGCTGAGCGTTGATTGTCAGTCAGTCAGTCAGTAACGTAAGCGTTTTATATATTTAGATGAAAAACACTGCTCGAGCGCGTCATAAACGGTGTGGCACTGCACCCCTGACAGCTGCGTCCAGTTTATGCGCCATCAAGCCTCCGCCGATAATGGGGGCCGCAAGTGTGACTCTCGTAAAACGCCGCTTTGAATCTACCCCACTTCTGATATCAGAAACGATCGCGGCCAAATTGAAGTCTTTCAATTCTGTAGTTTCTTGTTACGGAACTTTACAAGTTAAACTTATGTGCGTTGACTTCATTTGTGAAGTGGAAAACTTAAACAATGTCGGCGCCAAAATGTTGAGCGTCAATTCAGGGGCCTAATTCTTGGGACGATCTCGATCATTTTGCAATTTTATCTTATTGCTTCTTTTCGAAGAGAGAATGGCAGATTTCCTTGAGTAATACATCAAAGACCTCATCGTAGAAGCCTTGACAGCTAAGATATACGGAAAACGTAGAAAAGTGCGGTGTTGTGAAAAGAAGCAATAAAATAGAATTGCAAAATGATCGAGATTGGCCCGAGAATTAGGCCCCTGGTTTCCCATTGAAATCTATTTTTATCCTACTAGAAAGAGCCGTTGGTTCATTACTCTTAGAAAACGAAATAAATTGCAAAACTAAATTTATTGTATACGTTTATGAAAATAAATATCTATAAGTTTTTTTTCAAATTCTAGTCTACTTTTTAACCGACTTCAAATTAAAAAGGAAGAGGTTATCAATTCCGTTGTCTTCTTCTTTCTGCTATCCCACTTTATGTGGGGTTGGCACAACATGTTCTCTTCCTCTATTCTCTTCTATCAGCCGTCATCTTTACAATTCTCAATCTTCTCAATTCCGTTGTATTTTTTCTTAAATGTTTGCGAAGTTATGTGATAGTTACCAGTTAAACTTCGAACTTCGTCATTTATGAACCGATCTGAATTTTTTTTCTGTATCTGAAAGGTACATACTTCAAGATTGGTCTCATAGAAAAGTATATCAAAATCACTTCAGCAGTTTGGCCACGAAGTCGGTTTCTCAAATTGTTTATTCTATAATTCTGTTTGTTTGGGAAAAATCCAGAAACTGTAGAAATAATTCCGTAAAAATAAACAAATCAATCAGCGCAGCCCCCGTACCACGGGGAAGGTCGAAGGTTCAAATCCCGCTCGGCTCTTAATTTTTAGGACATTATAAAAATCTTTGTAAACATATAAAGCTTCTTCTTATCGTGTCACTGATTTTTTCGAACCAAGTGTGGTGAAAGGATTTTAAGTGCGCCTCAACTCAACGAGGCTCCTTTCGTCCAATTGACACATATTTTCGAACTTTTTAGGTTCTACGACATATTATCAAGCTTATGTTGTGACATGGGACCGCACAGACAGACAAGGGATTGTAATAATGTTTACCTGTATGCCACATAAGTCATAAAAAGCAGGGTGTCACGTCTAACCACACCGCGGCGCACACAGAATGCATATAAATGGTTTTAAAAGTAATTGTTTTTTCCTAGCGGCGTACACTTGGCACAGCGCCATTGCTTGTCGAAGATTAGCAATCATTGACAGCACATAATAATACTCCTTCGAGTTCAAATTTACAAGAATCCACGATGTACGAACCTTTTTTTATTTTTTATTTTATTTTTTCTTTCTTTTTAATGTATACTAAGCCTAAGAGTACTTGGTCGTCTATGTGAGAGCCTTCCGATCCTAAGGACATGGGCTAAAATCGTGTACCAATGAGTTTTTCTGTCGAAAAATGTATGTATGTTTTTTTCAAGAACGAAATTGAGGTTTGCCGTTCGATATTTAAAACTGATGACTATTATACTCACACGAAGACTAGGCTGAATAGCAAAGCGACCTCTTAGGTCATTGGGCTGAATGCGTGTTGTCTATTGCCAGTATGAGGTTAGATGTACGTGACCTTTTTGAAATAAAGATGTGTTTTTTTTAATTACTTACCGCCCTAGGGCTTTTCTAGCTACATTATTCCCCTAGAGCGCTAATTAGTCATCTACAAGGCCCATTTGGAGGTAATAAGAACCTATTTACTACTTACCAAACATGAGAGATGTGAATTATATTTAAAAGTCTCTCTAGATGTACGCAAAGCTTACTGATCTGAACCGATGTTGCATAAATCATCTATACAATAGAAGCAACGACCTGTTTTTTAATCAAACTGATAAAAATCAAAGTTCAAGTTTCAAGTTCAAGAAGTTCTACCACCTCCATAGCAATTATTGATCGTATCTATACAGGTGCGTGCTGGGTATGCAAAACTGATAGGTTACTGACAACCACGGGTTTCCCAAGCTTAGGTTTTTGAAATAGCGACCGGGATTTAACGGCAGTAAAAAGCCGAAAAGACCTCTGCGGAACGCATGGCGATGGATACATAAAACTATATGGAAAATATACGAAAATGTATGGAAATAGTAGTCAGATTGGCCACTCTGCAGTTGAATTAAAAAACAAGTTCAAAAAACATAAGACGACTTCAAAGCCAAACTGCTGAACCGATTTTGATGAAATTTCTATGGAACTAATCTGGAATTATTATTTTATTACCTTTCAGATTAACAGACCCGATTTGATGATGATTTCAAATTCACTCATATGACGAATTTATGAAAATCATAAAAAATCTCCTCCTTTTTATTCGAAGTCGGTTTGAAAGTTTCAGTTTCGTTTTTTTTCTAAAAAGATTTAGAGAGTTTTGTTTCTCTCTCTCGACAGCACATAGTTAGGTCTCAACAGTATCTTCGTTTAGATAAAAGTTTGTAATGTTATTATTATGTAATTAATTGTACCTACGCTATAATTACCGCCGCTATTTATGGAAACGGGTCTTTATCACCTATTGTCTGAGTGTCTGTCAGTCCCAAGGTCTGGCAATGTGCGGTCTATCGGACCCGTCTCCCAACTTTGGTTTCTGAGGAGTGGCGACCGTTTAACCACACGTCAGTTTTGTCAAGGATGCGTTCAAACAATTGAAAACCTACTGTTTATATAACTTGGAAGTCTAGAGGTTAAAGAACGCTTTGAGCAATGTTTGTTATGACTTTCTGAAATAGGCCTTGTGGTCCAAAAAAAAAACAGTTGTCAGTAAAGTCGGTTTACTGACGATAGTTGAACGTGACAACGTCATACAGCTGTCCACGCGGACGCATCGTCCACTCAAGTACGAGAGAGACAGATGTCGAACGCTGCCGAACGCGGACGCCGATTGTGCCTCTTTGTCGCTCGTTTCGCGCTCTCGCTTGCACTTCAAGCCTTAAATGGAACGCCTCCGAGCGAGGTTACGCCGCATGACGTCATGTTTTTTCGTGCGTGTAGCCACTCCATCGAATTACAAGACGTTGTCACGTCAAAAAAGCAATTTGGTACCACGTAGGTTTTTTTACTTTACCTTACTATGTTTTCCTTCGCCGTTTGAGACTACTAGCATAGTGCATATACATTTTTCACAGAAAAAGTCACTATAGTACACGACTGGCTCTGAACCTATGACCGGCGATCGACGGTCGACGATCGGAAGACGGAGCTGCTACCACGTGCTCTTACTTAACTGAATAATAATAGCTGTATTCATATAGATGAATGTTTTATGGGACTAAATGGAACGCGACGTTGCGCGACGAATATTTGACAGTTTTCAATGAAAATCTGTCAAATATTCGTCGCTTGAGACGTGCTTAAATCGGAGTTGCGTTTCAGTATTCGGGGGTAGCACGAACAAAAACCGGAGTTGTATTTAGTTCTTAGTATATTAAAATTGTGCTACACTTGCCCAAAACATGCAAGTTTGTCTGCGGACACGGTCTGCGGGTCTCGTTCGAACCATTATTTTTTCGTCGAAACACACGTCTTTCGCTTTTTTATTGCAATGCTGCATTGTTATCTTCCAATGATGATAGGGCTTGCTCACAATGTATTTCTGTAAAACCATTTAATTTTGTATTGTAATATAAAATTAAGGTTTACTAAATAATGGAATGTAAAGGCGGGAAGGAAATACCTGGCGGGCCTGAACTGGGTGTCTTCGACGACTTCCTTTCTTGACGCTCCGTTGGTTTGCTGCTGTTGGCGGATGGCGCTGATTTTCCGTAAGAGTTGGTTGATGAATAGACGCACGGCCGTATATCGCGGTGGGAAGATGGTTTCCCGAAATAAAAGTTGGAGGAGCGCTCGGCTGGTGGTAAAGGTACAAAGGGAACCAATATCGCAGGATTTAAAAAAAATCGGTTGTCTGTAAAGTCGGTTTACTGACGATAGTTGAACGTGACAACGTCATACAGCTGTCCACGCAGACGCATCGCTCACTCAAGTAGGAGAGAGACAGATGTCGAACGCTGCCGAACGCGGTGACCAATTTGTGCCTCTTTGCCTCAGAGCGAGGTAACGCCGCATAAGTCATGTTTTTTCGTGCTTGCAGCCGGCTCCATCGAATTATAAGACGTTGTCACGTCAAAAAAATATCATGTGATTTTTTCAAATGTTATCACAGGAGTTCTCTGTAAAACGTATCAAAGTAAAAGATATTTTTATTCAATAGTCAGGATCACTTTGAAACGTCTTAAAGCTAGGTAAGTATAGGTGCCAGTTCCACGCGCCCTAGCCTAGAAGAACAGGCAACAAACTACGGCTTGGTTCCTACCGTTTTTTTGTATGATCCTTACACATCTTTGAGAGACTCACTCGGAAACCATAGAGCTTCTGACATTTTCGTAAAACGTCCCGTTTGAATCAAGACCGCTTATAAATAAGACTTTATTGTAAAGTCAGCTTTATCCAAAACTAAAGATTTACAAAAATGTGTTCGCTTCGTCGCGTGCTCAGCGCGCAGAACGGACGAATTCTACCGACGCATCTCCTGATAATATTGTGGGTACACTCTAGCACATACTACTTTGGGCATTTTAGGACAAACCCTTATCCTAGTATAAACCAGATTTGAACATATTCTGCAGTGAAGCAGCAGCGTTGTTTCGGTTTGAAGCACGCTTCAAACGAGTGATTGCGAGTAATTTCACCGGCACATACACGTATGTGCCGGTGAAATTACTCGCACGAGACTGCGCCTAAGGTGATGGACGCAGGGCAGTGCATCGTAAGGCACGTTTCTGACGTGCGTGGCCTAAGTCCTACCTTTTCACATTATAACTGGTGTGTAGAAAAACGACTTGCACATCTGCTATCAAAGCCTACTGATCGAGAGGGCGAGAAGCAATATAATAATAAAATATCATCGGCACAGTTGAGTTTGATGTTTAGAAAAGCATCAAAGATCTTGTTTTGTAGGTACTTGATTGTCTCTAAATAAGGGTAGTTAGTGGTCGGAGTTGCGTGGGACGACCACTGCCACGGAAGGGCAGACTTGATCTCTGTATATTATGTCTTTTATGTTTTTTTTATACAACTAGCTGATTGAACAAGCATATGACTCACCTGATGGTAAGAGGTAACCATCACCTATAACAAAGCATTGCTTCGTAGGTCACGCACGTCAGAAACGTGCCCTACGATGCACTTCCCATCCATCAAAACTGTCCTTTTTGGTTTTGTATCTGCTTTGAAAAAAAACCTTAAGAGAGACGCCCACGTTTTATTCCACACTAGTTACTTTTATTAGTGTACGAAAGGAGCCTCTTTGAGGGGCACTTAAAATCCTTTCACCACACTTAGTTTGAAAGAACCAGTGACACGATAAGAAGAAGTTCTTTTTATTAAAAACTAGTGGCCGCCCGCGGCTTTGCTCGCCCGTTCCCGTAATACCCCGTTCCCGTTGCTTTTTCGGGATAAAAAGTATCCTATATCCTTCTCCCGGTTCTAAGCTACCTCCCCACTAATTTTCTGCCAAATCGGTTCCGCCGTTCTTGAGTTATAAATAGTGTAACTAACACGACTTTCTTTTTATAACGCTTTTATTAGCTTCACCTGTATGTATGTATGTATGTATGTATGTATGTAACCGACCCCTTTGAGCTCGATTTTGTCCTACTTTGAACGATCAGATTTGATTCAAACTTTGCACACCTGTCAAAGGTCGATGACAATGCAATAATATGAAAAAAAAATAAAAAAAAATGAAAAAAAAAAAAACCTACTTTGGACAATCAGATTTGATTCAAACTTTGCACACCTGTCAAAGGTCGATGACAATAAAATAATATGAAAAAAAAAACTAAAAAGTAACAAAATAAATTATAGTTTAAAAAACTAAAAAAAAACGCTTTTATAACTAATTGAACTAAAAAGTTAAAAATAAAACTGTAATAATCAATTGAAAAATTTATATTATTGTACAAAAAGCGTGGGGGGCTTGATTTTGATTGTTGTAAATATTTTATCAATAGTCTATTATATCTGAAGTTATTATTAAAAGCATCCCACGCTTTTTTGAACAATAATATACATTTTTCAATTGATTAGGTATTACAGTTTTATTTTTAACTTTTTAGTTCAATTAGTTATAAAAGCGTTTTTTTTTAGTTTTTTAAACTATAATTTATATAAATAAAGATAGATTTTGAGATGCATTTTACATCTCCACTTTGTCAGTGATTGTACACACAAAAAATTTGGTCAAAATTGGTGTAGCATATCTAAACGATACCAATGCAAATACGTTAGCGGAACACTGATTGATATAGTGACGGCCAGTGAGATTTTTATGTGCTATTAATTCTCTTTTATTGCAACACTCGATGTTATAGTGCTTTTAAAAGTTTTCATTTCGTTTTGATGAGTTCAGGCTTTTTAATATTCACGAGATAAGAGTTAAACTGTTTTAGGAGCTGTTAAGTGATTGATAAGAGTTTATTTGCAAATAAAAAAATCGGTTGTCTGTACTGGTTTACTGACGATAGTTGAACGTGACAACGTCATACAGCTGTCCACGCGGACGCATCGCTCACTCAAGTAGGAGAGAGACAGATGTCGAACGCTGAGGCCGATTGTGCCTCTTTGTCGCTCGTTCCGCGCTCTCGCTTGCACTTCAAGCCTTAAATGGAACGCCTCAGAGCGAGGTAACGCTGCATGAGTCATGTTTTTTCGTGCGTGCAGTCGGCTCCATCGAATTATAAGACGTTGTTACGTCAAAAACTTGCAACGGGTCTGTAATGCAGCTTACAGTACCGACAACCGCTCTTTAGGTGAAGAAAGAGAACATTCTAGTATAAGCACTATAATATGTGACTGGAGGGATGTGATACTGGAGAAGGTAGCATGACTGGGAAGGGTTGTATGTCGTATTGAGTTGATTTAGAGAGTAGTGAATAGTATGATATGCGAGTGAATAAGCGAACGATGTATGTCAGGATCGCAGCAAGTAGAAATCCGCTTTGCTTACCCCCATAAGAATGAGACGTGATTTTATGTAGTATGTATTATTTAGGCGGAAACTATTCCATTGAATATAGTTAGAACTCTGTATATCTTTATAACAAGGAAAACAATAGACTACGCATTACGACGCTATGTTTTTGACGTGACTACGTCTTATAACTCAATGGAGCCGGCTGCACGCAAGAAAAAAACAGGACTCATGCGGCGTTACCTCACTCTGCGGCGTTCCATTTAAGGCTTGAAGTGCAAGCGAGAGCGCGGAACGAGCGACAAAGAGGCACAATCGGCGTCCGCGTTCGGCAGCGTTCGACATCTGTCTCTCTCCTACTTGAGTGAGCGATGCGTAGCTGGACAGCTGTATGACGTTGTCCCGTTCAACTATCGTCAGTACAGACAACCGATTTTTTATCCCTACTACTCTCCCTTAGAGAGCCTTATTATGGGTTTTGTTGTTCTGTCCCAGTAGTTGTCCTGTTCCAATGCGGCTAACATTATGTGTGTATGAATTATTACAGCTATCACGATTGGAATGTACGGGAAAAACTGCGGTCTACCGCTACCAATAAATATCCCCAATTCACTGGCAAATGTAAATAATAAAATGTAATCCTGACATCACTGTAGCGAAATACGTAGGCTGCCGACCGGGTTTAAAGGAAAGAAGATTTTTAATTTAAATCTATAATTAATTTTGCCAATGATTGAGTCTCTAAGTGTGAGAACAGAATGAGTACATTTCCAAAATCTTAAAACTAGGTGATTCTGTAACTGTGTCGTGCGTCGCGTTGATTGCGCTGACGCAAGCTGCAGTTCAAGGTGCGCGGTAAGTAGGTATTGTCTTGTCATCGGTTTATTCAGAGGCGCCTAGCGTAACACCTCTCCCCGAAGAACAGCGAGTATTGAAGCTTGCTGTAAATTGAGCTGGGATTGGGGTTGGAGTGCGGTCAACCCTTTCTGTAGATGGTAGGGAATAGATTGCTTGGTGATCAAGTTCAGCTTGGCTTTCACTTGCTTTCTGTACTTTATGTGAATTCTTTTTAGTTTATACTTTCTGTATAAAAAGACGCTAGCAAGTGCACATGCACTGGATAGAACCACATACATAGGGATCGTTGTGTGGTATAGGGTATATTTGGTGTCTTTCTGCAGGTGAAAAGGGGACAGTAGCGCTATTTTCCTATTAGTGGCGTGAAGCTGGTCCAGGTTGATAGAGTTTAGTTTGAATGAAGGAGTTGAAGATGGGGTAACGACGTTGTTCTTGTGCAAGTCCATTATCTTCAATACATGACCCTTCAACCGATCATTGGTGTTGGATATCGTAAATTCTGGTGTTTCTAAGTAGCACTGCTTGGGAATTATAGCGAGGAAACTGCCTTGTAGGGTTTGGTAGAGATTTTGTCCACAGGATAGGTGTACTTTTGTTAAGATAGGGAAACTGATGGTGTAGTGTTTCTCATCGAGTTCTTCGTATGCTGGCTTGGACTGGGTGATAGTGGTAGGGCTGCATGCGTCGTTTCGCTGCTGCGTTGAGATGAGATGCTGGATGCAGTCGTCTGGTGATCGATTCTGCTGGTTTTTCTTCTCCTCGCAGAGGTACCATTTACTGGTCTTCGGGCATTCAGCCTCAATGTGCTTGAAATCTTTCTCATGGATAGCTAGGTATGGGAAAGGAGGAGTAAGGATCTCATGGTGTTTGTTAGGTATAATTGATAATTTATACATAACATACAACGATGAAAGCACTATTGGGAATTTAAAACTATAACTATATTATTTTCTACATAATATGAACCTAACTTAATTATATCAAAATATTCTCCAATATCTAAATTGAACACTTTTTCTCTGTTAAATATCAAAGCTGGTACCAGGAGCAAGTGAATTATCACGAGGGTCTTGTAACAATTGGGCATTTTTAGGGAGACGCTTTAGCCTAGATTTGGCAATAAGACCTCGTTTTTTCTTAGTATAAATATGAATAGGGAGGTCTGCCATTACGACGTCATGTGTATAACGGGGAGCTAACTTCTGTCGGGAAGCAAACGGATTTTTCACGAAAACCTGTTGTTCAGGAGAGTACTCAACCTCTGGTTCCCGTTCTCTATTTCGGTGGTCTGTCAGGTCTTTACGAGTCGTACTACACATGTCGTGAATCGTGTTATAGGCTTTAGTCATCTTATTCTTATGATTAGTCATGTACTGTTGGATTAAATGGGCGGACAGGTCTACGTCAAAGGGATCGCGAGGGTCATAGTGTCCCGTTACTACCTCTAATGGTTTACATTTTGTGAAACTATGGATGCTACTGTTGTAAGCCAGAAGGGCATATGGCATAAGATTAATTACTGATTCAGATTTCTGTCCTAATTTTAGAATACGGAGATGTTCAAGTACCGTGGAGTGGAACCTTTCAACAATACCATTCTCATTCGGGGAATGAGGAGCCACTCTATGATGCTGAATTTTATGCATCTTCACAAATTCCGCAACCAGCTGATTTGTGAACTCGGTTCCGTTATCAGTTACTATAGTGATAGGTATACCATGATGAGTACAGTAATTCAATAGGGCTTGAACCACACTAACAGCCGTGCCGTCTCTTATATGATAGGCTTGTGCATATTTAGAGAATGCATCTACAATGGTTAAGAATTTTTCACTTTGAATAGTCAAAAGATCTAAGTGAACTAATTCAAAGGGCCGGCCAGCGGGTGGTACCACCTTAAACTGTTGCTTTGTCGGACTGCGATCATATTTCGCTTGGCCGCAGATAGTGCATTGGTTTATTAATTTAGTAATGTGTTCTCGCATTTTAGGCCAGTAATATTTATTAGATAACGCTAAGTAACATTCATTGATGCCGCGATGATTGGTCTTCCCATCATGATATTTATTAATTATTTCCTGCTGCTTTAAATATTCCCTAACGTTCTCTAATTCTGTTTTAGTTAGTGTCAAATTCATTGCCGAATTTTTGAACGTTTTTTGTATAATAGGTACGATAGTGTACATAGCCGAATAAGGATTTATTAAAAGTCCGGTTTTTATCTTAGGGTGGACGTACTCCTTGATCGCATTTATGATATCTTCCTCTATATTAGATGCAGATATTTGAACAGATGTTCGTGTGTGCGTGTCAAACGGCTTAGTGACTACTGGTCTACTCTTAATGTCACCTACAACGTTGAAAATTAATTGCCTCGTGAATCTATTTAGGGGGTCATCTGAAATTGGGACCTCTAAAATGGGGCTTTCGCTATTTGTATGAACAGTAGCAGATCTCGAACCAGCTTCAGTTTCTGTAGCAGTTAAAGTTCGAGATTCATCTAACTCAGGGTCAGTTTCCGATGGATTAACTGCTATCGACATGAGCTCCTCATTATTAATTTCTATTCGCGATAGCGCGTCGGCGTTAGTATTGCACTTTCCCTGTAGGTAGTCGACCTTATAGTCATACTCACTTAGCTTCAAGCGCCATCTTGTAAGCCTTGAACTAGGATCTTTTAAATTCACTACCCATTGTAAAGGCCTATGATCCGTGAGAATTAGAAATTTACGGCCATAGAGATACGGTCTAAAGTACTTAGTTGCCCAAACGATAGCTAGAAGTTCTTTTTCGATGGTGCTGTAATTCAACTCGCTGCTGTTAAGAGTCCGCGATGCATATGCAATCGGTTTATTGGAGGCCTTAGTGCCTTGTGATAAGATAGCACCTATAGCTACGTTGGATGCATCAGTCGTTAATATAAAATCACGTGTAAAATCCGGGTACTGTAAGATTGGATCATTAGTTAAGAGTGTCTTGCAATGCTCAAAACAGCTGGTGTACTTGTTGTCCAACGTGATTTTTGAACCTTTTTTTAAACATTGGGTTAGTGGTTTAGTGATACGAGCGAAGTCTGGAATAAATTTCCTATAATATCCGAGCAAGCCGAGAAAACGTTTGATTTCAGTGGTAGTCTTAGGAATGGGGTAATTTTCAATAGCTTTAATTTTATTCGGGTTTGGTTTAACGCCTTCTTTACAGATAACATGACCTAAAAACTCAGTTTCCAGCTTCAAGAATTCGGATTTATCCATTTGAATTTTGAAGTTGGATTCTCTCAATCGTTTAAATACCTTGTCGAGGTTAACTATGTGCTCCTGAAGCGAAGTACTGAAAATGATGATGTCATCAAGGTATACTAGACAAATTTCATTTTGTAAGCCCCTGAGGACATTGTCCATAACCCGTTGGAAGGTAGAGGGTGAGTTTTTCAACCCCATGGGCATTCTTAAAAACTCGTAATGCCCGTTTTCTACGTTGAACCCTGTCTTATGAACATCGGAGGGGTCCATCTCAACCTGATAAAATCCACTGGCCAAATCAAGGGTCGTAAAGTACTGGCATTTACCTAATTTGTCCAATACATCTGTTATATTAGGTATAGGGTATTTGTCATCAATCGTTTTCTCGTTAACTTTCCTGAAATCCACGACAAGACGCCATTTAACTTTACCGGAGGCATCTGCTTTTTTTGGTACAATCCAGATGGGAGAGCTCCAAGCAGATTCTGATGGCCTTATAATATTTTGATCAAGCATCTTATTTATTTGATCTCTGACCTCCTGCCTGTGAACGTAAGGATAGCGATAGCTCTTGGTATGTACTGGAATTTCGTCATAAGTCCTAATCTTATGTTTGATCTTGTTGGTGAACGAAAGTGATTCGCCCTCAAGATAAAACACATCCGCGTAGTTAGAACACAAACGCTGTAAATTGGCGAGTTCTTCCGAATTAAGATGATCGGTTCGTAGACGAGATAAAACATCTTTAGCGCGGTCTGATAAAGTTTCAGTACTGTCACATTCAATATTAAATATTTCAGCTTCAATAGGACGATCCATAGAAAATATTACATCGTTAGACGTAGGGTTAGTTATTTCTACCCAGCCCCTATTATTCTGAACCGTCGTTAAGCAGTCTGAAATAAGGCAATTACAAATCGTTTGGTTGCCTACTAATACTTCTCCGTCATGTGTATTAACTGGTAATCTAACTACTTTAGTCGAATTGGCTGGAATAATTTCCTCGTACAAGTTAGCGTTTCTAGAATCATACATCTGAATAGGTATCTGTGTATACCGAGTTTTCAGTAACCTATTTTTTAAATCAATGTTAGAGTCCCATACGTCAAGTAAATCAAAGCCTAAAAGTCCGTCAAAGTAATTATGAAACTTGTAGACGTACAAAGTTATATCATTCGAGTCATTAAATTCCTGGAAGCAAGGCATTGTTACAGAATAATTGTTTATACTAGTCGCGTGCACGTTCGTCACTTCAAATGGATCATATTTCAAAGGAACGTGACGAAAGTATTTCTCGACGGCATCAGGGCTTATAAACGATTGGTTAGCACCTGTGTCGATTAGGAACTTTAAAGGTGGATTTGCTATCTGGATGTAACCTAGTTGCCTTTGAATGTGGAAATTGACTTCTATCTTGGTTTTTCGGATTTCGACTCCTTCTGAAAATTTTCATTAGAGGCCTGATCTACAACTTCCTCTACTACTGGGGTCTCGGAGTTATAATACTGGTCTTGGTCATAGTAGTAATAATCGGGGCATTGCTCCCACGAATAATAGTCTTGATACTCGGGGTAATAGTCATTTTCGTCAAACTCATTGAAGTTAATTTCGCGAGTTTTGAAGTAGTTAGTCGGGGGTGGATTCCCGTGTTTCCTCCAGTCATGTCCTGTCATTCCCGTCATTGGTGGACGTCTTTCTACATAGCTACTAACACCACTCATTGGAATAGGACGCGAAGTATTACCAAAATTATCTGGTTTCTGTGGGGGTCTGTAAGGCATCCTAAAAGCGTTATTTTGCGGGTTGTAATTTTGTGGAGGGGCGCGGAACATCTGTTGCGTGCGAGTAGGACCACGTAGTGGTTGCGGTTGAAATGTAGGCCTCCAACCCTGACTAGGTGAAGCTTGAATGGGGTTAGGCCTAGATGGACCAGACATGGTAAAAATGGGTTGTTTAATTGGTCCGAATCCGTCAGTCAGTCTGGGGACATAGTTGGGAATAGGGAGATTGAACTTGGCTGCATTTAAGTTTGGCTGCTGCCAATCCTTCTTACTAGCTGAACCGCTACTGCGCTCTTGCATGTAGAGAGTATTGAGCTCCTCCTGAACAAATTCTAAAGCTTTTTCCATCGAAGCGGGTCGCATGCAACGTACCCTGGATCCAAGTGGGTCCTTGAGTCCTCTTAAATAGGCCTGAAGGGTTAGTTTTTGGTATAAATCGCGTTTTGCGTCGATGGTGCTTTTCAAGTTCTCGTGAAGTGAAACATACGTCATTATGGTACTGAATAAGTTTTGGCATCGTTCATAAAATTCTTGCGGGGTACTCGAACCTTGGGTCTCTAAGGATAAATCACTGTAAAGAGCGGTCTCGTCACGGTGATCCGCAAAATTGTTCACTAAAGCGTTCCTTATACCTAACCAGTTATCTGGTATCCCGTTCGAGTTTATTAATCTAGCGGCGGAACCCGAGACTTTATTTAAAATTCCGTTCACAAGCGCTAGATTGGTCAAATCGTTGCCTGGTTCTGGGTTAAAGTGAGCCAGGACCAACTGGTCGCAGAGATTTATAAATCTCGTTAATACGTGCGGATTTCCATCGAAATCTGGCACAAGTCTTAAGGACTTAAAAATTATATCAATCGGGTTACTGCCGGCGGAAACTGGAGGCTGAGCCATGCTTTCTTCTATATCTCTATGCTCGTCTATTACACTGAGCCTACTATTTAACCTACTACCTAACCTAATATTCCTCGACTTTCTTGGATGAAAAATCTTGGAAGTTAATTACTAACGTTATAAAAAAATATGGGATACACTAAAGGAAGGACTATAGTTTAGGTAGGATTAAGCAAGGACTTGAAAGATTCAAGGACTTACTGCATTTTTCTTGTCGTCGTCGTCAGCTGCTCAGCAGAATCGATTTCTTGATTCCACTATCACCACCCGGAACAACAGCACTAGTAGGTTCTTTTTCTTAATTTTAGTAAATTAAAATATCCGTGCCTGCGCCAAATACGTAGGCTGCCGACCGGGTTTAAAGGAAAGAAGATTTTTAATTTAAATCTATAATTAATTTTGCCAATGATTGAGTCTCTAAGTGTGAGAACAGAATGAGTACATTTCCAAAATCTTAAAACTAGGTGATTCTGTAACTGTGTCGTGCGTCGCGTTGATTGCGCTGACGCAAGCTGCAGTTCAAGGTGCGCGGTAAGTAGGTATTGTCTTGTCATCGGTTTATTCAGAGGCGCCTAGCGTAACAAGCGTTATTTGCATTTATCTGTCAAAGCATTGTTTACAACGCCCTATTTATTCGGAATTCCAGTCTTTCACTCATTTTACACAGTTTGTGCTCATTACAGATACTCATAGCAACTGAGGATTATTGCTATCAAGTTCTTACCTAATTTGGATAAAATTCTGAGAATATTCGTCAACCTGTTTTAGGGCCTTATTAATTATCCTGGCGTAGCGTTGGACTAGTTAATCCGTGTTTTGTCTCTTTCATTGACATGCAATTGTCAACTCGAACAAATGTGACAAAACACGGATTAACTAGTCCAACGCTACGCCAGGATTATTAATAAGGCTCTTGGGAGTAGTTATTGCATAAATTGGTGCGTATAACCATTTGCAATTTTTTTTGGGGCTGTGGCCACTTGGTCCAATAGCCTCTACTCTTTTTTAAATACTTAGGGGATTAAATTTAATAATAGTACATTGTTACCCGAGTGTTGAAAGTCACGTTTTTTGAGTCCCGAGACGGTTTTGGCGCCAGAGCGTAGCGAGGGCGCCAATGGAGCTTGAGGGACTTACAAGACTTTCATCCGAGGTAAACACTGTGCTTTTCATTACGAATACAAGGAAAGTAAAAATAAAAACATGAAAGAAAAATTTGTGAAAATGAAGATTGAATTGCCGCCTTCCCGGTTTTTTTTTTATTTTTCTCTGACGGGCCTTCGGCTTCGGTTCGCTAGCATTATTCAGCCAAAATTTTCATTTTCATAATTTAAAAAATGGTAAATTGTTTGCTCAAATCTATGTTTATTTTAAAGAAATAGTTGAACGTACGAGTACGAATATAATAATTAAGCCGTTTATGGAATCAACACACGAGGATAGTAGGCAGTGCTAATTTTTATCATATTTTTTATAAATATTGTTGACAAGGATGATATATTAATAAAGTAATTTAGAAGATATATTATTTATTTAATACTATCTTTATGTTATTTAAATTTAAATTTAAATTTTACATTGCGCTCTAATTAGACTTTTTAAACTTCATACCGTTGTAATGGGTTTCCAACCTACTTGCTGAATAAAAAGTTGGAATTTGGTTGAACAACCTCCTTGCAGTTAGAAAGACTATAGAAAGTTGGAACATGGTTGAATAAAATAGAACTTGTTTTTTTTTATAATTTGACAGCTGTCAGTAGAAAGCGATTCTCCCTAGGGCTGAAAGTTTTACTTTCAATTAGGCCCCTCAGGCAACTACCTTCAAGACCTACTTTCAGAGTATGAGCAATGAAAAATAAATAAAAGAATGCTGCTGCGTGATTCCTACATGTTATTGATAAACCTAGACTATCTAATGACTTATTATTATGGAAAAACTTGACTTACGACCTAACAGGACAAATTTTATAAGATCCCAGACTTATTATGTAACATAAAAAAATTAAAACGTTTACATTATGTTAATTGTTTAAAATCTGTAGGTACTACCTTTAAGAATAGCCATAAAGATGCGAATCATCATAGATAGCAATAGAAATAACAACACGTAATAGCCCAGCAGGTATTGTATCACGGAATGTTAAAATTAACAGTTTATTGCCTCTGTCGTATTTAATTAAAAATGGGTATTTTGTATCCACCCCTATTTACCCCACCCACCCCGTTTACCCTAGTTTACGGACGCAGGTGTAAAATCTAGAATTTATCTGCAATTTATTTGTCAATGTGTTGTCATGGTCCCCCTCTTTACTGTAGTAACTGGTTGTCTTATCGTATTTAGAACTATGATAGATATTTATTGAACTAGAAGAACCACAAGGATCACTTTGAGACTTGAAAGTGATTCTTGTTTCTTTTTTTTCCTAGCCTAAGTCATCCCACTGGACCAAGGCCTAAGACTTCCAGTTCTCTCTATCCTAAGCCTCCTTCCATCATGGCTTTTGGAAGGCGTCTGAATCGTCCCGCCAACGCTTTTTAGACCGACCACGAAAGAAGTCTTATAAACTTTGTGATTCTAGGCACCAGTTCTTCACAACCAAAGCCTAGAAGAACGGTACGCCAGCCCCAAAAATATAATAATATTAACTAGAACTGCAAGACAAGACGATCTGCGAAATGTAGCTGGCAAGCACTGGAGGAGAAGAGCCGAAGACCGGGCTCAGTGGCACGTCTTGGGAGAGACCTACGTCTAGCAGTGGGCTGATGGGTTGATGATGATGATCATGACGAACTAAAAGTAAAACAAATAACATGATTGATGTAAAACATTTTGAAATATGGTTTTATTATCGCGGCTTCGCCCGTCCCGTTTCCGTTACGCCCCGTTCCTGTTACCTTTTCAGAATAAATAGTCCGATGTGCTATTCCAGACTATAATCTATCTTTGTGCTAAATTTCATCGAGATCCGTTCAGCCGTTCTGGCGTTATTGAGTAATAAACATCCATCCATCATATAGTAGGATTTATTTGTCTCAGCATGGCCTAGAGCCTAGAATCTAAAAAGTTCGAAAACATATTGTGTCGAGTGCACGAAAGGAGCCTCTTTGAGGCGCACTCAAAATCCCTTCACCACACTTGGTTTCGAAAGAACCTGTGACACGATAAGAAGAAGCATAGCCTAAACATGGAGGTACATTTTTGTTTTTTTTTTATGTAAAAGATAGACAAACGAGCTTACGGCCCACCTGATGGTAAGCGGTCACCGTCGCCCATAGACACCAACAACACCAAGGGTGCTGTTGTTGCGTTGCCTATACCCTGGAGGAATTTTTTAACGTTTTTCTTGAAGCTGTTCATGTCACATTATGACATAGAAGGTACATAGCGATCTACATAGGGCGAAGATTTTTATAATGTCCCAAAAGTTAAGAGCCGAGCGGGATTTGAACCCGCGACCTTCCCCTCGGTACGGGGCTGCGCTGACCACTGCGCCATCGGATCCTAATCACACTCGACGAATAACTCTTAGGGACTGTTCGGCACTAACGCGACCGTGGCTCCATCTACAGTTTTTGACGTTAAAGTCAATTAACCTGCTCGATAACCGAAGTTGCATTCAGTTGAATCGACGAGAGATGTCGCCTTGCGTTTTTCACTCGCCGCCTCGGCTCTTAACTTTTGGGACATTATAAAAATCTTTGTGATTTCCTTAGGTGTAGTAAACACTATAAAATCAATAAACAGTTATGAAAAACGCAAGGCGACATCTCTCGTCGATTCAACTGAATGCAACTTCGGTTATCGAGCAGGTTAATTGACTTTAACGTCAAAAACTGTAGATGGAGCCACGGTCGCGTTAGTGCCGAACAGTCCCTAAGAGTTATTCGTCGAGTGTGATTAGGATCCGATGGCGCAGTGGTCAGCGCAGCCCCGTACCGAGGGGAAGGTCGCGGGTTCAAATCCCGCTCGGCTCTTAACTTTTGGGACATTATAAAAATCTTTGTGATTTCCTTAAGTGTAGTAAACACTATAAAATCAATAAACAGTTACATAGGGCGATTACGCCACAAGTGTTTATGACGACAGCCACAGATTACCAAACAGGAGGCCTCCAGATGCTATTAGTAAATAGTTCTGTACTAATTAGTAAATTCCAACGAGCTTTGTACGCCTTTTGATCTCCGCGCCGCGTGGATTGAGAACGCTGGATTGAACATTCGAACCTATTAGGCACTCGCGCCGCTCGCGGCTTCGCCCGCGGGGAAGCTTTTTTACCCCGTTCCTGTTTTACGGGTTAAAAGTAGTCAATATGAAATATCTTGTACAGTGACGGCATGAAAATGTTCCTAGATTTTCAACTTGATTTGTTCAACGTATCTTGATCACATACTCTCAAGAGACTGGGGGAATCATGGAGGCCTACCCACGACACGCTCTCACACACACACCACACACACAACACTACACACTCAACCACTCGCACACACAAATACACCCCTTTACATCTATATTTATTTAATATTATTTAATTTACAACACAAACACACACCACACCTGTTTTCACAACTAATCACGCAATGTCACACAAATACACAACTTTCTTCTACCACTCCACACACGGTATCTCCTGTTGCCCAGACTCTTAAGAGACTGGTGCCTCAGGAGAACCTTAACTTGCTAGCCTATAGTATATTATTTTTTTTTTTATATCTGTTCCTTCACTATTATTTGTTTTTTTTAATGTCCTCACAGGGTCAAATGACTCTGACCACCGGTTCTGGCAGAATAACAGCGCTGAGCTGCCGCTGGTGGTGAAGCATTACGCTGAGCTAGAGCCGATTTGCTGCAGTGGCACACATACACTGACCTCTTTTTGTTGTTTTTAGTATGTTTTAGTTTTTTTTTTCCAATGTAATTTTTCTTTAGTACCTAAGTTGTAATTTTGTGTTATATAATGTCAAAAATGTCATTTTTCTTTAGTACCTACTTAATTTGTAATATCGTCGTATCTTTCTTTTTTTTTTAATTTCTTATTTTAATAGTGTGTGTGCTGAAGCAGCAAATAAATAAATGTCTATGTCTATGTCTATGTCTATGTCTATACTTTTGAAACTGAATAGACAGAATACACCGATAAGTTAACGTCAAAACTATGTCAAAATATGAACACATTTTGACATAGTTTTGACGTTAACTTATCGATCAAGGCACTGGTGCAAGCGAAAACCGACTCATACCGCGACTGTACGTACATGCCCAGGCAATTTACGATCTGTTGTTGTATCTTTTTAACCGACTTCAAATAAAAGAGGAGGAGTTTTTTTTATTGTTTGTTATCGCATAATTTTGTCATTTTTGAGCCGATTTAAAAAAAAATCTGAAAACGAATATTTCCAGATGTATCTCATAGAAATTTCATCAAAATTGGTTTAGCCATTTGGTTTTAATGTTTACTACTGCATACCTCCGTCATTTATGAACCGCTTTAGTACCTAAAGTCTTTTTTTATCTGAAAGGTCTGAAAGGTAAGTAATCTTCCAGATGAATTTATATTGCCAACAAAACAGGCTTGTTCACGGAGAATTACGATATTTAGGACACTTTTATTGATTTTCTATTTTCATTTTATATATTTTTTATTAGATTCTAATGTTTTTGTTAAATTAACACAATCGGGCAAAAAAATAATTAAATAATAATTAAATTTTATTCACAATACACATCTCCATATTTTGTTACAATGTTGTAATCTAAATTAATGAAATGCAAACACAAAGACGCCGCCGAGCCATTAAACTGCTAGTCTGAACGTTTAGTAATAAGATTCGTATTATAATTCCATGTCACATTAAATTAGAATTTACTGTAGGTATTATTTTCGAATTTGTAGTTTCTAAGAAGTTAGACCGTGTGAAGCCGGGGCGATTCGCTAGTGAAGTATATAAATCATCATTATCATCAGCCTGAAGAAGTCCACTACTGGACATAGGCCTCCCCTACATATTTCCAGGAAGAACGATTCTGAGCCCTTTCCATCCACCGACTTCCTGCGATCTTAACAATGTCGTCAGTCCATCTGGTGGGTGGGCGCCCTAATACTTTTCGTCTTCCGGTTCGTGGTCGCCATTCGAGAACCTTTATTCCCCAACGGTTGTCACTGTCAGTTCTTCGGGCTATATGACCTGCCCATTGCTACTTTATTCATTGCTTACTAATTCTAAGAGCTATGTTGGGGACCTTGGTTCTTCTGGATATCCTCATTTCTGATTCTATCACGTAGTGAAGTATAGGTATAAGTATACGTAGGTAAGTAGGACCGCCAGTGATCAAAATAAACTAGTTTTTATCTATCTATGCGGCCTTCACATTGAAACAGTAAGTGCTGTAAGTGGTATGTGTGGTAATATTCAAATGGAAGCGACTGTCCTGCGTCAGAGTACGCCATTTACATGCCTTTAATTGATTGCTTGTATTTTAACCTATGAATTATTTATTTATTTACAATGCAAGTTATAAAAGGAAGCGGGTTGACATGAACCATTTTATCGTAGTACTCGCCTCTTTCAATTTTTAGCCAACGGCTTCCTTATAGGAAGAACGGCGTGTTATTATAATTTAACACGAAGTCATTACCTTATTGCGCTCAAGTAAACAAGAAGAGAGTTTTGAAAAAATTGATGGAATATTATTTTTCATGTAGGTAAATTAAAATTCCGATTAAATACTCCTGAAGATTATGATAGAGTGTAAATTTCGTATGACAGTAAATAACAAGGTAGAGTCTGTTCAGAAAGAGAGCCGTCGTGGCTAAATTGTGAACTAACGTTTCGATTTCGTATGGCCATTAAGTCATCTTTGTACACAATTCTTATATGTGAGAACCACATTTCGAGTCGCTTAAGTTCTTAACTCGGGCCAGGCCACACCTTAAAATACGCAAATGGGCCTCAGATACCACTTGTGTATTTACGAAGGAAACACTTCCAATTACAACTTACAGACAAATAAACTTTACAATAAAACTCAATAGTGTCTTTGAAATTTACTAGCGTCTAGAGGTCAAACAAATCTAATGAAATCAAGTCAGGTGGATGGAAACTTATTGTTAAAAAAAACTGGAGATGATATAAATAGACTTGGGGGGTGGGTGAGAGCGCTGGTGGGCTAGTGGTAGCGGCCCCGCCTTCCGATCCTAAGGTCGTGGGTTCAAATCCAATCGTGTATCAATGAGTTTTTTTGCCCAAAAAATGTACACTATGCCAGCGCTCTCAAACGGTGAAGGAAAACATCGTGAGGAAACCGGCATGTCGTAGAACCTAAAAAGTTTGAAAATATGTGTCAAGTGCACGAAAGGAGCGTTGAGGCGCACTTAAAATCTTTTCACCACACTTGGTTCGAAAGAATGAGTGACACGATAAGAAGAAGGGGGTGATTATTCAAGCCCTACTTGCTAAAATAAACAAAATATACATATATATAATTATGTTCATACTGTATGTAAGATATTTTAATTCTGTTTGCGATTCAACTTCGCTTAATAGGCTGATTGTGTGTGCTTATGAGGTAAGAGGTACCTAGTGGTAGAACACCTACTAATTAGTGAATCCAGAGGCTGAGTCTGTCGGAGATGGCAACAGCGAGCTCATTAGCTTACGCTGAGTTAGGCACTAAGCCAAAGAGTAGCTAGGGGCTTGAAGTGCACAGATGTACCGTTTCTTCTTATGCTGCCTTCCTACGGTGCGTGGTTCTGCAGATCTTTACGCACAGCCGACGACGACGCACGGCAACGCACACAGAAAGGGCTCCTGGGCTACCGCGCACCTCGGCGCACGATACCGTTCCCATGGTGTGTCGTGCGAGCTGATCCGCCTCCGTGCGCGATATCACACACCGGTGGGAAAGGGCTATTAGTCGTTATGCTCTTGACAGAGTGGTCGTGGTCGTTATGACGGGGTAGTGGCTCAGAGCGGGGGCACACGATGCGTTGCGGCGCCGCACCGCAAAGATTTCACCGTGTCAGTGGGCACACGAGCGGTGCGGTGCCTTAACGTTGTTATGTCGCAGCGGCGCCGTAGCACCGTTGGACAGTCTGTTAATGAAAATGGATCGTAAAAGACGTCTATTGTTGGAAACAACTGAGCGGTGCCGCTCCGACGTCGCAACGCATTCACCCCTCCCCGCCTCGTCTTTGGTGGTTGCAAGTCCGGTGCGGCGCCGGAGCGCATCGTGTGACATGCCACAGATATTTCTATGTAAGACGACGCAGCGACACCGCTCCGGCGCCGCACCGCCGCCGCAACGCATCGTGTGCCCCCGCTCTCACTTGTCAATTTTCAACCTCTCAATCGTGAAGACGGCTATAAACTTTCTTCGTCCTGGAATGTAGTTTTCCTTAAGTGTGTCCGTCGCGAAAGATCAGCGCAGTGTGTAGATACAGTTATTGTGTTGTGTCGCTATATGAACGCGGACATTTCTAATTCTGAAGAACAAGTGAGGGTAGAAGCAACTGTGACTGCCTCCGCTTCTTGACGGTAAACTCCAATAAACTCGAATAAATCGCGATAAATACCCGTTTTTTTCATGGTTTTTTTCATATAATTTCAGCCACTCATCTCGCACCGCTGCGCATTTCTTGAGAGGACATAATGGCTGATTTGGTCCTTTCATCTCATGGGTGCCCTGCTGCGAGCTTTTTTGCCGTCAAACTTGCCTTGTGTAACGCAGCTTTATTTATAGAGCTCTATGATAACATGCTACCTGTAGAATTGCCTTACTTATCGTTATGTCATCTGTCATGAACAGTATAATGTCAACGAGTTGACAGTTCGGAGGCCGGTTTTGGGGGGAAAACAGGCAGATGTTAAGCGATCTAGCGTGCGATGTTAAAGTTATAAAGATCATAAAGATGTTTCTACTTATCCGAGGAGTTTTAATTGTGCTACGACCCGTCGAGGATGGTTTTACACTTGCGACCTCAAGAACGAGCCCAAAGAAGGTAAAAATGCGCGATGTCATAACTTTTCCTAACCTTTAATATTTTAGCGTTTAAATTTTGAGTGTATGTAAAAAAATGTACTACGATTGCCTCGTCTATGCGCTTTTATTCTATGACAACATGCGAGCACACCCGGAGAGATGGAAAATTTTAATAAAATACGTTTCCCGCGTAAAGTGACGCCCGTCATGTCCTTGCTAGGTCTTATAAACATATGACACAACCCGACACACGATTTTCATCTTTAAAGTCAGCAAAATAAAGTCGCATTTTGGATAGCAATGCCTTTGAGATATTTCAAACATGCCATAAGGAAGATGCAACGCGATTATGAAACCCTATTAGATTATTTTTTCTAGTTTCGAGAAGGTAAGCGCTTGGTACTTTGTGTTTTGATTTTATGTTGGTTAGTTATTACCTATTTATTTATCAAACTGATACCTACAGTGATGAGTGAATACATACATAGTGATATTCCATCTTTAACAACTTTATTTTCAAAATATAGGTAATTTGAAAAAATCTATGGCGCAGTGGTTTTGTTGAAAATGCATTCGGAAATATACACTCAATTCTTTTTGTAACATCGGAGAGTGGTGTCAAAGACTAGCACACACGCTACTAGAGCATGTATGCTGAGTGACATCCAATTTTAAATGTGATTCTTCCTTTTTCTTTTCTTCTTTTTCTTATCGTGTCACTGATTCTTTCGAACCAAGTGTGGTGAAAGGATTTTAAGTGCGCCTCAAAGAGGCTCCTTTCTTGCACTTGACACATATTTTTGAACTTTTTAGGTTCTACGACATGCCGGTTTCCTCACGATGTTTTCCTACACCGTTTGAGAATACATGGCATAGTGTACATACATTTTTGGGGAGAAAAACTCATTGGCACACGACTGGACTTGAACTCACGAGCTTAGGATCGGAAGGCGGGACCGCTACCACTTGGCCACCAGCGCTCTTCTTTTTCTTGTTCACACTTATCACATACATACTATCGCTATGTGACGTTAAATAAATAACTTTTGATTTGAACTGATTAGTTTAGTAAAAGAAATTTTGTTTCTCATAACCTGTTATTTCTGTATGGTGTTTAGGAAAGAAGGGCTCAGAATAAATAATTACGTTCTATGACATTAGTATTTATAGTCTTTAACTCTTTATTATAGCACAGGAGAGCAGCGCTAAGTACCTACTTTTTGTTGTGTCACCAGTTCTTTCGAATTTTGAGTGCACCTCAAAGAGGTTCCTTGGTATTTACATAAAAAGTACGACTATAATATCAGCTATCACCATTTTTGCAAGGACTTTTTTCTTACTGGTTTATGTGTGCAGTAAATAAATAAATTCTCTACGTCTATTTAGTATAAACTGTGCTTAATTTGGGGCTAGATTGTGTTGTACAATATTTATTATATTCACAAATATCTTTGAGCTTTTTAGTAAGCTTTCAGGTGGGTCGTAAGCTTGTTTGCTTAACCATGGCATAAAAACAACCTTAAACATTCTCAAGCAACATTTTTATAAAGGAGCGTGCGTCCACGCGTGTGCACAGATAAATAAAACTCAAGACGAGATCGTATCTGTTCACTTACAGCTTTATGCGTGGCGTGCCTACTATATAACATGCTTGTGTTACCGCTACCCAGTATTTGAACATTAAAAAGAAATTCTGACATAATTAATTAGTGTATACTTTAACATTTTTAACCGACTTCAAATAAAAAGGAAGAGGTTTTCAAGTATCAATAGTTTAATTTTAATACTTGGTATCACAACTTCGTCATTTATAAACTGATTTGAAAAAAATCTAATCTGAAAAGTAATCTTCCAGATTGATCCCATAGAATATTGTGGATAATTAATGCTACTATCTTAGTTACACTATCTAGCCCCAAACTAAGCAGAGCTTGTATGATGGGAGCCATAAATAGCTGATTAATACTGTTTTTTTTTTTGTAAATACATACACCTGGAATACTAAGAATACAATATAACACCCAGACAGAGAACAAACATCTGCGTTCTCCATAAAAATATTTGTTCTCCGTGGGGATCGAACCCACGGCCTACGGCGCAGAATGTGAATTTAAATAAATAATAATGCTCTGAATCTGATTAAATGCCATTCCATTAGGATACCAAAACTTTGTATTGGTATAACATTCAATTTTCCAAACAGAGTTTCGGTATCAAAGCAAAGCATAGAAGTCGCTTTCAATTCAGCCTCAACTTGGTCGGGATAGGAGACAGGAGCTTTTGAAAACTATTGCAAAACGACAAGACGGAGTGAACTTACTGAATGGTCACCGCTGCTCTGTGTCCTTTATACTGCGGCGGTGTAGAGGAGCACAACCAGTAGGTAAACTACGTATATACTGTTAACCGGTATGGGATAGGACATCCCTAATCGGATCAAGCAGCGTGACACATCCCTAGAGTAGAGGAAGCAGAGGAAGAAAGATGGCGTGGATATACGTAGTTGTATTGTTTGCCGTGTAATATGAAAAACAGAATTGTAGCTACATATATTCAATGAAGAGTTTTCGTCGTAACAATAGTAATAGTAGAATTCCTTGTGATTTAGTACGTTTGGGAAGGTACTACCACCATGCCTTTTTCCGCTGTGAAGCAGCATTTCTATGTTTCGGTTTGAAGAATGTGGGTGCCGGTAAAGTTACTGGTACCTGAGGTTAAACATCTGTATGCCTCAAGTTGATGGACGCAGGGCAGTGCAACGTAGGGCACGTTCCTGACGTGGGCTACGAGGCAATGCTTTGAAATAGGGGATGGTTACCACATGCTTGTTCCATCTAGTTGTATAAAAAAAAATCGGTTGTCTGTAAAGTCGGTTTACTGACGATAGTTGAACGTGATAACGTCATAAGAAAATACTGATGGAATGGTTGCATTTTTCAAAAGAAAATTTTAGTTTTACTGAATTGAATTGAATTGAATGTGAATGAAACTGAATGATACTGAATGAAACTGAATGGAACTGAATGAAACTGAATGAAAATCCGGACCCGGACCCGGACCCGGACCCAGACTGAACCCTTACCCTTACCCTCATTTACCCTTACCCTCATTTACCCTTACCCATTACCCGACCCGGGCTCGGGCTCAGGTAAATGGAACGACGAAACGACGTAACGACGCATGAGTCATGTTTTTTCGTGCGTGCAGCCGGCTCCATCGATTTATAAGACGTTATCACGTCAAAAAACTATATTTTACACACAGTGCTTCGCAAAATACTTTTTTGACGTAACAACGTCTTATAATTCGATGGAGCCGGCTGCACGCACGAAAAAAACATGACTCATGCGGCGTTACCTCGCTCTGAGGCGTTCCATTTAAGGCTTAAAGTGCAAGTTAGAGCGCGGAACGAGCGACAAAGAGGCACAATCGGCCTCCGCGTTCGGCAGCGTTCGACATCTGTCTCTCTCTACTTGAGTGAGCGATGCGTCCGCGTGGACAGCTGTATGACGTTGTCACGTTCAACTATCGTCAGTAAACCGACTTTACAGACAACCGATTTTTTCTCTGTATCATCTCCAGTGCGGCACACTGTACCTGTTTAACTCGGCACAAGTTCCCTGAATACTGATAGCAGCCGAACTCAGACAAGTAGCCGGGTTGATTAACTAATTAGACCGTCGGCTCCTTGGCTACGCCGCACGCTCCGCGACTATAACCGTAAGGCTAATAGCTCTGCAATCACGATTCTCAACTAATTAGCTTCTGCGGTGAATTCAGAGAAGATAAGTATTTTATAAATCCTAAAAGTTATATCGCGAGTGGCAATTGAACCCGCGACCGTACCCAAAACTGCGTTAGCCTTGCGCACTAAGCTAAGCTAAGTCAAATACCACTTTGCTGATTGCCACCGCAGAATGCTTAGATGTGCGCAAGGCTTTAGTCCGCAGTCGTATATAAGCTACAAACTATAAACAAAATATAGAACTGACATTTTATTTTATTTTAGAATTTAATCCACAGCTCCTAAGATACTATGTAAAGACTTAAAATTTCTAATATGTATATACAATAACGGATCTACATTTTTAGCACAAGAAATATTAATAAACAAAATGACATGATAATGACAACGTGCGTTATATACAAAATATCATTATTCAAAATATCATAATATACTCTCCTTCTGGCTACCCCCTAAGCATTCAACATCTTTTCGAGACAAGTCTTTTGAGGTGGCGGCTGTAGGTCTTTGGAATGCGCTCCCTATTGACATCAAAAACGCTCCCAATAAGTCAGCTTTTAAGCGTCTGGTTTATGAGCATTTCCTGAAGCAGATCTCATCGGACTTATCTAATAAGTATTGTACCATGTTGTTAATTTTAATATCTAAGCTTTCCTTTTTTATGTAAGCACGCCAACGCCATTCCTACCTCTAAGGTTGGCAGGTAGAATATTCTTAAAGCATTAAGCCCACCTTTTGTACATAAATTTAAGTTTTTTGTGCTTAAAGGGCCTTATTAAAAATCCTGGCGTAGCGTTGGACTAGTTAATCCGTGTTTTACTAACTACTAGATGGACTAGTTAGGCCCAAAGAGTCTATTAAATAAATAATCTTTTAACCATCGCTGACTTTAACTTAGCTGTTAACCTTATCGCTGAGCTAATAAAGTCCTTGCTAGTTCAGAGAGATTTATTACATCATTGTGAGCTATATAATTATAGTACGCTTGAAGGCGGCTTAAAGCTTATTATAATTCGTTCGTATTAATTACAGAACCGTCAAAACATCGTTAAAAGCGCGTAAAATTCGGCATTCTTGAAAACGTCCATTATCTAATCCAAAACGCGGGCGTGTTCACGCTGTGTTGATTGTGGCCACACTGACAGCGGGAACTGCGGACAAAAAGTAGGCTTCTGAGAATTCTTCTTCTTATCGTGTCACTGATTCTTTGGAACCAAGTGTGGTGAAAGGATTTTAAGTTCGCCTCAAAGAGGCTTCTTTCGTGCAATTGACACATATTTTCGAATTGTTTAGGTTCTACGATATGCCGGTTTCCTCACGATGTTTTGCTTCACCGTTTGAGAGTGCTGGCATAGTTTACATACATTTTTGGGCAGAAAAACTCATTGGTACACGACTGGATTTGAACCCACGGCCGTAGAATCGGAAGGCGGGGCCTCTACCACTAGGCCACCAGCGCTCTTCTGAGAATAATTATCATTATGATACCTAGATTTAGGAAATACCTAAATTATGGATTAAAGAAAACAATGTTAGGTATGAATGTAAATGGATATAAAAGTAGGTCTAAGAAAGATGAATGGATTGTATGAGAGATGATATATCCAAGAAAGAAGCGAGTAAGATGGCGAGTGATAGAGGAGAATGGAGGGCAGGAAGAAGAAGGATGAGTTCTAATACCTATATTACATTTAGACGTTCCCGTTGCCACTCGCGTGGCCAGACGGTGCCGGAACTGTGTCTGCACAAGCGTCGTCTTTAATCCGAGCTGCTAGTATTGCCGGTCCTTTGAAGTCCGCACAAAAAACCTCTAATTTAGGGAGCGATGGGCAACGCAAATGTCAATGCGAACGGACATGGAACTGCGTGTTTAGATTCACGCACTCCTCATTTCCTTGCCCGTGTCTCTTTCCACATCCGAAGTAAACGAGGTATATGTCTTGGAACACAAGGAAAGAGACGATAAATGAACCGAGCAAAAAATTTGGCGACACAAATACACACCTAGCCTCACAATAATTTAATGAGTGTTACTCAACTAATACAACGCACAGGGCACTTTCTTAGAAGCGGTGATACGAAGAGATTGTAGGAAAAATACGCATTATTCAAAATGTTTTCAACTCGCTTGCACTCAGGCCAACCCTTTATAGCGGTCATAAAATAAATCAAACGACTTTATGACCCAACTATTCCGCTATTAAAATATGGTGGAAACGCTAAGCGCCTGCAGTCAGTAAGAGGAAAAAGTTCAGATGCCACCATAACTTTTGACGTTTTGAACCTCTGGCACATGCTACTTTTGACTCTAAAAATAATCTCAAAGCTAGCGATATACCGTCGGGTCGGTAACGGGTCTCAAGCGCAACTGCAACGCGTCTAAAACACGTCAGCAACGCATCTACTTTTTCCTATAAAAAACAAAATTCTCAAATCTAGCGATATACCGTCGTCGTGTCGGTAACGGGTCTCAAACGCAACTGCAACGTGCCTAAAACACGTCAGCAACGCATAACAAACTCGAGCTGCGTCGCTGCTAAGTCGCAATTTGTATCCGTTTTTGCAGTTTGTAACTGTTCTTGCTTTTAATAACATTGTACTTACAGTTAATGACATGGTAAAAACATCTGGCTTGCATTAGCCCGCAGCAATGTCTGTTCCATTCCAAATTTCGGCCCATAAAGGCGAGTTTACACTATAAAAAGGATTTATCGTGTGTGAGCCCCTAAACACTGCATCAAACCGCGAATTTTTATTTGCCTGTTGAGTCCCTTACAGCCCAAATTATGGGCCATTATGATAAATTCGAACGGTTAAGTATAACATTTGTGTTTCAATTCGCGTTTTTGCGCAAGTTTTTGGCAGTTTCTTCTTTGAGATAATACGTGTTTCCGAACAATTTATTTTATAAAAGAAGGGGTTATTGTGACCGCAAGAGTAAGCAACTGTATGGTTAGAATTCTAATGAAACCTCGTTAGAATTTTATTTTATTTTCTTTAAAAGTTTCGATACCAACTCAAGGTTTGTCAACGACCTAGTTTATTTTGGGGTCGTTAGAACTTTTACTCTCGTAAACTGGTTCTTGGTCCCTAAAAATGTTACTCAACCCTGTTGACGGGTAAATTAGTTGCATTTTTTTTTAACTTTGAAAGGCACAACTCAAAGTCTAAGGACAGCCACCTACCTGATGGTAATAGTGGTCACCGTCACCCATAGACACTAATAACACCAAGGGTGCTACCGTTGCGTTACTTACCTTATAGGAACTTATTTAATTTGGGTCGATATTTGGTGCACGTAATTCTTATTGCAGGTCTATAGATAAAGTACCAATAAAATGTAAAAATAAATAAATAATGCGGACAATCCACACAACACTATCTAGCCCCAAACTAAGCAGAGCTCGTACTATGGGAACCAGCTGATATGATACTTAAATACTTTTTTTCGTAAATACATACACCGAATACAATATAACACCCAGACAGAGAACAAACATCTATGTTCACCACACAACAAATATTTGTTCTCTTTGGGGATCGAACCCACGGCCTACGGCGCAGAAGGCAGAGGTACTGCCAACTGAACTGAGAGGCCAGCCATGTAATGTACCTAAGAACTATGTACACACCTATTATATAAAAACAGACCCATGTTTAATGGTGGAATGAAAATGTTCGTCCATTTTCAACTTGATTTGTTCAACGTATCACGATCACATACTACCTTTACCCAAAGGTTAGCTGGTAGATAATGCTATCTAGCATTAAGTTCGCCTGTGTACAGTAATTTTTAATTTTGTGCAATAAAGAATTTTCTATCTATCTATCTACCTTTTGAAACTGAATAGACAGAATACACCGATAAGTTAACGTCACAAATTATGTCAAAATGTGTTCATGATCAAGGCACTAGTGCAAGCGAAAACCGACTCTAAGGTGACGAACATTTTCTCACCGCGACTGTAAATGCAATAAAATTAAATGTATTGAGTATGTTCTAGATGTGTTTATGTCATTGTATTCGTCATTTTCTGTTGCAGCTACATGCGTGTAATTATATTTGCTCCAGATAATTTAAATAGTAGGCAGAGTTCTAGAAAATCTAGGATTATTACGTCAGTCACAATTAACTCGTGTAAGCAATAATAATTGACACCAAGGTTATCTGTAATGTGATTGATTTAACACTTGCTTATTCATTTTAAACTAGTTTTGCCTCGCGGCTTTGCTTATTCTTATTATCTAGTCACATGGCGTTACTTTCCCATATTTTGATGTATCCGTTTGGTTTATTATTATCACAACTATACCCTTACTTCAGGGCTGAAATAAGCTTTCAAAAAATACATTGACACACATACTACTACCTAACTAATACCTTTAATTTTTCTTATTTATGTAAGAGATAATCTAAAAATTTCTAAGCATTTCAATCAAATTATCCAATGTTGAACAAACAAAGTCCAAAATCATAGTACGATTTTCTGCCTGATGTTGTTCCTGAAAAAAATCATCGAACAAAATTGTTCTGTAGCTTACAGACAGTATTTAATTGATTACATTTAAAATATAATTTATTAAGATAAACTTCTTTATCTCAGTAATTTGTGTTTTAGTTTGCCCTTCTGGCCTAATGCAGCTGTGTCTAATTATATCTAGAAGATGCAATGTTATGAAAAGTATTATCTGTTAATGTGTAAGTTATTAATTATTGATCAATACAATTCGCGGGAAATGTATATTTAATATCAATTTATATTTATTTAAGCCCAAAAAAAATATCATAGGTTTTAAAATAATAATAAAAAATACTTATTTTGTTACATTTAATTTTCTTTGTTTTTGTTTATTTTCTGAAATTTTTTATTTTTTATTTTACAGACCATCCTTTGGCTACAATCTCACCTGATGGTAAGCGACAATGTAGCCGACTATGAAGCAGGATGGTCTAGAAGACACAAATGAACGCTAATAAACGCAAAATAACGCAAATAAGTCAATTTTTATTCAATACTAAAGCATTACAACCTTGGAGTTTTCAAGTCAAGAGTGAACAAGTGGATACCTAATAGCTAAGCGTGCTCCACCTTAGGCTGCATTTTCACTTTCCATCAGGTGTGATGGCAGTCAAAAGTTTAGCTGTGCCCGCGGCTTCGTACGCGTGGAATAGTGACTTTGTACCCTGAGGCGTACTTCAAATCCTTTCACCACACTGGTTTGAAAATCCAGTGATACGTCAATAGGAAGAAGAAGTGACTTTAGCTAGCTCTTTTGGATATATGTTTTGTTTTATTTTGGATTATAAACATTGTCATTTGGAAATTTTTATTCAATATTAAAGTTTCGTAGTGCGTTTGACGACCTCATGATGATGGAGCGATGACTTGCGCAGGGTGGCGGCAGCAACTGGATGGGAAGAGCTGAAGATCGGGCTCAGTGGTGTGCCATGGAAGATACCTATGCCCAGCAGTGGGCTGCTGGGCATAGGTAATTTTAATCTTAATCATCATCATCATCAACCTATATGTTGATGATGATGATGATTAAAATTTTATTTTTGATTTGTAAAAGGATCATATAAAAAATGGTAGGAACCAAGCCGTAGCCTTACCTAGCCTTACCTAGCTTAAAAACGTTTCAAAATGATCCTTGCGATTCTACTGAATAAATACACTTTTGATTTGGTTTTGACGAATTTTATACCACGATTGTGAAAAAAGTTTTGCATTTTTAAGCTTTGATGGGAAGAGCCAAATACCGGGTTCAGTGGCACGCCATAGGAGAGACCTATAACCAGCAGTGCAATAGATTAATAATGAATTAAAATTTTTAACGAATTTTATCAAGATTTCAATTTAAATTTTTGCATGTTAAAATTGTTTTACAAACAAAGAGCTCATCAGACAGTCTCTAGACAGATTTGTAATTATTTATTATCACGTTTTACTTATAGTTATTATAGCAAAACAAAATTGCGTTTAAATAATTAATTGTGTTGTTTAAATTGTAATTAAAAGTGAAACTACGATAACGTCTGCGTGCGCAACTGGCGGTCGTGGATGGCTTTATGCAAGAGGGTCATCAATATATTTTATAATTCAGTACCTATATTTATTGCCTTATTATGCATTTGAATTTAACTGTGTCAGATCTTAGGACATGTTTTTCCAAAGTGTTGGCTGCAAAGTTGCAAAAGAAAACAATATGATGAAAAACGTGAACAGCTTTAAATATCTAAGCAGCATCATGAATGATAAAAACCTGACCTTAAATCTTGAAAAGTAGATAGTTATGAATATAGCTGTATTCAAAGTATGTATTCCCAAAAAAAAGTACATAAGTATTGTAACAGCTATCTGGTTCCCATAGTACAAGCTTTGCTTAATTTGGGGCTAGATAGTTTTGCATGTAATAATTATTTATAATTGAAAAACAGTGGTACCAAAATAATCTGAAATTCTTATCACTGTGAAGAAGCACAACGAAAGAAATTCAAAATATTCTGTTGTATAAATTTTTAAGTCCAATATTTTCTTTTTCGTGACTTTACACTGTCCAGTTGCTAATCTGTCCAGCTGCCAACCTGTCCAGCTGCAATTCTATTCAGCTGCAAACCTATCCAGTAGCTCCAGAGGCTTGCATAACGCCGTCCATGTTATCTGTCAACGCTAGGAGCGCAAGAACGATAAATAATAAAATGCGGCGTAGTTCACAAACTGTTCGTTATTCCGTGTAGATAAGAGACGACTTAACCTATTTAGTTATTCACAAAAAATACTACTTAACCACATTACACCAAGTAATGTACTCGAAACTTTTGTGACTCATATATTATGGTAAATATTCCGTTGATAGAGAAAAATTGTTATGTTTTCGAAATAGTTAATTTTTACTCGAATGTGACGGATGCCGAGATGATTTTTCGTGATTATTATAGTAACACAAACACAACGCATTTTTGATATGGAAGACAATGTAGACAAAGCAATACCAAACAAACGCATACTTTAATTAAGCAGACATTCCACAAAATTAAGTAATAATTAGCTACAAATAATCTTAACCTAATATCTTTAAAGAGACCACAAAACACAGTAGAACGGCCATGTCTATGGTCGGAGAAGTGTCGCCAAAATGCAGAAGCACGTGCTCCTGTCTATACAAATTCGGCAGTTTTATCAAGAGTAGATAGTATATATTTGTTTTGCTATAATTACTTTCCGAACAAGAAGTCAAACGAAAAGTTGAAACAAAAAACTATTTTCTATACATCCAAGTGTCGTCAAAATGCATAAGAAGTTAAGAATGTGCTACTTTTTCCGTACAAATACGGCAGTTTTTCAAGAGTCGTTTAATAAAAAATGCCTTGTTTCGCAATAGTTACTTTCCGAACTAAAGTTCAAGCGACAAGTTAAAACAAAGAAATACTTTCTTTACATCTTCTTTCCTTCCTTTTTCTTAGAACCTTTAATTTATAATTTGATAAAATAGTGAAAATGTAAAACTGGCGACAGCGGCTCCCACACAAACGGTACATGATTGCCTTTCTATTGTATTCTTATTCTGCGGAGGAATATTTGTATTTTGGTATTTTTGTAGGTATGTAACAAATGAACTCAAAAACTACTGGACCGATTTCAAAAATTATTTCGCCCTTAGAATGCTACATGATCCCTGCATAGCATAAATTATATATTTTACTAGTGACTTTCCCCTGCTTCGTGCGGATGTCAATTTAAAGGTAAAAATGTGAAGCCTTTGTGACTATTTCCCCCAATGCAAAGCTGGGGCGGATCGCTAGTCTTAAATAATGCGAACCCCTGAATCAGATAATATAATGTTGAAATATTTTGTGTAATAAATATAATTAGGAATTACGTCTTGAGGACGCTTCTGTCTGTCATTGATTTGGAACATTTGAGCTATCTCTAGATCGTTATCAACGGTCTGCAGATAGCTCAACTGTTTTCAATTTTTTTCACAAGAATAGGACATTACACATTTAACAAAAATACTAAAGCTATAGCGATGTACAATGGGCAATCTTATCGCTATGAGCAAGCATCCATCACACAACCTGTGCCATATTGACATGACAACGTCTTATAATTCGATGGAGCCGGCTGCACGCACGAAAAAACATGACTCATGCGGCGTAACCTCGCTCTGAGGCGTTCCATTTAAGGCTTGAAGTGCAAGCGAGAGCGCGGAACGAGCGACAAAGAGGCACACACGGCTTCCGCGTTCGGCAGCGTTCGACATCTGTTTCTCTCCTACTTGAGTGAGCGATGCGTCCGCGTGGACAGCTGTATGACGTTGTCACGTTCAACTATCGTCAGTAAACCGACTTTACAGACAACCGATTTTTTTAAGGTCTTATGTACTTACATGAAAGCAATAAATAAATACAAATACCTTTGGATTGACAGGATTTTATTGTAATATGATAGCACCACCATTATACTATATTATTATGTGACTATTTATATTTTGACTACATAAGGCTATTATGACGCGAGCTGAATATTTAAATGTATTTGTGCTTAAGTTTGCTTCGCACATCGCTGGATTCATTATAGTACTATTTATTCTTTTAAATGTCAATAAATGCCAACAATAGTGCAGCTATCAATATTAGGTAAGCTCTTAATACCAATAAGTAATACGACATTCTTTCAATATACCAACCTATAAAAAAATATATTAACTGTGACTTATATGCGTTAGGGTTCCTCAGTTCAAGAATTACTCCTTATTCGTTTGTGCAATTAATTTTATATCAGTAATGATTAAGACATTTGTTTGAACAATAAAAAATATAACGTTTGAAAATCCAAGTTTTTCTACACAAATAGTTTTCAACAAATACTTAGATGTGTTGTAATAAACGCCGAAAACCAAGTAGAAAACACACATAAAAACATTTTAGCTTAGTGTAGTTTTAAGAGACCACGTCTAATTTTATCCTACTTGCGAATAAGACCAATTCCTGAAAATAATTGATTCCGGCTGGATGGTCATGACTGTAAAACAATGTACGGAGCCTTTCAATTATTTTTCTATATAAATTAATCATTTGACAAACAAGGCAAGTATTGCCTTTGACAGACAGACGGGCGACCGTGAAATGTTTGTCTCATACATACGAGTACAGATACCGACTGCTGGTATGGCACAGAAGGGAGGCAATAATGTCCACGATATTGTACACCACGTTATTACGATGTCAGTTAAGCACATGTACACTTTAGCAATTCAATAATTGATTTTTGGCTTTTTATTTCTGGCACTGGATATTTGCATTTGTACTTGAAACATTAAGACGGATCCGACTAGGATTGGTTAGGTTATGTTAGAACATAAAAACTACGCACAAGGCGAGCAAGCAGAGCAAACGTGCGTGTTTTTCTTTAAAGCAATTATACATCGCTAGATAAAAAAGTTATAATTGAATTATTGATCTGCTATAGTGTACATGGGTAAACAATTTGATAGTGAAAAAAGTGGATTCGTTTTAACGGGGTGTACTTTAACTGACCGTACATTAACCGGACCACCCCATGCATAGGCAAATGATTACCTCAATAATTCATAAGACGATGTCTGTGATAAAATTTGACCAACCAGTTGGTAAAAAGCGATCTAACTTTTCCGTGCAGGTTGTACCGACATACCAAAGTACCTAACACAAAAAAATAACAATAAGAATTTTTACTTTTATTTTGCGCTCATGTGAAACCAAGTTGAATCTTAGTGTTTTGATATTTTTATTTATATGATTTACTAAAACCCTAGGAAAATTTTAAAAGTGCTTTGAGATCCTATAACAAAAAACAAACGACATTAATATTGACGAAAACTTTTGCAGCTAAAAAATCAACTCATCGATAAAGTTTAAAGCTCCTGTGTGCCACAGCAGCACACGACAACTGTAGTACAAGTACAATGTACAATTGTACATACATGGAAAGCTAATGAGCCGGGAAGCGATCGTGAGAATATACTGTAGCAGTAATGTGACACTGCGGCATTTGTAGACGTAATGAACACAAACGCTATCAATGACTAATAGGATTCTTTCAATCGTTTCAATTTATATTTAAAGATAAATATGCTTTATATCAAAATACAAATAAATAATTCATTTATTTGAAGAAACGTATATAAACAAATATCTATAAAATGTACAAAAGAAGCAGTTGAGCTATCTGGAGATCATTACAAATGATCTAGAGATTAACTGATCCAAACCAGTGCCAGACGGTAAATAAATAATGTAGTCAATTCACACAACACTATCTAGCCCCAAACTAAGCAGAGCTTGTATGATGTGAACCAAATAGCTAATATAATACCTGTATTTTTTTTGTTGTTGTTAATACTTGATAACACCTAATCATCATCATTATAATATATGATCGAAACGAACATGCAAAGTGAATTTCGATCGATATTATATGAGTACGCTTCATTCGAAGTTATAAAACGAGGTAGTATTCTTTTAGGATTAGTTATATTTTTTTTAATTGCACAATTGCGTATTTATTTCCCGTGACAATCAATCATCCAACCAATAAAAATATATCCGTCCTTGTCTTCGACAAGTCTAAAATAGAGACGGAAATATTGTATCTGATGGATACGGTATTCCAAGATGGTGGACCGTCCTGGGTGCCTTTTATTTGCCCCACAGCTAGACGTTTAAAGGTGACCTATAAATTGTAAAAACTTCTAGTAAAAAACTTGCCTTATATTATTTAGAATATCTACAAAAAGCGGTTAAAAAAGAGAAGGAGTCAATTATGAATACACAATGCAGTATTGATTTCATATTAATTGAGTGATTAAAACATATTGCAACGACTTCTCGCAAAAAAGAGACCGTTTTTTACGCCAGTCAGATGTATAATTTATTACATTGTTTTATACAGGGTGTTTCTACAAAGATTAAGTTACTATAAGAACTAAAAAAAATGTTTATCGTGCATACTTTAAAAAAAATAGGGAAGCTTTGAGCCTATTTCATAGACATTTTGCGCGTAATTTTGATTAACGCAATAATATGTTTTGCATCATATAGGTACATTTTCTCAATATAATATTTAACTTGAGAGGATATCTACCGTGCCTGGTTTTTTTTATAATATAAATTACTTTGACCGCAATCCCACCTGCTGTTAAGTGATGATGCGGTCAACGGTGTAGCACGTGAAGTCGCAAAACAGCATTTTTAGTCCTTTTTACAAAAAAAACACGTTATCTTGCCATTGGTAAAGTATTAATATCAATTTCAAAACACCCTGTAGTTAAATTATGCAGTCATACAAAAAAGCACAAAAAACTCTTCGTCACCGGCAGTAGGTACCTATAATTTCGTAGTGTTTGATCAAAGGGCGTATAACTCACAAAATCATGAATTCTCGGAACCCGTCATTAGACTGAAGATTCTTATCGCTGCCTTCACGGGCCTGTAACGCGATAATTTAGCATGAAACTGATTTAATTCTTTGACTTGTCAGTGAACATGAGGTATGAGAGTACTTATTTCTATTTTGTGTACCGAATTATAAATATTTTAATATGTGAATTTAAAGTTTTTTAAATTTGGAAAAAAATCTGATAAGTGAATTTTCCGCATAACTTTGCTAATAATACACTTTGCACAAAGTCTTTGAAATAATAACAAATTTCTACCTAAAAAAACGATGAGTATTTAAGTTCATGACTCGCACCAGTCTTGAGAGAAACGAAAATGGGCAATTATCTTTTGTGCAAAAACGTTCGACAGTCAGTCTTTTAATAATAATAATAATTTTATTTCAGAAAAAAAACAATTTGTTAATGCTCCGAGAAATTTATTTCTAGGCATTACGCAAAAAAAGATTTTTCGGACTTCTCCAGGCCGATCTATTAATGCTCTGTGAAATTCATTCCTAGGCATTTCGCTAAAACAACGTTTTTGGACTTCTCCAGGCCGATGATGTAAAGCATTTTTAATAAAGTTGAGTTGTTAAAACTGGCTACTTGAATCAGGAATCGATGAGATCATATCAAACCGTCTGACACTGTCTGCACGTGATGCGATATTAATTACAGTCCTTTCCATGACTAACCGTTTTATCGGGAGTCAAATCCACAAAAAAAAGAGTTAAATCCACAAACTAAGAGTCAAACTTCGTATTGACATTGAGTTATTTACTGCGCCCATCATCATCTTCCTGCCTCTATCCCACACTAAATGGGGTCGGCACCGCAGGTTTTTTCTTCCACTCACTTCTATCATTCGTCTTGCAAAGAGAGAGATGACTGCAAGAAAGGAGTGATCGTTTCTTGCTCATAGTCATCGGCAAGTTCGGCAAGTTTATCATGCGCACTTGATGTGCGGCTGGTTTTTCCGCAAGTAGGCCGCTGGTGGGCCCTTTTTGCGTGACCCTTGACACGTGTTGCTCGAACTTTTTTAGGTTCTACAACACGCCGGTTTCCTCACGATGTTTTCCTTCACCGTTTTGAGAGTACTGGCATAATGCACATACATTTTTCGATAGAAAAACTCATTGGTACACGAGTGGATTTGAACCCACGACCTTCGGATCGGAAGGCGGGGCCACTACCACCTAGACCACCAGTGCTCATAGTCATCTTTGACATAGTCCATCCATCTTTTTTTTGGTTTACCTCTTTTCTATAGATAACCACCATCAAAATCCATATCTACCACTTTTCTCGAGACTTCGATTTTTTTTGAGTTATCTACTGCGCCGGGGTAGCGAAAAAACTGCGCCTGGTTGCAACTTTACCGTAGTCAGCAAAGTCGAAGTCATGTTTCAACAAGGATCACTTTGAAATATTTCAAGTGAGGTGAGTGAGTCCAGGTGCCGGTTTTATGCGAGCAACTTTTGAAAAGAAGCAACAATTAACACAAATAGAAAGACAATTTTATAAATGTCTATTAGAAAACATCAATAGCAGAAGAGAAACAAAGAATAGCGATGCAGTTCATATAGTTAAACTTATTATTGTGATATAGAACGAGATAACAATCCGAACAGAGAATAACGTCATTACTTCTGAAATTATAATTACAGATCTTTACGATTTTTGAACTGCTCGTAAACATTAATGTAAAAACTGATTAAGTGCAATAAACTTGGCTCAAACAAAGGTGATCCCATTTAGAACGTCTTTATGACACTTTAAACTATAAAACATAACGGGAATTATAATAATACTTGAGAAAAAACATTAAAAATTTGGACAAAGAGGTTTCCAATAAACCTACGGTCTACAGAAAAAATACAATACGTGATTTAACAAATACTCAAAAATATAACAAGTAAAATTCTGTGTGACTTCATTCACGCATATACAGCTCTCCATACAAATTTAAACCCCTCCCTTAATCCTTGGTGTGCCTGGAAACAGCTCGACAAAAGACGCCCAGGTCAGAGGCTAGCAGAAGATGAAGGAAGCCTATACCTACCTAACAGTGGATGATACTGAGCTGAGATGATGATGAGTTAGGCTCTAGATTTTGTGATGTGTGAGACACTGACAGAGTAGACTCATCAAAAATATAGAAAGATTCTACTATGGTTTCGAAAGTTCTGATGAGTTGTTGGCCACTCTGAACGCAGTTTTTAAGTCTGCTCGAAGACCGTCATGGCTATCTTCAATGACTATATTTGCTATATTTCTCATCAGGTAAACCCTATCTACCGTCCCAAAAGTGAAGAAGCGCAAGATTTGAACCCGCGACCACCCCCTTAGTACGGGGCTGCGCTGACAGCTGCGTCATCGAATCCAAATCATACTCGACGAATAACTCTTATGGATTGATAATACGGCACTAACGAGACCGTGGCTGTTCTCTTCATACTATGTACCATACGTTCTACAAAAACCAGAAATTTGTTGTGATGTATTTTTACGTTCAGCTCCGTAAACTCACAAAAAAATTGCTAGTAAAAAAATTTAATAAAAGCCTTAAATAAATGTTGTGGTGCGATCTGTACAATGAAGTACTACACGTCACGGGTGGGCCGGAAATCCTCTGGCACGAACAAATTTGGATTAAGGCTGTAAAAATTAGCCAAAGGCTGTATTATTATCTGCGGATGCATATTTTATTTTGAATTGTATGCTACGTGATTTATTAAATGGGGAAACTCATAAAATATGCGTACAACAACATGTTTGCATAAAGCGTGGATCTTCCAGTGGGTTCTATACATACTTTTTGCCATGCCTATTTCTGCCGTGAAGCAGCATCGCTGTGTTTCGATTTGAAGGGTGCGTCTGGTGAAATAACTGGCACGTGAGGCTGAACATTTGTATGCCTCAAGTTGATAGACACAGGGCAGTGCATCGTAGGACAAGTTCCGGACGTGCGCGACCTACGAGGAAATAAAAACCATATAAGTGATCGCCGTTCCTTGTTATTGTAATCTATTTATTAGAATCATACTTTTGATTGCAACAGGATTAAATAATCGCCCAGCTGGCTGTGAAGGGGAAGGCTTTCAATTGTTTGAAAATGAGATTAAATAAATAAATAAATATTGTGGACAACTCACACAACACTACCCAGCCCCAAACTAAGCAGAGCTTGTAATATGGGAACCAGATAGCTGATATAATACTTGAATACATTTTTTTTTTGTAAATACATACTTAGAATACAATATAACACCCAGACAGAGAACAAACATTTATGTTCATTACACAAATATTTGTTCTCGGTGGGGATCGAACCCACGACCTACGGCGCAGAAGGCAGAGCTACTACCAACTGAGCTAGAGGCCAGTCTTACTTTGACGTTAACATTTGTCAAACAGAAAGTGTATTTTGTCTAGACTCGGACTTTTGTCGTGATCATACTGCATTTTTTACATTATTATTTAGCGAATAACCCTTCACTGAGTTACTTGTTAGAGTTAACTCACAAATTCCATACCAAATTACAGCTAAAATATCACACAATATCATAAAAGAGTCATAAGTTAAAATATTAATGCCATCATCGAAAATTTGCGGTAACGCCGAGTGGTCATTATACGTAAAAAAAATCCCGAAAATTCGTTTTCCATGTCACACCGAGCCATCAAGCGCAGTTGAAATCGCACCATTATTTTTTATGACCCAACTTCAGGCCACCACATTCGCGGTCACTGCAAAAATAATCGTTACAAAAAGGTAAAATAATATGATGCATAATAATGATACTAATATTTTATTATATTTTATTTTATACCACGTAACCAACCTATTCATGCAAAATCATATATATAATATCATATGCGTAGCCTCTCCTTGCACCGTGGTGGGCCATGCTACAGTCGTGGGTTAATTTTCATGTATAGCAGTAGAAACGTAGAACCACGTTGTCAAACAATTTAATACCCGCAGCGAAAACGCGCCGCGGTGGGCCCGCGTCTTAACACAACCACACCCTATTTTTCCATGTTTCATGTCTTTTCTTCAAGGGACTGAAATCAGTTGAAGCAGATTAAGGTATGTATCAACTAAGGATATGGAGGTCACTAATAGTGGTCACTTATTTACCAATGTTTCCTAACAGACAATCAGTGCATAATAGCCCCTTCCCACGGTCTGTGATTTCGCGCACGGAGAGGCGGATCAGCTCGCACGACACACCATGGGAACGGTCTCGTGCGCCGAGGTGCGCGGTATCACAGAAACCCTTTCTGTGTGCGTTGCCGTGCGGCGTCGTCGGCTGTGCGTGATGATCTGCAGAATCACGCACCGTAAGAAGGCAGCATAAGCAAATGCCATCTCTTACCACTAGTTAATTACAAACAGTGACAGGGCTAACTTTAAACAATGTTTCACACGTAGAACGCTTGTAAGCGAGACCATGTTTAGTTTTGGTGGTTGTATTCAGACTTTTTTGTTTTTGAATCTGAAAGAAGCGCGCTTTTAGTGGCCACACTGTTATTGGGTGTTCAAAAAACGAGAATATCGGGGGCAGAATGAATGTTAAATGTTTGTTAATGCTTAGAGGAAGGGAAATGGTGTATAATTTGGTGCCATGTTTAGTGTTATGGCTGTCTGTATGGTGTTGGTACCTAATTGGGTACATACTTTATTTAGCTGCTTTTTGTGTAGGTTTTCTTTTAAGTTCGATTGAACCACTATGAAACAACGCTTTTTCTCTCGTTATTCTACAAAAATAATGAGTAACGAGACAGGACTGACTTTTTTTTTATATAACTTGCTGATGGAACAAGCATATGGCCCACCTGATGTTAAGTGGTATCCTTCGCCTATAACAAAACATTGTCTCGTAGAAAACGTAGGAACGTGCCTTACGATGCACTGCCCTGCACCCATCAAATTGAGACTTATAGATGTTTAGCCTCACATGCCAGTAATTTCAAGACCATTTTATTTCAAGACAGTTACACCGTCGACCGCATCATCACTTAACATCAGGTGAGATTGCGGTAAATCATTAGCCTATAAGTATTTAAATAAATATTTAAAAAAACATTTAGGACTACGTTAGAAATGACGATAGCAATCAGTAATTGCAAATTATTTATTAATAAATAAATAAATAATAAATATTGTGGACGATTCGCACAACACTACCCAGCCCCAAACTAAGCAGAGCTTGTAATATGGGAACCGGATAGCTGATATAATACTTGAATACATTTTTTTTTTGTAAATACATACTTAGAATACAATATAACACCCAGACAGAGAACAAACATTTATGTTAACCACACAAATATTTGTTCTCGGTGGGGATCGAACCCACGACCTACGGCGCAGAAGGCAGAACTACTACCAACTGAGCTAGAGGCCAGTCGATTAATAAATTGTATTAAACGATAATGACGTCACACAGCCAATCCGTGTTTATTCAAGCCCCACAGTATAGTTAAAAGGCAAGCCACACTCTACGTATGCAAACAAATTGAAATTTCATCTCATGTATTCCATAAACCATCATTCTAATGGAATATTGGCGTATTCGGAGCAATACTAAAGGCAGTGGCACACTGTCAAGCTCAGAGCAAACATTTATGTCAGTAATCAGTCAAGCGCTTCATGGTTGACACAGAGTATTATTTCCCCTAGCCGTACCATTGCTGGGCAAAGACCTCCCCCAAAGACATTCAGTTCTCTCTATCCCGAGCCCTTTTTGAAAGTACAGATCACCAAAGCTTATTAAAAAGGTTGTATGGAAGACATGAATGGGTGGTCAAGACAGCCCATTGTACATTATTATATTTTAAAATTATTGTTACTTGTGTCTATATTCTATTCTATTCTTATTAAAACATTAGAAAATAAAATGTTTGTTTATTAGATTGAGTTGAACTGATAGAAATTCATTGATCAGGCATCAAGCCAAACTGACAGTGTGTTCCCGCCAAATGCACAAAGGTATTCTCGATCCATTATGTCGGTGCATTAGCCACGAGTGATGAATGCGCGCCAAAATGAAGATATATCTAACATTTGATTATTCAGCAGTAAATTGCTAACTGTCGTATTTGAAGACTGTGAGAGGAAGCCTTCGGATTTCAAAATGAAGAGATATACAATGATAAGAACTACGAATACCTTCGCGGATACTAAAGCCCATGGACAATAATTTCCATAGGGCTTTTGTGATTCACCTAGATTCTAAAATATTTCGCTATTAAGTATTTTTTATTCAGTCTGATATTATGTCTATTGTTGGGCAAAGGCTTTTAATTTATCAAGTCATCCATTTGACTTTGACATTTTATGATAACAGAGCGAACTCAGAGTTGCAAAAATAAAATAAAATTAGGTAAATATTTTCCTTAAAAATACTTAGTTTTATCTCAGCAGCTCTAAAACGATAACATTTCAGACAAAGAAAACCACAGACATTTGGAAAATAAATATTTTTCAATATAAAATCAATGTGCAAGCAACGGCGTGGGAACCGTTAGCGAGCGATAATATTGTATTAGTGGCTATTCAGATAAAACACGCGACGGTATTATGTCGTACAGAACGAAACAGACGTATTCTGAATTAGTTTGGCGGTAGAGAAACGAGAGCGTAGCGATCGAGACACGAGGGAAACTCGAGATCTTGCCGCTGTCAATCAGTCGACAAGGCAAATAAGTGCTACATTATTTTTTACCAAATAAAAAATACGGTTGATATTCTTAGAATTAATGTAGAGAAAATGGATGAAAGGAGATTAACAAAACAATTGCATCAGGCGAGTGTGAATGGAACTGCTGGAAGGGGAAGACCTAGGCGCATGTATCTCGATCAGATCGCAAACGTTTTAGAGAAAGGCCAGGTTAGGAGTACCCTAAACCGACGAGCATGTATGAAGAATGTTATGAGAGTGAATGAAGCGAAAGAGGTGTGTCAGGATCGTAGCAAGTGGAAATCCGTGATCTCTGCCTCTGCCGTTATTTTATGTATGTATGCATGTATTCTCAGAATAGAATAGTTATACACAGCGGTAAGAGATGGGAATAGTTTAAGCACTGTTTATCTTTTGAATATTTTTTGAAGTAAGGCCTTTAATTTATAGTAATATTGGTAACAGAATGACGAAATATTTCCCTTCTAAGAAAATATGTCTTTAACTTGCCAAGCTGGGGTTAATGCGAGCTGCTTATGATAAATACGATGGGTATTTCCAGAGTAAGTGCGCCAAGCGAAGCTTTAACTGGATGCAATGGCGTGTACTCTTGGAAATTGTCTTAAGAGAGCAAAGACGTTCTCTACGAGACGACGAGTTACTATTAACTACTAGTGATGGACTCTACTTTGAATATTCCGCTTGTTTTGCTACGATATTATACTTTTATTCATGACATCGAGATAAGTGGGTACTAATTTAGATTTCTAGGTAAGCTTGGATGAAAACTAAAGACTTGAAAACCCCCCTACACATATTCCTCATTCCCTTTCAATTTAATGTACCTACATTATTCTTGTTTCCGCTCATATAAGACGTTCATAGAAAGGCTGCGTTTTTAATATTTCCGAAACCCAGAAGCTTCAAACCTATTATATGACATTTAATCAAATATAACTTCTGGGACTAAACAATTCTACTAATAATGTCTAGGGAGTTGTAAAAAAATCTAATTCGCCATTTTGTGGAGACGGCCATCTTGGATTAGAAATTTGTCATAGTGTATAGTAATTTATTCGTCAAGTCCTTTCATTGATAAATTGAGGAAGTTGTGAAAAGTTACGTATTCCGCCATTTTGTGGCGGCAGCCATCTTACCGATTTTCATCAAACATAGTTACGAACACAACAATAAAAAAACTAATTAGCTAGCAGCTACGATACCACAGGCACCGACACGTCAAACTTATAACACCCTGTCGTTTTTGTGTCGGGTGTTAAAAATAAAGCAACTATAAGGAAAGTATCGTAAGTTTCCATCCCATCACTAGCACGTATCACCCAGAGCGTCTCAAACTTAACGCATTACCTCAAACTGCATACACCTAGACTGAAACTTTGCTCACAGTTACACCTTATACCTACATTATCAGACGCTGTAATTGCTTTCCACTTTCAGAACTTTATGGAGTGGTATGATGGATAAAATATGTAGTAAAGGTTGAAAGCCTCTTAGTTTAATACCTATACATAGTTCTAACTAAAACTAAACACATGATTATACACATAGCCCTACTCAAGCAAAGCGAGAGATATTTATTCGTACGAATAAATATATTTAATTTAATTTCATTTACAATAGAATAGAATAGAAAATTCTTTATTGCACACCTTAAAACTAACAATAGTAAAGCAAGTAACAATAATTTAAAACATACTAATGTACAATTTTACTAATGTTATAAATGCGAGATTCACTATGAATGTATAGATAGTTGTGGCTTAATCACGCTCTAACTATAAGACCAATATGGATGACATTTTAAACAAATATAGTTTGTTTGTACCTTGCTTACTTTTTATCTGGAAATAATAACAAGAACGGAGACTACATCGTGGGCGAAGCTGCGGGCCGCCACTAGTCACATCATATTTTAAACTATATTAATATGTATGAAAGAGAGTGCGAGTGACTGACATACAATGCACAGCCTAAACCATTGGTCGTAGCGACTTGAAAATTAGTGGGTTGGTTCTTTAGAAAAAGTGTAGGTACATCAACAGAGGATTTTTGAAAATTCAACCCCAAATGGGGTGCAGCGGGGTTTTAAGTTTGTATGGAAAAAGATTAACGCGAACGATAATAATCTCCATTTATAATATAAATAAATGGATATAAAACGATAGTTTACTTTGGGAATAGGTATTGTATGCAGCTATATCTACTGCGCCTGTAAGTTGAGATCGTGAAGCTATTGCTTGCTTGCCAATCCATTTAGTAAAGTACCTGCTACTAAAACTTACCGAATTGAAATAAACGTATCGGTTTGTATCTGGTTTTATATTCAAATGCTTCAATATTTTACAGTTTTATTGATACATACCTAAAATGTTCTAACGACTGGACAACAAAACTGCACGTTTGAATACGAGCTGATGACATATGGAGTTGGAGAAAAGAAAGTCAATTAAATCCAATTCTTGTCAATTTTTGAATAACTTTCTCATGAACCTTTAAGGCAGTCCCGCGGGAAGTTAGAAACACGTCCAAACATTACATTTCACGCACTCTAATTTCAAATCTTAACTGAAGACGGTGGAAGGAATCAGAAAATGGAATCGCTCTACTAGACCATGTTGCTCTACTAAACAGGTATATTTTAAAGACAAGAAAAACCTTGTGTCCAGTTGTAAAAGGTTTCAGTTCACCCTGAGGCGAGTAGCCGCCGATTGGTTCAACGAAACACAATACCTATTCAACGTGGTTTGATTGTCAAACGAAGTTCAAACACCAATATTGAAATCGATTGCTATCGAAATTACTTATTGTAACCGGATTTTGCGGCGTTTATGTTTTAGTTTTGGGAATTCATAAAAATACCGTAGATATTTCTTTATGTAAAATGTTATATTTTTAATTTTAAAATAAAATATATAAAAAATGTTTAGAAAACATTTAAATTGCTAGAAACTTCTTATGAAGGCAACCTTCTTCTTCTTCTTCCTGCCCTTATCCCACTTTATGTGGGGTCGACACAACATGTCTTCTTCCTCCATTTCCCTCTGATGTCAGCCGTCATCTCTGCATTCACTCCTCTCTTATCCATGTCATCTTTCACACAGTTCATCCATGTTTTCCTTGGTCTACCTCTGCTTATGAAGGCAACTAATGGTTTTTATGTGCCTTAAATATTTTCCTCTCGATTTAACTAAAACACAAATCCCTTTTAAAGTTTACTGACCCTTATCGGCGCTCGATAGTGATTCAGGCCACAGTTTGGCCGGGCCACAGCAACCTACATCTTCTATATCAGTTCAAAGATGATAAAGTTCTTTTTCACAAAGTATTCCAAGCTCACGATAAAAAAATAATCTCAAAATTTACCTTTCGTAAAAACGCTTGTTACCGCTCCAAATTTCCTAATTAAGTGTCAAGAAAATATTAAATTAATTTTGATAAAACTTATCCGAGCCTTTCATCGTTATCCCTTTTTTGGCTCAACGGAAATTAATTAATTGCTCATCATGAATTTAAGAATGGTTTCTATAGCAACGGATCAACCTTTGAAGGTCCATGAAGGTAAGGACAACCTCTGTGATTGACGGGCAGAGATGAGAGCGGTAAACGGTGGGGACTTTTAAATACTTACAACACTACCGAATTATGATGGACGCTAAAAGTAATATTTAGGTAAGGAAAAGTAGCCTTGGTGGTCTCGACTTCGAATTACCCCTTCCCCTTCCGTCCCCTCAAATCTTCGACAAATCGGCGACTAACAGAACGCCCCAGGAAACAGGCAACAACATCTGAAAAACGGGGTCACCAATAAATCAGTCAAGCATGGTGTGGAGACTACGACAAAGTCTGTCATTTTAGGGAGGCTATATGTACCTACAGCAATGGACGTATTCAAGCTAATGAAGAACTAGCACAAGTGCATATAATATGGTAGGTACTACTTCACTTTGGTCTGTATCAGCTTTGGGCTTAGAGCGCTGGCGACCAAGTGGTAGCGGCCCCGCCTTCTGATTCTAAGGTCGTGGGTTCAGATCCAGTCGTGTACCAATGAGTTTTCTGTCCAAAAATGTATGTACACTATGCCAGTGCTCTCAAACGGTGAAGGAAAACATCGTGAAGAAACCAGCAAATCGTAGAACCTAAAAATTTCGAAAATATGTGTCATGTGCACAAAAGGAGCCTCTTTGAGGCGCACTTACAATTCTTTCACCACACTTGGTTCAAAAGAATCAGTGACACGATAAGAAGAAGCTTTGGGCTGTGTCAGCTTTGGTCCTAGGTCAGCCAAAAATAAGTTATATAAGTTACTAGCGGCCGCCCGCGGCTTCGCTCGCCCGTTCCCGTAACACCCCGTTCCCGTTGCTTTTTCGAGATAAAAATCCTATGTCCTTCTCCCGGTTCTAAGCTACCTCCCCACTAATTTTCTGCCAAATCGGTTTCGCCGTTCTTGAGTTATAAATAGTGTAACTAACACGACTTTCTTTTATAAATATAGATATTATACGTATATTGTATCGCAAATGTTTTTAGACGTTGACTTCGATACTTTACTGGTTTTCTATCGACAGAATTATCCAATCCAGTTAATTTAAAAGTAACGCTTTAAATGCATAGACTATAAAAATACAGAAGCCGGCAAACAGAGATATAAAGGCGGAGATGCATTTACATACAAATGAGGTCCATGCAAAATTATTTCAGTCGGCGAATGCAGAGTGCATTGGTCGAATGAAAAAAAGCGGGCAAGCGGGAGTCGGCTGTCTGGACGGAGTGTTTTAAATTAAAGAGCTTTATGCTCTTTTGCATATAAATTTTACGACATTGTGTATCCTTGTCAAGTTGACTGCATATTGTAGTGAATTTTCCTTTAGTTTCTATTCATAACTCTTGACAATTTCTTTCTATTAGCTAACAAATAAAATTCTAAAGTGAAAAACTATCAGCATTATTGGTTTTGATTCCAATAAGTAAAACCGAACCTTTCTTGACTTTGGAACTTAACAAACACCCTGAACAAAAAGAAGACACAACACATCGCTTAAATCTCTGGAAAATTTCAAAGTTTTCACAACCGTCTGGAGAAGTTAGTAGAGGTACCTATAGGTGGCAGAAATAGGTATGGTGGTATCATGCCTATTTCTGCTGCCAAGCAGCGTCGCTGTATCTTGGCTCGAAGGTGCCGGTGAAACTACTGGCACTTGAGGCTGAACATCTGCATGCCACAAGTTGATGGACGCAGGGCATCGTAGGGTACTTTCTTGACGTGTGTGACTTAAGTGCGAGGCAATGCTTTCCAAAGTATCAGGGGGGTCATAAAGTTTGTTCCATCAACTAGTTGTATAAAAAAAATCGGTTGTCTGTAAAGTCGGTTTACTGGCGATAGTTGAACGTGACAACGTCATACAGCTGTCCACGCGGACGCATCGCATCGCTCACTCAAGTAGGAGAGAGACAGATGTCGAGCGCTACTGAACGCGGAGGCCGATTGTGCCTCTTTGTCGCTCGTTCCGCGCTCTCGCTTCCCTTCAAGCCTAAATGGAACGCCTCAGAGCGAGGTAACGCCGCATGAGTCATGTTTTTTCGTGCGTGCAGCCGACTCCATCGAATTATAAGACGTTGTCATGTCAAAAAAAACAATCAAACTATTTGCATCATTTTTGAAAGCAGCTGAACCCTGCAGATCTATGCTTCTTTTTCGCAGGCCATTTGGTGCGGGTGGTCACTCCTATTTACGGTGTTTGTTTTGCCCCGTTTTATACACTCCACTTTTTTAACCGTTTCAATTGGAAACAGCGCTGCGGACTCTTGTGAATGGTCATGGCTTTTTTTGAAAAAGGGACTTTAAAACTAATAGCTTAAAAATGTTAAAATATAATGGTACAAATATGATACAGAGATCAAATTGATGTACAAAATATCTTAAGTCCTAAGGAGGTAGACAAACTTAAAAGCTGACCGAAAAGTCTCGGAACACAGAGAAAAAATTACGCTTAAGTCTTACGAAAAAATAATAGTGGAAACAAATAACAGAACCTACAAAGGCAAATGGTTTATATTTCATGAAATATTTTTATTCAGTGGAGACTTCCAACACTAGATTTCATTCCCTTTCGTTTCCAATAAATAAGTTCCAAGTTGATCCCAAAAACCAACATCTCCAGCGTATTAATTTACGTGACCCCAAAAGGTCCGAAACACTCATTCATAAAACATACCCTAAAAAGCCAGTCCATTCACTACCCTAGCATTACAATCATTCATTCATTCATTCACGACTCGTCCGCACAATACGAAAGCTGTCATTTTCCGCTTGCCATTTTTCAACACGTCAAAAAATCGATAGCACTATGTGTTTCCCTGGACGGGCAAAGATTATGTGCATAATTTCGGTCAGATGGGGCATTTTTAAACGCTTACTTATGATGTTTTTATTTTACGCAAGGGAAGGTTATCAATTTTAAATTCGATCTTTAAATTTCTGCTAGGACAGAAAAATGAATATTTTTCTTGTAGATTTTTAATATACAAATCTATCTCTTTTTAGGCTTGTCCAAAACAAGGACTGTCATTTTTTATTCGACGTATTATAGCGTTATTCTGTAGATTGAACAATAAGACCTTAACTACTCGTAAACATATCTAATTATAGTTAGTTAATTTTGTTAATATTTTGTCCCAAACTAAGAACAGACAAAATGGTTTCGAATAAATCAGCTAAGCATAATCCGAGAGATGATGTGTAATAAGTTTACCCATTCAATGAAGAAAAAAACATCCTGATGCTTCTATTCAAGAACTGGTTTGGTCCCCGACATATTTTAGAATTGTAGGCATTCTTATAAAAATATGATGACCACATCTGTACGTCACCGGGACTCATACTCTACATGTAACTGCGACTACCCCCTGCCCACTGCAAATGGATTAGGCGATGATGGGGCTGAAAGAGCCCTGACTGAATCAATTTCTATGCTAATTCTATTCGGCTCAGTTTAACGTTCAAGGGTTAAGACTCCGTCTGAGCGAGGATTTGTCAGGATAACCAGTCCGGGATGTGTTTGGAAAATAAGTCACGTTTGGACCGACTGCGAAGGTAAAAAGAGGGTTTGCTATATTAGTTTCTTTGAATAAGTCAGTTTTAGTTTATAGTTAGTTATTTAATTGAAAGAATTCAAAATTTTACTAAACATTATATTAATAAGTAAATTCTTAAAGATGGATAATGATTATTTCATTTTAAGTTTCTAACTTTCACTTCAATAAAGCTAGTGAACATGTCTTTAAAAATACAACCAAAGTAGTTGACATTAATGTAGTGAATGACTATTAACCACACTGTGAATGATTGCTTTTCACCACACTGGTTTCAATTTACGGTAAGCCGTAAGCTAAGTTACCATAAAAGATCAAGAAATGCAAAGAATTTAAACCGAAAACTAGTAACAACTCTTCAAGTCCATTAAAGGATAAATTCCAAATTTTTATTCAACTTAAACTTAAGAGAGCCCTGAGCACTTTGTTTTACTTAAACCGTGGGCTAAGCTAAAGTTCTTGGCCATCTTCTATTAGCATAAAGTTGGTGGAAGTCGGCATAAAGTATTAAAGTTCTAGTGAAATTGATAACGTACTACCGGACTTTAGGCAGCGCGTACACTTCGTTGGTTATAACTTGAACAGCAAGCATTTTTTTTTTATAAATCAAAAAGCTTATGATAGTTATCGTTATAATAATGAGGCAGTAGCCAAGAATGATTATAAATCCATCCATATATTTACAATATAAAACATTCATGATGACAAAGTTACCAATATGGCGGCGGAGGCATCGCGTTTTTAGTAATTTCCACACTTGTTCATAAGAACTTAACATAAATGGAGGAATTTATTTCTCCCATTGATCGTCCATAGCCTACGACATGCTCGCTAGTTTTTAAGTAAGCAGGTAACTGTTTTTATTTATTTTTTGGAATGTGCTTTTAGTTGTTTGCTATTGTTTCATTTCATCAACGTTTTTTTTTGAAATCTGCATCTTTGGCGGCGGTGTCGCACCAATATAAACAAGCCCTATAAAATCATTTTACAGAACTGATCGCAAGTTGGATACTTAGCTCGTGTATTCGCCCCTTAAAGGCGGCTTTTCTCATAAATTTATGGCGTCGAGATGAATTCTTTTAGCATAATTTATAAGTTTACGTGAAACTAAGTTTTGTTAAATGCAGTTGTTTGAGAAACGACTTCCGTATTAAGATTATCCGAAATTCTGATAAAGTGTGGTTTTGCAGTCAGTTCGTAGCTTCTGCTCAAATTTCTACAAAAGAAGATAAAAAAAAACGACTATAATTTTATTTTCGCGCATTGTACAATATGTACAATAATTTGCGGGTCATACCAAATTAAAAAAGATATTTTATACATAAAATAAAACATGAATAATCGTCTCAAAGACGGAGCAATTACGAATTTGCGTTTTTATTAATTAAAAACAATAAAAAGTATAACAAAGAGTCCACAATCAGATCCAAATCTTTTGTTATAAACCACGTCATTTGTCGCAAGTGACGGGCATTACCTTTGTATTTTAAAGCACAAAATGCAATTAACTTACTTTAGAGCTTAATTAAAAGGTTTGCAACAACACAATTCGGGTAGATTATGCAAAACACGCAATAAGAACCCATATAAGTTGTAAAAGGGCGATTCAGTGTGTACCTTTTGTTACAATAATGATGCAATTTGCGTGTAAAGAAAGCTCTGGTCGCAAAATATACCCTTCACAGAGGCTTATTACTTTATTATTATTATCACTATAAGATACATTTTACGCTATAAACAAAATTATGAGACGAGACACCGTTAAAAGAAATCGGTTGTCTGTAAAGCCGGTTTGCTGACGATAGTTGAACGTGACAACGTCATACAGCTGTCCACGCGGACACGTATCGCTCACTCAAGTAGGAGAGAGACAGATGTCGAATGCTGCCGAGCACGGAGGCTAATTAAGCCTCTTTGTCGCTCGTTCTGCGCTCTCGCTCGCACTTCAAGCCTTAAATGGAACGCCTCAGAGCGAGGTAACGCCGCATGGGTCATGTTTTTCCGTGCTTGCAGCCGGCTCCATTGGATTAAAAGACGTTGTCACGTCAAAACTCTATTAAAGATTTCGCACACACACAAGCACACTTGGCACATGCATAGGGTAGAGTGCACGGAAGAAGTCTCTTTGACACGCACCTAAAATCCTTTCCCCAAACTTGGTTCAAATGAACGTTCGAAATAACATGATAAGAAGAAGACTCATCAATGATGGTTTCAGTGACTAGAGCCTATAATATTTTTTTAATTTCTGGATAATCAAGAACGAAAAAGGTAGAATAAAAATTAGCCTGCTTAATTACGATTATAGGAGCGTGAAGCGATAAGTACCGTGTTCTGTCAAAATTCGCGCATTATCCTTTGTTCCTCTGTTTTTCTTTTTAATTTATTTTTTTATTTCACGATTAGGTGCACGTCTTGTACCTATCAGGCATTATTAATGAGCTTTTGTTGAGTTACACGTTAGAATTCGTTTTTAATTACATACCGGAAGTGCGATGATTGTTTCCGAACAAAGCTCGTGAAGGTTTGAAATAACCTGTATATTAGGGCTACCTCAAGAAAGTCAACTACTTATTCAGAACATGAGTTTCCTTGTTTGTAACTAGTGGTGAATGAGGACTTGATACACGTGATCCTTGTCTTGCTTACGTAACCCAGTTACGAAATAAGAACAGATGGACAGAACTTTTTTTTAAAAAGATTTTTTTCTAGAAAAAAACTCCTATACGTAGCTGGTTACGAAACTCGGTTACGTATTTGCACTAAAGGGTTTTTGTGAGGCATTTGCTTGTTTTTCTAAGCTTTGTCGCTTGGAACTGGCTCTTAGACTCACCTAGCTTTTAAGACGTTTTAAAGTGATCCTTGTGATACAACTGATTATATACAAAAATTCTGAATTTAAATTCATACTTTGCATTTCTTTACTTTGTTTTTTTAGAACACATTGATCCAGTACCCATGCTATAAAAAAACAACCATTGAAACGTGTTTAGTACCTGCATTTTTATTCAACCATTGAAACGTTTAAATTAATATAAATACCTGCTCATTTTTATTTTCTAAGTAAATTCTCTTGACTGTTTTCATCTTCAGCGAAGCAAATCTAAGAAATCAAGATGGCTGAACCGCACTTTTCTATTGTTGTTAAATCATAAAATTGTACAATCCCTAATGGTGGCCATTCGATGAAATAAAACTGAGTACCACCCGTGTCGGACAGTGCGTAAGCTTGGGCGCCTAAAATGTTGGGGTTGAGAACAAAACAAGTGACTAGGCCACATGGAGGACCATATTCTCTGCACCTTTTTTTAGTTCCATTTTTTTTTTCTGTTTTTGTTACTGTTATGTGTGTCCCTTATTCTAGTACTTAAAATGTCCTCCATTGGCGATTTGACAAATAAACGTTTTTTCTTTCTTTCTTTCTAACCAGAGGAAAAAAAGAACAGAAATAGCCCCAGTTTTTAAATCTTCACGCAAGACAAAAATCTCCTCAGATCTCTTGACGTCGGTCTCAATGGCGGATATTATCCAATAAGAATATTAACGCACAAACTGCAAAGCGCCAGTATAAGCCCATAGATGGCACCACAGATAACAAATGCGAAACAAAATAAACCGCTTTTAGCGCGCATAATGCTAATTATTATTGTAGACGTTTGATTTCACCTGATTGCAGATAGCTTGGAGTACGCCTGTAATCTGTTATTACGAACCCGCTACTTCATATTATGCCGATGGGCCGGCGATATTGTAAAGAACGCGGGAAGTCAGTGGAGCTCAAAATCGTTCTACTTCGAAGTGTAGGGAGGCCAATGTCTAGCAGTGGACTTCTTAACCGACTTCAAGTAAATAAGGAGGTTCTCATTTTTTTATGTTTGTTGTCGCATAAAATCTCCATCATTGGAGCCGATTTTAAGAAAGTGTTTTTTTTTGTCTGTATATTAATATTTTCAGATTGATCTTGTAAAAATAACATTAAGTTACTCAAGTTTTTAGACATATTATTAATATAATAATTAACTAGTATCCATCTTCTAAAGTATTTAACGCTGCAAACTTGTTAAATTGATTTGATTTGATTCAGTTTATAAGGCTTGCACAGGCAGCTATTTACCACCAAACAGTCCATCACTCTTCCTTAACAAGACAAATAAAAGCATAATTATTAGTTTAAAAAACTTGAGAAACCGACTTCATTGCCAAACGGCTAAACCGATTTTAATGAAATTTGTTTGGGACAGTCTGGACGTAAAAATAACCTTCCAAATAAAAAAATAATTTTCTAAATCGGTTCATAAATGACGAAGGCATGCAGTTACAAACATTAAAAAAAAATATTTAAAAAAAAATGGCAACACCGATTTTAATAAAATTAAAATGGGACCAATCTGGAAGCAGTACCTTTCAGATAAAAAAATAATTTTTCAAATCGGCTCACAAATGACGAAGTTATGCGGTAACAAACATTAAAAAAAAAAATAAAAAAAAAAATAAAAAAAAAAATAAAAAAAAAAAAAAACATACAACCGAATTGAGAACCTCCTCCTTTTCGATTGGAAGTCGGTTAAAAAGGAAGGATAAACTTCTTAGTCTAGCTAGAGTCTAAAAGATATCAAAGTTTCTACATAATTTAACTTTTTAATTATTTTATTTTTTACGTTTTAAAGTGATCCTGTTTAAACAACTGTATTATCAATTTTTACCTTGTCTTTGAAGATATTCATGATAAAGTACAACAGTGGTGCAGGCGGGCAGTAATATGACAGGTGACAGGCGCTGCCAGCCGACGTGGTGTGGATTATTCTCGAAGCTTAGAACCTATAGACCTATACCAACAGTCGATGTATTGGCTCAGTTCAGTTTTACGCCATAGTACGTTTAAACAGACAGACACAGAACCAAGTGTTTTTTTATATAACTAGCTGATGGAACAAACATATAGCCCACCTGATGTTAAGTGGTAACCATCACCTACGCAAACATTTAACAGACAAAGAGTTGCCTTGAAATTACATTTTTAGGTTTCATATGAGAGTCATGTGATGAGGAGGGATGAAACTCATGTGATTAAAGAGAGTGATGAGTATGGATGTGGATGGATATGTTTGTGAGGTAGAGATGTAGACCAAAGAAAACATAGATAAAGATGAAACATCTTTCTCACAGTTCATCCATGTGGATAAAAGAGGAATGGATGCAGAGATGATAACAGAAGGGAATAAGGAAGATGTTGTGCCGACCCCACATAAAGTGGGATAAGGGCAGGAAGAAGAAGAGGTGTAAAAAAATGACTTGATTAGGCTCTTAGTGTGTTTGTAGGAAGAAAACAAAAGGAAGTAAATAAGGAGAGAAGCCGTAATCCTAATCCTCAATCCTGTGTAAGCAGGGCTCCTTTGCATGGTGATGGAAGGTTTACTTTATGGATTGAACTGGCTCCTGAGATACAGTTTGACACTAGTTCGGGGGTCGGTGAATATCGCTCATCACCTGTTGTCTGTGGTGGTGGAGCCTTGTTTGGACGCTTTGCTACTAGCCTTAGTTTAAGTTATTTTTAAGTTTTAGGTTAAGAAAAACTGGCCTGGAAGAAATCGCGCGCGCGATAAGACCACCGATTGTAGGACTAGATACATCGTTATGTTGTAGTGCCTTAAGCATTTTTACGAATAACTAGACCGGATTATTTTGAAAACCATTAAAGATAAACCTCACAGTATCTGAGCGAGTTTTAATATAATATATCTACCGCAGCATGTTAGAGCGAGTTACTCCGAGCCTATAAATTATCCAAGTTTCTGACACGCGCTGTCTGCGCGCTGCTCGGCACACCACATTTCTGGATGCTCCCTTTAAAATGGCCGCTCACTGCTCAGTTTTAAGACCACAATATTTTACTAGAATACTTCTACTAACCGATAACGAGACAGCTGAAATGGGACTGTCAGTTTTACAAATATTCATTTTGTGCCCGTGATTTTTTATAAAATCGATGGAGGTAGGACAATAATTGGTTTAGAAAATGCTCGGCGTTGTGGTTTCCAATGGAAATCACAAAAAAGTATAAATACTGTAGCGTTGCATAGCTGTAGGTAATTTTTTGGCATGCTAAGTTCTCTGTGACGATTCAAGTAGGAGTTACACTATGATAGGTCGATCACTAGATTTGGTCACTAATCTAGGCGATAGCGATGGCGATCACCTGAAATGCTGTCAAATATCGCTGTCATATCTGATCGCCATCGCCATCGCCTAGATGTGCGAAGGCCTTGGCTCATTACGGACTTACTTTTTAATTATGGTTGGTGGAGGAGTTTTTTAAAGACTAGCATGGGGTTCTTCAAAAAGAGAGTCGGAAACGCTCCTGTGATGCTTATTGTTGTAATCGTCCATAGACTAAAATAAATCACACAAATATTTTTTAACACGATACTTTTAGGTAGTGGGCTATAAATATTGCACATCGGCTAAACTCGACTTGATAGAGCGTAGTGTGCGTCAGAAAGAAATAGCGCTCTACGAAAGCAAAGCCGATGTACAATGAATATTGCCTACAACTGTACTTAAATTAACAACTTATACAAATGAAACATAATTAATGACAACTAATCTTATCGTCAAAACGCTAATCCATATTCCACGTGCGAAGTCCACTGAAGTCGGCAAGTAATGATAATGATGACGTCATGAACACGAGGATCTGATGATTGGCTATCGAGTGCCGATGCCGCCTTGCTGTCTGCCGTCACGTATACAATACTTATCGATTGGCATGTGCGCATGACATGACAATCTGTAAGTGCGAAAGTGTTTGTAACCGCTTTAGTAGGCCTACCACAAGCTCTGTCTGGCTCTGTATTTGGCTCTGGGCGTCGATTCTAGCAACACAAATTGCTCAAGCAATCGCGTAAATCGATGTGAGTTGTCAATTTTTGTTTGAAAAATTTGAAAATGGAACGGGGATTCAGCAATCACTCAATCGAGCCGTGTTGCTGGAATAGACACGCTGGTCAAGGTATATAATACTCTCTACTCTGGTTTTGAGTCTGTGTAAGTTTTGACTAAATAATAATCCTACGTCAAAACGTCACACACACAGTTTAATACACTGGCGAGCACTCACACAGACTCAAAACCAGAGCCAGCCAGAGCTTGTGGTAGGCGTAGGTACAGGGCTAAACGAAGGCTAAAAATATGGAAATTTAAATATGCACATATAAACGTTCTGGAGACGGAAATATTATCCCATTTACTGGTAAAATGATTTAGTAGTTTTTCCATCAAAAATGTGATTCAGTAGTTTTTTCATAAAAAAAGTGATTGAGTAGTTTTTCCACCAAAAAGTGAATAAGTAGTTTTTCCATCAAAAACTGACTAAGTAGTTTTTCCACCAAAAAGTGAATAAGTAGTTTTTCCATCAAAATATGATTCAGTAGTTTTTTCATTAAAGTGAGGACGGAAATGAACATAATTATTATGTTTTTGAAATTCAACGTCGAGTGTAGCGTGTGATAATAGGTTTACACGAGTGAAGTCACGCGGTATTCTACTATTATAGTAATAAATGGTTGTATATTATATGAATTACAAACTAAATAAACTGTAATATTAACCAACGAGGAAAATAACAATAAAAAGCGCACTCGTGTAATAATATTTCTTCTGTGCTAGATATGTATTAAGATAAGTAGATAAATACATAATTGCAACGGTAAACAATTCACTGAGCAATTGTTCAGTTTGCTATGAACAGATAATTGCCGTTTGTTTTCTAGTTAATAGCACATACTTAAGTTAGGTATTTTTAACTATTTTTTTTTATACAACAAAAATTGACGTAACAATCATATGGCCCACCTGATGTTAAGCAACCATGGCCTATAACAAAGCGTCGTAGGTCACGCGCGTCACGCATAAGCCCTACGATATATTTTTTTTCTTTGACCATGTGATCGCGTCTAGTATAAATGTATCTGTACAGTTATAAGTAAAAATCGGTTGTCTGTAAAGTCGGTTTATTGACGATAGTTCAACGTGACAACGTCAAACAGCTGTCCACGCGGACGCATCGCTCACTCAAGTAGGAGAGAGACAGATGTCGAACGCTGCCGAACGCGGAGGCCGATTGTGCCTCTTTGTCGCTCGTCCCGCGCTCTCGCTTGCACTTCAAGCCTTAAATGGAACGCCTCAGAGCGAGGTAACGCTACATGAGTCATGTCTTTTCGTGCGTGCAGCCGGCTCCATCGAGTACCGCGTTCTTTTAACGTGACAACGTTTTATAATAAAACGTTGTCACGTTAAAAGAACGCGGTACTCTAAGGTACAGGTAAAACCGTCTGTTAATATAACATGCCGTTCAGTTTTTTACAACAGCAAGCATTTTACATACAGTTTTCAGATTGTACTACCATTAATTATTGCCAGCTGAATATTAAAGGCCTGAAAATAATCCCCTGTCATTGAGGCTTCAACCCCCACGAAGGCTGGCGCTACCACTAGACTGCGAAGTCACAAGCAAGTCATGTTACTTCAAAAAGGTAGCCTCAAGGTGGATTTTGAGCTATCAGACTACCGTTAAACCCCATATTTTTTATTAACTATTACATACTAATGCTCATATTACCTAATTGGATACTGTCGACACCCATTTCAGCAATAGAACTAGGATTATGTGTGTACATATTTCTTTCTATGTGTTTCTGTATGTGTTCTATGTTTTCTTTTTCTCTTATGATTGCTTGTGTATCTGTACCTTTACTCAATGATCTTCTCTTTCTGTTGTTTCATTTTCTTTATAATATAAGCTGTGTTTCTTGAGCCAAATAAAAAAGTTATCTATCCATCATATTATTAATGGTCTGATCCTATAGCAGTTTTAGACATGAAAGTGTGTGCGATTAGATACTTTTAGCGTTTGTTTTCGTTCGTAATTTTATGGATTTGAATTCAATAATAACGATGCCTCGGCTTCGCACGGCATGGAAAAATTCAAGAGCAGTTTTCTGAATTACCCCCGTGTGAAGGCGGGGGGAGGGAAGATGGAGGGGGGGGGGTTGCTTGTCATCTTGGTATATAGCATACCATTAGTCAGGGCTTATGTTGCATTCTCTTACTTAATTAAATTATTTATTATTTATTATATTTTTTAAATGCGAAAGTAACTCTGTCAGTCTGTTTGTCCGTCGCGCTTTCACGCCAAAACTACTGAACCGATTTAAATTAAATTTGGTACACAGATGGAACCTGAGAAAGGGCAAATTAAGTGTACAGATGGTATAGAGCCTGAAAAAGGGCACAGGCTACTTTTTAATTCGAAAAAAGGGTTGAAAGGAGTGGATTAAAATTGAAGTATCGTAATTTTTAGAGCTAGTGGTAAAATAATTAATGGAATCGGTGCAGTAGTTTTTGAGTTTATTCTTTACAAACATACAAATCTTTCCTTTTTATAATAATAGTATGGCAAAGTGTAGGGTGGTCGTGGTCATCTAAATCGCACAGTTTATCTTGAAAAACTTTTGAGAAAGAAATTTACCTCCCGGTGTAGTAGACGCCAAAACAGGGTGCAATATTTTGAGCCTCATAGTAGGGGTAGTTTGCGTGTAGTGCCTCGCGTGTACCCCTAGTTTCATACTAAGCCTTAATTAATATTTATTAATTTAATTACTGCCATCATTGTTGAGTGTGAGGCGACAAAATGTGAAAGAATTGTATTAAATAGATAGATACTCGTAGATAGAAAATGCTTTATTGCACGCAACAAATAATAAAAGTATAGGTACATAAATGCTTAAAAGTATTTGCCTCATACAATGGGCAGTCTTATCGCTAAACGAGCGATCTCTACCAGACAACCTTTGGGTGGAATGGACTTAAGATATTTACAAGGGGACTGTGTGCAAGGAAAGAATAAATAAAAAGTGCCTTAAATTTTTTAAATAGATAGGCACATGAATCACTGCATGTACCTAACATTGAAAGATCAGTGGTAGCGAGTTCCATACCATTTGTGTGGTAAACACAGACTGTTTGTTCTCTGTCTGGGTGTTACATTGTATTCGAAGTATGTATTAAAAAAAACAAACATGTAAGTATTATAATCAGCTATCTGGCTCCCATAGTACAAGAGGACAAGCTTTGCTTAGTTTGGGGCTAGATAGTGTTGTGTGAATTGTCTACAATATTTATTTATTTATATCGGAAACATTGCAATTCCTATGACCAGGATTTACGTAAATTATACAGGGTTATTCATTATTAGCTGCAAATACTCAGGAATTAGGTTCAACAAATAAAATAAAAAATATTTATGAAATGATTTTTTTTAAGTTTTGTTATGAAAATCCCGAGAAAATCGATAAAGAAATCATTGGCGCCTGACCTATTTTGACCTTTGATCCGCGCCCGCGCGCCGTGAGTGACACTCTGCTTTCAGTCACCGCCTGGGTGGGTCATCGCCCTGTTCTCCATGGCAATCATTATGCAATAGACGTAAAGAAAAAAAAAAAATTAATACAAAAATTTAAATCAAAATTTAAAAAAAATCATTGCATAAATATTTTTTATTTTATTTGTTGAACCTAATTCCTGAGTATTTGCAGCTAATAATGAATAACCCTGTATACTATTTTGGAGCTCGGGTTTATTACACCTTTAAGAATCATAGATATCTATCTATATATAAAATAAAGTAGTGTTAGTCACACTATTAAGAACTCAAGAACGGCTGAACCGATTTGGCTGAAAATTGGTGGGGAGGTAGATTAAAACCAGGAGACGGACACCTTATATCCCGAAAAAAAACGGGAACGGGGCGAGTGAAACCGCGGGCGGTCACTTGTTTGGCCAATGTCTTTAATTATTGTAATTGGTGTTAACCGTTATAATTAAAGTAAAACAATAAATACAAATACAAATTATTTTAAAGACCTAGAACATCAGACAGTGTGAGAAGTAATAACTCAGAACTGAGAGAACGAAAGTTAAAATAAAAAAAAAATTGCGATGCGGTTAATTTATTTAGTAATTTATTTATTTTTTATTTATCATACAAAATAATCAGATAGAACAAAGCGAGTTGAAGGTAGGTAGTCCACTTATACAGGTGACATTTTCAAATTGCCATAATCGACGTGAATTTCCTCAATCTATGGGAAAAACACTTATAAATATGGTAATTCTGAAACTTGGTGTTATTAAATTCTTTTATAAAGGTAATTTCTTGAAATTGCCAATAACTTGACCGGGAAGCCTTCAAGGCTGCAGACCGGTTAGTAGTGTCACTTTTACACGTGTATGTATTGTTACGGAAGAAATAATGGTATTGTGTAGAAACTATTGGAATCCCACCTGACTTTGCTTTCGACTACTTACGTTAGCTATCATATAGGCCTTGGCTTAGTTTAGGTACCGAGGTGGAGTCCTTTAAAAATAAGATGGCATTGGTTACCTACCCTAATATTAAGATGTATCGAGGCCGGGAGACGGGCCTGGTGACCCGATCTACAGGTTTTAATTTGAAACCTCCTTGGGTACCAGCTCTCGGTTCAGGCTAAGTTATAAGATGTAATGTTCTAGACCTAATTTTATCCTTGTCCTTAGTCTAAGTGAGAGAAATAAACAAATATACAAACACAAATACAATAATCTTCAACCCCATTGCACTCATTTCATCATCATCAGACTGAAGAACATAGGCCACTGATGAATATAGGCCTCCCCGACACATTTCCGGGTAGCTTTTCTATCCACCGACTTTTCACGATCATAACAATGTCGTCGGTCCATCTGTTATATTTCAGTTATCGAAGAATTCTTATAAAAGATTTTTCCATTACGGCAGGAAGTCCAGTTTTTCCGGTTCAGTGATTGACTTATAAGAAAAATTACGTATATAATTGTTCTGTTATTGTAACTTTCCTACTTTTGCTAGGGTTTTCCTAATTTCCTTTTCGTGATGGAGAGAACCAGTTTCCTTTGTGGAAAAGTGTTTTTCTTTGAAGTAGCTAGTTATTACAACTTTATTATCTTAATAAGAACCTACGTTAATAATATTTCACAAAAAATTGTGTCGTACAAATATTGTGTTCTTATAATTTATAGTAGCTATCTTATTCCCTTAATACAAGGTCTGTTTAGTTTAGGGCTAGGCAGTGTTTGGTTGGATTGTCTCAAATATTTTATTTTATTGCTTGGTCGAACTGGCACCTAGACTAGACAAGACCTAGCTTAAAGACGTTTCAAAGTGATCCTTGTAATGCGACTGAATAAGTAAATTTTTGAATTGTGAATCAAAAATAAAAATCGTGTTTTATCTAACGAATTCACAATAAGAACTGACGTTGGAACGTGATACTGCCTGGAAGAGATCGCTCCCAGCGATAAGGTCGCCTATTGTTTTGCCTAATTGTTTACCTTTATGTCCTGTACCGTATTTTTGTGAACAATAAAGAGTTATCTATCTACACATCTATCTACTGCGATTTAGGTGAATACATTTTTTTTATTTTTCTTTCTTTTTATAAGCGATACTTTCAATAGTAGTTAGATGAAGAGCCTTGCTTTATAACTAGTGTTAACCGGTTATGGGAAAAGGACATCTCTATAGTCGGATCAAGCAACGAGTGACATCTCTAGAGTAGGAAGAAGAAGGAGAAGAAAGATGGCGTCGTCATGCGTAGTTGTACTGTTTTCATTTCATTTATTCAATAACAATCCTTTTATAAATCGTGTTTGAATGTGTTTTGCCGTTTAAAAAGTAAAACAGAGTTCTAGCTATATTCAGTGAAGACTTTTCATCCTATTACTAGATACAACATTTTAGTTACCTACTTTAGAACAAGCGGATCTCGTAAAACAGTTCAATTGCTCTCATAGGACGATGAACAATCTTTTTATAGACATTTATCGTCAAAGTGACGACATAAAGTATCTTAAAAACGCTAAGGCTTCTCTGGGGTCAACAACTTTATAACAAGCGCCATTACCGGCACAGAGAAAAAACTTTAGCCGAAGAAATAAGGTTTATGAAACTTCGCAAAAAAAATGCTGATAGAAAATAACACATGGGTAAGTATTTTACTTTTTATGATAAGGATAACGACGTATTTAACGCCTTCTTGCGAATAAAAATAAAACCTTGCCAAATTTTCTATGTATTTATAAAAAATTAAATATGAGTATTATATCAGCTATCTGGTTCCCGCAGTCCTTATATAAATCATCTAGACAAGATGCAAAGGACTGTTTAATTTACATTACAAACCTAACCTTTACTTTTGAGCAGATTCAACAATTTTAGAAAAACAGCATGAGAAAGTGGTTATTGTTTGGAAAAGTGGGACTTTTTAGTTTTTAGTGGAGGAAAGATTTGTACCTATTTTTGTATGTTTGTAATGAATAGGCTCAAAAAGTACTGGGCCGATTTGAAAAATTCTTTCACTAATAGAATGCTACATTTTTCCGATTTGACATAGACTACATTTCATTTTGAAAAAAATTAGGGATCCTTGGTGAAATTTGAACAATGTAACCGAAGGTAGAGAAGGTAGATGAAGGTAGATAAATGAGTCTTAAAATGTCTTTCGTCGAATGCGCTGCCGAAACTATTAGCGATAGAACAAAATAATGTACAACAATATTGTCTACCCCGTGCGAAGCCGGGACGGGCTGCTAGTAATTTAATAAAAGTGTAGTCATTTTTGTTTTTGAACGTGTATTATCACTTGTACTGCAAAGGCATTATTTTTGATCAACACTGAAAAAAATATGAATCATTATAAAACTTACACTGCGCCTGCTGGTAAATCCAACGGTTAGTAAAAACCGTTATTCAAACGGTGATTCAGGCTAAATTTCACAAACGTCAACGCTTCGTTATCATTGGTTACGATGACAGTAGAAGTACCTTTAAGTAATGACAGTCAAAACCGACTGATTACAGATGACTCCTTGGTTACCTATAGTTCTATCATTCGCTCGAAAATGTACTTCAGATGATGACCATGATGACGATGATGACGAAACAGGTCGATAGCTAATAGTCATAATAATAGTAGTAATAGTCATAATAGTCATTTATTGATAATATTGATTATAAGTCAATTGGGTACATAATATTATTGTACAACATAACAAAAATTTAATTTTTTTTTTTAAAGAAATAAATCAGATTCACATTGTAGTCCAGTCATTTAGTTTTTTTACACGGAAAGATTTCCAGGAGTTCTGAAAATTGGTAATTTTATAGATTTTTATATGCTCTTTCCAAATTTCAACTTTGCCACCTCGTATGTTTGCCACTCGCGCTGCCATATTGTAAAAATGGCGCGAAATTTTGGAAAGAGCATATCAAAATCAAAAAAATTGCCAATTTTTAAAACTCCCGGAATACTTTCCAGGTAACCTCTATTTTTTCGACCAAATGAATGTATTGTGAAAATTCAAAAAATAAATTACATGTCATCATAAAAATAAATAATACAATAATTATTGACCTGGCGAAAGATCTCAATAAGAATACTGAGTTCACCGCTGTAGCTATTGATATGTACGTTATATTAATTTTTTGCTTCATTATGTCAATAATCTTATTTTATATAATATTGAATATAGGGATTATAAAAGTAAAGGTATCTTAGAAATGAGAACACAAAATAATTTGTAACTGTGAAATGTAACCGTCTTAAGCCTTGCGCATATCTAAAAAGTTATCTATCTTTTTATCTATCTATCTAAGTGATCTGCGATGGGGATCAATGAAACGCTATCAAATATAACAGCGTTTTACTGATCGCCATCGCCATCGCCTAGAGCACAAAAGCTGTACGTTTTCCTAACAGCATTTAAATCCCTAAAGTATTAAACCTAAGAGACCTAAGGGATGCCTAAGATCAAGGTATATGATGTATAATATCTTTGTGATTTCTAGTTTAGTAAACACTATAAAATCAATATAAAAAAAAACTTATATAATACTAGACTGTTATGTGAGACTTATTTTATGTCAAGTCAGAAAGAAAGGACGTCGGATAACCCGCAGTTGTTTTGGTGAAACTGGGGTGTATCTGAGACTGAAGATTAATTACCTATATCTTCCTCACTTGTTTGCACTTGGCAGGTATTGTGAGTCGGGGTGATGATACATGGCTGTCATGAGATGACTGACCTTAGGGAATTCATTTTACTGTCAGCTTGTAGACTACTGAGAAAATGGATATCAGTAGGTATACGTCAAATACTACGGACAAAATTTTGATATGCCAACAATTTATGTTTTTATTTCAATACTTATTTACAATATTTTATTTACGTATTTGTATTTACGTACTTAATTTAACAAGCCAAATGTCAGATTTTTGTTAAAAAACTGGTTAAGTTTTTTCAATAACTTTATTTTTAGATATGGCCAAAGCGTTCGACACTGTCTCCATACCCATACTGTTAAAAAAGTTGGAAAATATTGGGATAAGAGGGACTCCTTTAAATCTATTTCGTAGCTACCTATCAAACAGAACTCAGCGTGTTTCAATAAATAAAATTATTAGCGATGAAGTAATTATCTCCTACGGTGTTCCTCAAGGCAGTATCTTGGGCCCTACTCTCTTTCTGATATTTATCAATGAGCTGTGTCTTTACGCCCCACCCAACGGAAAACTTTTCACATTTGCCGACGACACGGCTCTGGTTGTTGAAGGAAAAAACTGGGAGCAAGCTAGGCAGAATGCAGAACTGGGTCTGCACAATATTATCTCGTGGCTTGATGCAAACCTACTCACCCTCAACTGTCAAAAAACGAAGTTCGTTTCCTTTACTATTTTAAAAAAAAACGTCCCAACATTAAATATACAAGCTCACAATTGCATACAATTCTCTAACACCACGGTCTGTAACTGCCTATCATTAGAACAAGTTACTTCCATTAAATATTTAGGAGTCTTACTGGACAGTCAATTAAACTGGGTTCCGCAAATAGAGTCTGTGGCAACTCGTACCCGAAAACTTATTTGGATATTTAAGAATTTACGTCACGTTGCCTGTTTTAAACTACTTAAAACCGTGTATTTTGCCCTGGGTCAATCGGTACTTAGTTATTGCGTCTCTGTTTGGGGCGGAGCATACAAGACGCACTTGATAAGAGCCGAAAGAGCTCAACGTTCACTATTGAAAGTAATTACCTTTAAGCCCTTCCGCTACCCTACAACCTCCCTTTATAATGAATGTAAACTCTTGTCCATACGCAAACTGTACATCCTTCAAACCATCCTTTTCTACCACCAAACGCTCATCTATGACCCCACCCATGGTACATCCACACGATCTTATAAGGGCCAGTTAATTAGATGTAACACTTCGTTTGCACGTCAACAGGGCTACTTCATGAAGCCCTACATTTATAAAATTCTGAATAAATTAATTAACTTTTATCCTCTTTCTCTTTTTAAATGTAAATCTATGGTAAAAGACTGGCTTTTGGAACAGGACTATACCTCAACTGAGAGTATTTTAGCTGCTCTAGTATAGAACTATAAAGTTCCTTCAAAATTGTAATTAAATATTTAATGATTATACCTACTACATTCGCACTTCTTTTAGTTTATTTTTATGGTATATTATTTTACATTGTAATTTCAAACCTAATTATTAATCGCATGATTCTTTCCAATATTATAATTATAATTGATTGTAAAGTGAATTATTATAACTCGTCCTTTAAAAAAATTTGTATTTTATGAAAATTGTGATTCTTCAGTAATTTACTTTTTAATTTAAGTAAATATTACTCTTTCATTTAATTTGTATGCATAATCATAATTAATTACAGGCTGTGTTTAGTTAGTTCGGGGGAGGGCATTGGTATGCCATATCACAGGGTAATCCTAGTTTGGGTACCAATGTTATCCCGCCAGGAAAATTACATTTTAAACTGTAACCTAACTTATATGAATGCTACTGTGATGTTTGTGAATATTCAATAAATTTCATTTCATTTTCATTTCATTTATAACGGTCATGTGAAAAAGGCCAAAGTGAAAAAAACATTGTATTTAAAATCACAAGAATCACTTTGAAACGTCTACATAATCTAAAATGAATATATGCTGTAATGTATAACATTTGTCATTGTGCCTAATGTCAGTTTAACTTCAGATTTTCATAATGTCCCAAAAGTTACGAGCCGAGCGGGAATTGAATCCGCGACCTTCCTCTTGGTACGGGGCTGCGCTGACCGCTGCGCCATTGTATCCTAATCACACTCGACGACAGTGAAGTATAGTGTTTCTATACCTCCTTCTCAAACACAAATTAAACCTGGCCTATGTTAGCCTGAGATTGTAAAACCCACTTTAAGTCCAATTATTATGTTAATTAGAATAATTTGCGAGTAAAACAAATTGTCAACTCGTCGACCTCGAAGAAGTGCTTCCTTATGTGCAGAATTTTAATAGGTCTGCTCTTCTGCAGGACATTTTGATTGAAACAAACAAACATTTATATATTTATAACTGGACTTCTGGGCCCTATTAATAAAAGTGACTAATATGTCACAAAAGCGCGACACTTCCACAATTTTGTCGCTTTTTGACATAGATAGATATATGTCGAATTGTCAGCTTTATTAAACAGGGGCCTGGAGATCGCCGGAGACTAGGATGAGTGAAAGGTTTTGGGGAAGATCTTTGCCCTGCAGTGGAACAAGATAGGTTAATAAAAAAAATAAAATAATCTGTTGATTTAGGTTTAATAAACCAAATTTGTTAGAATCATTACATAATAAATGTTTGATTAAAGTGCTTCCATATGTGCAAAATTTTAATAGGTCTGCTCTTCTGCAGGACATTTTGATTGAAACAAACAAACATATAAATATTTATAACTGGATTTAAAACTGGACTTCTGGAGATCGCCAGAGACTAGGATGAGTGGAAGGTTTTGGGGAAGATCTTTGCCCAGCAGTGGAACATGATAGGTTAATAAAAAAATAAATCAGTTGATATAGGTTTATTATACCAAATTTGTTAGAATCATTACCTATTAAATGTTTGATTAAAGTGCTTCTATATGTGCAGAATTTTAATAGGTCTGCTCTTCTGCAAGACATTTTGATTGAAACAAACATTTATATATTTATAACTGGACTTCTGGAGATCGCCGGAGACTAGGATGAGTGGAAGGTTTGGGGAAGATCTTTGCCCTGCAGTGGAACATGATAGGTTAATAAAAAAATTAAAATAATCAGTTGATTTAGGTTTAATAAACCGAATTTGTTAGAATCATTACATAATAAATGTTTGATTAAAGTGCTTTATTTAATAGGTCTGCTCTTCTGCAAGACATTTTGATTGAAACAAACAAACATTTATATATTTATAAAATAACTGGATTTAAAACTGGACTTCTGGAGATCGCCAGAGACTAATAGGATGAGTGGAAGGTTTTGGGGAAGATCTTTGCCCAGCAGTGGAACAAGATAGGTTAATAAAAAAAAATCTGTTGATATACGTTTAATATATCAACAGATTTGTTAGAATCATTACCTATTAAATGTTTGATTAGCTATAAATTGCTAGCTTAGCTTTGGTTGCTAATAACACGTCCTGATTTTATCCCACAAAAAGGGCTTGTGTAATCACCAGTTGCCCCTGAAGCTATTTAAATTATCTACAATAGATGCAAATGCCTGTCTACTTTTTTTTTATTATAAACAAACGAGAACCATAATTAAAAGAAATGCTTCTTTTACTTTGAAATAGATGATAATGTTTGGTTTTGGTCTTCTACCTAGCAATGTATATACGATAATGGCCTCGAATATGACGCGACATCCGTCAAACTTAACCTTTTCCTGTCACACAAAAAGGCCCAATCAAAAGTTAGGTAGGTACATAGGCGTGGATGATCATACAAATAAACCGCACGCGCGAGTGCCATGACCTGGCTCAATGCTACGTGCCCATGCGCGCCCGCACACACACGCAAATCTGAACTGCACGGATAGCGCTGAAGGCTTGTTTACATCAACACATGGAAACGTGTAGTGCGGTGCTGCAATTTTGATAGTTTTTCATTCTCAAGGTTGTAATCAAATCACCAATAAGTATATAGATTTTATAGTTTTCATTTAAGACAGCAAATAATTGAATAGAATAGAATAGAATAATAATTTATTTGCGAAACAAGCACTTACACTAATTTATAATAACCTAAAAAGAAATCTACATTTGTGTGAAGCTTGTGCGTCGCAAAACGGTCTCTGACTCAGCAAAATGTTGGCTTACAACCAACGCTGGTCTTTGCACTCAATATTAAAGAAGAAGAAAATAACGTCAAATGAATTAATGGAATTAATATACTTAAGTTATTAAGTGAGGTAGTTTAAATACAGTTAAAGGTAAAATTACGTAATAGGTTAGGTTATGCTTTAGGCTAGCAGTTTTTTACAGTCTTTACAACGGCATTTTGTTCTTGTGTTTTTTAAAAGTAGCACTTTCACTACACAATATTAAGGTTAACACTGAACTAACTTAAAAGATCTCAAATTTAACCTGCCTGACCCGTCATCAAGTCAAGTCAATTGGGCAAGATGAGTCCTATTTTTAAATATTCACAGATCAAAACTTCACGGTCCTACTACATCTCTCACACCACAACACCTCACGCGTCCCGCATGGGTGTGTGCGTGAATGTTTACAGATAATAAATATTCGCGAGTATTCAACTCGTGCGCACTATATTTGTTTGGTAGAGTCTTTGGCCGCTGTTACCTCGGTTTTCTTAGCCTGTAAGGAACATAAATTAAAATTTAATCCTCATGCAAGAAATATGTTTTCTGAATATCTATGTATTATTGAGGATATCTGAAGAGGAAGCCACAGAGCACGTCCAAACACGTCTTCAAACTTCACCACAACAAATCCACTTGACCTAATTTGAATTCAAGAATTAATTAAGAAAAGGTCTTTTTGAATTATTCTGATTTTAATATCAGTGATTCATTCAGAAAATGCTCATAAATACGAGTGACTCCAGCTTATAGCAGATAATCTCAATACCAAGACAAAATGTGACATTTAGATTTTAAACTTCTCAAAGTCAAAGATCTTTTATCAACTTCAATGGACAAGGATCACTGTGAAACGTCTAAAAGCTAGGCGAGTGTAGGTGCCAGTTCCACACGACCAAGCCTAGAAGAACAGGCAACTACGGCTTGGTTCCTACCGCTTTTTTGTATGATCCTTAAAAAAAAAAATAGCAGTGAAGTTCCAGTTCCGGTCCTCATATACAACTCCTATCAGATCCCATTTCTGATGCATAGTCACTTTAAAATGGGACTAAAACTTTATGGAAAGACAGCATTGCTGCATGTAATGTTTATGATGAGTCATTAAAACATGCGGAAACACAAGTTCCTTGTTGCATGTTTATGTTTAATGCTAGAATTTTTCTGCGTACTTGGAACTAATTCAAAATTATATTCAAACAGGACTTGCCTTGTTGAAGAAACGGAAATAATTAACTTTAAAATGTTAAAAATATAAAATGTATGGTGAATTTTATAAGGATGACCTTTTCACAGTGTAAAAAATGATAGTGGATAAGAAAGAAGTGAATACAGAGATGACGGCTGTTATAGGAGAATGGAAGAGGAGAACATGACTTGTGCCGACCCCACATAAAGTGGGCTAAGGACAGGAAGAAGAAAAAGCAGATCTATTCAAAGCGATTCTTGTGATTTTAAGAATAAAAGCAGACTTTGAGTGTAATTTTTTGACGACCTAATGGAGACATTACAGTACTTATTTAAATTAACCCATTGATTTCTTCTTAAAACTTCTATGATACAAAATTTCAACACAGAAACTTATATTTATTAATATTTGATGATTTAAAATTCGAACGTTCATAACAAGTTTCAAAGCGCTGTCAATTCGGTTTCTGACTGTACAATGATGAGTTTTTCCCTTGTATAAGGTCGCAGGCACTATATCGTCGCTTGATTGCTAACTGGTCCCTTACGGTGGTTCCCTTCACCGTTAGAGTGGACTGCTATTGAAAACCAACTGGTTTATTACGACATTATAATCTCCTTTCCTTGTGAAATTCTAAGTACTATCTTTTTTCTAAATCTTAAAATTATTTTTGTTTTGCTCTATTGTGAAACAGTAGCCAACATTATAAAATCAAAATAAAACGCTATTAATAGCCCACCAGAAAAGAGGCTCTTTGATAAATATATATAAATTTAGATTTTTAATACAATCCAAGACACTATCTAGCCCCTCTATCATCTAGCTCTAAGAAGAGCTTGTAGTATGGGGACCAGACAGCTGATATAATATAAATTTAAATTTCATAATATTTCTTTTACATAATTATGTAAATCAGTTATTAGATGTACCTATGTTATAAATTTAATTCTTTACATCGTATCTTATACAAAGATATTAGATATTATATAAGATATTGTACAAAATATTTTTTTAAGTTTGTAAGGATATGTATGTTTATCCTTACAAACTTTACTCAATAACTCTAAAATGACTGAACGGATTTGGATGAAATATGGCACAGATATAGATTATGATCTGGTATAGCACATAGGTTACTTTTAATTCCGGAAAATTCACAGGAACGGGGCGAACAAAGCCGCGGGCGGCCATTACTACAATATAACACGATAAGCGCCTCTGGCGGGCACCAATACCAATGTAATAGTAGGTATACCTACTGGTGGCGCTATTTCGACTCAGTGATGATAAATATAAAGCTGTAAACGCAAACTCGGTCAAGCACCTACGGTGGGATATTCACGCTTGCGGCTGTCCGCAAAAGGAGCAACGCGGGACCTTTTACGAAGATTAAACCGCGCAAATTGGCTGCATTTACTTGCAGACAGGCCTCGAGGAATGGCTGACTCACTTCATATCTATAATCATAATCTTTATTTCTCTTTAGACGTGTTACATGTAGGTACGTAGATTCGTCACACAAAATGATTAATATAACATAAAAATATAAACAAATTCTAATCAACACATACATAAAATTATGAAATAAAAATAAAACAATTAAAAATTAAATTACGTTATTTCCTATTTTAAAATAGGAATGTAAAATTAATAAATAAGTCACTTACACAGGTCATCACAAAATATAAATTTATCAGCCAGAGCTTCGATTCAATTTTATAATAGATATTAATCTAATTTTAATAAAATAAAAAAAATCTATGATGTAAGAATAAATGTTGTGGACAATCCCCATAACACACAAAAAAAATATGAGTATTATTTATCAGCTGTCTGGTTCCCATAGTGCAAGCTCTGCTTAATTTAGAGCTAGATAGTTTTGTGTTGATTGTCCGTAATTTTATTATCTGACTGATTATTTATTATTTTTCAGATTATGCTAGCTGCTTTATAAAGGACTGTGGCACTGCGTAATTCTGTACTTGTAGACGCGCGCAGAGGTTTTCGACTTTATTCATCAGAGTTTTTATAATATGGGATGTATTAGTTACGTGTACATGTATTTTTTACTTTGCATAATATAAAAATACAATAAACAAGCATAAAATAAAAATACATTACCTATACAAGGTGTATCTAAATATGTGTACTATGCGAAGCTGGGGGGTTTCAGACCACAATGGTGATCAGTTGTGGGGGGGAGATAATTAAAAATTCCTATTTTCAGTTTCCCATACAAAAATATTTAATTTCATAATGGCCAAATAAATTGACAACCCTATCCTTGTAACCCCTTGACCCCTTGACCTTACTACCTCTGTAGGTCTACTACTACTACCTACTACCTCTGTAGCTGAGTTTAGGGTTGTCACTTTGTATAAAGTCAGCTGTTCATGTTGAAACTTCGTTGCAGTTTTTTTCAGAGATACCAATCGAAGTTCGAAAAGTCGTTGAACAAAAGTTGTTCCCCGGGGGGTGGAAATTCACCCCCCTTCAGGATAGTACACATATTTTGATACACGTTGTATATATTTTTTTTATTTAACCTTTTTTGTCCCACTGCTGGGCAAAGATCTTCCTTAAAGACTTTCACCTAAGTATCTCTCTCGAGCCTTCTCCCACTGCCACCCACTATCAGGAACCCAAGGTATGCTGATAGTAAAAAATACAAACTTAAAAAACTGGTCAGTTCTCGTACATAGGAAACTCGTTGGTTTTTTATGCCAAGCTGGCAGACGAGCAGACGAGCCACCTGATGGAGAGCAGTCACTGTCGCCAATAGACACCTGCAACACCAGAGGTGGTGCTGATGCGCTGCCGGCCTTTTAAATGCAGATAGACCCGCCTTTGGAAGGACCCCATGTCGTAGCTCCGAGGGGAAACCGCAGAGGGCAGTTCATTCCACAACTTAATCGTGCGCGGCAAAAAGGATCGCGAAAAACGAGCAGTTGTGGAAAACCATCCAGGTGGTGAGGATGGAATCTACCTCTAGTTCTGCGGCGTGTGGCAACATACAAATTAACATAAAGTTAATAATACGCGTGTTTGATATACAAGAAATAATAACAGGACAAATAATAATTAAACAATAGTACAGCATCGTAAATATCAGTTGACGACAGTCATTGATTATTATCTCATTTCACGGCAAATAAAAAGAGCCTTAAGGAAACAATAAAAAACATGTTTCTATTAACTTGTCAGCACTAAATAGTTGTCAACAAATTGATCATAAGTACGGAATAACATCATATTGTTTTTATATGGGGCAGGTAACAATGTGAGCGTAGTCGAACGCGAGTGCTAGTAATTCTGAGTAGGTATTTTGGTAGGACTTTGAAAGGTAATTCCACGAATGGCATGTCTCTAACCAATGCCATGACGTATTTGAACGTTCCTTTTTCAAATGTGGTTCCAACGCTACGAGTTGTAATGACAGTAATAGTCCGGTCATTTAGTATTTTTACTAGGAAAGTTTTCCGGGAGTTTTGATAATTGCCAATTTTATAAATTTTTATATGCTCTTTCCAAATTGTAACTTTGCCACCTCGTATGTTTGCCGCTTACTGAAAAAATGGTGCCCAAAATCAGTTTTTTGATAATAACTCCTTTCCAGCGCATTTTACAGGAAAAACATAGGATTCAAGGATTCAATTCAAGGATTCAATAAGCGTTTATTCAATACGATACAAGAATCACTTTGAAACGTCTTAAAGCTAGGTGAGTCTAGGTGCCAGTTCCACGCGACCAAGCGTAGAAGAACAGGCAACAAACTACGACTCGGTTCCTACCGTTTTTTTATATGATCCTTTTACAAATCAAAAATAGTCTAAAATAATAGCAGTGAAGTTCCAGTGTGGTGCCACTTCACTTAGTCAGACGTATGCAATGTAATTATACAAAAGCAAAAGTTTCTATACAAAATAAAACCTTGAGTAACATTTATTATTGTATTTAAAAAATAAATGTCCACCCGGGCGAAGCCGGGACAGGCAGCTAGTATAATATAAGTTAAGTGATATTTTGCGGCCACCCAGAGTGACAAATATTTGTTGGAGTGCCCTAGCAGGGCTTATGTTTGAAACTAGCCTACTATATGACTTGTACAACATAAGTGCAATAAGTTATTAGAATTTGAAGATTCATTAAAATCGGATCATAAACGTCGGAAACATCCATCAGAATTAGTTTTTTACCTCTTTTTGGAGGAAGTACGCCCCAACATCCCTACTCAGTGGCTGAATTTCAAGAACGCATCAGAACATGACGTGGCTTTGCGCTGAATGTCAGATAGATTAAGTATGGCGTAAGTCGCGGAAGACGGGACTTACTGCACAGTGTGCAAATGTATCGACGTGTGATCATAATTTGGGCAAATTAACTTGTATTGTATTGTAAAATTAGTCAAACAAAGTGAAAAATGATTGTCTATTGCACAATTTATATTACAATCGTAAAAATACAAACTCGTTTTGTAATCAGTCGGGACATTTTTGACATCTCATTATTTCTACAATATTTTAAATGTAAGGGTAATTTTGTGTGACAGTTTGGTCTTAAAAACGGAGGTTTCAGTGGCTAAATTATTTAGAAAATCTTTTTTTATATCTGGATTAATCCTTTGTATTAACAATATTCAAAATGCTTTGTCGTATACGATCTACTTATTAGGACAGATGTGACAACTACACTACTTATAGAGGGCTGCTGCGGTGTCACGCTTTGAAACTTATATGGTTCCTTTTCCTATAGAATACAACATTTTGTTCGCGCTTACCCCCTTGTCAGATACGGGTATTTTTCCTATCAGCCCAAACAAAGTATGGAATAAACTACTGTCCAAAAATTCTGCAATTAAATCCACTGTGCACGCGAAACCGCTCTCGACTCGCGTCTGGCGACACTCACGCTGACACTTGCCTTTGCTATCCGCACTAATTGCAAGTACATATTACTGCGCGCAACGCAACAGCCGCACCGATGAGACCGAACGGCATCAACGCAAAGTTGAAATTGCCGCGCGCTACGCTTAAAGCGGCAGACTCGATGGCGGGTACAATTTGCTACTTGACTTGTTTATTGAAATGGAATAAATTAACCGGGTGAATACGATTGGTAGGCAACTGGTTTCAAAAGTTTTGGATTTAGAATAAGCTTGTAACTAGGTACAGTGAAAGGAAACTTCTCATCACCAATGATGAGAAATTGAAAAAAAACAGGGAACTGTCTCTAGTGCAGCTCTTTATTGGGTTACGCGACTCAAAAGGGCTGGGTTATACCTGCTAGTGAGTAATGTATGTACCTATACAAAATTATGATATTTACTAGATGTACCTAAGTATCCTTGATTCTTGTAAACGTAATAAATAACGATTATCACTCAATTACTGTCGTAAACACAGTTATTGACCTGCAGTTTATCAACCTCTATACCTACCGACTATTATGCCTACTTACATAATACGCATAATTAGGTATGTCCTACGCATTGGATAATGTAATACAGTGTCCTACTAAACATAGGTACCACTTTTGTACTTACGAGTACGTTCGACTCTGTAACTAAAAAACGTTGGTCGCGTGGAACTGGCACCTACACTCACCTAGTTTTAAGACGTTTGAAATTGTTCCTTACGATAACTGAAAGAAGATATTTCAAATTGAATTTGAAAATCATATAAATGCCAAATAAATTTTTGTGAAGTGTTTTTTGTTGTTACGGAATTTATATTTACTTATTAGACAAAGTAAACCAGCCTTGTTATCCCAGCCTGAATAAACACTACTGACGGAAAAATTCTCAAATATATTTTAACTGTTCAACGTACAGCTGTATTGTTGCTATGATGAGAATTTTTTATGGTTCTCGACTCGTACTCGACTGGCCTCTCAGCTCAGTTGGTAGTAGCTCTGCCTTCTGCGCCGTAGGTATGGGTTCAATCCCCACCGAGAATAAATATTTGTGTGATGAACGCAGATGTTTGTTCTCTGTCTGGGTGTTATATTGTATTCCAAGTATGTATTTACAAAAAAAATGTATAATAAGTATTATATCTGGTTGCCATAACACAAGCTCTGCTTAATTTGGGGTTAGATAGTGTTGTGTGGATTGTCCAAAATATTTATTTATTTATATACTGTGAAAATATATTTTCGGACGAGACACAGATACAGTTGGCGATACAGTCTCAAAGTTCAGGAGAAGGATTGGTGGGAAATGGCTTAAGATCGGGATAGATTTTAGATTTTGGGGGAGCCCGTTGTCCAGTGGGACAACACTGGTTTTAATAAAAAAAAAATAAAGCTAGTACCACTGTAGAAATAAGAAATTCACGTTCAAGGACACGCACAGAGGACAAAATAAATGTTTATTTGATTTTACCGTCAACAAATAAAAATCTAGGATTCTAGGTATTCTAGGTATTCCAATAAATCTAAGCAATGGTAAGTAGTAAACATGTTTTCGATAGTTCAGTGCACGTGTGCAATTCTGCGCATTTACCACAAGTACTGAAACAAGTGAAACTGCGCTTCATTTCAATGACAGCTGCAATACAGAAATACTAATTGGTAATTAATTACAAACACAATGAAAAAATCTACACGCTTTTCCTAAAGAGTGGTATTACGTCTTTTCTAACTGATATCTTATAAACATGTGTCAAATGCAAGTAGCCTTTTTGTGGTGCACTTAAATCCTTTCACCACATCGGTTCAAAAGAACAAGTGACACGATCATAAAAAGAAGATCATCATCATTCTGTTTTTTTTTTTCGAATGGACAAATTGCTGGTGATCGTCTGATGATTCTTACAGCGCTACCGGACAATGGTGAGCGCAGAGGGCGCTCAACCAGTAAAGTTAGGTTGGGGCAACAAACTCAAGGGCACCGCTATGGTACGACCTCGGCTTGGCCTGTTTCCAGGGGGGGGGTTGAATCTAGTTTAGGCCCGGAGAGGGTGGGCACTAAGGGACATCTTCGACCCCGCCGGCGGGCTCAGTGAATCTGTGCAGTGTTTCTGTCCAAACTGGATGGCTCGATCCGCGTTAGCAGCGGTGTTCAAGTCATCGGGATCATCGAGGATATGCCTCGCTCTACGGAGGGATTAATGCCTCGGACTTCGGAGGGATTAACATCATTCTGAAGAAGTCCACTGCTCGATATTATAATAATAGGCCTCAAATACACATTTCCAGGAAGAACGATTCTGAGATGTCTAATAGTTATTGTGAGGTAAACTTTGAAGGTGCCTCGTCAAAGGTCTCAACATCTTCCAAGGGTCTATAAGATATCCAGAGGTCTTAGGAATTATTATAGTGGCTGCGAATAAGTTAAAAACCTAGGCTAAAGCTGGGTGAAACTGTTATTTTGCCTACTAAAAAAGGGTAAGCCCCAGCGGACATCCCGGGCGATAACTTAAATTATCTATCGTATTTTGGAACACGCTTAAACGTGTGGTTACAGAGTCCTGATAAAAAAGAGCTGGCAATAATAGACTGGCCTCTCGCTTAGTTGGTAGTGGCTCCGCCTTCTGCGCCGTGGGGCGTGGGTTTGATCCCCACCAAGAACAAATATTTGTATGGTGAACGCAGATGTTTGTACTCTGTCTGGGTCTTATATTGTATTCTAAGTATGTATTTACAAAAAAATGTATGAAAGTATTATATTTTATCAGATATCTGGTACAAGCTCTGCTTAGTTTGGGGCTAGATATTTTTGTGTGGATTGTCTGCAATATTTATTTTATTATTTACTCATAGTAAAATGTTTTCATAACTGAATGAGATAGCTATTGCAAATGTTGGACTTTCCATAGTTTTTAGAAACAGGAAAAATAGCTTATAATATTCTCGGAAGCAAAACCTTGGTAACTGCAGAAGTACTTGCGACTAAGTAGGTATTACGTGTACTGTGATAATAGACCATGATAGGGTGTCATTAAGCATGAGCTATGGGAAAAACAACGGTTTATAATTTTTTACGTCCGTGCATTTGCACGAATCAAACCGGTGGGGTTTGATGGGAGCAAGTCCGCCTTCTGATCTGAATAACATGGGTTACCAATGACTGCTGATTAACTAATTAACTGATTGATTAAGGGTTTTATTAATCGATAATTTTGTGCAAAGCTAGTGCCCATAAACGGTGAATCAAAATATTATGTCAAGGAAATTAAATACCACGTCTGCCGCGTGCCCTGATACCTTGTGGGCTGAGAAGACCACAGAGTGGATCGCACAGCGTTAAGGCGTCAGGAGTGTAAAGAGGGAAGGAAGGAGTTTGCCCTACAGTGGGGCAAAAGGGCTAAATAATAGTGTTAAATAATAAAGTACAAAAGATTTTTTACAGCAGCAATGGGCTTGCTGTCTGTAATCTACAAGGCAGATAGGTACTGTAAAATGTGATTTTTTATACTCATTGTAGAACCCTGAACGTTTTTTGGCCAATACTCCATAAGACCAAAATAAAACCATGAAAAACTGACAAAATGAAAAAAATGAAAAGCACAAAGCGAGCACCTAAATAATAAACGCTTTTCAGCAAAAATTATGAGCACAATTCAAATTTATTTTCATATTTATTTCAAAGAACGTATTTATATCTTGCTTTAATATCTTTAACGACCAGTTATGCTCGTTTCAGTCAGCCGAAAACTAAAACAAAAGTCTGTCACAGAAATAAATTTGCTCCGGATTCGAGAAAGAATGACTGTCACGTTACATTTCCCAGAAGGGGCCCTTGACGAGAGGGACACTTATTATGCGTTCCTGTCAAGTTTTACATACGCCGCTGTCAAATCTTTTTTACAAGTCAAACGTTTGTTACAGCTTCCGCTGCTGACGACTGATACGAGACGTTTTTTGGCTAAAAATATTCATACTTTGCGTTGATACTTGTATTATTAAGAGGATGAAAATACTTTTACCCACTTGACGCGACCGCATTGTATTTATGATAAAAATGAACGAAAAAGCAGAGATTGACAACTTTTTTTGTATTACACATCGTATTAAATTAAATTACTTTAAAATTTATTTATTCAGATGTCACAGATCCAAACTTAAGCTAGCACATTTTTTTTTAATGTAACTAGCTGATGGAAAAGCCTAAGGCCCACCTGATGTTAGGTGGTAACCATCGCCTATAACAAAGCAATGCCTCGTAGGTCACGCACATCAGGAACGTGCCATACGATGCACTGTCCTGCGTCCATCAACTGGAGGCATACAGAAAATACAAAATAATAAAATAAACAGCGAACAGACTGTATTTACTGGCCTCTCAGCTCAGTTGGTAGTAGCTATGCCTTCTGCGCGTAGATCGTGGGTTCGATCCCCACCGAGAGCAAATATTTGAACACAGATGTTTGTTGCGTGGTGTGGTTTGTGCCTGCGTGTTATATTGTATTCTAAGTATGTATTTACAAAAAAATTAATACAAGTATTATATCAGCTATCTGATTCCCACAGTACAAGCTCTGCGTAATTTGGGGCTTGATAGAGTTGTCTATTAGCGGTCAAAATTTGTACTTGTACTCACTTGATGTTGAGCTGGTTTCTATTCTCTATATACTTTTTGCCAGCAATTTAGACATGATGAGAGAGATCAAGTTAAGTATACTTGACAAAGTAAACTGACTCTAGCTTAGAGGGATTATTTTTTTGTACCCAGGAAGTCCTCGTTAAGTATCAGTACGTGCCTGTGGGGTGTTTGGTGAAGAATTCTAACCTCTCATCACTGATTACCTATAAAAAAAAATTATAAGTAAAAAAAAATCGGTTGTCTGTAAAGTCGGTTTACTGAAGATAGTTGAACGTGACAACGTCATACAGCTGTCCACGCGGACGCATCGCTCACTCAAGTAGGAGAGAGACAGATGTCGAACGCTGCCGAACGCGGAGGCCGATTGTGCCTCTTTGCCGCTCGTTCCGCGCTCTCGCTTGCACTTCAAGCCTTAAATGGAACGCCTCTGAGCGAGGTAACGCCGCATGAGTCATGTTTTTTCGTACGTGCAGCTGGCTCCATCGAATTATAAGACGTTGTCACTTCAAAATAAAAGATTGCTGAAAATAAAAAGAGCAGTAAAATAAGTCGTACAGTTCGCATAAGAATTGATTCGACACCACGTGCACTGCGCGTCGTAAATTTCCGCTTTTATTTCACTCGGATCAAGCTGACGAACGTCTGAGGTACTCAAACTTGTTGTTTTGTACTCATTTATCAAAGCGAGTACGAGTATGAAACAGAGCGCATTTTTTCAGGTCTTAAAATGCAGTTGATTGACGAATTTAAGAAATACGGGGCAGCAAACGCTTTTAAAGTTTTTTTTGGTTAAGTATTTATCCATTAAGCTCTGAGACTGGATTATACCGTCTTCATTGTCTGATTTGACTGCTTTCATAGCTCAGTTGGTAGTGGCTCTGCCTTAATGATAGAAATGGTAAAACATATTTTTTCAAACTTCATAAACATCGACAAAGCCAACACAACAATCCAAAAAGATAGGGTCTTGTTATTTATACTTCTAGATTTTTTGATTATTATAATAATCAACTAACGCTTCGCTTTTAACGAAATAATATTACCATGAAACTATCAGCACGGTGCTATTCAAACTTAATGAAAGTAGTGCATTATGCAGTTCCAACCAAATTAATTTATTTTGATGAGCTAAATAAAACTTTTGCAAACAGACTCATTGCTGTACCCAACGAGACTAAACGGTGTTTGTATTCCATGCGAGGAAATGCAAGGGTGCAACACCAACGTGAAACGTGACGTCATTCCAAAGTTCTCATATTACCGCAATATTCGTATTGCACTGGAAACTAAGCGAAATGTAGCATTACAAAACTTCTGAAAAACCACTCCAACTTGCAAATTCTCGAATGTAAACTTTAGTGTGTTATCAAAATTAACAGTACAACGAGCGGGAAAAGAGTTTTAAACCTAATGACCGACTGAGTTTCATTCGCAGTAAGCTATATCGGTAGTTTAAGTAAAATTAGGTACATAATTATAATAAATAAGTAAAATTATAATAGCTTTATTAGGTTAACAGAAAAATAGTTAAGAAAAAAATTAGTCTACTTTTTACTTGCAATATAATTCAAACAAAATGAGCAAGGAGTGAGCACTGAGATGACGAATGATAGAGGTGAGTGGAAGAAGAACACCTGTTGTGCAGACCCCACTTAGTGTAGGATAACGGCAGGAAGATGATGATGATAATGTGATGAATTTCAATAATGGTTCTAATTTTAATGGTTTAATAGAAATTACTATTATGATATTTGATGACACTTGTCATATTTGTTTGTAAAATAGTCTGTCAACTTCATGGAAAATGCCGTTGGCAATTATGTGTGGTTAGTCAGTTGAATCGATTGATTTAAAATATGTCTGTGGATCTGAATAATTTGTTTGTAAATAAATAATGATTTTAATTGTCATTAATCATGATAACTGTTTTAAGAACTAGTTTGTTTGTTTAGTTTATGTAAAAGTGTTATTAATGGTGATTGATTCAAAGTGTCTGCACTGCATACTGGCAACGCTTCCGGCGATAAAGATGGCGGTCGGGCTCGACTGCTCGATCGCCATTCTGGAACGAGCGCTCGGAAGAGTTGGTCGCATGCAATGCAAGCTACTTTGTAAAACCACGTGGCTTAGAGTTGGTAATTTGTGAAGTACTAGAGAGATTGTAACGTAGAAGGAAGTGAACAATATAGTTTGATTGGACAACAGTGGGAGTTTTATTACATCTCCGAAGTGGTAAGTACACGCCCAATTTTATTGTTCTGATGACGTTTATTGCATGATGGATAATGTGTAATTAAACTTAATTGAATTAATGGATCTTTGATAAAATATTTAAATTTTTCTTGAGAAAATTTAAAGAGGGTACTCAAACAAAAAAAAAAAACTTGCTCTGAAGCATTGTTACCATGTGTTGTGGGGTTTCATAGGGGGATGAAATTTTCGTCATTTTTGTGCTACGACGCACCGTTTACGAGATACCCACAATCTAACATTATTCTTAGATTATCGGTCTTTTCTTTTAAATTTATTTATTAGGTTATGCCTACCCTAAAATGTGTGTGGAATCATATGAAATTTGATATTAGCCGCTCATCCGAACATGAAATGGCCTGCACCTAATATTTAACGACTTTGACTACTTAGTTAAGCTGTTCCATTTCAATCAATTGACATTCACTTAATTTTTGGAATATACGCTAAGTTTAACGAAAGATATTTTAAAAATATTAACGAACTTAATAACAGCAAATAGTTTTACATTATTATGCATTACGATGATCATTTTATTGGTTAGCCTCTGATAACACATGACTCGTGTTACCGTGTATGAAATTAAGTGAAGGTACTTGAGTGTAAAAAACAAGCTTGAGTGTTAAACGCAAGTCAGTCCTCTGTAGCATTCTTGTTACTTTTTGATATGCAGAACTGTTGGGTACTTAGGCAAGGCCTACTTTCCTGTCTAGAACCATAAACAAACATTTTTATGTCCATGCTAATAGTCGCCATTGTGCCGATGTAGCCTATGTACAAAATTAAATAAATACCCTTAAATAAATTAGAATCTCTGTTGGCATAAGCAGGGTGTTATTGGCTGGGTTATGTTGAAATTATTATTTGGTAGGTTTCTGGAAATATTTATTTCTTATCATTTACTTAACATCAAAAATGAGTGATTGAATAAAGTTTCATAATAAAGTGGCCGTAAATAGCAAAGACCGAGCACAATCTTGAATTTCATAAAAGCCGGTACGGTCTTTGTCATGGACCGGGCCTAACTATAAATTTGATATAGGGGCTATCCGATAGTGCTAAAACTATTCATGTACTGCTAATACCATAGCAGCTCAGTAAAGTTTGAGTAGCCTCTAACTGCAAATGTCTAACCATGCTGGATTTAAAATAAGCAAGTTAATGATCATGATCAAGCCTACCGAAGCGAGTTTTTGAAGCAAAGTGAGCTAATGCTATCAAAATTGTAGACTATTTATTTATTTTTATTTCTTAGGTAAACAATCAGCAGATACTTATAATCTAATTGATAATTTAAAACGACAACTAGGGTCCATTAAACAGGTTTCACATAGTGAGACTATTGGAGCTTAAAAAAAAAAAAAAAAAATGATATTAAGTAATGAGAGACTAAGGTAGACAAACTATAAAATGAAGATACAATTTTTTTAAGAAATTACAATTAAAACAGAAAAACAAAAAGTACAATAAGAAAAAAAAAAAAAAGCATATGGAACCTGGGGAGTCTCCTCGAAACAGCATTTTGACAAAATGTTAGTAGCAATTCTTGGTGGTTTTGAGCAAACAGATCTAGTTTGGGGACGTTAACCAGGCCATTGAACGTAATTACTGCTCGACTAAAGAAAGTGTTTTGGGATCTGTGTTTGGCTATGTACGCCATAGAAGTAAAGATTAATTTTGGAACCAAGTGAGTACAGTTTGGCTATTTTCACCTAAGAAGATGAAATTGATTTTGGAACCAAGTGAGTTCAGTTTGGCTATGTAGGTACGCCTTAGAAGATGAAATTGATTTTGAAACCAAGTGAGTTCAGTTGACTATGTACGCCTTAGAAGTTGAAATTGATTTTGAAACCAAGCGAGTTCAGTTTGACTATGTACGCCTTAGAAGTTGAAATTGATTTTGAAACCAAGCGAGTTCAGTTTGACTATGTACGCCTTAGAAATTGAAATTGATTTTGAAACCAAGCGAGTTCAGTTTGACTATGTACGCCTTAGAAGTTGAAATTGATTTTGAAACCAAGCGAGTTCAGTTTGACTATGTACGCCTTAGAAGTTGAAATTGATTTTGAAACCAAGCGAGTTCAGTTTGACTATGTACGCCTTAGAAGTTGAAATTAATTTTGAAACCAAGCGAGTTCAGTTTGACTATGTACGCCTTAGAAGTTGAAATTATGTTTGGAACCATGCGAGATCTGTTTGGTCAAAGTTCAAAAAGTTCAAAATGTTCAAAATGTTCAAAATGTTCAAAATGTTCAAAATGTTCAAAATGTTCAAAATGTTCAAAATGTTCAAAATGTTCAAAATGTTCAAAATGTTGAAAATGTTGAAAATGTTCAAAATGTTCAAAATGTTCAAAATGTTCAAAATGTTCAAAATGTTCAAAATGTTCAAAATGTTCAAAATGTTCAAAAAAGTTCAAATTGATCAAAAAGTTTAAAAGAAAAAATGTTTGAAAAGCTGAAGATCATTTTTTGGATTTGGATTAAAAGTAAAGATTTTGGGTTAAGATTATATAAGTTTTTGGATATGAGTAAAAGTTAAGCTGGATTAGAGTTAAAGTTATTTGAGTTTAAAATTAATGTTTTGGATTCCAAGTATACAAATTCGTTCAGTATTGCCAGTGTCGAGTGAGGATATTATAATAAAAGATGAAAAAACGATGAATTAATTATGAATTACAAATGAAATAATGATGAATTACAGATGAATTACAGATGAATTACAGATGAATTTAAGATGAATTTAAGATGAATTTAAGATGAATTTAAGACGAATTTAAGATGAATTTAAGATGAATTTAAGATGAATTTAAGATGAATTTAAGACGAATTTAAGATTAATTTAAGATGAATTTAAGATGAATTTAAGATGAATTTAAGATGAATTTAAGATGAACTTTAGATGAATTTTAGATGAATTTTAGATGAATTTTAGATGAATTTTAGATGAATTTTAGATGAATTTAAGATGAATTTTAGATGAATTTACGATGAATTTAAGATGAATTTAAGATGAATTTAAGATGAATTTAAGATGAATTTAAGATGAATTTAAGATGAATTTAAGATGAATTTAAGATGAATTTAAGATGAATTTAAGATGAATTTAAGATGAATTTAAGATGAATTTAAGATGAATTAAATATAAATTAAAGATACAATAAATGTGAACTAATTATAAATTAAAGATTAGCGATTTATAAAACATTTATAAAATATTAACTTAAGATTAACTAAAGATGAATTGCAGTTATAGGAGTTCAATTACAATTCTACAGTTCAGCTTTACAACTGAATCAGTTTTCAATAAAAAAATAAAAATTGAACCAAGATTCCAAATTAAGTTAATACGTCATAAACCTGAACCATTAGATTGGTTACGCACCGAAACAGTCTCTGTCGATAAGATGTTTACATTTCAGCAAAAACAATGAGAATATGACAGTACAAACATGTTCGTGCCTGCAGTACCATGGCAGGGCATGGCATGGAGGAATTCAAGTAAATAAGTTCTTCGCTGTCAGAATTTATGATGGCGTTTTCATGCATTTACTGAGCTAAGTTAAACGTATCTTTTGTAGTATTTAAAGCGCAAGACTAAGTACAGAGAACTCGTCCAAATGCCGTGGATAGTGTACATTTAGTGTTTTATATTTTTGGAATACATTGTTACTTTTTAATTATTTCACAATTGGAAAACCTATTCATTTCAACTAGATATAAAGCAGATGAATGATAATAGATTTATTCACAGTGTGCTTGCAGATCTGTAAATTTTATGACGAGTTTCAGATCCTTAAAACTCCAGGCAAAGTTAGTAGCGATGCACCGCAGAAGGTGCCACAGGACACAGCCGTGACGCACCGCATCAGCAGCATGAGCAGTGATGCGTCACGGGAGGCGCCGCACCAGCGCAGCGGCCTGAGTCGGGATGCGCCATAGAAGGCGCCGCACCAGCGGCCTGAGTCGTGATGCGCCACGGAAGGCGCCGCATCAGTGGTCTGAGCCGTGATGCGCCATGGAAGGCACCACATCAGCAGCTTGAGCCATGACGCGCCTCTGAAGGTGCCGCAGTAACAGGCTGAGTTCCGTATTAAGGAGAAGAATTATGTAGTTTATTACCACAATTTCATTTTGTTTTATATTTTATTTTATTTGTTTATTAAGTACAATCGATAATTTACAGGCATAAATACTATTAAATTATGAGCTAGACAGTACCCCAAAACATGCGTACACAGAATGCATTGAACAGGAAAGTTATAAATAGCGTGTAACCAGGCTTAACTAGTAGTAGGTGATTAAAGTTAACATTTACTTGGAACTTAGGTGTACTCATACAATTATTTTATTACAGTAAGTCACTTCGAGTTAAGACTCGAAGAGAGTGCAGAATTAATGAACTAACTAATAAGAGTTTTCGGCACACTCTAATGAAAGAGTGGCCAAAGCTGCATTCTTGAATTTATTTTGATTATTGTTAAAGATATCAATTTTATCACTGTATTTAATCAATAAATCGTTAAATAGGCGACACATTCTGACAACGGGGTTATAATAAGAAGTGTTGTTTGAATGGACTTGTAGGGCGAAAGTGTTCTGAAAGGGTTGCCGAGGTCTAGGCTTTATATTTAGATTAATAAGATAAAGTAAGCAAGGAGAGTCGATATGCGAGTGGATAATTTTGAAAAGATACAGTAGATCATGATATTTGCGATGATTTTCTAATAACATTAAATGAAAATGATGGAGCTTTGCAGTATAGTTATATTCAGAAACTTTTTCTGGACCCTCTCAATCCGGTCAACGTGAATATTGTAGTAGGGAGACCAAATTACTATTTGACTTTTAAAACAATTAACTGTTTGACTGTATTTTTAACCATGTACATGTTTTCCTATCACAATCTGAGTATAATTTATGTTATTGGAATATTTAATTAAAATAATATTTTACCCGAATGGATTGTTTATGGCTGGGATGCGAAGACTTTTCTCATACAAAACTGTTATTATTATCTTACGAGAAATTTCATTTAGTTAAATTTTTTTTTGCATACAGGCTTTGAATATGGTAAACGGGATATTTAACTTTAGTTATTTTTAGATAGAATTATATTTTTAATATCTGTTTATTCTAAGAAATGACTAAGATTTATTTGGGTGTCTTCGTATCTTCTACTTAATAATTTCATTTTGTTTACAAGTTTAATATTGTAATTTTGGATTTGTCTTAATTTGTTCTTATTAGTTGTTTGAATTTTGGTAGTCATTCAAGTTTCAAGTTTTGTTTATTCATACATATACATAGTTATCATGTTATCATTATGCTCTCAGCATGTGCTTCCAGAGTAAGCACACTGTCGGATGGCCGAATTTGATAGACATTAGATTTTTTTTAGATTGTATTTGAATGGTCATCTTTTCTCATTATTTGTTTTAAATTCAAGCTTTGTTTATTAAGTTATCATATTATATTGTGCACTTAGCATGTGCTTCCAGAGTAAGCACAATATCGGATGGCCGAATGTGATGAATTTCAATAATGGTTCTAATTTTAATGGTTTAATAGAAATTACTATTATGATATTTGATGACACTTGTCATATTTGTTTGTAAAATAGTCTGTCAACTTCATGGAAAATGCCGTTGGCAATTATGTGTGGTTAGTCAGTTGAATCGATTGATTTAAAATATGTCTGTGGATCTGAATAATTTGTTTGTAAATAAATAATGATTTTAATTGTCATTAATCATGATAACTGTTTTAAGAACTAGTTTGTTTGTTTAGTTTATGTAAAAGTGTTATTAATGGTGATTGATTCAAAGTGTCTGCACTGCATACTGGCAACGCTTCCGGCGATAAAGATGGCGGTCGGGCTCGACTGCTCGATCGCCATTCTGGAACGAGCGCTCGGAAGAGTTGGTCGCATGCAATGCAAGCTACTTTGTAAAACCACGTGGCTTAGAGTTGGTAATTTGTGAAGTACTAGAGAGATTGTAACGTAGAAGGAAGTGAACAATATAGTTTGATTGGACAACAGTGGGAGTTTTATTACAATAATTAAAATAAAATTTAAATAAAAACAAGGTGACTAAAATTTTTTGATGACAATTAATTACATTCAAAACTGTATTATGTAACCACCCGAAATCAAAATTAGGTACATAAGAATTAAAAAGTTTAAGGTTTTTGAAAAAGGACCGAAGCCGAAACGACGTGAAGTTTATGAGAGTGTCAAAACACAATGTTTCTATTGTTAAAAAATAAAGGCACGTAATAACGTCCCCACAGAAATACAAGTATAAATAAATTCTTTCTAAACTCATGGATCGAATCTTGGACAATTTAAGTACTTTTTAAACTTTCGCGATCATAACACAATACATACTGAATTTATTACACGGGTAAATAAATAAAATAAGGTAATTAACGCGATAAATACCCGTGTTAGATTCGCATACTGTTTCAAATTTGTATTGTGCCAAGTGCTTAGAGAAAATCATTAGGTGTTGCAGCCGGCTCGATCCAGTCCGTCTGGATAGACAACTTCGTCTGAACTCTGTCTGAGCTGATAATGTTAATCGTTCGGAACGAACTTTAGCTTGAGCTCATGTCTCCAAGATTTCATTATAAGTTTCATATTGAAGCTAACTTTTAGTAACTTCACATTTTAAAATTATAAAACCATGGTCACAAGGTTAATAGGATTTTAAATATTATCGAGCATAATATTTTTTTCAATCTCCAGATGCCTCTTTTACTTAGCACAGCCAGGCTATCACTGAAACAGGCACTTTCTCCAAGACTAAAACACAGTTCAACACCTTGGTTGGACCAACAAACATCTCAAGTTGTGAGGGAATTATGAAAAAAAAAACCCAGGTTTCTGTCAAAATTTCAACCAAATTAAGATTGGGATTGGAATTGAATGTCGGTGGTGGTGGTAACAGCAAGCATTTTTTACTCAACCTACGCGATCCCTTCTCCTCTTCCTTGGGTTGATATCCTCAACGATGAGGGTCGTGATCTTTGTGTAGAACCATATTCAGCACAATCCTCCATCGGTTTCTGTCCATCGCGGTATGGATGGCTTCGCTCACGGAGGTGTCTGTTGCTGAGCGCATCTGGTCACTCCAACGCGTCGGGGTTTGTCCTCGCGGTTTGTTTCCCTCCACCTTGTCAATCACCACCAGCTTTTCAAGGTTATTTCCTTCCTAGCAATGTGGCCAAACTCAAGGACTCTTCGGAGACGTGGTGGAAAGTCTACCTAGCTACGCTAACCCTAGCGATTCGCAAATTCCAACAGCGATGACACGAACGCCAGATAAATCAAGCAATTCAACCAAATCACCCCGTCCACAAAACACATTAGCGTGTGTGGAACCTGACCAGTGCAGTGTACAGAGACGTATTCAATGCTACAAAATCTGCTGGATTCCAGTATCAGGGGCAGAATCGTATTAAATTTTGTTCTACAGAACCGTTCAAGTACCTAAATGGGGGTATTTGCTGACTTGGGGTTGAGACTCTGGGTCCGTGGGGAACCGATAGCTTGCGGGTCTTCAAAATTGTGTCTAGGCGACTGATCGAAGCGACGGTGACGCGTGACCCAAGAGTTGGTGGGTATCTGGCGCAGCGCATTAGCATTGCTATTCAACGTGGCAATGCCGCCAGCGTCTTGGAGACGCTTCCGTCTAGTACTGATTTGGATCAGTCGAACTATCTCTAGATCGTTTGTAACGGTCTGCAGATAACTGTTTCTTGTGTATTTTGTACATTTTGTAAATATTTGTTTAGTTGTAAGTTTCTTTGGGGAGAAGTCATAATAAAATTATAGTACAATAGTTTTAGTAGAAGAGTTTTTTGTGTGTGGCTGGTCCGGGGAAGAACTACTTTCTGAGGGACACAAGCGTTCTTTTTAGATTCTACGACATGCCGGTTTCCTCACGATGTTTTCCTTCACTGTTTGAGCGTTCTGGGATAGTGCACATACATTTTTGGATACAAAACTCATTGGTGGATGACTGGATTTGAATCCACGACCGCAAGGCAGCTACCATCGTCCTGAAATCCTGCCTTCGACCCTGGTCGCAAAATGTGGCTTTCTAATAGTCTACTGCCAGCACAAACGGTTGCAGGATACGTGCTGTTTAGCGTTATCTCTCATGTGAAGAAAATTTTTACATACCCTAGTTCATAAAACAAGTGTTTTTCGCCCTGGAAAATAGAACTACTGATCCTCACATATTTTTAACAGTTTTTTAGATGAGTTGATTTGCTTTCCACTCTGCCGTCATATGACGACCGTAGTAGTACGGTCACCGCTTACTCAAACAGCCAGCAGTACTGGTCGAAATTAAATTCCGTCGAATGGGTGCACCGGTGCGGCCAAAAATAACATCGCAAACAAATAGTGCTGCGCCGTCGAATACCAAGCGCAACGGCCAATTTAGCAGGGTATGTTACAGGCATGCAGTATATACCTTACCAAGCTATTTGAAAATATGTAAAAGTAAAAATATGTACCTACCAACATAGGGAAATATAAACAAGGTTTACGCTGTAGCAACTTCCAATGGAACCCCAACATTTTTACGCTTTAAGTAAAGCTAAGATTGCACGCACGCACAGGGTTTAAAATGGAAATGGGCCGGCCATTACAGAAGATGACAGGAGGGCTCGAAAAACACTCTTATGAATAGACCCAACTGGCAAGAGGATACTAAGGAGACCACCGGTTTAATTCTTACAGAAGATGACAGGTGGCCTCGAAAAACATTCTTATGAAAAGGACTAACTGCCAAGAGGATACTATTGAGACCACAGGAGAGGTGTTACGATGACATAGACGAAAAGGCAGAGAAAGGATGGACGAAGAAAGGGAAAGGAAATAATGGAAAATGTTGCAGAAGCCTATACCCGCCGGTTCCTTAGTCAGTTTAAAGATTTAAGTCACACTATTAAAAATTGATTGCATAATAGGGAATCATAAGGCTTTCTTATTTTATATATTTATTATGAGCTAAATGTTGGAATAAGATCTGTTTGGTTGTACATAATTATATAAGTAAAATAAAAGGTTTGTGTTTTAAAATTGAAAATATTGTACTGACATGACGATACTTCAATTTATTATAATTTCCATGTCACTCGTTTTATTTTATGATTTCGATCCTATTGTGTTCCTCACAAAAGGGCTTAGGTACATTTTATTTATAAGATATTTTTTTATTTCATATTTTGGTGCGTATTTTTGTATTAATCAAGGGGCTGTGTTGGAATAAGATCGGTTTAGTTGTTGTACAAAATAAAAGGTTGTGTTTTTAAATGTCAATAATTGTACTGACATGATACGTCAAATTATTATATTTTCCATGGCGCACGTATTAGCACGAGCACAAACAAGAGCTCTATTTATGTTTCAAATAAATAATTAATTAAAATTCAATACTGTCTGTCTCACTAGCCAACGTAAACTAACGTTTACGTTTCGCAAACGTATAAATCAGCGTTTTGATAGTGTTTACGTTGAACGTAACGCAGAGCGTTTGTTCTCGTGCACTTATCATTATTTATCGCTCTATTATGTGCAATGAGATTAAATGTACCTATGTTTGTGTAAACATGTGCACGTATCTAGCATCAGTTATTAGTAACCAAAACAATAAACGAGAATCTAAAACTCTATCAGATAAGCATTTTGCAAATTATTAATAATTGAAAAACATCGATATACACAAAACAAAAAAGATTAAGAGAACGAAAAACTGATATCCGTAATTCTATGGTACAGTCAGCATGAAAAGTAGATTGGAAATTTCAGTTTATAAATTCCCCTTTTCTCTGGATTTATCAAAAGTATGGCAAGATCGCTTGCAAATAGCTGTAATAATAATCAGAACATGGCCTACCTGATGTTAAGTGGTAACCATCGCCTATAACAAAGCAATGCCTCGTAGGTATGGTAGGTATGGTCTTTATACTTCAATATAGAGTGAGGTGGTTTAAGAAATATTCGAACCTTACAAACCAGAAATGCCAATATACTTTTGATGCTGACTGTACTAGAAAATAATAAGAAAAATAAACAGCATGATTTTATACAAGTTACTAATGGAAAAAGCATGGCTAATAATAATAATAATAATAATATCGTTTATTTCAGACAACATAAAATGCACACATTACAAAAATGAAACATCTTAGGTCCATAGTTAATAAATACCTTAGAGACTAACATACATAAAATAAAATAAAATTACTAATCAAAATCAAATCTTAGGGGCTTTTTTCTTAGGGGCTAATATGGAATTAAAACAAAATCAACTAGAAATATTTATATTTTAAGGAAAACATGGATGAACTGTGTGAAAAATGACATGGATAGGAGAGGAGTGAATTCAGAGATGACGGCTGACAGAGGGGAATGGAGGGAGAAGACATGTTGTGCCGACCCCACATAAAGTGGGATAAGGGCAGGAAGAAGAAGAAGAAATAGAAATATTTATAAATTGAACGATCAATATTCATAACTAGTGCTAGGGTACAGATAAAATGTGCAAGGATAAATAAAATAATCTGTAGGTTCTTATAGTGTCCATTGTGCCGTTCCTAGAAGCTTTATATTATCATATCAGCAAGGGTTTGGAATACTCAATAAGTATTTGCATAAACAAAATCAGCTTCAACAAAACATCTACATAATGTCAAACAAGTGTAGTTTTGTGAGTCGCATTTTTTCTTTAATTCATGATACATTACTACCAAATTATTATTAAATAAATAAATAAATAAATATTGTGGACCATTCACACAACACTACCCACCCCCAAACTAAGCAGAGCTTGTAATATGGGAACCAGATAGCTGATATAATACTTGGATACATATTTTTTTTTGTAAATACTTACTTAGAATACAATATACACCCAGACAGAGAACAAACATTTATGTTCACCACACAAATATTTGTTCTCGGTGGGGATCGAAATCACGACCTATGGCGCAGAAGGCAGAGCTACTACCAACTGAGCTATGAGGCTAGTAGTTACAGTGGATTATTAGTATGTACTGTTACCACCAAAACTCTTCATTGATTACAGCTACAACTCTGTTATAATTTATTACACCGCAGACAATACAACTACACATCACGACGCCATATCCCCTTTTTCTTCTTCTTTTCCTCTACTAGAGACGTAACTTCTTGCTTGATCCGAATAGAGATGTCCTATTCCCAAAACTGGTTAACAGTACCTACATCGATCCACGCTATAACGTTTGCTAATAACAAGTCAAATTATAGGCATCCCACCATGCCTATTTCTGCCGTGAAGCAGCATTGCTGTGTTTCGGTTTAAGAGTGTGCATGGGTGCCGGTGAAATTACTGGCACGTGAAGCTGAACATCTGTATGCCTCAAGTTGATGGACGCAGGGCAGTGCATCATAGGGCACGATAGTAAATCCTGATGTGCGTGACCTACGAGGCAATGCTTTGTTATAGGCGATGGTTACCACTTAACATCAGGTGGGCCATACGTTTGTTTCATCAGCCAGTTAAATAAAAAAAAAACAGTACTACTATAACGTCCCCATAAAAGAATACCGTACTTTAGCAAAGAGTGTATGCAGGCATAGTACGCATTTGACTGGCCTCTCAGCTCAGTTGGTAGTAACTCTGCCTTCTGCGCCGTAGGTCGTGGGTTCGATTCCCACCGAGAACAAATATTTGTGTGGTGAACACAGATGTTTGTTTTCTGTCTGGGTGTTATATTGTATTCTATGTATGTATTTACAAAAATAAAGTATTTAAGTATTATATCAGCTATCTGGTTTTCCATAGTACAAGCTCTGCTTAGTTCTGGTATTCTGCTAGATAGTGTTGTGTGGATTGTCCGCATTATTATTATTATTTTAAAAATAGTATGCAGTTATACCAGGACCATATTTTGAATTGCGTGTTATTTCATTAAAGTTATTTTGTTACGCCTACTATGATGAAGAGTAGGTAATATTGCGCAATAAAACCACAACAGGACAATCAATTCATCAGCACGGTTCATCGACCCCGACACCTAGTTAGGTACCTATTTGTGCGCAGATTAGCTCAAATTACATAATGATGAGTGCAATGAGTCGCCCCCGCGCAACCACTGCGCTTAGATTGGTGTAATCACTTCAACTACGTTCACCTCCTCTGTGGCGCAGTTTCAATAGAGAGCGAGAAAGAAATCATATACCTTTAAACGAGAAAATCTTGTACATAATATTCTGAATCTCGGAAACGGCTCCAAGGATATTCATGAAATTTATACAGGGGTTTTCAGGGACGATAAATCATCATAAGGTAGCTTTAAATCACAAGGATCACTTTGAAACACCATAAAACTAAAACTAGATGAATCCAGGTAGACACAACAAGCACTTACGTATTTAAACTATTACACGGGTATTTATCGCGTATATTACCTAAGTTTTTTTATTTATTCGTGTACAGTGTGTAGTTTAAATATTTTTTATGATCGCGAAAGTTTAAAAAGTACTAAAGCACTTACGTGTCTACTTTATCGAATTCAGGCATGATTATAGTAACACAAAATTGACACCAACATGCTACTTCAAGTATTTTGGATATATTATGTACATGTTCATGATACAGGACTTTATTTACCCTGCGACAATTAATAGCTAAATTACTGATTCTGTTTACACAGCGAATGTGCCAGCTAGAGTCGTCACATAACCGATAAACTACACATCATCATCTGCTCAGCCCGTTTGCACCCACAGCTGAGTATAGGTGGTATAGGCCTCCTAATTATTGCGCCACGCTTTCCGGTCCATTGCGAGTCTCATCTACTCATTCCCAGAACTCGCAACAACGTCGTTCGACCAACGGGCGGGTGGTCTGCCTCTAGATCTTTGAGCATCTCTTGGCCACCATTCTGTAGCTGCTTTCGTTCATTTCTCGTCGATAAATGTAAATAGATATATGGTTGATAATTATTTTTCCTGATTTCGGCAAAATGCTGAAAAAAGCCCACGAACCATTCAAAATCAAATCAAAAGTGTATTTATTCAGTAGGATTACAAGAATCACTTTGAAAAGTTCTTCGGAAAAGCTCTGTGAACGCATGCCAAGCATGTTTTCTTTTAATTCGTTTTTTATTGCAATGGGTGTGGCTACTGATTGTGTTATACAAAACATACTTAAATAACTCCAATGATCACATCCCTAGCACTTACTACATATATTTGTCTAATATTGTTCTGTGTAATGAGATAGTATAAGCTTGGCATAGATTTAATTGAGTTGGTTCCTATCATACGCATTTTAAGGTGGTACAACTTCTATACAAATTAATTTTACTATTTATGGGCGATGAGAGTATACTGTACATTGAAATAAAAGTGGTTGGCTTTGTTTACGGCAAACTTTAGTTTATTATTTATTATCACCGTCTGAGACCTAAGGCGCAGAAGGCAGAGGTACTAACAACTAAGCTGAGGGGGCCAGTAATAAAAAATATCAATTGAAAAGTAACCTACATAAAATAATAAACATATATTTAAATTAACTATTTAATTTTACCACACAATGTGCACCGCCAACCATTACTGCTGTTATATAACATTCCATGCCATGGTTGCCTGGCTTAAATCACTTTCAGCGATAAGGTCGCCCATTATACTTGGTGTGTATAATAAAGTGTTGTATCTATTTATCTACATCTAGATACATTACACATTAAATACACAGAAAGATACGAGTGCAAACATCAGAATCGTTATCCCCTATACACACAATTAAGCGAATTACACGAATCTCTCCACTCATCTGATTCTGTCGTGCCTTTCAATGTTATCGTATAATGTATGTCCGTATTCTGGGAAGCGCAGAGTTGGGCTCTCTTTCGGCAAAGCTACGTTCGGCTTTTAGTGAATAATTGTAATGAAAACTGGTCAAAATTAGTGATGTACGTAATCGTAAATAGTCGAAATTGTACAGCATTTGAGTTAGGTACCATGACATAAACAGGGACTTAAAATAATTCATTTGACCAACTTGACAATCTAAGGGCTGACATTTCCATCTATGGAATAATAATACGGTCTTAATAGTACCTAATAATGATTTACGCGTCGTTGACAAAGGCACCATGTAAAACTAATTAAATAATTTTTATTATATTGGTTGTCTAATTATGCATCATATTTTTATTACAGTCGCCACGACGGCTTTAAAAACAAAGGAAATTTAAGTGATTCAGCGAAATCTTCTGCCCGAAGCCGAATTAAGGCATAAAATAGGCTGCAAATCTTTATCAACCAGGTTGAGTCAGGTCTTTTGTGATGACAAAAAAACGTAACAAGAGGAAAAAAGTGCAATCATTTGTCCATCATGCATAATGGACACCGTTATACTCGTGCAAAATGCAGGATGCTAAATAATTATACATTTACAGCCGAATACCGTTTGGTATTTAAAATGACAAAATTGTAGATGTTTCTCGATTTGTAGTATCATCATCGTCATCATCTCATCCCGTTTACACCCACTGCTGTGTATAGGGTTCATCGTTATTTAGCCTCTCTTTCGCTCCCTTGAGAGCGGTCCTTGTCTGACTCAACAATGTTTTTCACCGACGACGGTGTGGTGGTCTGTCTCTAGGTTTTCAAGTATCCCTTGGCCACCATTCACGTTACAAAAAAAATGTTTGGTAGTAGTTATGCAAGTACTAGTATTAATTAAAGGATTTTGTTGGTAAAAATAACCTGAAATGATGATGCAAATTCATTAACATTTTACCTAAACGTTACATAATCTGTGTTTTCCCAATGAAGATTTGCACTATGTTGTAAAAACCCTCTTTTTTTCTCATCGTTTTTCTTATTCACTATTAACATTCAAGAAAATCCAATTTTATAAGTACCTACCAATAATTGTTTATAACAATTATTGTCCCAATAGTTGTTATTGTTTATAACGATAATTGTTTATAACAATTATTGTCATCCCATGGCGTATTAATCTGATTGTATCTAGAAAATATATCTTATCTTATATCTATAACAAAATTGGGTATTAGTCCTGTTTTTCCCATCACTAAAATTAAGATCATTGCACTGCGCTGATTGGCGAGTTTGTTTGCAAATTGGTGGGAAATCTGTGTTACGAGTGCAACTGTTCCAAATTCAAAAATTCAAAATTAATTCCACTGGAACAGTGGACTTACAGAGTCAAACCGTTTCAAATAGTAGGTCTTACCAGCAGAGAATATTCGTTTGAACTTTTTTTATAAAACGACATTTTGGTGACCGGAAAAGTCTCTCTCTCTAAACCTTACCTATAATAATTTGAATTCGATTATAAAGAACAATACACAAAAGTTACCTATTTAACGAAAAAAATAGCAAGTAGGTAAGTTGTTTTAACATTTCCCTCGCTCGGACATTGTTTAAATCATTGGAATAAAACCAAAAAACATTTAAAAATATTTTACTATAAGCAAATAATTACTTACAAAATTTCTAGGAATTTCAATTGTTAGGTGAGGAAACAATACTTTATCTATAAAATAAATACATTTCCCAACACCAAAATTCAAGTGAAGATAATCGTAATTCCTGTAAAAGTCACATTTTAGTTTAAATCTTGTCAGCGGCACTGACCCCGCCGCTCATTATCACCGATGATTCACGCTACTCCGAAACCACCTATCGTAACACATTGTTTTAATTCTCCGAATTTATGGGTAGACTTTTGAGTACCTATAAACAAATATTTAAGGAAAATTTTCACGATGCTATTTTGACATTTTAAATGAGCACCGACTAGTTTCAACTACTAATGAAAAAAATCAAAATCAACAGTGTATTTATTTATTCAGTAGAATCGCAAAGATCCCTTTGAAACTTCATAAAGCTAGGTGAGTCTAGGTGTCAGTTCCACGCGACCAAAACCCAGAAAGAGAAACCAGAAAGTTAAGAAAACAGGCCTCTGCATCAATTGTAGATGATTAATATAACGTCAGGGGCAAATGGCACAAGCCCTACTTGCGAGACGCTAAAGTGCTTGGGACAGGATTTTAGATGGAACAGGCTTGCCCAGCACCTATACCATCCTGACAGCAGTCGGCCTTATCCACAGGAAAGACAAGGTCAATACGTGCGGAGCTGACTAGACCATAAGTTTCCTCACAATATTTTCCTTCGTCGTTTGAGAGCATTAGCATTGTGTGCATACATTTTACCAACAGAAAAATCTACAGGTACTCGAATGGATTAAAACCCGTGACCTTAGGATCGGAAGGCTGGAATACTATCACGAGGCCACCAGTGCACTCTAATAACTAATTAAGGCCTGCGCACACCTAGGTCGCTGGCGTCGGCGATCAGTGAAAAGCTGTCAAATTTGACAGCGATATTTGACAGCGTTTCACTGATCGCTACCGCCAGCGAACTAGGTGTGCGCAGGCCTTTACTAATAACTAATCGTGAAATTTCCAACACATTTTTTACAAACAAAACGAAATAAAGAAGGCTAAAATAAATTAACAACAGACGAAATAGTAGTTCCTAATCAAATCAACCCAAAATTTCGCCAAACAGAAAATACGCGACCGCAAACTATTTCGCCTATTGTCCAAATAGATTGAGTTTAGCCCGAAACAGGGTGTTTTCAGAATTATTTCGACCGAAATACAGTGTTTTTCGGAATTAAAGAAAGGAAGTGAGGGATTTGTGGTCACCACCGCCATGCGAGGCCTCCGAACTAGCTAAGACACCGTAAACTTGCAACTGACCAGCTAGTTCACTCGATAAAATTATTTAAAAAAAAAGTTTTTTGAAAAAAGATGGTAATATACGCCTTTTCAATACATCTGTGTTCTTTTTCTATCACTTCTTGTATCATGTACCTAAATGTGTTCCTGTATCTAAACTGTTCGTGTTTCTCATATCGTAGATACACAGTACGTGTGCCGTCATAAATAAATAAGTTTTCTTTCTTTCTTTCTAAAACTCGCCATCTCATTAACAATGGATTATGTGGGTGACCAAATGGACATCTTTGCGAAGATTCAGCTTGAAAAATACAAAAAAATACACAATACAAAATTATTTATTCGAAAAATCAGTTTTACAAAAATCAAGATATACAAAAAATATATAAAAATATACAAAAAATCAAGATAGCTGGTGGGTATCTGGCGCAGCGTATAAGCATTGCTATTCAGCGTGGCAATGCCGCCAGCGTCTTGGGGACGCTTCCGTCTGGCACTGATTTGGATCAGTTGAGCTATATCTAGATCGTTTGTAACGATCTGCAGATAGCTTAACTGTTTCTTGTGTATTTTGTACATTTTGTAAATTTTTGTTTAATTGTAAGTTTCTTTGTGTAAATAAAGATATACAATGGACCCCGCACTAGGAAACATGAATGTGACAGTGACAAGATACTTTCTAAGTGTTTTTTTTATGCAAAATGATAGACAAACGGGCTAACGGCCCACCTTTTGGTAAGCGGTCACCGTCGCCCATAGACACCAACAACACCAAGGGTGCTGTTGCTGTCGTTGCGTTGCCTTCTGTCAGGCATCAAGTTAATACTTGGAGTGAACTATTTGCATCGTCCAGCTGACTGAGTGACACTCCGGTAGCGTGTCCAACAGTTGCTGTTGCTACGAAGGCATCACGCACGCCATTTTAATCTCTATTTTGCCAAGCCAGTAAATATTCAATGATTATTCCGATAAATTTGAATACGGGGAATTGAACTATGTGCGCATCCAATGTCATAACTTATGACTGGCCTCTCAGTTCAGTTGGTAGTAGCTCTGCCCTCTGAACCGTAGGTCGTGGGTTCGATCCCCACCGAGAACAAACATTTGTGTGGTGAACGCAGATGTTTGTTCTCTGTCTGGATGTTATATTATAATGTCTTTATAAAAAAAATGTATACTTATAAGTATTATAACAGCTATTTGGTTCCCATAGTACAAGCTCTGCTTAGTTTGGGGCTAGATAGTTTTGTGTGGATTGTCTATAATATCTATTTATTTTGGGAATATTTTAAAAAATATAATTTGCTGATGCAACAAGCATATTGTGGCCCACCTGATGTTAAGTGGTAACCATCACCTGTAAAAAAGCATTGCCTTGGAGAATACGCACTTATTTACCTCGGTGGGGATCGAGCCCACGACCTACGGCGCAGAAGGCAGAGCTACTACCAACTGGACTCAGAGGCTGAGAGGTCAGAGAGGCGTAAACGTATAATGTATGTACCATTGTACACTTAATTACATAAAAACTGATAATGAAAAGAATCGTACCATAACGTAACATATTAATTAAAAGAGTACAATTTCAGCCATTTAACGGTACGTTGAGCAATATCTCTGTACAGTCGCGTGGAAATGCGAAAGAGATTAATATGACCCGCCCTAGGCTTACAGCATTCGATGACTACTGTTTCACTAAAATAAGCTCTATGACCCTGCGTTTAAGCTTTAAATTGCTTGAGTATTAGGGCCTTATGCAAAAACAACGTTTGTGGTTCAACTCATGCCTCAAGGATTGGGCCCATATTTTGATTCTTGTAAAAATCTCGTCACTATCCGTTAGATTTTAACAGTAAGCCGTATTTTAATCGTTGAAAATAGAACTTTAAATGTCGACCTATAAGAGCGATATCGCTAATTCGTGTATTTCAATTTTTACAGTAGATGATATTGTAAGGAGTGAAACATTTTCAGGTAAATACTAATGTTTGATCTGTGCTATGGGGGTCGGAATGCTGTAGGACGGAAGGAATGTCCAGTAGTGGAAGACACGCGACAACTATTTTTGCATCGCATTTTTCATCGACTGCTCAGTCGAGTCGACGTTAGATTTAGGGTTGAATTTTCTATAGAAGGAACAATACTATTCGTCGAATAGAAAATATCGGCCCTTTTTTTGACGAGCCTAAAAAAATATGGACATATAATTTTAGCTATTTGTAGATTAAAAGAAATCCTATAGAATGATAAGTATTAGATCCATGCTTTTAAAGGCACAGCTTAGTTATTCAGTTTTAAAAGTCTGAGAAAACACATTGCCTGACACCGTTTTAGACCTTTACTAGTCAAAGTGCTCATGGATTTCTATACCAAGCTCTCTTTAGCTTAAATAAGATTTAAGCAAAAGCCATCTGGAAGAAATTACCCCAAGCGATAAGGCTGCCCATTGATGAAACTGTCTTCTTTTTCTTTTAATGCACTGGTGCTAATGTTTCTCCGAAGTTGTCGGGAATATATATTTTTTTTATTAATTATTTTTTGACGTGACAACGTCTTAGAAATCGATGGAGCCGGCTGCACGCACGAAAAAACATGACCTCATGTGGCGTTACCTCGCTCTGAGGCGTTCCATTTCAACGTCACGTTCAACTATTGTCAGTAAGCTGACTTTACAGACAGCCGGTTTTTTGTTTTAGGTAAGGCATATATAATGATATATATAAAGACATGTACAAGTATAGTATATCTATGAGTGGAGTACCGGAACATCAGCTCTTGCGCGCACGATGCGTGTGACAGTTGAGAGTTTGCCAAAAACGTTAGCGAGGAACTCGACGCATTAGCAGTGGGACTAGCCGACTGTTTCGGTCGCCGACCAATGTACCCCATGCACCTACAGTTACTTCAACTACACATGTTTTTGTTAGTTCAATTATTTACCTCGTGTAATGTTACTATTCATCGTTATCATTGAAGGAACGGTTGAAGGGAAACGGGGAAGAGGAAGGCCAAGAATAATTCATGATAAAAGAAAAAAGTCGCTGTCATCTCGTATAAGGAAGTCAAGGAGGCCGCATTCGAAAGACTTAATTGGAGAAAACTGCATCAAAACCCCGACAAGAGCTAAGCTCTTAAATTTAAGCAGAAGAGAGAACGTTACCATTATAATATACCACTATTATATTCTGTGGAGGTTTGTCATCTGTCAAGGAGTGTCAAAGTATTTGGCGCGCTGCAAAGAAGAAGAAGAGATGGAGTATCTCTATCTCTTCTGAGTCTGTGTGAGTTCTCACCAGTGCATTATACTGTCTGTGTGACGTTTCACCGTAGGATTTATTTAGTCAACACTCACACAGTCTCAAAACCCAGAGACACCCAGAGACAGAGCCAGACAGAGCTTGTGGTAGGCCTATAGAATACAACCTTTATTCAGCAGTCAAATGTCAGATTGTCAGAATTTTCTTGTGACAGATTGACGTTTCTTTACTCAGTCGGGAAAATCAAGAGATATTGAACGGCCGAAATGAAAAGCAAAGCACTTCCTATGCACAGCAAGTCAAATATACCGGAGTAGCAAGGCCGGCCAAAGCGCAAATTACACGCAAATTGATGGATAACGCAGGAAACTCGGCAGACACAGAACAGCAAATGGTTATTAACAACGGCAATAAGTGAAGCGACCTTGAGACGCCGGGGGTGTCGACCGGCCCAGGGTTGTACAGTCAGCTGCACTCAGATGCCTATACTTTTGGGGGTGTCGACCTGCGCATTGTACTGTACAGTCGGCTGTGCAAAGACATAAATCAAAAATATTGTGGACCACACTAGCTAGCCCAAATCTAAGCAGAGCTTGTACTGTGAAAACCAGTTAGCTGACATACTTATAATATATTATGTTTGTAAACACATACTTAAAATAAAATATTACACCCAGACAGAAAAAAACAAATTTTTGTTCTGCTGGGGATCAAACCCACGCCCTCCGGCGCAGAAGACAGAGCTACTACCAACTGAGTCATGAGGGTTGTCATGTACATTTCATGACTTACAAAATAGCATGACAGCGTCAATAACAAAATTCATAGGTAGAGGCGATAATACTCAGACACCAATAAAGTCAGTTCAGGTCAAGTAAGTTAGCAGGGATAATTATTTAGAAATTTAATTTAATAATCTTTTGAGTTTCTCTCTAAATGTTCAATTTAATGCCTGTTGGAACTGCCAATAAAAATTAGGAATTGGATATAATTTAGTACAGTTTGTTTTGCAAAAGAATCTAAGAAAAAATAACGGTAGGAACTCAGCCGTAGCCTGTTCTTCTAGGCTTGGTCGCGTGGAACTGGCACCTAGACTCACCTAGCTTTAAGATATTGCAAAGTGATTTTTGTGGTAAAACTGCTTTAATAAATATTGAATTTGAAGTTTTGAGTACCATGTTTTGAGGCTTTTTTTACGACAGTAAGTTCTCGTACCTACCACTATTTTATAAAAATATTTTCTTCCCTTTTTATTAGTTACCTCTAGACTTGCGTTTTAATGAAGATGAATGAACTTTTTAGATCACCGACCGCAGGCAGTGTGCCCAAAAGGCTGGCGACATTCAGATAATATGCTGTGTGGTTCATGTAACTGTCTGGGTGGTATTAATTCTACGAATATTATAATTAGATTATAATAGCATAGGTTAATAGGTATAGGTACTGGGCTAGCCTCATCATCATCATCATTATCCTGAAGAAGTGCACTGCTTAGCAAAAGCGTCCCCTAAACATTTCCAGGAAGAACGATTCTGAACCCTTTCCATCCATCGTCCATCTGGTGGTGGCCCTACATTTTGTTTTTCGGTTCGTGGTCGCCATTCGAGAACCCTCATTCTCTAACGGTTTTCGGTTCTTCGAGCTATATGACCTGCCCATTGCCATTTCAAATTACTAATTCTACGAGCTATGTCGGTGACCTTGGTTTTTCTACGGATATACTCATTTCTGATTCTATCATTAGCCTATACCATCCAAAATTCTGGCATCATCTCCCAGGCATTAACCGTCCTGCAAGTAGGTCTTGAGTCATCTACAATAGGTGCAAAGTCCTGTTCACTTAAAATAACAAAATGGCAAGCAGCACTTAAGATAAGTATATCGGTACATATTCTGTGAGCTATCTGGTTTCTATAACTTTGATTAGTTCGTCAAGAGATTTTTGGTTTCAAGTGGAAATCTCGCAGTGGAAATCTATCAAACCAGTTCATTTCGGAAGAAGAAGAGTAGTCGAGGGAAACCTCGGCGTTTAAAGAAATTTGAATAATATCTTATTAAAATTATGTGGGACGTGAGTCATTATTTTTCTCCAACTTTACTGCGTTACTAATTTGCTTTGACACTTATTAATCGAGATCAACATTCGTAAGTTTTCATATAATTTACTAAATTTAACATCCGAGATACTCACCAAATTCGTTCCAACATCTCAAGGATTGCAAAACGGTGGTTATTTAAACTTTTATACATCCTTAGAGACGGAAACGAATCATGTTTTAGACGGACAGTCAGCTTTAGTCCGGCCAAAATTTACTAATTATTATGTTGTTGGAAGTCAGAGGTTCTTGCACTTATATCCTTTACCAGCTGCAATGACGCCATATAAATCATCTACAATACATGCAAAGGCATGTTTTTTTTTCTTAGCATCTGTCGTCCCACTGCTGGGCAAAGCCCGCCCCCAAAGATTTCCAGTTTTCCCTACCCCAAGCCTCCTCCCACCATCTCTTTTCAAAGGCATCCAGATAGCCTCACCAACGGAAAAAAGACCGTTTGCTTTTTTACTACACTTATACCAACACTAAAACAGGGGTATAACTTTTAAGCATCATCGTTTAGTTCGGGTGGTCGGTTTTATCAATAAAGCAGACTTGGAAAGGAAAAGAATACGGCCTATGTCCAGCAGTTAACATACCCAGACTACTACACTGGACTGGTGTGTTTTCTAAGATCAGAATGCTTTTTTTATAGTAAAAAGTTTAATAAACGATCCGACTTTTCATCCAAATAAAATCCCCGGCTACTTTTGTTCGAATGCCCCCGCATCAAAAGGAAGTGCATGCTATATTTGGCTGAACGTAAACATCGCTTGCCAAGGTTACTTGCGCGTTTCGACGAGTATTCGTTTTTGACATTTTGTCAAATTAGTAACATTGTTTAGAGTGCGATAAACTGGTGATGCTGATTCAAATATCGGGAGAGAAACTGAAATAATTTAAATGTTTGGAGAGGGGAAGTTTAGTGAGCAGTATTTTGAAATTGCCAAGACTGCCCGTTGGTCAAACGACATTGTTGTGAGTGCTGGGAGTGAGTGAATGAGACTTACAAGGGACCGGAAAGAGTTGCACAACAAAGAGGAGGCCTAAACTCAGCAGTGGGTGCAAACGGGCTGAGATGATGATGATGATGATGATACAATGTATAAAAAACTTATAATGTCTCAAAAACTAAGAGTCGAGCGGGAACCGCTGACCACTGCGACATCAGATACTAATCACACTCGACTATACAATATGACTACACAATTTTGCTGCTAATTTTGTGTGTAATGAAGTGTTCTTAATTTGCTTGGTCACTTCTAAGCGATTGAACATTCTGCGTGGTCATCATTTGGTTGGGTGTCCTGCTATAGGTACTTCATTGGGGCACTTCCGTGCCTTGCGATAAGCTATCGATCTCAGAAGGTAAACAATTATGAGGGTCATCAAGGTAGCTTGATCAATTTGTCATTAGAATTGCCAGGCTCGAAAATTTTTCTCAGGTGGTTTGTGTGTTTATTATGCATGTAGTCTTTTTAAATTTAAGAATTCGGGAAGTCAATTCCATTGACTTTATGAACAATATGAATGATACTTTATTTTAATTCGTGATTTTATGTCATATCCGGATACCTACGGCGCAAACAAAACTAGATGCAAATATTAGCAGAACGCGGATGTAAGATTGTACCCCTGGAGTGGAGTAAGTGGCGTCTCAGTGAGCACACTACCTTGGTACACTGGAACCGCCTGAAAGAGCCTTTTTTATAACAACTGGCTGACGGAACAAGCATATGGCCCATCTACAGCAGGTGGGCCTTATGTTTGTTCTGTCAGCGTCAGTGGTAAAAGCATTGGCTTGATAGGTCACGCACGTCAGAAACGTGTCCTACGATGCACTGCCCTGTGTCCATTAACTTATGGCATACAGATGTTTAGCCTCACGTGCCAGTTGATTTCACCAGCACCCACACCTTCAAAGTGAAATACAGCGATGCTGCTTCGTGCGTTGGGGAATATAGGATCTCGAATGGCCACCACGAATTTTTTGAAAAAAACGTAGGGCACCCACCCACCAGAATGGACTGACGACATTGTTAAGATCGCGGGAAGTAAAGTAAGATCAGTGGGTGGAAAGTCGGTGGCTCAGAATCGTTCTTCCTGGAAATGTTTAGGGGAGGTCCAGCAGTGGACTTCTTTAGGCTGATAATGATGATGACTCCTGTCTGAAAGGACTGACAGATCAAATCCTGCGACACCAGGAAGCGAGTCTAACTGGCACACCGCCAATCCACCGCTGTACATAGAAATGCTTTCTGTCATACACACTGATTAACATAAAACATGAGCTTGCGCATGCTTGATAGATCATAGGTGATGGTGGCAATAGCTAGTTCACTTGACGCAATGCATGCTTGTCTTTTTTTTTTTGTGTAACTAGCTGATGGAACAAGCATATGGCCCACCTGATGTTAAGTGGTAACTATCGCCTATAACAAAGCAATGCCTCGTAGGTCACGCACGTCAGGAACGCGCCCTACGATGCACTGCTCTGCGTCCATCAACTGGAGGCATACAGATATTCAGCCTCACGTGCCAGTAATTACACCGGCACCCACACCCTTCAAACCGAAACACAGCGATGCTGCTTCACGGCAGAAATAGGCATGGTGGTAGTACTTCCCCGGACGAGCCCTTCACAAAGAGCTCTACTACTACAGGAGGTTGGTATATCTTCTATGAAACGTAGTTGCGGCACAGATGGCGTGGTTACCGCTCATTCAATTACGTGGACGCTTAAACAGGACGCTGTGCACAGGATGAGAGAGTGATGGAGCGTGCTATGCTCGGCATCAAGCTGAAAGACCGTGTTCCCAACATCGAGAGTCGACGTAACGGAACTAAAATGGAGGACACCTATCTAAGTAGAGCTCTTTTTAAAGTGCTCGTCCGGGGAAAGACTACCACCGTGCCTATTTCTCCCGTGAATCAGCATTACTGTTTCGATTTAAAGCGTGATAGGTGCCGGAGAAATTACTTGCACGTGAAGCTGAATAACTGTATGCCTCAAGTTGATGGAACAGGGCACGTTCCTGACATGCGTGACTTACGAAGCAATGCTTTGTTTTAAGCGATGGTAACATGGGGCAGGCTATATGGTTCCAACAGCTAGTTGTATCAAAAAAATCTTGTCTATGATGAAAAAATATATAACTGAGCTAGCTGTTCTATCCAAGCTATGGCTTGGTCTTCCGGATTTTTTCATAGTTACAAACAGCGGAATTCCAGCCCGCATGGCATTGAGGCTCATTGTCAATGTTTTATCAACAAAGGTTACAAGAATTTTGGTATGTCTGTTTGTCCTGATATTTAAAAAAAAAAATGAAAATTTTGAATAAAGAACAGGCATACGTCCCAGATCATGATCATTATCATCATCAGCCTGAAAAGTTTACTGCTGGACATAGGCCTCCGCTACACATTTCCAGGAAGAACGATTCTGAGCTCTTTCCATCCACCGACTTCCTGCGATCTTAACAATGTCGTCAGTCCATCTGGTCATACTTAGAGGAAAGACATTGTTACAGGAAAGACAGTTTGAAAAGCTAGTCCTAACAAAGTGTTGCAAACAATTGTGTATTCGTCACGCTGACATAACGTATGTGCATAATTACAGCAGAGTCTGTTTGTCAGTTACGCTGGATTTATTACAAAAGATAAACCTACAAATGTCACACAAAGGCCAATAATAATATAATTATAACCTTTTTTTAGACAACCCAATGAAACGTAACTTTATACCGTTGATACTAGCATAATATTTCTTTTTTTTTAATAAACCCATTTTGTCAGCTGGGTAAAGGTTTCTCAAACGGTAAACGAAAACATCATGAGGAAACCGACATGTCGTAGAACCTAAAAAATTCGAAAACATGTATCAAGTGCACGAAAGCCTCTTTGAAGGGCTCTTAAATCCTTTCACCACACTTTTTCAGCGAGCTAGGCCAGGCTCATTATATACCAGAGAACCTCTATCAGAAAATTTCATATCGAATTAAGAAAATTTTCCGGCCCGTCCGTCGTCCATGATTGAATTAGAAATTTTTCTGTTAGACGTTTTCTGAAACACGCTTTGCCTTAAGAACTTAATTTAAAAACACCTAGCACAAGTACTTTATAGGACTAAGAATTTATAGTATAGCATCAGTGACAAATGGCAGGTAAGAAAGAAGAATACGTTTATTTTGGACACAATAATACACATAAACCACAGCACGAACAAAGTAACAATAAAATATTATGGACATTTATTATGTAAGTAAAGAAAACAGTCAAAGAACAAGAATAGGTAGGTACGAGCATAGACAGACACGTAGTAGGTACCTTGGGCATATAATTTCTGACATAGGTATTAGGTAGTAGGCACTGCAGTAGTTCGATGGTAAGTGAGGCAAATTATACACTTGATATCGTTCAAATTACAATAACCTTATAACCCATCGATTGAAATCAACCTAATGCAACCCTAAGTCGTAGCCATATGGCTTATGTTGCACTGACGACTGAAATATAAAGAAAATCAACCACTTACTCGTAGATGTCCAAGAAAATGTTATGCAAAATTGAAACTGAATAGTTGATGTCTAATAACACATTGGGCTAGTAAAGTAAAATGGATTAATTTTCTTTCACAATGCACAATGTATTTAACCGTTCAAAACAGATATACCAACAATAAAGGAGTATTTTGTGTTATAAAATTGAGTAATAATATTTTATTAATTAATTATTTTAATTAATATTGCGCTACATTTTAATAAATTTGCATATTTAGTGACAGTTAAATATGTTGCATGCTTTAAGGCAGAACATGGACATATTTAACGTGGAAGAACGATTCTGAGCCGCAATCTTAACAATGTCGTCGGTCCATCTTGTAGGTGGGTGCCCTACGTTTCTCCTCGTATTCCTACATAATCAACTCATATTTTACCCCATCTAGATTTTTTAGTACTTTTGGTAGAGGGACTTACTTACTTAGTAACTAACTTACTTAGTGCACTATTTATAACCTAATGAAGAAAATTATTGATCATAATAGGTATGTGATCTTTACTACGAATGCTGTACTGCATGTCCCATCGTATTGTTTAATAGAGATATATCAGTATCAGAAGCAGAGATACAAATACATTTTCTCTAAAAATAAACACGAACACGAACCATGCCCTTCAAAATCAAAATAAAACAAATTGCAGATTCCTGTCACGCGCTCGCAGTCGACTGCAATGTACGACGACATTTTAATCTCTAGAAGCACAGAATAGATTTAGATTTAGTAAACAGTAGCGACTTGACATGACAGGTTTATCAGAAATATAATCGAAGGAAAGGTAGAAGTAAAGAGAGGAAGGAGAATACCAAGGATAAACTACATGAGCCAAATAAAAGGGAAGATCGCCGCCATATCGGGTACGGAGACCAAAGAGGTTGCCCTCAAAAGAAATACCTGGAGACATACAATTACGCCGACAAGAGCATTGCTATTAAATTAGCAAGTAAAACAATTAACTGTTCAACTGGATGAATTAAATCTAGATCTGTCTGTAAATTTGCTAAACAAAATAGATTTATCATTATTATTTTGGGTATCTGACAACACAGAACTGAACACAGTTCTGTTTTCAATAAACCAAAGACTTAATCAAGTGTTTAAAAAAGCAGCTCAACGCGTAAAAAATCTACGGATTACTCTACTCCGAAAACAAGCACACACGATAAGTCAGTGGAAAAATATGAGATAGTCCCTAAAATTTAAGAAATGTATACTATTAAGTCATTTATTTCAGATATTATATCCTTATTCAACATTACAATTTACAGAAAACACACAGTATAATTGAAAATTAGATACACTTGATAAACTTATAAAAAAACTACACAGATTCACAGGAGCGTAACCCAATTTGCATCCAATTTAACTGGATGGGGCAATCTGCTCGAGCTACAATCATCTGTAGGGTAGTGTGGCTGCCGCTTTGCACACGCGGCTGTAGGGAAGTGGCTATCTTGTGGATGACCGCATGATATCAGTCCGAGTGCACCTCCGCGAATACCCCCGAAGCCTTAAGACATTTAAAAATACCCAGCTAACTAGAAATCTAGATAGAAAGATAGATAACTCTTTTTGATTACAATGACACACAAGGTAAGAAGAATACAATTTTTAGTTTAAAAATCACAATAATACAATGAACGGCCTTAATCTAGTATCACTACCGCTTACTACACTTCAACCATTACCGTGCCAACGTCTGCAAATTCTATTAGGGTACCTACACTAGTCTACTACTCAAGGCTGTACATACAAGAACACGACCAAATTAGTAAACACAATAAACATTAACAAACTGACAAATTTCGCAAATGTTCAACAGTATAAGAGTGCCAGCGCGACGTATTTGGGCCGTAATGTCAATGTCACTAAAGTTTGGGACGGCACGCGCGGGAAGGTGCAAATTCAGATATTTTAATCTAAATATAAGCCCTTGTTAGGAATATGATAAACAAAAAAAACGACAGCAAATTGAAATAGTAAACAACTTGCATCAAAAATAAAAATAAATGAACCGGAAGACGAAGCAAAGTGCACCACCTTACCCGATCGGTGAATGGCACGTTCGCAAGAGCTAATGCCACAACAAGAAGAAGAAGATGCCGTTTGTATATGTAGGTATTGTATTTTGATATTTACTGGTGTTGCAATCCCGTAAATTGCATAGTAGATTCAGGTCAATTTGTTTTCGATCTGAGAAAATATGGTGATCTCACTAATAAATATAGTAAAAGAACATACAACTAAATAACATTGAGGAAGAGTTATTTTATCTGTAAGTCAAGAGTCTAGTTTTATAGCGTTGGCACTAGCTTTTAGAAGTTTTATTAATCTAGATGAAGGATCATCTGACTGATTACGTAGAATTTAAAGTATTTGGGGACTAGCTCATACAAGGTTGAGGCTGTGACCCAACTGTGGGGACAGGTTGTATTTATAAAATACTATTCTACAGAATATCTTACTACTTAGGTCAAGGTCTTTTGGCAGACACTCAAACAGACAAGAACATATTGGAAAATTAATGGAAGTTTCAAGAAATTAGTATGTAGGTTGCAGGTATTACGCAGTTAACTATGAAATATATTTTGCCTATTTCTTTATTATTTTTATTTAGTATAATTTACCAAATACGTTTATTTAAATAAAGTATTATATGCTTTTAAAATATTTAATATTAAAAACTGTCAAAACAAGTTCGGTGTTTTTTAAGTTTATTGTTTGTCGTATCATTTATGTATTCTTTTCTTATTGGAATAACAGTTTAAAATAGTTTAAAAAACATGCATGGTTTGTCTATTTTTATCCCTCAAAATAAAATTCTCACTGCAATAGTATTATTTTAATGTTGAATTAAATTAAAGTTCTATGTTATTGTTACTCGTGTAAATATAGAAGTATCCGTCGAGTGGAAGTTTCTCGGAAAATTACACATTTCAACCCAATTTTCATCGAAAACCAAAATACAATAATCTCTCAACGAATTAGCTCAACTTCTTTACGACTTGGTTGCTCTTATAAAGTGTTGAAAACACAAACAAGATATTTTTACGTTGCAAAAAATAATCCTAATTATGCTTTACAATATTTTACATGTTTGGTGTTCATTCTCTGAAATATTTTTGGCGTTTTTATTCTCTTGACGGTTGGGTAATGAAAATTTACGAGGCCGTGAGAAAAGTTTGGGAAAACGCCATGCAGGTAATCATTTCCCAGTTTATTTTTGCATTCTTTTATTAAAAGTGCAGTCATTTTTCATGTAGGAAGAAGAGGAGCTATGCACTTATTAAAGCTGGTTCGATGATTTGACAATAGTGGTTTCCTATTATAAAGTTATACATTCTCTGCTGTACACTAAAATGCTGCATGTACACTATCACCTCCCGTAATATTGTCGATGACATTTTGAAAGTTATAAACTAATCACATCACAGATCACAGGATTTATAAACAATTGCATGCAAACAACAATTTAACGTACATTCTGTGTAGTTTTGCAATCCCAACCTGCATCTCCAAAGTCTATAAAAACTCAAAAAGGTGAACATAATATTGATGTATAGTATCGATGTACTTTGAATTTCAAAGTTCAAACCGAAGCTTAGTTTTTATGCATCGCTCTAACTGAGCTTACGGTGGTCGGTCGGGAACGTGACCTGACTTGTTGACAAACACTCAAAGAGGTGGCAGCTTGTGTAGAACGGACTCGTCCATCAAGAAATTATACACTTTCTGCTGCCACTGCTCACTCTGTTCGGACAAAATCTTTTGAGACAAGAAATTATCTAGTAACCCAAATTTAAATAAAATAGCTATTCAAAGTATTCCGAAATAAATGAATTGAATTGATAAGACTTCCTTTAAAAACCCTTGTAAAAAAAATTTGGCGTAGTGACTTGAAAATCTCCGCCTTATTTTCGGTTATAAAATTTTTATGTTGTGTGTTACAATTTTTTTTTTGGGTTTTAGACCTAAAACGACTAAATCGGAAACCATGCCGGATATTGTTTCTTTTTCTACACCGTGATCGCTTATTGATTACATAGTGTAATCCTTGTAATGTTTTTCTCTTTTTCTTTATTTCTTTTACCATCGGCACAAAATATACCTCACTAACTACCAGAAAATCTACATTTATTATGTAGTTGTCTAGTATAGTAGTCAATGTTTATTAGAAATTGTACACAAAACATTATGCATACTCTTTGCCAAACAGACCCATATCGACTACAAATTGCGCGGACTGAGTCCCGTACCAAAGAAAATAATATTGTTTCTTTGGCAAATATTTACCCTATCTTTATTTGGCGTGTCTTTTACAGGGTTCCAGATACGGAAGTAGAATATTGATGGGGTAAATTAGCAAAAGCGCTTTTACTATGCAATTGCTTTCTTGCAGCCAGACTCTCATATAGAATACGTTGGACTATATTGGACTATATAGATTGTGTATAGTTATTTACTGAACTCTCAGCTCAGTTGGTAGTAGCTCTGCCTTCTGCGCCGTAGACCGTGGGTTCAATCCCCATCGAGAACAAATATTCGTGTGGTGAATGCAGATGTTTGTTCTCTGTCTGGGTGTTATAGTGTATTCTAAGTATGTATTTACAAAAAAAATGTATATGTGTAATATGTAATAGCAAAAGCTCTGCTTGATTTGGGCTAGATAGTGTTGTGTGGATTGTATATAATATTTATTTATTTATTATCTAATGAAAATAGGTAGGTACTTTCAAATAATGTTACATTTTGTTCTTCTTATCGTGTCACTGGATCTTTAAACCAGTGCGATGAAAGGATTTTTCATTACTCATACTCTGAAAGTAGGTCTGAAGTTGCCTGAGGGGCCTAATAGAAAGTAAAACTTTCAGCCCTAGGGAGAATCGCTTTCTACTGACAGCTGTCAAATTATAAAAAAAAACAAGTTCTATTTTATTCAACCATGTTCCAACTTTCTAAACTGCAAGGAGGTTGAACCAAATTCCAACTTTTTATTCAGCAAGTAGGTTGGAATCCCATTACAACGGTAAGAAGTTTAACAGTCTAATTAGAGCGCCATGTAAAATTTAAATTTAAATAACATAATGATAGTATTAAATAAATAATATATCTTCTAAATTACTTGATTTATATATAGCTTCAACTATTTCTTTAAAATAATATAGATTTGAGCAAACAATTTACCATTTTTTAAATTATGAAAATGAAAATAATGGCTGAATAATGCTGGCGAACCGAAGCCGAATCCCGCCAGAGAAAAAGAAAAAAAAACCGGGAAGGCGGCAATTCAATCTTCATTTTCACTAATTTTTCTTTCATGTTTTTATTTTTACTTTCCTTGTATTCGTAATGAAAAGCACAGTGTTTACCTCGGATGAAAGTCTTTTAAGTCCCTCAAGCTCCATTGGCGCCCTCGCTAACGCTCTGGCGCCAAACCCGTCTCGGGACTCAAAAAACGTGACTTTCAACACTCGGGTAACAATGTACTATTAAGGCTCCTCAGAGAGGGTCGTTTCGTGCACTCGACCATGTCTAAGTCTTATTAGAAAATACGGTAGTTGAGTACCTAATACTTATTTTATTGAGGAGATCGGAAATGTTTTGTGACGTCCATTTGTTTAGTACTAAATCAAGTTATCTGTGAGAAAGTCAATTGTGTTTGAGAAAAAATTATATTGTTTTGTTATTTTTATTACAACCTCACAACTGTTAGCCGGTTTCGGCAATAGAACATCACTATTGCGATCGGGCATTGCCACCACATAGACACATAGACACCACTAGTCGGGGGATGTAGGAAGAAAATGGCGTCGCAATGCGTTGATTATTGTTTGCCGTGCTATAAATATAAATAGAGTTCTAACTGTACTCAATAGATAGCTTTCGCCTTATCACATCATAGTAACTTGCTATCATCAAAGGCTTACTGAATGAAAATCTTACAGTATTAAATAATACAACTATTTCCATGCCTCTTCCTTTTCCTGCCCTTATCCTTTATGTGGGGTCGGCACAACATGACTTCCTCCTCCATTCCTCTCTGTCAGCCATCATCTCTGCATTCACTCTTCTCTTATCTATGTCATCTTTCACACTGTTCATCCAGGTTTCTTTCAATTTCCATTCATTTTTTTTTAATGAATTGCAAATAAATATTCCACAGATTTGCATCAATACGCAAATCAACGCACAATTGGTCTATGGATGCGCGTGCGCAGGCCTATAGGTCGACGCTCCGGTCGATCCATCGACTCGGTCAAGGTTCATCAGTTCGTTTAGCTACCAACAGATGGCTGAAGTGACAACAAAATCACCATTTTATTTGCCTACAAACCAAGTTCAAGAAATTTATGCATAGACTCATCATAGATGTTAAATAGAATGGGGAGACCACACAGTTGATTGAATAAAAAATCTTGGTACTCCAGGACTTCTGATAGCATTCTCCAAATGTCAAGTTTTCAAAAGCTTATTATCCCCCCCCCTGACTGTGGCTAGAATTGGGGGGCTCAACACGTACTTCACACGTTTTTATTTTTTAGGATCACCAAGAAATAATACACAAGAATTAAAATTAGATTCGTACAGAAAAAATATCCTTCCCCGTGCTTATCCACTGAAGGCGACCACAGCTAACACAGGGATGGACCGACGACATTGTTAAGATCGCGGAAATCGGTGAATGGAAAAAGCTCAGAATCGTTTTTCCTGGAAATGTGTAGGGGAGGCCTATGTGGCAGTGGACTTCTTCGAGCTGGTGATGATGATCTAAGAATGAGACATTAAATCTTGTTCTAATACATCGATGATATGATATTTTCGATTTTAGATTATTTTTGATTTGTAAAAGGATCATAATAAAAATACCGAACCGAACCGAGACGTAGTTTGTTGCCTGTTCTTCTAGGCTTGGTCGCGTGGAGCTGGCACCTAGACTCACCTAGCTTTAAGACGTTTCAAAGTGATTCTTGCAATTCAACTGAATAAATACACTTTTGATTTTACCGATACTCCAAAGCCTAGGTGCCAAGTGAACCAGAATGGCCGTTAGCAACAATGTTAAGACCAAGACTCTCAGAATCGACCTATTTTAGATTCAACATTAAACAATCAAATATTATTTGTTTTGATCTGATAAAAATATACGTTGTAGTTTAATAAATATTCTTGATTATTCTATGGTTCAAAACACGATATTGTCAACTTTGCTCGATCAAAAAAAATCGCGAAAACTCCCAATTTCGCGAATTTTTGATCGTTTTTTTAAGTCGTACTTGAAGTAGACCCAACGTTTACTCCCGAAAAACATGTCAAAAAATAGGCAATGAAATTACGAAGAATATTCTACGGTTCATTTTTCTCAAAACAGTTTTTTATTGTTTTAACAAGATATTATATAATAATGCGGCCCGCGCGCTTCGTTTCAGTAGCCGGCCAGGCGTCTTTGAGGTAGGACCTGTGTCGCTGTTGCTAGCTCGCTACGTTCCCCGCAAAATATACGATAAATTATTATTGTTGTTTGCCGTCACAGTATAAAATTGTAACAGTAAGTACAATTAACTTTGTTTTACGGAAATATAAGTAAGCAACACAATTTATTTTATTTTACCACTCACTCATTGACATGATTGTTCTCCTTGATGGTGGAGGGGAAGGTATGGTTTTTTTTATGGAAACGTGTAGAGGGGGTAAAGGTGACTTGGGGAAAATTCCGACTTTTTGAGATTTGTCCCCCCCTTAACCCCCCCCCTCAGGGGGGCTCTGCAACCGAGAGGTCCTGCATAATTTTTTAATGGGCAACGTAAAGAGGGTCTAGAGTGATTTTGATTGTACAAAAAATTTTGCCCCCCTTGCCCCCCAGGACCCCCCCTTTTGAGAGTGCTACCGGATGCCGTCGAGATAGGAAGGTTTCGATTGGGGTTTCGTATAGAGGGTTTCTTCCTGAATTGAAGGAACAAAAAAAACTTCCCCCCTCCTACCCCTTTTTTTCCCCCCCCTTTCGTATCTTCCAAGCGGAGTGACTTGTGAGACTTTTTTTTTTGGGTCATGTAGGGAAGGTGAGATTGTTTTGAAAGCAAAATAAATTTTGCCCCCTTCCCCCCTTTAGACCCCTTTATTATTTAAAAAACCTAAAAATGGCCTATTTTTGACCATTTATTTTCGAGTGGAGCATTGCGGCGAGCGAAGCGAGCCGCCATGCGACCACGGGGAACAGCGTGGCGAGCGAAGCGAGCCGTGCTGTGACCCCCCCGGAATTTGCCCCCCCGGAACTCCCCCCTCAGGGGGGCTCTGCAACGGAGAGGTCCTGCATAATTTTTTAATGGGCAACGTAAAGAGGGTCTAGAGTGATTTTGATTGTACAAAAAATTTTGCCCCCCTTGCCCCCCAGGACCCCCCCTTTTGAGAGTGCTACCGGATGCCGTCGAGATAGGAAGGTTTCGATTGGGGTTTCGTATAGAGGGTTTCTTCCTGAATTGAAGGAACAAAAAAAACTTCCCCCTCCTATCCTTTTTTTTCCCCCCCCCTTTCGTATCTTCCAAGCGGAGTGACTTGCGAGACTTTTTTTTTTGGATCATGTAGGGAAGGTGAGATTATTTTGAAAGCAAAATAAATTTTGCCCCCCTCTCCCCTTCAGACCCCTTTATTATTAAAAAAACCTAAAAATGTCCTATTTTTGACCATTTATTTTCGAGTGGAGCATTGCGGCGAGCGAAGCGAGCCGCCATGCGACCATGGGGAACAGCGCGGCGAGCGAAGCGAGCCGTGCTGTGACCTCCCTACGCCCCCCAGAACCCCCCTACCTGAATCAGGGGAGAGCGTTGCGGCGAGCGAAGCGAGCCGCCACGCGACTACGAAGAACAGCGCGGCGAGCGAAGCGAGCCGTGCTGTGACCCCCCTTAGCCCCCCAGAACCCTTTCCTCCTATGTTTGCCGTTTTACTTCATTTTGGACCTGCTTGTAGGTCGCGCGACAAGGTCCCTTCTAGCGGTTCCGACCCGTTGAGGATTCGGCTTTACGTAAAATTTAGGGTTCCGAATAGGGTTTTGATTGGGGTTTACTACATTGAGGAATTTGATTAAGTGGTGACTTTTAGGGTTCCTTAGGACTTTGATTGGAGTTTCAACTACACTTAGGAGCTTGATAATGTTAAGATTTTTAGGGTTCCTTAGGACTTTTATTGGAGTTTTACTACATTGAGGAACTTGATACAATAAACAACTTTTAGGGTTCCTTAGGTCTTTAATTGAAATTTTACTTCACTTAGGACCTTGATTATGTAAACAATTTTAGGGTTCTTTAGGGTTTTGATTGGGGTTTTACTACATTGAGGAATTTGATTAAGTGGTCGACTTTTAGGGTTCCTTAGGATTTTGATTGGAGTTTCAACTACACTTAGGAGCTTGACAATGTTCACATTTTAAGGGTTCTTTAGAACTTTGATTGGGGTTTTACTACACTGAGGAACTTGATTAACTGATCGACTTTTAGGGTTCCTTAGGACTTTGATTGGGGTTTTACTACATTGAGGAACTTGATAAAATAAACAACTTTTAGGGTTCCTTAGGCCTTTAATTGGAATTTTACTTCACTTAGGACCTTGATTATGTAAACATTTTTAGAGTTCCTTAGGACTTTGATTGGAGTTTCAACTACACTTAGGAGCTTGATAATGTTAACATTTTTAGGGTTCCTTAGGACTTTGATTGGGGTTTTACTACATTGAGAAACTTGATAAAATAAACAACTTTTAGGGTTCCTAAGGCCTTTAATTGGAATTTTACTTCACTTAGGACCTTGATTATGTAAACAATTTTAGGGTTCCTTAGGACTTTGATTGGAGTTTCAACTACACTTAGGAGCTTGATAATGATAACATTTTTAGGGTTCCTTAGGACTTTTATTGGGGTTTTACTACATTGAGGAACTTGATAAAATAAACAACTTTTAGGGTTCCTTAGGCCTTTAATTGGAGTTTCAACTACACTTAGGAGCTTGATAATGTTAACATTTTTAGGGTTCCTTAGGACTTTGATTGGGGTTTTACTACATTGAGGAACTTGATAAAATAAACAACTTTTAGGGTTCCTTAGTACTTTGATTGGAGTTTCAACTACACCTAGGAGCTTGATAATGTTAACATTTTTAGGGTTCCTTAGGACTTTCTTTACTACTTTTTGGGGTTTTTTAAGTGCAAGTGTTATGTAAAACTGGGAGTAGCACACCGACACGCGAGCTGCATGCAGCTCGCGCACACGAAAAAACTAGTTACCTACCTACAATTGTTTTAAGGGTTCCGAAGCCAAATGGCAAAAACGGAACCCTTATAGATTCGTCATGTCTGTCTGTCTGTCTGTCTGTCTGTCCGTCTGTCTGTCCGACCGTGTCATAGCCATTTTTCTCCGAAACCATAAGAGCTAGACTGATGAAACTTGGCGAGTAGATGTATTCTGTGAACCGCATTAAGATTTTTACACAAAAGTAGAAAAAAACTATAAATTTTGGGGGTCCCTATACTTGAAACTGAAACTAAAAAAAAATGTTTTCATCGAACCCATACGTGTGGGGTATCTATGAATAGGTCTTCAAAAATGATGTTGAGGTTTCTAATATTGTTTTTATCTAAACTGAATAGTTTGCGCGAGAGACACTTCCAAAGTGGAAAAAAGTTGGTCCCCCCCCCTCTAACTTCTAAAATAAGAGAATGATAAAACTAAAAAAAAAAATCGGTTGTCTGTAAAGTCGGTTTACTGACGATTGTTGAATGTGATAACGTCATAAGAAAATACTGATGGAATGGTTGCATTTTTCAAAAGAATTTTAATTAATATTTGTGACTCGCGGACTCGCGGACTCGCGGACTCGCGGACTCGGACTCGGACTTGGACTTGGACTCGGACTCGGACTCGGAACCCGACCGAACCCTTACCCTTAACCTCATTTACCCTTACCCTCATTTACCCTTACCCATTACCCAACCTGGGCTCGGGCTCAGGTAAATGGAACGACGAAACGACGTAACGACGCATGAGTCATGTTTTTTCGTGCGTGCAGCCGGCTCCATCGATTTATAAGACGTTATCACGTCAATATATGTTGTACATTACTATGCAAACTTTCAACGATATTTGGTTTGAACGAGATCTAGCCAGTAGTTTTTTTTTAAACGTTATAAATCGTAAACCGCAATTTACCTTTCGACGAACTACAAGAACCTTTATATTATGTTACTTGATGCTACGGAACCCTTCATGGGCGAGTCCGACTCGCACTTGGCTGCATTTTTTTTAATGTCACTAACACTGTCTCCTTTTCTTTCATGGCTGTTACAGCGCTTCCGCACTACGCTTACCGATGCGGTTTTTGTAATTTTTGTTTGATTAGAAAACTACTGGAGGGATTTAGATGAGAATTTCAGTATTCTGTAGCTTTAGTTTTCACCTATCACATAGTTTATGTTTTATAACTAGGTAATAGTCCACGCGTACGAAGTCGCGGGGCTAGTTATTTATTATTACTTATATAAGGTGACTGGTAATTAGTGTTACAAAGGGATTGCAGTGAGTGGATGGAAATTAGAAAAAGCCTTATAACGGCCTCAAATTTTGGCGCAATCTGTAAAAGGAAATTGTCCAAAAGCACAGCGAATACAGTAAAAAATTTACTGTATAAAAAAAATATAGGCCACGTAATGTCAGTAGCTCATGGTGTAGAAAATGAAAAGCAAGCGCTACAACAAATGGAGAGACAAGAAAACATTGTCATCGAACCATGTGGACTTTTCATAGATAAACAATACCCATTTATTGGGGCTACACCCGACGGTTTAGTTGACCACGATAAAATTATAGAAGTAAGGTGTCCAATAACGGCATTTAAGACCGGAATAGAAACTGCTATAAAAGAAAACAAAATACAAATATATAAATATGACAAAAAAAACAGTACGCGAATCATTAATAAAAGGAGCAATTGGTATTACCAAGTGCAGGGTCAACTCCATGTTACCGAGAGAAATCAATGCATTTTTGGAATTTGGTCCGGCGAAAATCATCCACTCATAATCGAATACATTCCTAGAGATGACGAATTTTGGAAGGTGGAAATAGAAAAAAAAGTTATTGATTTTTACATGAAATGCCTTTTGCCAGAGATTGTAGACCCGCGACAAATTCGCGGTATGCCAATACGTGTTATAATTTTAAAAGAAAATGACGAAAATAATGACGTACCTATGCAGCCAGGTCCAAGTAAGCAATTGGATATAATTCAAAGTCCAATCCAACCTCGTGGTCAGTTTGGTCCATGCAAACCTAGGCAGCTACAATTTGATGAATTTTAGTAGGTAGGTATACATACCTACCTACTAAAATTCATCAAATTGTAGAAATGTACAATTTCGTAAACTTTGTGCATCTATGGGTACCCCCATAGATGCACAAAGCCCCCATATTTTTTTTCGCAAATCTATGTTATTTCAAAGAAATAGTTGAAGCTAAATAATAATAAAGTCATTTAGAAAATATATTCTTTATTTAATACCCACTATCTTTGTTATTTAAATTTAAATTTTACATCGCGGACTAATTAGACTTTTTAAACTTCTAATCGTTGTAATGAGTTTCCAACCTCCTTGCTGAATAAAACGTTAGAATTTAGTTCAATAACCTCCTTGCAGTTAGAAATAGCTTTAGAAAGTTGGAACATGGTTGAATAAAATAGAACTTGTTTTTTTATAATTTGACAGCTGTCAGTAGAAAGCGATTCTCTCTAGGGCTGAAAGTATTACTTTCAATTAGGCCCCTCAGGCAACTTCAGACCTACTTTCCGAGTATGTGCAATGAAAAAGTGATATGTGCCATACGAAATAAAAATATTTTTTATATAATATAGTATAAAAATAACATTTTCAAAATTTACGTATTGTAGGCAGAAGTATGTGTCGTTTTACAAAATAAATATAATTGTTACTTGTACTAGTTGTATTTTTTACCTCTATGTTCTCGTTGCTGGATCGAATAGTTGTATGTGCCACACGAAACCAAAGTACCTTTTAGTTGGACTAATTCTATTTTTTTTTATTACTTAGCTTTGTGACTGTACCTATATCTACACACAATATGTAACAAAAATACTGGTAATATGTTATCAATACTATCAACAATACTACCTAACTGAAGTTAGTAAGTAAATATCATACCTAACTACTGCTTGGTTTTCTATACTGTGGCACTAAGTTATCGTACGCGGTCAGTGGCGCACGGCTTGCCGGGCGCGTAAATAATTACGTCGCGCGCTTAGCATGGGGGGGCTGAGGTAGCGCTAAATGCCTACTGCGCTCGAATATCCTGGCCTTAAGATAGATAGATACACCCAATGGTTTGTCGGTCGTAAACTAAATCAAATTAACTCGACACAATAGCTTGCACCGGACTTGGCTATTCCTCTGATTTTACGACTGATAATATTTTGTTATCATTTAAACAGCGTAGTATACATCCTGTTGTATTACGAGCTGTTGAAGAGATGGGTATTCAAATGAGGTATAGGTCACGTCACGGTTTAATAGCGCTGACCTTAAATGCACATATATTTTTGACGTGACAATGTCTTACAATTCGAGGGAGCCGGCTGCACCGCGCACAAAAAAAACATGACGTCATGCGGCGTTACCTCGCTCTGAGGCGTTCCATTTAAGGCTTGAAGTGCAAGCGAGAGCGCAGAACGAGCGACAAAGAGGCACAATCAACCTCCGCGTTCGGCAGCGTTCGAAATCTGTCTCTCTCCTACTTTAGTGAGCGATGCGTCCGCGTGGACAGCTGTATGACGTTGTCACGTTCAACTATCGTCAGTAAACCGACTTATCAGACAACCGTTTTTTTTTAGTAGCATAGAATCAAATCAAATCAAAATTGTCTTTATTCACTTCAATTACAAGAATCACTTTGAAACGTTTTAAAGCTAGGTGAGTCTAGGTGTCAGTTCCACGCGACCTCAGTTAGAGATGTTTCTGTTGTGCGTTTAACCCTACTTTTTTTCTCAGCACTATGTCAGGCCTGCGCACATCTAGGTGGCTGGCGTCGACGATCAGTGAAACGCTGTCAAATTTGACAGTGATATTTAACAGCGTTTCACTGATCGCTATCGCCAGCGATCTAGGTGTGCCTTTAATCATATTTACTAGAAACAATATGTCAGGCAGCAGACATTACGGTAGTTGATAGTAGCCTTCTACGCCGTAGGTTGTGGGTTCGATTCGGTCCGGGGACGCAGGTCTTTAAGTCAAATTACCGACCTGCACTTACGACTTTATGTTAAATAGCAACATACAATCCCTTGGGCGCATTTAACATCCTTTCACCACACTGGCTCAACTAGTGTCAAGATAAAAGAGAGTATGCTGAAGCACGCGTTGCAGTGTATCACATCTCTAAAACCAGCGGGCACTGTGACAGGAAACCCGTCATTAGTTGAGATGCCGGTGTTTTGGTGGGCGGCCAAGTTCACGGCAGACTATTTGCGTAGCTAAATAAAAAAACAATAATTTCAAACATGTGTTTCGGAGAAATTGTGAGCAAATTCATAACTTTTGAAACTCAAGACAGTTTCAGTTGTTTTAATTTATTAATTTTTAATATTACGGCGATAATTCTGCATGAGATTTTATTTTATAGGTACTTCTTCTTCTTGTTGTGTCACTTGCTTTATGAAATTACCTTGGGAACTTATAATTTATGTTCGGATACGAATACTTCTTCTTCTTCTTAATTATGGCATCCGTCTATTTTGGATCAATTTTGCCAGTGTTGAGTGAGGATACAATAAATTAATAAAATAATTTTTAGTCAATTCAATCAATAGAAAAGTCGGCCCTTATTGGCGTTTTTTTTCAAAACCATCAGAAACATATTCGATCAAATCCAAATATTACCTACATAATACACTTTCATTCCAACTGCTAACCCTTTGAGCTAAGACCTCAAGTTATGTTGGTTAAAATACCACTGAAATTACGGTTACATATTATAATAACTAAACCTATAATAACTACTTTCGAAATAACTACGGTCGATTCACATATGTTCATAACGCATATTGGCCGATTCAAGTACTGTTTAACATACATAATTTTAATTAAACTAAAATTAATTGCACTAACGAACGATTAATCTAATGTTTTTTTAAGATATTGGATGTTTGCACTATGTTTGAAATACCTAATGGACGACTCGCCTACGGTTTATCAATACTGCGTGTCGCGTTGGATTTATTTACAAAGTGTTGGGTTGTTAGTAGGTAACAATGTTTTTACGCGTTACGTGTACACATTTCGTGTTAAACTGAGTACAATTGTGATTAGTAATGTAATTGTTGTTATACCTATTTTATAGACTCATTAAATACTCTCTTTAAGATGGAACAACGATTTAAATTTGAAGTTTATGTTATTTTTGTTGTACGTCTATTTGATCACTCAAAATAAAATTCTCACACCATGAGAATTCTCATTCTAATTATGGCTGAAAACGTAGTAAAATTATTGACGACGCAAAGAGGAGCAGTGAAAGTGTTTCGAAATGGGTTCACCTACGTTAAAAATAGACCAGGAAAGGATAAAATTTATTGGAAATGCGAAATGCAAAAATGTACTGCAAACCTCATAAGTAATATATTTACGGACATTGAAACATTGTCAGTTCTATCGTGTAGTGGAGAACATAACCACGAAGGTATTCCAATGCGTGTTGAGGTTGCTAATAACATTCACGGGTTGAAATGTAAAACCAGTGCTTCTCCGATAACTAAGACTTGTCAAATAGTGCAACACCATTTGGCATCCACTAGTGCTGACATTGCAACTGGTTTGCCACCCAAAGATGCCCTTCGACAAATAGTTAATCGTGAAAAAAAGAAAGCAATGTTATCTATCAAAGAACCTACCAATTTCGATTTTGAAGTGAACGAAGAAGCTGTTACAACTGATGACGCAGAACTGTTTTTAATTAAAAGCAGAATATACGGAAATAAAAGAGTAATGCTGTTTAGCACCAAAGTGTTAATGATCTATTTGGGAAAAAGCCAATATTGGATAATGGACGGGACTTTTAAAATTGTACCCAGTATATTCTTGCAGTTATACACAATTCACGGACCGGTTCATAATAATTGTGACAAAACGTTTCCATTGTTGTTTGTACTATTCACCAACAAGGACAAAGCTTCTTACGATGTAATGTTTGAATTAATGATTGAATATTGCAATGAGAATAACATCTCATTAAACCCAAACATCGTACTCATGGATTTCGAGAAAGCGGCAAATGTAAGTCTCCGTCAAAATTTTGAGTCAGCCATTCTGAAGGGTTGCTTTTTTCATTTTCGACAGATAATATATCGAAAAATACAGCGCGAAGGCTTAACTACAAAATATAACTCGGATCGCACATTTAATATCGAGATCAAGTGTATAGTGGCATTGTATTACATACAACCTGCTAACATAGCCATGTATTTCAATGATCTAGTAAATACAATGTCCGATGATGGCCGCAAAATAGCCGAGTGGTTTGGTATCCACTATGTAAATGGGACAAATAATCAGCCACCTATGTACAATCCAAACTTTTGGAGTCTGTGTCACGACAAAACAATACCACGCACTCAGAATAGTGCTGAGGCATTCCACCATCATATAAACGAAATATGCGCAAAGCGGCACGTTGGGTTTTATCGTCTCGTGAGTGAGTTAATGTCGGAGACTACAACAAATCTTAAAGCTATTGAAAGAATCAGAAACGGAGAACCTCTACCCAAGAAAAGAAAGAGCAAGAATGAACGTAAATTACAAAAAATTGAAAATATTCTAAAAGAAATCCCAGAGTACACACATTTGGAATTACTGAAAGCTATTGCTTCAAATCTTTAATTTGTTAATTTTGAGTTTGTATTCCTAATTATATGTAAGTAAATAAACTATGATTAAACAATTTTGTTTGTGTTTTCTTAACTCTTATTTTAAGTCACTATAACGCACGACAACGGCCGAATAATGTACGTACACCTTGATAATCCGTGTCTATTGTTGCTATTGTACGGCTCATATTGCACACCCCAGTAGCAGATCCAGTAGGTGAGTCGTCCATTATTTCAATCAACATTAGGTTACTTAATTGTAGTTGTTCAAACCGTAGGTGAATAAACCATAGGTGTATAAACCATAGGTGAATTCTCCTTTAGGGATATTGTTCATTAGTTATAACGAAATTCTGTGAAACGAGCTGTAGGTTATTTAAACAGTAGGTCTTTTGGCTGTAGTTATTTCAAAAATAGTTGGATTAGGTTTAGTTATTATAATATGTAACCGAAATTACACTATAGAACTCAAAATAACACCAGTAGAAACATTTAAAATGAAAAAGCCATGTGACTCAAAATTAAGGAAAACGAATCAGATAAGAATACAAATTTCATTAGGTAAATGACGTGACATCTCAGGTTTAAACAGACATACATATTCCACGTAATTATTACGCAGATGACAGCCGGGTGGGTTTCATAGTTTTTGACGTGTTTCCTGACATACTGTGCGTATTTGTTTCAAGGTCTCAATTGGAAAATGTAACAGTTACAAAACCGAAGTGCTTTAAAGTATTTGCAGTTTTCATTGTCATCATTGGTCTGAAAAAGTCCACTGCTGGACATAGGCCTCCCCTACACATTTCCAGGAAGAACGATTCTGAGCCCTTTCCATGTCCGACTTCCCACGATCTTAACAATATCATCGATCCATTTGTTGGGTGGGCACCCTTCGTTTCGTCTTCCGGTTCGTAGTCACCATTCGAGAACCTTTATTCCCCAACGGTTATCGGTTCTCCGAGCTATAATCTGCCCATTGTCACTTCAACTTACTAATTCTACGAGCCATGTCGGTGACCTTGGTTCTTTTACGGATATCCTCATTTCTGATTCTATCACGTAGTAAAACTCTCAGCATAGCTCTCTATGCTCGCTGCGTATTTGCAGTGGTAGCTCCAAAGTCCACTCGATCGGTCTTGCTCATAAAATAAATGAAATCAAAATCGATGCATCATTGATCATTGAAACAGACTTTGAGCAATAAAAGTTATTTTAGCTCACGTTTACGTAAACGATATTCAAAGGGCATCGGGATCAGAAAACTGGGAATGATTTGAACTAAAAAAGTGTTGAATGATAAGAATGCTTTCCAGCATTGTTCTTACAAAGTCATACAAGTAGTGACGATAGAGATGTAAGTTCAATTCCCGCGCATTGTAGTGTTTATATCCTTATGACGCTGACTGTCTCACTGTAAATACTCACATATTGCTTAATATTTCATTGTAAATGCCTTTAGGAAGGAGGATTCTGTTCCTCTTGTGCTGGTAGGGAACTCTATAATGCATCTTTCGGCCTCTGGAGCCAGCCTTTTCTCTCTTTTGGTTAAAAACTTCTAAATTTCCACTTGAACACTTTATTACACTATTAGAAAGAGCAGAATTTTCTGATCCTGGAGGTATACTTGATCCTATATCTAAATTAATAGCTTTTATAAGATTCCTTTATAAATGTTAGAATTTTCACAACTTTGTTGACACTGATTGTCAAAACAAACCAAAATATGTCTTTAATATTTCATTTTTAAATGCCATCAAAATGAGGTTGGTCATTAAAACATAGAAGAACTTCTGTGAAAGAGCTGGACGATGACTACGAAACTAAATTAAATTAAATTTGGAACTAGATTCGAAGGTTGAAATGCTGAGGATTCGGGCGGAGGAGTTGACTGACACGCGCGGTAGAAGACGGACCTCAAGAGAGTCTATTAAAACGTCAGATTGATTTTTCATACGAAGGGTATCTAGTACTTTCGTCCTTGGTTGCGGTCACTAACGACTGCCTACAAATCTGACTGTGCTACGGAGATACTGAACCTCTACCTACTCCGTTACGACGCTAGAGCAGGCTTCACCTCAAGCCAGCTCCATATTAAGGTGTTCTGTTCTCTTCAGATCCACACCTTGGTTCTTCACTGCTTTGCCTGCCAGATAAGTCTGCCTGTCTGCTTGCCTGCCTTCCTGCCTGCCTGCCTGCCTGCCTGCCTGCCTGCCTGCCTGCCTGCCTGCCTGCCTGCCTGCCTGCCTGCCTGCCTGCCTACCTGTCAACCTTCACGCCTTCACTTCGCCAGCCGCACGCTGGAAATCCAGACGCATCCTTGAAATCATCGTAAGAGTGATCCACCTTCATCATCATCTTTTATCCCTTTTTCTGTGATTAAATTTGTAAGTCTTTAAAGATCTTTCCCTCGAACCGATAGGTCTCTTTAATTTTAAATAACTTTTACATCATACATGCTCAGTAAATAGGATTTACTTTAGCACAAAGAGGCTGTGAAAGTAGGCGTGTGCAGCCCAGTGCATTGTAAATGCGTTCCATTTTCAAATCACTTTTACCGTCACACTATGCTTGATACGTAATGGTTCATTAAAGTTCAAGAGCTATGCAAACCTCGTTGGTGATGGTTCATTACAGTTCAAGAGCTATGCAAACCTCCTTGGTGAAACAATCTCTTTTCTTACAAAATGATATGAAAACTTTTTACTGAAAAGATATAGTAGCTCACAGATGTGTGCATAAGTGTGCGTCTACGGCCCGTATTCCGAAACAGCGCTTGAGTCTGAGTCGAGCCTCAAGCATAGATTTTATGACAGTTCTCCATTGAAAAGTGTCAAAAATCTGTGCTTGAGGCTCGACTCAGACCTAAGCACTGTTTCAGAATACGGGCCTACGACTGTTTTAGCAGATACCTACCAGTACAAATATTTTACTATTAATTTTAATAAAATTAATAGTATAATTATAATAATACTTATATTATTATTGTAATTTTATTTTTCTCAAATTAAAATTACATTTCGTCATACCCGTATAAATGTTGTGTTATTGTTGTATTGTAAGCCTATTTCTGCCGAAAAGCAGCATTGCTGTGTTTCGAGTTGAAGGGTATGGATGCCGGTGAAATCACTGACACGTGAGGCTGAACATCCGTATGCCTCAAGTTGATGGTCGTAGGGCAGTGCCTTGTAGGGCACGTTCCTGACGTGCTACGAGGCAATGCTTTGCTATAGGCAATGGTTACCACTTAACATCAGGTGGGCCATATGTTTGTTCCTACAGCTAGTTAAAAATTTACCTCGCATGAATGATGTAAAGTAGAATGCTTACCTCGGTCATAAGTAGCTATTGCACCCTCGAACTATATTTGCCCTCGCTCGCTTTGCTCGCTCGGGCATCTAAATATCTCGGGTACACTCGATCCATTAGCGCCCTTTGCGAGCTGCGCTCGCACGGGCGCCAAAAAGGATCTTGTTCTGCAAAAGCTCACTTACTGCCCTTGTATAACAATCTACTAGTGCGTGCAGTCCCCCTCTGGGACTGTTACGTTACAGCATGTCATCCGCTCCGTCACAGATGGCATTATTGGAAATAAGAAACAGTAGTTGGTAGTACTTATGTGTACTGAATCTATTACACGGGTATTTATTGCGTGAATTACATTATTTTATTTATTTTCCCGACGTTTCGGATATGTTGCAATAGCAGAGGTCGCGGGCAGACTGGAGCATTGACATAAGTGCTACCGCCGTTGAGAAGTGGAAGCAGCATCCATAACTACCCTCACTTGATCTTCTTTTTCCGTAAGAGCGGTTTCAGACTAGCGTTTTATACGCGCGTATGAGCTCGTTTTTGGAAGCGCGTATAGGCGCGCCTTTTGTCACACGCTCGACTCGTACGAGCGTTGACGCGCTTCTAAGCTCGTATAAGTGTCAGAATCCATGTTGATACTGACACGACACCACCGGTTTGAGCGAACACGCCGAAATATGCCCGTTTACGCGAGTATGGTTTTTAGAAGCGCGTAATGTAGCGCGCGTATAAGCGCGTATGCTGAAACGACCGTATACGCGCAAAAAAATTCGCTAGTCTGAAATCGCTCTAATGTCCGTGCACGCACAACGACACACAACACTAATAGTATCTACGCACTGTGGTAATGTATCGCGATGCACACACCTACCAATGACGGGATTCCACGACGGTAAAAGTCTGTTTCCGTCTTCGCGATTGAAATTAGGATACTTACTAATTTCACTCTCCTCAAATAACTCCTAGGGATTGTTCGGCACTAACGCGACCGTGGCTCCATCTACAGGTTTACCATTATCTAGTATGGATTTTTAACTATATAAAAAAGTTTTTATTGTTGTTACAGTTAACTTATACAAATAGGTTTGGGATCTCTTCAGTAATGTTTTAATAATCTTTGAAGACTGAACTTATGATAGGTAATAGCCGCACCAAGATTGAAATATTTTTTTAGAACTTTTCATGTATTTGACTCTGGTGCGTTCCATAGATATTTTATTATTCACAATAGATAATCCTGTACATTAAACAGCCATATATTTATTATAACTATAAATCAGCCTCCGAGGTGAACCGAACGCAAAGTGCAGTGCACCTAAACGAATAAACACTCACTTAAAAACTGACCCTATTAACCTAGAGATAAAGTAAAAAATCCAATAAAAACTGAAAAAGCTGAACGTCATGTTGGGCGAAATAAATATGGATATAACTTCATCGCAAATCAAACTTTAAGGCGTCGCGTTTAAGTTGAAATTTAAAAATGAACAATGTGACTTGGAGTTTTACGATGGAGTGCTGCTAGGAGTTTCAACTGTAGCGTTCTAACGCGTGAGTAGAATTTTGTTGCGATAAAAGAAGGTTTTAGGACATTTCGAGTATTTTTAATATAAAAATTGACCTTAGCCGGGGTGCTACAAATATTTGCGAGTCGGATACGATTTGCACCAAGTAGTGAGAGATTAGTGAGTAACTTGAGGATTTCAAACTGCTTTAATTTAATTAGTTTTAACGTAAAAGTCGAGACTAAGCGGCTCATACAAATGAGCTATGCCGAGCTAAACAGACGAGCACATCGTAAAAGCAATCTTTTAAACAAACGTCTACAATTTTCTTGCTGCAAATACATGAACTGAAAGAAGTCTGTTATCTACTATTACTACGGTTGTGGTGGTCGATACTTCTTGGTCTCCTGCTGTGAGTAAAGGAGTTTGGACGGAATTGAGGGTTTGGTGGATTGAGGGCAGTGGTAGGTAGCAAAAGTATTGAAATCTGTGTCCATTTTTTACTATCAAAAGGACTTTTTAAATATTTAAGATTTTGCCAAAATGTTCTGAGATTAAAGATTCCAGAATAATAAAAAAAAAATCAAAGGCTCTACCTGAGCAAAGCCGGGTTTCACTGCTAGTAATCAATGAAAGTATTTCAAAGAAATAGAGCTCAAGCTTTCCACATTTATTAAAATTGCATAATTTTTCGCTACAATTCGCTGATCTAAAGCCCACAACCGTATAAAAGCAAAATCTCTCGAAGTTTATGCGAAAGGCATTACAAGGAAACCCCAAGTAAAAAGCAAAAAATCTACAAACTGTAAAGAAACTGAATTCACAAAAAATACTACGCATTTGTCACAAACAGATTTCATTAACTTTTTCAGAACAAAAAACCCCCATTCTCCCACACAAAGCATTTAACATTCTGCCATTCAAATAAATAACAGTAAATAAAGGAAAAAACACAATTTCCGCGTGTCTATGGAGCACAAAAACAAATTGAATACATGAATATGACAGAAAAATGACTTCGGTGCACGGGGCAGTGATAAATTCACGTTTTTAGTGATTTGGGTTACTCGATCGTTGCCATAGTACATTTCGGGTATTTTACGTGGTTTTCATAGATTGCCTTTTATATTTGTTGGCATTTCAGTACCATGGCACCGTGCTCTGCTAAATACTACCATTACCATGTGACCTTTTCTTATGAAGTTGTCTTCCACAAAATGTGGACATTAGTTTTTGCGACAAATGTATTGAAACAACTATTACGTATGGTGGAAACATGTTCTACGAGCTGCACACCATGGGGTGGAATCACCACCAACATACATGATTCAATATATACGAAACTCTGTTTCCGCTCTCTTCGAGTTTCCAGCTGGCAAGAAGTGGCGCAGGAGACCGGTGGCGTTCTATTGTGTCGGAGGCCAAGACCCACTCCGGGGTTGATGCGCCGGGATAGTAAGTAAGTAAAGAAAACTCTTTAAGATGCACTTAAAATCCTTTCACCACACAGGTTCGACAGAAAAAAATACGGGTTGCACTCCGGGAGTGCCGGCAGAAGTGAAAACTTGATTATTAACGTTGAGCATGTTTGATATTTTGGAATGGTTAGGGGGGGCTTGTTTGTTATTTGGCACGCTGTAACATACACGAACATTCGCGCAAGCGCCCTGCGCTGCCTAAACGAAACAGTAGGCCCAGGCATACATTTTCGCCGCGCCGTAGAGAGGGGATAGCTGTCTACTCTCCATCCGTCTTACGCTTTTTCGATCAGGTCACGTGTCCTGACGCGCTGACGCGAGTTTAAGATTTTATACCCATTACAGAAAAAGTGCTCAACGCCGCTAAAGAAGTTTTCACTTCAACTAGTAATACGACAAGACGAAGAAGACCTTATTAAACCACAAACACAGGTTATTCAACCTAGCGTGGTTTTTGATGCCACCAAATCAAGTGCATGTCACCTCCTGGGTTTCTGTCTATCAGCTAACTATCTGGTATAATGCTATCAATTAAGTACATCTACCTATACCACCTGTGAATAAAGCCGTGAAAGTGAAAGAACGTTAGCAGAACATGAAAAAAGGTGATAGAAAAACAAATATCGATAAAAGATCCTGTAAATCTAATGTAAGAATCGTTACTTTTTCAGTTTGTATTTTGACAGACCCAGTGATGATGATGCCAACAGCCTCCTGTCATGCATAACAAACCAATAATTAGTAACATTGATATTCCGCTATTACACATATTTTCCTTTATTTTCCATAGCGGATCAGTGTTCGTGAATCAACCAAATAACATAAAATCAAAATAGTGCGTGACTGACGGGGCTGTAAATAATCAGCTTAATGCAAACACTGACTGTAATTTTCAATAAAACAATAAAATTATCTTTGCTAAATAAACAGTGTTCCTCTATCACTTCTAAGTTACAAGAAAAAGCGACTGAAAACTTTCAATCACAACATTATGGATCTCATTAAGAGACGCATTTCAATCAGTGTAGTGTTTATTTTATGTCGCTGACTGTCTCACTGTAAATGCTCACATATTGCTTAATATTTCTTTGTAAATACCTTTAGGAAGGAGGATTCTGTTCCTCTTGTCTTAAATCGGCACTCTATTAAACATCTTTCAAACCGTTAGGACCTTTAAATCTTAAATAACTTGTACGTGCAGCCCCCCTCTGGGACTGTTACGTTACAGTTTGGCGCCCAACTATATCTTACCCCCTCTCTAAATTCTAAAAAATCTTTCTCAAGCTCTTCTTTGGTAACTGTTATTCTCTTTCATTTTCATATCAATCGTTCATTTCACCCACTCTCTTTACTCTAATCATTACTTTAAACACTACTCTCCACTTTTACACATAATACTACACCCCCACACACGTGCAGACCACAACGATTACCGAAAGGTAATCGTATCCATTCTTCGCTTGTGAGTGTTTTTAAAACCACTTGTGGTCACTCATAAGTTGGGGTTTGGATTACTCTACGACGTACTACAGGAGAATATCCTATAGTCCACTTACTCTATACTAATACATCACTACTCTGCACCCCACACACTTGCACACCACTACGGTAACCGTCACCCAGTCTTCGCTTGTGAGTGTTTTTAAAACCATCCGTGGTCACTTACAAGTAGGGGACTGGTTTACTTCACGGCGGCTGCAGGACAATATCCTGTGGTCGTTTATAGAAAACTCTAAAAAACAACTCTCTCTTAGTTTACTCTTTTCTTTCGGCGATAATATTTCGACTAGCTTCTTAAACTTAATCATGTCTTTATTTCTCCTAATTTATATATTTATAGACTCTATCGGTTTGAGAAGAAAATGGCATATTAAAGATTTTAAAATATAACGCATCATCTAGGCACATCTTTGTACATTCCTTGATCATTTAGCTTCTAATTTTTCTTTATTTCTTCTGTAAATACTCTACAAGCTTAATTTTGAAAACTTTCGGCATTTTTAGGGTTCATTATTTTTAATTTTATAACAAGTTTTTTTTCGAGCGGTACACAACTCGTTAAACAAGCCTTTGTGTCTAGATTTAGTTGAGCGGTACACAACTCTTTAAATAAGCCATTGTGTCTTATCTTAAACTATCTTAATTGCTTTTCTTAAGCACTTAAATCTTAAACCTCTTAAACCTTGACTGCTTTTCTTAAGCATTTAAGCTCTTAAACCTTGAACGCTTTTCTTAAGCACTAAAAAAAACTTTGTAAATATGTATTTAATTTTAAGGGGTCTTCAAAAAGGTGCGGGTAACGACACCTAATTAAAAAAAATAAGCCTCCGTTATGAAAACTTAATATTTCCTTGTGGAGTATGCGTCATTGAATGTGAACCATAGCCCCTCAGTGTGTAAGGATGCGAGTGTAAGAGGGATATTTGAAAGGAGATGAATGATAGAGCAAGGACTTATTTACAACATCAAAATTTTCTTGTCGAAAATTTTCTGGGGTTTTTGGGGAAATGTAGTGTTTATTTTATGTCGCTGACTGTCTCACTGTAAAAACTCACATATTGTTTAATATTTCTTTGTAAATGCCTTTACGAAGGAGAATTCTGTTCCTCTTGTCTTAATTCGGCACTCTATTATGCATCTTTCAAACCGTTAGGACCTGTAGATCTTAAATAACTTGTGCGTGCAGTCCCCTTCTGGGACTGTTACGTTACATCAGAGCCTAAATCTACTTATTTGCTCCTCTTGGGGTTGATACCAGACTCTGGGTTCGAGGGGAACCGAGGCCTTGCGGGTCTTTAAAATGGTGTCTAGGTGACTGATCAAAGCGACGCGTGGCCCAAGAGCTGGTGGGTATCTGGCGCAGCGCATTAGCATTGGTATTCAGCGTGTCAACGCCACCAGCGTTTTGAGGACGCTTCCGTCTGGCATGATCTGGATCAATTGAACTATGTCAAGATCGTCTGCAGATAGCTCAACTGTTACTTGTGTATTTTGTTTAATACAATTATTTTGCAGTCCTTCACAGAATCTGCAAAATAATTGTCTACTTAGACCAAGCCTCTTCACGCTAGTGCCTATTAGGTACATCTATGTAACCAGGTTTACGATCAGGCCTATTAAGGATCAAATGGCTATATACAATGGTAGAATTTTACAATCAATAGCAACCAACTAGATAATACCGAACTTAATGTGCCTAGTGATTTACAACAGCTATAAATGAGAGTCGTCATTTTATGGTAGTTTTGTTTGTTGCGTAAAATATAGAGCGCGGAAATTGGAAAGTTTGTGTGGATTATGTTTCTGTATTCATATTAATAGTCTTATTTGACTGGCCCCTCAGCTTAGTTGGTGAAAGCTTTGTTTTCTTTGGTCCTGGGTTCAATCCACACCGAGAATAAATCAAATCTAAACTAGAAAATATTTTTTTTCCTTGTGTTTTTTAATTTAGTAAGGAAATATTTGGCTTACAATTTTATTTTGTATTACAAAGCATAAAAAATAACAGCTTTTCAATATTCCTTAAGGAAGGTAATCAATTTCAGGTACAAGAGCCAGACATCAAAGTGGAGAAATTGTACGAAATTTCGAAGAAATTGTGCGAAATTTTTACGAAACTAATTTGCCTCCGTTTCTCAGGCGGTTCACCAAAGCGACAGAAATACTGATAATTTTTCCAAGAAAACAAAAGGAAGCCATGAACTTGGCGGGAATGCAGCTTCTTAAGACAAGAATAGGAGTTTGTATGTATCTATAATAAAATGGAAAACAAGAATAAAAAAAAAGGTAATAGATAAAATATTTAGTGAGAGCACAAGCTTCTGCAGGGTGATCACGTATCTTTTGTTGCAATGAAATCCTTGTTTCAATCGTCAGTTTTTACGTGTTTTTGAGCTTCGATTGCATAAAACGAATATGAATTGCAATCCTTGCTTGTTAGACACAAGGCTTTGATTGTATTCGTTTTTTATTGCAATCGAAGCTCACAATCATGTAAAAACTGAGGATTGCAACAAGCATTTGATTGCAACAAAGTTACGTGATCACCCCACTGGTCACAACAAAATCCTGGCCTGATTTATCCTCAAGGGTGAGAAAGAACCAGGAGCTCGCGGAGTACGTGGCTGAGCCGAAAATCATCGTCGAAATAAAATCACATCGACTTCGCTGGTTTGGCCATGTACGAATGGAGGAGGATTGGGCAGTTAAACGGGCTGTCCTGTCGGCCGACCCAGATATCAGTGGAAGTACGAAGTGGAGAAGGATCTGCGCTCTCATTGAGTTTCCAACTGGAAAACGTGGCGCAGGAGACGGACTGGAGGCGGTCTATTGTGTCTGAGGCCAAGACCCACTTTGGGTTGGGGCACCGGGATAATAAGTTAGTAAAATGTTCAGTGGCTGTACATAATGTGGAACTTATTCTGTTTAGACTTTTATTAGATGCCGAATATTGCAGTGTTTCCAGATTATACAGAACAGCCCTGTGAAACAAACTTTGATTGGTAAAAATACCTCGTTTGTGATTATTTAATGTACAAAGTAGTTGTGGTTTGACTTAAACGTCAATTTTCATGGACAAACATCTAAGGCAAGCACCGATAGTGACCTTGGCGCCCAGGTCAAGGTGCCTGGGTGGTCTAGCGCAAGGTCAGACAGACCACAACTGCCAACTGTTGCCAGTTACGGTGACCATAATGACACCAAAGCCTATTGAAAAAGTGTACGTGTGCGTAAAATTTCTGGACGCCGGCCAGCATCAGTTTGGACTAACTATGTCAAGATGACCAAGGAAGTAGTTACTGACAGTTCTCGTACGTCATGTCTTTTTATTTGGGTAAGAGATAACCTTGGTAATAAGCAGGTATTTCATTGGGACATCAAATCAGAAGCTTTTGGATTCAATCCAGAGAGTATCTTGCTTTCCCTAAAAGCATTCCTTTATCCACTTTATGAGAAAAAGGTTCGTGGTTTAGGCTGTACATGAAAAAATTAAGCGTAGCAAGTACATTCTCTAATGCCTAGATAATAATTATGTGACGGGTAGTCATTCAATTAAAAATCTTAACATTACAACAATATGGATCATTTTCGGGGGATATTTTCAGTATCGGGCTTCACGTAATGTTTACTGGAGTCTTTGGAAGTAGAAACTCCAGGCAATGAGGTGAATGCAGTTGAGCAAAGAACTGGCAGAATGCTTATGGGTATAAGTGAATGAATAATTTTTGTATTCCCACAATGTCTTTTATGAATTATTACTATTAGCCCAAATCATCCCATTGTTGGGCAAAGGCCTCCTCCCGATCCCGCCACTCTACACGTATTTTATGTATTCGTTTAGTTATTAAAGTAAAATAATAATAAACATTTTGGATAATAACAGTATCTGAAAATGTTCCTTGACGTTTTCAAGGAACTGTCTTATTTTTTTTATAAACAGAAAATCATGTGAAAAAATGTTTTTCCTGTTATAAACCTGACGCTGCCACTACCTACTTTGAAACGGTGGATGACATGAAATTGTGCTATTGCCAAATATTGGGAAATGGGAAACACTGAATCAGTTAGCAACAGCCAAAACAAGTATACAAGGTGTATCTAAATATGTGTACTATGCGAAGGTGGGGGGTTTCAGACCACAATGGTGATCAGTTGTGGGGGGAAGAAAATTAAAAATTCCTATTTTCAGTTTCCCATACAAAAATATTTAATTTCATAATGCCTAAATAAATTGACAACCCTATCCTTGTAACCCCTTGACCCCTTGACCTACTACCTCTGTAGGTCTACTACTACTACCTACTACCTCTGTAGCTGAGTTTAGGGTTGTCACTTTGTATAAAGTCAGCTGTTCATGTTGAAACTTCGTTGCAGTTTTTTTCAGAGATACCAATCGTCCTCAGAGGTACAAACCGAAGATCATAGGCATTTACAGTTCCATATTTGGTACCCCTATAAAAAATATCAGATGATAATTGATTAAGTAAAGCTGGCTGGTGTTTGTATGTATTATCAGACAATGAGGACAACATTATTTCTACTGAGCGCGGCGATAGGTGGTGTAGCGCTTGCCAGAAAGTTTTGCGGCAACTAATGTTAGGGACTTGTGTAGGTTGTGAGCCGATCTGAAAGGAGATTTTAGTAGGTTAATGTCTGGATTAAAGAAAATCAAATCTGAAGTCACAAGGTTTTGGAATAAAGGAAACCACGGTTGTGATGCCCAATTAGGAACAACAACGATGCCCTCTGCTTTGTCAGTGACCACTTTTTGCAGCATTTTTAAAATAAGAGAGAATGGTGGAAACGCGTAAAATGACAAATTAGACCATGAGATAGTAAAAGCGTCTATAGCCCATGCATCTGGGTCGTTTTTCCAAGTAACGTAAGTTAAACATTTCGTATTACTTCGACTAGCGAATAGATCTATATCAGGAACGCCCAAGTTACGTTTTATCTTATTAAATGCATAGTCACTTAATTCCCATTCAGTGTCCTGAAATGTTTTGCGTGACAAAGAATCTGCTTCTTGGTTATCTTTTGTGCTTATGTATGATGCAAAAACGAAAATTTTACGGGTTTCACACCATTGCCAAATATCGCGGGATATTTGATTTAAATGTGGGTACTGCACACTACCCATCCTGTTAATGCAAGAAATTGCAGTAGTATTATCAATTCTTAATAATATTTCACAATCAAAATAGGTGCTGGCAAACACTTTAAGTGCGAAGAAAGCTGCTTTTAATTCTAGCTCGTTAATATGAAGAGTTCTTTCATTCTCTGTCCAGAATCCATAAGACTGATTGTTATTACAAAAACCTCCCCAACCTGTGTTGGAAGCATCTGAAAATATTTCTATTTGAAATTCATTAAATCTGAAAGGGCAGTAACCCAATGTTATATTTTTAAGCCACCATTCCAGATCATTCTTAACTGTATCAGAGATATTAATATACTGTTCATAGCTTGGGTTTTTTAATAAGTACAGATATTTATGACGTTCTAATAGCTTCGTATAGACCCATGAGTATTGTATTGCCGGACAAGCAGAGACGAGTAAGCCAATCAGTCTAGCAAAATCGCGTAGCTTACATTTTCGTAATTTTATTATATGAGTAATGTTATTTATAATTTTTTCTTTTTTGTTAGCCGGTAGGGATAGAACCATTTCTTCTGAATTAAATATGAAACCTAAAAATTTTGATTGAGTACTTGGAATCAAGCAGCTTTTTTCGTAGTTAATGATAAAGCCTAGGCGTTCTAGCAATGATCTGGTAAAATTTATACTATTTAGGCATGTTGTATATGAATTTCCAATAAGGAAAATATCATCGAGATACTGGACCGAAACAATACCACGAGACCTTAGGTATTTCATAACAGGTTTTAAAACTTTCGTAAATACATATGGTGCCGTACATAGGCCGAAAGGTAGACAATTAAATTGATAAAGATGATCATTATATTCAAAGCGTAAGTATTTTCTTTGTGGTTCATGTATAGGTACCAAAAAATAAGCGTCTTTCAAATCAATAGACCCCATAAAACAATTATTTGTTATGAGTTTTGAAGCTGTACGATAATCTTCCATTTTGAAATGATTAGTCTTGATAAATTTGTTTAGGCATTTAAGATTTAAAATAAATCTTTTATCTCCGTTTGGCTTAGGGACTAAGAAAATACTAGATAAGAACTCTTGTTCTTCATGATAACATTCACAAATAGCACCAATTGACAATAGAGACTGTATGGAGTTATTAAAATCGACAGCGTCCTGGTTAGATCTAACATTAATGGTTTGTGAGTCATTTCGAGATGGAATCGAAGTAAATGGTATGACATAACCTTTAATCCACGCTAAAACTGTTAAGTCTGTTGTGATTTCAGCCCACTTATGAGCAAACCATTGCAGGCGACCGGCGTATCTTACCCCATGTTCAACTATCTCCTGTACGACGACTTCTGGGCTGGCGAACGCATTCGGCCGTACTGGTACGGGTTCTGGTTCTGCAGCCTGCTGTTCCTCGTCGACAGACGCTGGGTTTGTTGAGACCTGCCTGCTTCTGCTCTCGGCGCCTGACGATGCAGAGGCTTGTAGTTTAAACGATTTTTAGGACCATTATTATTATTATTATTACCATTGTTATTCTTAATAAATTGTTTTTTATTGAATGGTTGTTTTGGTATAGCCTTTAAGCCCTCTCCAGATTTCTGAATATTCTGGGCACATTTTAGTTGATCTGTCAGTTGATCGCCGAACAATAGTTTGTTTCTCGTTGTATTGACGAGAGTTTCTTTTAGTTCTGGTTTGACAGAGGATACTACGAAGTTACGTCGAATCTTTGTCTCTTGAAAGTGACTGTCACATAAAAGGCGACAAGCGTCGCTTAAAGGTTTCAAAACCTTCTCTGGTGCCTCTTTGGCAATTAATAACTCTGTGGCCTGACCCAGAGCGGCTATAGCAGTGCCTAGTTGCTGCTGCTTCTGCAATAAGCTCTGGTCTCTTTTTACCATAAAATCAGTCATTGCCACCTTTGCCTCGGGGTTAAGTATCGGTGCGACTAACAATTCGCAATTTCCAGGCACAAGGTATGTGTGTTGCATCATTTCCTTTGTGTCTTTTTCAAGACCTTTTGACAAAACTTCAAGCCAGCGAGACGAAATTGCTTCGTGTATATTTTTACCCATAGGGGTTTCGGGCTTCGGGGCCTCGCCCAGCAAGCTGAGAATATTTTCATCTAGCTCTATCTGCGATGGCTCGACATTTTCGGCTTCGACCCTCAGCATGGAGAGTTCCTCAGTAGCATTAGGCATTGTTGAAGTTGATGGCTCTGCTGCTGATGCTGATGATGGCCCTGCCATTGGCTCGCCTCGAGGTGACGATGTACAAAGAGGCGAGACAGACTGTGCGCGCGATGCAGTATAATCCGTTTCATTGGTCTCGTGACCTGAAATAATACAGGTAGTCGATTAGATTTTCTGGCTAGCAGAAAAAGATCTGACAAAAAAATAATAATTGTCACTAATCGAATGAAACACGGACCTTCGTAAAGAGGGTAGTCCACGATTAGAATTTCTGGTCAACAGAAATAGATCTGAAGGAGGAACCTTATGAAAAGGTGGCTCACATCACTAATCGGTGTTTCGAGTTGTTGATTAGAATTTCTGGTAAACAGAAATAGATCTGAAGGAGGCAATCAAAAGTACTCTGATAGCTCGCATCACTAATCAATTCGCAAAGGTATTTAACATGGATAAAAATATTTGCGGGTAGGTACTTACTGGATAACTCTTCGTCCGATGACGAATAAACTAGTATTCTACGACGCGGTTTCTTTAACTTCTGCTCCAACTTTCTTATCTTCCGTTTTATGCGATCCTCCTGGTCTTCTTTTTTCCTTTTATTATTTCCCATCCTAACTTCACCTCACTTTTACTATTAAAGCGCAGAGACGTGCGAAGGCTTGAGCACGAAAACACAGAATGACACGATAAAGGTAAGCGCAGGTAGAAGGTAATGGCGGGGGGCCATTAGTCAAAAGTCAAGAAAGAGACTAGACAGGGTTGCTAGTAATCAAAAATAAAATAAAAATAACTTTAAACAACGTGTGAAAGGCTGCAGCGTGGGAACACTACTACAAATAAGTAAACATTAAAATCGCTAAGAATTAAGCTGTGAAACATAATAATAATAAACATTTTGGATAATAACAGTATCTGAAAATGTTCCTTGACGTTTTCAAGGAACTGTCTTATTTTTTTTATAAACAGAAAATCATGTGAAAAAATGTTTTTCCTGTTATAAACCTGACGCTGCCACTACCTACTTTGAAACGGTGGATGACATGAAATTGTGCTATTGCCAAATATTGGGAAATGGGAAACACTGAATCAGTTAGCAACAGCCAAAACAAGTATACAAGGTGTATCTAAATATGTGTACTATGCGAAGGTGGGGGGTTTCAGACCACAATGGTGATCAGTTGTGGGGGGAAGAAAATTAAAAATTCCTATTTTCAGTTTCCCATACAAAAATATTTAATTTCATAATGCCTAAATAAATTGACAACCCTATCCTTGTAACCCCTTGACCCCTTGACCTACTACCTCTGTAGGTCTACTACTACTACCTACTACCTCTGTAGCTGAGTTTAGGGTTGTCACTTTGTATAAAGTCAGCTGTTCATGTTGAAACTTCGTTGCAGTTTTTTTCAGAGATACCAATCGAAGTTCGAAAAGTCGTTGAACAAAAGTTGTTCCCCGGGGGGTGGAAATTCACCCCCCTTCGGGATAGTACACATATTTTGATACACGTTGTATAGGTACAATTATGACGAATAAATTACTAAATGATATAATTTACCAGACGTAAGGATTGCAGAAAAAACCAACTATTGAGTCATATTGTCACGTGATTCAATGAGTCATTTATGAGTTTTAACCGTTACGCTAATTTTCTCAGATTCCAAAGCAAAAAATTAGTTCTTCTGATTGGTGTAGGTAAGCATGACTGGGCATCAAACCCACTGACGCAAAGCTGCGGAAAATCTAGTGTAGATTAATTATATTAATTTGAATATCATTCATGCTGTACTCGTAAATACCAGAAATCTGAAATATTGACACAATGATTAAATAATTAATAATTTAATTTTTTTTTTAGTTCAGGATCGTTACAAGTGGAAATCCGTAGTCTCTGCCAACCTCCATGGGAAGGAGACGTGATTTTATGCACGTACGTTGACCGGCCTCTCAGTTCAGTTGATAATAGCTCTGCCTTCTGCGTCATAGGTCGTGGGTTCGGTCCCCACCGAGAACAAACATGTGAGTGGTGAACACCGATGTTTGTTCTGTGTATGACTGTCTTATTGTATTCAAAGTATGTATATACAAAAAAATTATATACGTATATTTTTTTTAATGCCAAAACTGGCAGACGAGCAGACGAGCCACCTTATGGAGAGCAGTCACCGTCGCCCATTGACACCTGTAACACCTGAGGTGGTCAAAGTCAAAGTGTTTATTGCATAAAATACATGTTGAAAAAGGTGGTAAATTTATAAATGTCAAATGTATTCTACTTAAAACTAAGCTGGTGCTGATGCGCTGCCGGCCTTTTAAATACAAATAGATCCGCCTTTGGAGGACCCCATGTAAAATGTGTGTATAAGTGTTATATCAGCTATCTGGTTCTCAGAGTACAAGCTCGGCTTAATTTGGAGCTAGATAGTTGTTGTGTTGATTGTCCACATTATTTAGATGGCAACCTTTGTTAATTCCAAACTGACAACATTTTCCTCCCTACAAGTTAGTAATTTGTAAATTTTGTATAATATCCATAGAACCCACTTCGCACTATTGCTCAATATTTGAATGAGAGCCAGAACGTTTTCTCGGAAACGGTTACAAAGTCAAAGTGACGAATTTATTTAATCTATGAGTTTGTAGAAGTCGGGTAAAAGGAATATGTTTACAGCTGAAATTAATAGTTATAGAGTTTTTATTGAGGAAAACCAACAATAATTGCGGAAAAAATAATTAACGGGTACTAAATAGTTCTAAGAATGTAATCAGCCCCGTTATAAGCAAATAAGTTTGGTTTTCATATACAATTTTCGTTCATTTAAATCATTAAATAAGACAAAACGACAAATATATGTTTTTTTAAATAAATGCATATTTCTTTTTTTCTTAAACGCTATTTAGTTAGCAAAGTAAAAGCGTTCACTTCTCATAAGAGTCTTTTCAGGAAATAATAAAACATTATTTTAGATCTATTATCATCATCATCTCAGCCCGGTATCACCCACTGCTGGCTAAAGGCCTCGTTAATTTTCTGCCAGCCTCCTCTGTTCTGTGCGTCTCTTGTTCAGGTGTATCCTGTGTTCATTACACACCAATATAGAAGGATATAAGAACAAGAAGTAGAAGAAGACATCATCAGATTATAAACCTGATATAAATGCTTATTGTAGGTTTTTTGCAAGTACTGTTTTGTCAGTATCTCCAATAGTTTCCAAGCTTAAAAGATTGAATGACAGTAAGAAACATAGTGCTCAGTAGTAGCGAAGGGCTGAGACAATAAGTTTCCCCATCGCGCGTCCGTAACATTCGTTTGACGATTGACTCATCATCATCATTTAACATCAGGTATAAGATTGCGGTCAAGCGTCAGCCTGTAATTTGTAAAAAAAATCTCACTTTCGAAATTTTTCGATTGCTTGCTGGTTCAAATGGGCCTATAGAATCCAACGCAAAAAAGCAGCCAAGTGTGAGTCGGACTTGCCCATGAAGGGTTCCGTATCATCAAGTAACATAATATAAAGGTTCTTGTAGTTCGTCGAGAAGTAAATTGCGGTTTACGTATAAAAAAAAACTACTGACTAGATCTCGTTCAAAGCAAATATCGTTGAAAGTTTGCATAGTAATTTACAACATATATTTTTTTAGTTTTATCATTCTCTTATTTTAGAAGTTAGAGGGGGGAGGGGATCAGAGAGAACCAGAAAAAAAAACCTAGAACCATACAGCTGATAATATAACACAATTTTTTTTGTCAATACACAGCACTAAGAATACAATATAGCAAAATATATAAATATTATATCAGCTCCATTTTTCCATATTACCGACACGAGGTGCAAACTTAGCTTGGTCGAGCTATACAGTGCAAATCGCAGCCAGCGAAAGCGCGCGCATCAATTTATTTATTTATCCGCGGTCGTCGGCCGAAGCTCCGCGACCTTCGTCCGGCGACCACCAAGGTCTTGCTTCCACAGCATTCTAGACTTTTCATCCTTAGTCATTTATAATTAAGATGGTTGACCACATCGTCTGGGGGCCCCATCGCGCATACGAAACTTCTGAGGCTTGAGATACTTTTATTACTGCATTGTTTGGTTTTAGACAGGCCTCAAATACATATACAAATACAAATATCACCTCTTACCTCTGTTGGCTGTAGGATAATCCACACAACACTACCTAGCAAATTAAGCAGAGCTTTGTACTATGGGAACCAGATAGCTGGCATGATAGCTAAATTTTTTGTAGATACATATTATACTTAGAATACAATATGTCACCCAGACAGAGAACAAACATCTATGTTCACCACACAAATACTTTTTTCGGAGGGGATCGAATCCACGATCTACGGCGTAGAAGGCAGAGCTACCACAAACTGAGCTGAAAGGCCAGTCCGACTAATAAAATGCCTTACGTCCAATTCAAATTACCTACAGTCACAAAAGCAGCAGCATCACCGAATAAACTTTAAACTGTTTAATTTAACTGACATTTTACGTCCACGTCGCACTTTCACGGATTTTAACGATTTGTTTATGTAAAAGGATAATTTGCTGACTTTAACGGACTTTGAACTTGGATTAGCAAGCTGAGGAAGATACAGAGCAGGCTATATTACATTTAAACTCAAAAGCTTTCTCCTGCATATCTTAAGTTTCTTTATAGCTATAAAACTTACTATAAAACTATCGGATATCGACATCTTTGTTTTAACCAATTGCAAATAAAAATGAAGAATTTCTTAATTAAGTTTTAGTTTCTTTAATGTTATGATTTTTTTTTGTTATTTAAGTTATAGTTCAATAAAATCGAGTATGTTTTATATAAAAAAAAACTATATACTACGGTTGTTTTTTTATAAGTTTGTTTTGCATAACTTCGTCATTATTGAGCCGATTTGAGAAAATACTTTTATTTCAAAGATTTGATGCCATCTTCATGATCTTCCAGAATGGATCCCATAGAAATTTCATCAAAGATGGTTCAGCAGTTTGGCGATAGTTTCTAAGTAGTTTTTAAAACTTATATTACCTTGATTGTATAAGTTCAATGAGCTCGTCTTACTTATGTTATGTTACCTATTATTCATCTTTGTTTTGTCCAATACATTCAAGTGTAAACGAGTAGTAATTTTCATTCTATTTTGAGACAAAGAGACTTACTTCCAGGATTCCTTCTTGTTTGTGCAATTAATTAACGTAAATAACGTTGAATAGAAGACATAATATTGGGGCAATAAATACACGGATAAGCTCACGAAGCGAGTGATAGTGAAAACAATGGATTTTGCATTTAAATGATCTTCGAGGCTTACTGATATTTTTGACGGCATTAAAGTTTCAGAATAGCGTTCAGCCAGTATTTTTATGAGCCTTCTATGTCCCAATACTGGGCAAAGGCCTCTCTCATTTTAGTGGGGGGGAGGAGGAGGTTTGGACCGTAATCCACCACGCTGGTCCAGTGGGGGTTGGTGGGGGCCAGAGCCTCGTCTGCTTTTTTTTAACACAATATTTTATAGGCTTGCGTTTTGTTGATCGGGTTGAATTTGTGGTTTGGACCCCGATACACCCCATAACCAAATCTTATTTTATATTATATCAACATAACTTCTTTAAAAAAATCGTGGCCCTCCGAAATCGAAATGCCGACAGAAATAAAAACATGAACAATTATTTTAGATTACACTTCCAAATCACAAACAGTGGAATATACATAATTATGCAGATTGTAAAAAAATACAAACTGTAGAAAATGTATACAGACTCTGGTAATTGCTGACATGACATGATGATGAACGCAGGGCAGTGCATCGTAGGGCACGTTCTTAACGTGCGTGACCTGCAAGCAGTGCTATGGTTACCACATAACAGCAAGTGGGCCATATGCTTGTTCCATTAGCTAGGTCTTACCCCTCAGCTATAATACACATACATACATACATACATAAAATCACGCCTTATTCCCATGGGGGTAGGCAGAGATCACGGATTTCCACTTGCTACGATCCTGACACACCGCTTTCGCTTCATTCAATCAGTTGTAACATGAATAATATCAAAGAAAAATTTAAAAAAGTTCCATAAGCAACGCAACCACAGCGGCCTTGGTGTTGTTAGTGTCTATGAGCAACGATGACCGATTACAATCAGGTGGGCCATAATCCCATTTACAAAAAAACATTGTTGCATAAAAATATTTACATACAAAAGTTTTTTTGTCTGGTTAGTCGTGTTATACGTGACTACAGTCCAGTAGTACTGGACTGCTTTTAATAAAAAGTTGCGAGTATTTTATTTTCCCATTATCGAGTGATAAACTTTGCTCGGGTCAAAGTAACGCTGATTAATGATTATCGGTTGGTTTACGTGACTTAGGTCTTGTGGCTTGATGCCCTAAACTAAAGTGTACAACCTCGTGCATTGTATACAATGCATTGTACACGTATTATACATATATTGTACGTTTACAATATATTGTTAGCGACGTTAACGTATGACGTCCACCCACCCGATGGATCGACAACATTGTTAAGATCGCTTGAAGTAGGTGGATGGAGAGGGCTCAGGCTCAGAATCGTTATTTCTTGAAATGTATAAATAAAAAAATCAATATTATGTACAATCAACACAGCACTATCTAGCCCCAAATTAAGCAGAGCTTGTACTATGGGAATCAGATAGATAATAAAAGATAAAAAGATAAAATACATTTATTGTCTATGAACCTAGGTACAAAGTGTTAGTAAATAAAATCTAGGTAAGTCCCACTAGGTCAGCCTAAAGGCATATAAACTGTAACATTACACACACAAAAATAAAACATTAGAAAATAAAAAAATAAAAACTATGCAATCCAAATAAAAATAAAAATTAAAACTCATCATAAAAATATAAAAAATGTCAAAACTAATATAATACTTATGTACATTTTTTTGTTGTAAATACATACATAGAATACAAATGGAAAATCCAATAAGGTTTAAGACAATAATGGGTTAATAAGGAACGCCATGTCCAGACTTCTTCAGCTTGATGTGATGATTTTTAAAATTAACTGTTCAACTTCTTTTCTTTCAAAATCAAAAATCCCATAAAATTTTATCTGCACAAATGACTTTTATTATAAATCAAAAAGGGTACAACAATAAATATATAGGCTCTATTGTCAGTAGGTAATCATCATTAGGAGCCTAATGTCCCAAGTTGTACTTTAATGGGCCCTTAACCATGTTATTATTAAGCACGGTTATCACAGCACTTTGAAAGCAGCTGACGTATTACGTTTGTTCATACTTGTTCGCTGTTTTTCATATTCGTTCGCTATTAAGTATTCATTATTTATTTTGGCTGTTTTGTTATTCTGGGACTTGACAATTTGTTAAATCATAATAATATCTTTGCTGAAACTAAGCAACACTACTATGGGAACCAAAAGCTCATTTAAATGCATAAGATTATTATGGCGATCACAGTTATGTGTTTCATCGGAAGTCTATTTTTTATAAAGCCTAGTTTTTATAACGGGCGTTCACGCTTATGCTTTTTAGAGTGTCCTGATACTAATATTATTAAAAGTGCGAGACAAAAATGTATTTCTTTATTTGCATTGAATAGGTTCTGAAACAACTATACAGATTTGAAAAAAAAAACATCGTTGGGAAGCTAAGCTACACTACCCCCGGGTGACATAGACTATATTTCGATTTTTATAACGCCCAAATATTATAAAAATCTTTGTGATTTCCTTAAGTGTAGTAAACATAAAAAATAGGCTAAAATTGTTATTCTCTTCTTTTTGCCCTTATCCCACTTTATGTGGGAACGGCACAACGTGTCTTCTTCCTCCATTCCCCTTGTCAGCCGTCATTTCTGCATTCACTCCTCTTTTATCCATGTCATCTTTCACACAGTTCATCCATGCTATGTTGAAAAGAAAAATAAGTAGACCAGCTACCCTTATCTTACTGTGACCGAGATCGCATCTACGCCCTTGACACGTTAAGTTAACTGTGAATGGATGCACTATAATCTTTAACAGTAGTTTAGTCGTGAACACAAGCAAAATTGAGATCGGCAGTGGTACTATAGGCAACAATAAAGATGAGGGTTATTTGTCGATGGTTAGAGGTACAAAGTTTTAAAAGATACTTGAAAGGGAATAATGCAACAGAGTTTAAAAACGCAACGGACTTGTAAGAAAGAAACAGAGTTGTAAGAAGGCAACAGAGTTGTAGGAAGGTAACAGAGATGTAAGAAGGTAACAGAGATGTAGAAGACAACGCAAAAGAGTTCAGCCAGCAAAACTAAGAATGTTACTTTGATACTTTAAAAGTAGACCATGATTCTGACAACGTTTGTTTTAAAAAAGTGATCGACGAGAATTTCGCATAGTTACGCCATCGCAACAAACCAGTGTAGTCACTGTAGAAAAATGCGTCGTGACTAACCAATGGAGAATTCAAAGAGTTACGATAACGGAAAGATAGTAATAATTAAAATTACAGAACGCGAATAACCTTTGATCCTCACTGAAAACCAGCGCTGCCTCGTCCCCTTTTTGGAGGCGAAGTAGCATTTAAGCTGAGTGAGGACCATTTTGGCTCAAAAACAAATACTTTATATACCTAATTGGATACTGTCGGCACCCTTTTCAGCAATAGAACTAAGATTATGTGTCTACTTATTTCTTTCTATGCGTTTCTGTATGTGTTCTATGTTTTATTTTCTCTTATGATTTCTTATGTAGCCGTACCTTTACTCAATGTTCTTCTCTTTTTGTGGTCTCATTTTCTTTATAAGTTGTGTTTTTTGAGCCAAATAAAAAAGTTATCTATCTATCTATCTTGATAAATTAATTACGAGTATAACATAGAGTGTGGGTTAGACACACACATTAAATTAAATTAGATACTTACCAAAACTAGCTTTGTTTTCACTGTATAAAAACCAACAAACTACAATTTATTATCTGTCCAAAATTTTAATCTAGGTTATGTTTATGTAAAGTTGGTAGGAGTATAAGTAATTGTACACTGAAAATAACTGTAGTTTATGATAAATAAAAGCCAACATGAAGCCGACCTCAGTTCAAATCTTCTAGTTCAAAAATCTATTTGTATGGTAATAAAACCTCCATAATGTATACATTTCCAAAATCAAGGTCTTCCTACACTATACGGTCTTTGTATAGTTAGGCTATTTTATTTCTGTGTGTGTGTGAAGTATACCTATTTTAAATACTAAATTTTGTATTCATGTTTGCAATCTACACACATAATCTGATATAATACTTTAAAAGCAGCCAAGTGCGAGTCGGACTCGCCCATGAAGGGTTCCGTAGCATCAATTAACATAATATAAAGGTTTTTGTAGTTCGTCGAAAGGTAAATTGCGGTTTACGATTTATGACATATAAAAAAAAAACTACTGACTAGATCTCGTTCAAACCAAATATCGTTGGAAGTTTACATAGTAATGTACAACATATATTTTTTTTGGATTTATCATTCTCTTATTTTAGAAGTTAGAGGGGGGGGGGACCAACTTTTTTCTACTTTGGAAGTGTCTCTCGCGCAAACTATTCAGTTTAGAAAAAAACGATATTAGAAACCTCAACATCATTTTTGAAGACCTATCCATAGATACCCCACACGTATGGGTTTGATGAAAAAAAAAATTTTGAGTTTCAGTTTCAAGTATGGGGACCCCCAAATTTATAGTTTTAGAAAAAAAACGATATTAGAAACCTCAACATCATTTTTGAAGACCTATCCATAGATACCCCACACGTATGGGTTCGATGAAAAAAAAATTTTTGAGTTTCAGTTTCAAGTATGGGGACCCGCAAAATTTATAGATTTTTTTCTATTTTTGTGTAAAACCCTTAATGCGGTTCACAGAATACATCTACTCACCAAGTTTCATCAGTCTAGCTTTTATGGTTTCGGAGAAAAATGGCTGTGACACGGCCGGACAGACAGACAGACAGACAGACAGACAGACAGACAGACATGACAAATCTATAAGGGTTCCGTTTTTGCCATTTGGCTACGGAACCCTAAAAAGCATATTAGCAAAGCTATTAAAACAAAAATAACGATATCCTTATTAGGAAAATCGCAAATTATACAGTCGTAACACTAAACTTTATTACGAGGTTCCTTCATACAGTCCTTATAAGTCCACGCGTGGGACTCAATCATGATAATAAGCAGGTATTTAAACCTCAATTGATTTTAACATTAGCTGGCTAAGCGTGCGTGAAACACAGAAACAAGGGTTCTTGGGGTTTTACCAAATTATAGAGAGGCTCTAAAGTTTTTGCTAGTTTTCTTAATTCTTTAATGCACACAATGGTATCAATTCTGTTGTTTACAATCTGTCTAGCTAAACTAGCCTAAAATTTTCTAATTTAGTTAGGAAAATCTTATAAGCTATTCTGCTATCGCATTTTACTAAATTTAAAAGGTGTCTATGACACCTCTAAACTTGTTCTAAATTAAGTTCACAGATAACATAAACATTTGTCATTTCATGCATCTTGGCACTACTCGACGCTAGATGGCGCTCTATTTACACTATTTTTACGGGTTTTTTGTATCTGTGGGTGCAAACAGCAAACAGCTAAACTTCAAACCATCGACATAAAAATAAATTCAACAACTCAACTTGTCTCAAAGAAGAAAAATTACAAAATGCAGCAGCCTACTGACCGCCCCCGATCCCGAAAAAGAACAAATACTAGACAAAAAGGATGGCCGTTCCACCAGGAACGGCTTTTGGCTAATAAGTTGATTGCACGAGGTACGTAGGATTTATGTTTTATTGGTTCTGAAATAGGTATAATTAATGATTTATACTTACCTAGCTACACACTTCAGTGATTTGATTGTTGTATGTCCGGTTTTCAGGTAACCAAGCTGATAGAGCAATAATAGAATTTTAGGGGAGCTGAATGCTTTTGGCTGAAGCCGGACTGCTGAAGAGTGGCAGCATGTAAGTTATTTCATCTACCTACTAATATTATAAAGAGGAAAGATTTGATTGTTTGTTTTCCGATAGTAAATCTAGCAAGTGATATCCAACAAAACCCATAAGCGAACTATAGGGGTTACCGCGGTAACCAAAAGTGCCCCTAGCGAATTCTTTGAAAAGCTTGGTTTCTCCATACAAAACTGTGGCATACGATAGGCGTGAGGCGTCAGGCACCTGCACACCGAAACTAGCGGTAACCCCACTGTCCATTGCTCGAAGAGTTTAGGTGTGCGTTGAACGCACACCTAAACTCTTCGAGCAAGCTTTAAAGTGTAGACGCAGGGTCGAGCATGTTTGTAGATAGCCATAGCTTGGATTAAGTATGCTCATAGAGCATGTAACAGTGTGTGTACTTGCCTATAGGCTATATTCTATTAAAAAAATATGAATCCTTGGGGTAAAAAAATATTGTGAGTTTGTGGCGTTGTAGTGTTTATCTCTGGATGTTCTGAACCGATTTTAAAAATTCTTTTACCAGTAGAAAGCCACGTTTAAACCAAGCCATTAATTTTAAACCAACTTTTTATGCAGTTTTTGTCCTTTTGTTGTCCTTCTAATTGAAACTAATATTTCTTTCCACAGATTTGGAGTATATGGGTGGCAAAAGTGAAGGGTAAGGCCAGGAAGGTCGGTACCGGCTTCAATGGTACTGTAAGAAGCCCGGCAGGGGCAGACCTCGCGGAGGAAGATAAAGAAAATCCTCCAGTGGCTACTTGATATAAAATACGGTCCTGTTTTATCTGATTCCACACCGCTGTCTGTCATACTCTATGTGTAACGCATGTTGTTTGGTTATATTAGTTACTATGATTTAATATTAGATGTATGACCTATTTGTTTCCACCAGCCTAATGCTCCTGTATTGATTAAAAAAATATGAAAGTGAGAGTTTATTATTCTTTGTCGTATTATACGTGCTTCATGGAGGAAATCTATGTCGTGCTCCTCTTCCTCGACTCCATCATCTTGTTCAAGCACTATGTCTTCATCCCTATCTGCAATCACAGAATACATCTTATTAGAGAAGGAATAGTAGGTAGGTAAAGCATAGTTCTATTTATATTTGATTCACCTGTTAATTCTTCCATAAACATAATTATATAGAGTGCAGCACGAGATAATTATTTTGGCTGCCTTTTCTGGTTAATAATGCAGACAACGATGGCGATGCAGACATTTCTTCTTCAGCCGGCCGATTGTCCACTATGTTTCTTGCTCATAAGTGGCAGGCGTTATAGTTACTTAGGTACAAACTATGGCGGGGCTTCTATATTTGCAGCCACTACAACCAGCTTCCATGATTTTTTGAGTTTGATTGCGTTTCGTCCACAAATTCACAACAACCATACAACAAAACTTTAGTCAGCACCTAGTAACGTGTCGCCTAAATTTAGATTGACGTTTCTAAAATTAAGCGCAAATTACCTAAAATATTGTACAACCGAATAGCAAAATGACGGATTTACGTGTTTTTTGACTAAATTGAGTAACTATCCTAATTTTAGAACTGTCACTCTAAATTTAAGTTTACGATGCTGCCAACAGAATAGGAATAACAATTTTACGAAATTTTAGCTCGAAATTAGCTAAATTTTAGGATTTCTAAACAACAGAATTGATACCAATATAAAACATAGGAAAAAAACAAAAATAGAGGACATGTACAAAGGCAAGCTTAACCCTGAATAGAGTTTTCTTACAGCAAACCTTTGAGGCTAGAGAGAGGTGACTATATAGGCAGGTTTGTGTACATTACAAAGAACAAGGAAAAAATATCAAGAAATACTTAAATGAATAAATTTCCTAATATACTAGTAATAATTTACTAGTTTTGTTTATTTATTTATTGAAAACATTACAAAGTTACATAGATTTTACTTACATATTATACCCACCAACGTATGGTTTGTGTGCTTTTCAAATTGTTCTTTGAAAGTAAAGTTGAAGCATATACCTACATAATAAACACTTGCACATAATTGCCGTTTATTAGGTAATAGCTTTTTAAAATAACTGTAACTTCAAAAAAACTGTTTGAATCGTACTTATATAACCAAACTCCTTAAAAACGTAAGAAGTAGAACCTCTTCTTTTGAAATAACATAAGATAGAATTAAGAAGAATTAATTTGAGTGATGGCTTGTTTTTCAGGAACTATAAAATAGAACGATAATTTTATGATAAAATCGCTTTTACTCTAGACTCTAGATCCTGGTCGTTCAAAACCTAAATCTTGTCCATTTTGAAAAATTAATAAAGACCGTTCTGTAAAATTGTTACGGAACCCTTAAAAACCCTCGGTAACCCGTCATTTGGAAAAAAAATCAAAATCCTAAATTGGCGTGATTTTCGTCGAATCCTCGCGAGATGGTAACGGTAAGATTGTGCCAGATGCATAATGAATTTAGACTTTACTGTGTGGGAATAAAGTTTATTGTTTTAATGAGGTTCAGTATCGGTTTTCATTTTAATTAATTCTTAGTCATTGGTAACGGACATCGGTGAGTCAATCGTTCAATGACTTAGGAGCGCTTGTAGTGTTAATTTTATTGTGTGAACACTTTACCTTATATCACAAGACACTTTTGGTGTGTAAATAATGAATACAAGTTGGTAGTTGATAAAGCAAGCATATATTATATAAGCCCACGCATAGCCTCGTAGGTCAAGCACTTCAAGAACGTGCCCTACGATGCATTGCCCTGAGTCCATCAACTTGATGCATACAGATGTTCAGTCTCACGTTCCAGTAATTTCACCGGCACCCTTCAAACCGAAACACAGCAATGATATATGCTTCACGGCAGAAATAGCTATGGTGGTAGTACGCACCCGGATGAGCCCTTCAAAAAGAGCTTTCATGTAAGCATGTAAGCTTCATGTACTTTAGTTTATGTTAAAGTATAATAATGTAGTTCTAGGCTTATAACGAGACAACAAATGTTTTTTCATTCATTTGATTTATTTTGTTAAGTTTCCTATGTTTCTTCTATTATAACTGAGATGCTCGCAATAGATTAATTCTACCTTTTGAAGTTCAATTCAAATCAATCAAAATCAAAAGTTATTTATTTTACGTCACATATGAATATTATAAACAAGCGTAAAGAAGCGTGAACAATGACATCAAAAATGGCTGCCACTCAGCAGAAATGTTATTGTAGCATGTGCTGCTATAGTGCTGGTCTTCCGTGACACCACTCCCGTTGATGAGTAGAGAACAAATTCAAATTCAAATAATTTGCACTTATTGTGTTCTTCTTCTTATCGTGTCACTGATTCTTTCGAACCAAGTGTGGTGAGAGGATTTTCTTGTTAGATATAAATGATACAGTATACTAGTTTCAAACATAACGCTGTCATTTGTCATTTGACAGCGTTTCAGCTCATCGCCATCGCCATCGCCTAAATGTGCGCAGGCTTTTAGGGCACCGCAACAGATTTTTCCCACTTTGGTGGCACTAATTACCACATTAATTACATAACTTTACATTTTTTAACTTAGGTATATACATTATTCTATACTTAGGTACTTAGGAAAATCTGAATAGAAGATGACACTCCAGAAAAGGTGTTAATTTCAAATAAAAGCTAAACTTGTAGTGATGTGTCACCAGAGTACCTCGATAAATGCTATCGATAAGTCCGACAGTGTCCGACATGAATACAATTTGTAAGATAAAATAATGATTAAGGTTGCAAAACGTTGCGTCACGAGCCAGCCTCGGAGCATGATTAAACTTGCAACAGTCGAGTAAAGGTTAGTTGGCAGTTAGGGATGGGGTCTAACTATAACATACCTATGTCAAGAGACTTAAATAAAACGGACGAGCAATCCGCCCGGCTTTGCACGAGTCGAAAAAAACACACGATTTTTAACTTTTTTTTCTTAATTACACCCGTGTTAAATTGGGGCAGGTCGCTATAACTAACCTTAACTAAATATAGCCTGTCTCTCACAGATAACGCTAGCATTGAAATGGTGTAAAATAATTGATTTTGTTTTAATAGTTTGAGTTTATTCGTTACAAACGTACAAATATACGAATCATTCCTCTTTATAATATTGGTATGATAAACGCGAGCGAGACTCGAACTAAGGGACTCCTATGTAAGTTCTCATTAATTAACATAAAATAAAGACACCACACAAATTAAATACATGCATGAAGTTTCTGAAGTGAATTATTCATTTATTATGTTTAAAAATAAATTATAAATTCACAGCACATTAAAAATACGCTAATAAACATTCGCGTCACGTTTCCATTACTCACATCGATAATCTTAGATGTTATCGATTTCATGCACATCACTAGCATCGCGGCTTACCGATCATTGTCAATTGGTTCGTGACCAAAATGTACGTATCCGCTTATTATCTTAATAATTTTGTATACAATCTCGAGCGACTGACTCATTTTTAGTACCAAGGTTTTCTAGTAAACGATTTGTTTTAAGTAGGTTTCTAGTTCTGCTAGGACACTGATGCTACCCTAAGAAATTTCGCTTCACTAAAGGTGTAAACCTTATAATTCATAATATTATGATCAAATGAACCTCAAAATCGAATGATTTTTAAAACAAATAGTGATGTCCAACCTTAGCGCCACACCTCTCTAGTTTCATTCTTTTTTTGTGCGAGGCAACAAGAACGTCTCTGTGCTAAAAATATTTTATTTATAAGCATGTTTTTTACATATTCCTGTATTTACCTGTGATTTCTACTGTGTAGTAACGCCGAAGCGGAAACAAGAAGAAAAGATTCGTTAAATCGAAAATACGAAAGTATAGTACAGTATTATTTCTAATTTGCCTTATTCAAAGGAAAAAAACCAGACTTTTGCATCTATTGTAAATAATTTATATAGCGTCAGAGGCCACAGTATACTCATGCCCCTGCTTACGGGATGCCATAGCTAGGGTTTAAGATGGAATAGGCTTGCCCAGCACAGAAAATCTGCTCTTAGAACTACGCTTGAGGGAGCGTAGTTGGGGTGTTGGGATGTCGAACTCCGTCGACCCACTAAAATCCACAAGGTGGCCAGCCTCTATACATGGCAAAAGGTTCCGGGATCTCCTTAAGGAACGCACCGGTATCCCCTCTCGCATTTTGCCAAATGCCCAGCACCCATACCACTCCAGCAGCTCAAATCCTATATCATCACAGGAAAGACTGTCAATAATGAAGAGTTCCACGTTGCTTTTCGACAATATTTGAGCTCTTCTGGTGAGCATCAGTTTCATAATGAACTCTCATTGCAATTATAAAACATTATCTTTTTTTAAAGGTCGTAAGTTGTATAAAACGCAAAACCATTAGTTGCTAACTGGCAGAGGTTACTGACTGACGATCTGGCTGTTGAACTTTGTATAGGTATAATAGAAAAAAAACTATAGTGAATCCATTGTTTTCGTTTGATTATACGCTTTGGCCAGCTTTGCTTATTTATGTAAATATTTTATCTACCTTTGTATTGTTGCTTAATAAAATCACAGGATTTTAAGTATACATATTTATTGTCTCACTTTGTATAGATCTTTATAAACACAGCATCTAACTTTTATGTATAAATCTACTAAGCAGAAGAGAAAATACCAGGTTCAGTAGCGCTTCTTAGAGAGATCTACGACCCTGTTGGTTAAATCACTTCATTTCCAATTTTTTAATTTCTATTATCTCCTGAGAAAAGGCCAAGCAGTTTATTTTTTGAAAGGTCAAGCAGTTTATATTTTGAGGACATGGCTGTCCTTTCAGCTCAGTTGGTAGTACCTTTGCTTTCTGCGCCGGAGGTCGTGGGTTCGCTCCCCACCGAGAGCAAACATTTGTGTAGTGAACACAGATGTTTCTGGCTCACATCGTACAAGCTCTGTTTTGTTTGAGACTAAATATTATTTCGTGGATTGTCCACAATAGTAACTTATTAAATTATGAATAATAACTTAAAAATTAGTCATTCGCACACTTTGACCTTTTGTAAGATAACGGAAAATGTAGGATAAAAATTATTCTTTTGATAACCTGTGCATTCTGATTGCTCACAGTTTTACAAAAAATACCTTATCAATCAAGTAGGAGAGAGACAGATGTCGAACGCTGCCGAACGCGGAGGCTGATTGTGCCTCTTTGTCGCACGTTCCGCGCTCTCGCTTGCACTTCAAGCCATAAATGGAACGCCTCGGAGCGATGGAACGCCTCGGAGCGAGGTAACGCCGCAAGATTCATGTTTTTTCGTGCGTGCAGCCGGCTCCATAGAATTATAAGACGTTATCACGTCAAAAACATCACAAACTGAATAATTTTATGCCTAGTGTTTACGCAATTTTTTTTTACAAACTTGATCTTATAGAATACAGATATGTCATGATGATCACCGTCAAGTACCAATATAAGTAAAAAACGTCTAATAGTCAAATAAATCAGGCACATATTTAATACATTTTAAGCTCGGGTCCAGCCACACTGGCTATTCCCGCGGGATATTGGTCGCAAAAATCTTTGCACAATGTTTTTACTCACGTAGAAGCTGACCGTTTATTTGTGAAAGCTTTTGCTATGTTTGTATGTTTCAATGTTGTTTTTGGATGCAAGAAACAGTACGTAAAAAGTGAAAATTAATAATTTTGTTCACGTTTTGGGAACATCTACTAGCATGGTTGTACTAATTTTAATGCTGTTATTGTCCCGATCATTACTTAGAAATAAACTTTACTTTATTTGCTCAGTAAGATTACGATCTAAAGGCGCATGTAATGGTTTAAGCACAATTATGTTTATAAGCATTAAAAACATTAAACTTTTTAAACATTATAACATAACATTATTTGATACTCGTTTCTGTATTGTGTTCAATATTTTTTATTTTTTTACTTTTTTGATCATAGTCGATGTTTTTCTTTTTCTGTTGTTTTGTACCTTTGGTTTTAGAGCCAAATAAAAAGTTATCTATCGATCTATTAAATAATGTTTGTGCAAGTTGGCGACATACAAATCTTAATCTTTTACACAGGCTTTTTAATTTTTAAATCAGTCTCATGTTAGCTTTTTTCCATTTTGTTTTCACAGATATTTTTCTATAAATGAGCTAGGATTACAAAAATAAACAATTTAACTGTAAAACTCTACAAATGCACAGCAAAATGACTTCTCGACTCGTTCTTTGAGCAACAAAAAGCCTCAACATTCCTGAAAAACTTTTCAAATCAAAACCGCTGTACCAGTCTAGTGTGGCATTTGTCGTCAACGATACAAAGCCTTGCATGAAGTGGCTTCAGAGGGTTATGAGATACAACTTTGTGATAGAAAATCTGTATTACCATCCGCACGTATTGGCCATGTCTTTCCTGTGGGTTAGGCCGACTGAGCTGTCAGGATGGTATAGGTGCTGGGCAAGTCTATTCCATCTAAAATCCTGTCCCAGACACTATAGCGTCCCGCAAGCAGGGCTTGTGTAATCACTTCTTGACGCTATTTAAATCATCTACAACAGATGCAAAGGCCTGTTTACTTTACTTATTACCACTGGAAGCTTGTGGGATGATAGCACTCAAAATAAGTAAATGCACATTAGTTGGTATAATGTATTAGTGACCAGCATGTCGTAGAACTGAGAGGGCGCTGTATTCGCGTAAACAATATCGTCTCCTACACAAAATCAACTTTAAAATATTAAAAGTACATTATCCAGTTTAGAAAGTGTGTAATTGTGTGCGTTAACTTGCAAAGACTTGGCAATAGTGTTATCTGAACGGATTATAACGGATCAAAGAAGATAATAACGGATTAGTTGAAAAGTGAATGTCGGACAAAACGAAGGCCCGCGGTATCATTTTCGGTGGAAAAGTTGTGGAGTGCTAGCAAAAAACATTTAGTGTAGCTTCCCGACAAGTGATGAGTTTAAATCCAAAACAATAACAGTTTATTGATAAAAATCTTAAAAGTGAAGTTGCAAATAATTGTGTTTTTTTTGAAACGGGTAGCGATAAAACTTTCCGTGCCGTTCAAAACTGAGTTCAAACTACCAAACATTTCACGCAAGAATAGTAACTTAAATTCGCAATCTCTGTTAAAACCTCGCTGGTCGAGCGGTAAAGGCATCAAAGTAAAAGTTGCAGCATTGGCCGGTGCAGGTTCAAATCTCCGCGGCCTGATGACTTTTTGCAACCAAAATTACTAAGACCATTCATCCAACACGAGTGGTATTCACCACAAACGACAGCGGCAACTGACAGCTGTCTAGCGAACTATCAGTGTCAAAAATAACAAGAAAGAAAAAAAAAAAAAAAAAAAAAAAAAAAAAACTACAATCCAAACAAAAAGGTCTGTGAAGTGAAATATGGACATGGAAACAATGCTAAAAAAGCTCCAAGAGCAAATGGACAAACAAACTGTAACCATAACCGATGCAGTTACAAACAAGATAACAGCACACATACAAGAGCAGCTAAAACCACTCATACAAGAAAACGAAGAATTAAAATCAGAAGTTACTAAACTCAAATCTCAAGTTAACTTCTTTGAAGCTGAAAAAAGAAGCAACAATCTGATTTTCTTTGGAATTGAAGAAGGCAAAGAAGAAGGAAAGCCCACCCACGCACTTGTGCAGCATATTATCCAAGACCAAATGAACATTGAGATTGATAGTCTAGAAATAAATAAAGCCCACCGTCTTGGGAAAAGAGGAGACAAGCCACGCCCAATAATGGCTAGTTTTGTAACCCACTGGAAGAAATGTGAAATACTTCAAAACAGAAAGGATCTTTCAGAACCAATTTACATAAAAGAAGACTACAGCAAGGAGGTGTTGGAAAGAAGGAAGCAATTACTACCGAAGCTGGAAGAAGAGCGAAACAAAGGCAATGTCGCCTATCTGAAGTACGATAAAATAGTAATAAAAGAACCGAGAAGCTCTAGCCGGGAAAAAAGGAAACGCGTAAGCTCAAGTTCTCCTCCTCACCCCGTCGCCGGCTCCAGCGCAGCACAGAGAAAAGGAGCTCCTAAGAAAATAAGTAAAACAAATATATACGAGTACATGAACAGAGAACGTTCACACTCTCTCTCCGAAGTAACAAAAAACTAAATAACTATGCACATCAGCACCAGAACGATAAACTAAAGAAAACCAAAGCAACCACAATGAGTAACCCAAATATTCCCCCAAGCCGGCCGGTCACCGTGGGGGATAAAGACCGCCACCCTCCAGCGGGTAAACATTATCCACAAAACAAACTATACATAGGAACTCTAAACACCTTAACCCTAAGAACAACAGAGAAACTACTGGAACTAGAAACAGCGCTCAAAGAAATTAACTGGGATATTCTTGGGTTAAGTGAAGTCCGAAGAAACGGAGATTGTATAGAGGAGCATGAAAACTACATCCTCTACTACAAAGGTGAAGCGCGAGGACAGTATGGAGTAGGCTTCATGATTAAACGACACCTGAAGAAATATATTTTGGAAATATTGGGTATATCTGATAGAATAGCAGTGTTGAACATGAAATTACCAGGCTACAAAGACAAGTGGTCAATTATACAGATTTATGCCCCCACAGAAGCAAAAGATGATAAAATCAAGGATACGTTCTACAACGAACTATCGCACCTACTTGCGGAAGCCCACAAAAACGTAATCCTGATGGGAGACTTCAATGGAAGAATAGGCGCTCGAACACCAGGCCTGGAAAACAACATAGGTCATTTTGGAATGGGGAAAAGGAGTCCAAATGGCGAAAGAATGATCCAACTAGCTCTCGAACATAACCTTTCATTCATGAATACATTTTTCAATAAGAAAATGACTAAAAAATGGACATGGATCTCACCAGATGGATCATACAAAAACGAAATAGACTTTGTAACATCCAACAAACCTAAACTATTTCAAGATGTCGCGGTCATACAAAATCTGAACTTCTATAGTAATCACAGGATGGTAAGAGGAATAATATACCTAAAAGAACCAAAACAAGATAGACAGCACATCAACAACTACAAAAGTATCATAGGAGCAGCAAACAACAATGCACAAACCTCAACCGATACGACCCACCCCGTGCAGACAAATTACGATTTGGAAATTTTAAAACTCTTCAGCAGTGGTAAAAGGAAAGAAGAATACAGTAAAGAGATAATCAGCCCAGAAACAAGAATTCTCATTGCACAAAGAAAAGAAATTTTAGAGAAACGAAAAGACAAAACAACCCTTAAAGATATAACCATCATAAGCAAAAAAATTAATCACAGTTTAAAAAAAGACAAAGAAAAACAAAGAAATGAATGTATTAGTAGGCACATAGCTAAATCTGGTGGCATTAAAAAAGCTCTCAAAGAATTGAAAGAATCTACCCAATGGATTCCAAGTCTAAAGAATAAGCAAGGAAGGCAAGAAACTAAACGCAAACCTCTACTGGAAGTAGCTACAGAATTTTATAAGCAACTGTACTCGCAGAAGGACCCATGTGAGGCAGAAGAAAATAATTGGGAAACAGACGACCAAGAAGAAATACCACACATCTTAGAAAGCGAAGTACGCAGTGCAATACTATCCCAGAAAAACAACACGTCACCTGGACCTGACAACATAAACAACGAAATAATAAAAAGATTAATACCTGAATCAACTAAAGTACTAACGCAACTATATAATGTTATTTTGAGAACAGAATACATACCAACCCAATGGACAAATAGTACGATTGTGCTAATACATAAAAAAGGAGATAGAAAGGAACTAGGAAACTACAGACCAATCAGCCTAATGTCTAATGTATACAAAATATTTTCCAAAATACTTCTTAAGAGGCTAACAAAGAAACTAGACGAACAACAGTCCAAAGAACAAGCCGGGTTTAGAGCTAATTTCTCAACGTTGGATCACATACAAGTGCTAAAACAACTTATAGAAAAACACCTGGAATATAGTAAGCCATTGTACTTAGCATTTGTAGATTACAACAAGGCGTTTGATTCTCTTCATCACACCCAAATATGGCAAGCACTAAAAAATCAAGGAATAGAGAATAAATTTATAAGGATTATAAAAAACATCTATAAGCACAGCTCAGCACAAGTGAAGCTAGAATCCATTGGCAACGATTTTCCTATAAAAAGAGGGGTAAGACAAGGTGACCCTTTGTCACCAAAACTTTTTTCAGCTGTACTGGAAGAAGTTTTTAGGGAAATGGATTGGGAAAACTATGGGATTAAAATTAACGGAGCCATAATAACTCACCTAAGATTCGCTGACGATTTAGTACTAATAACGAGCACTGCCGAACACCTGCAGAAAATGCTGCAAGATCTACTGGAATCCAGTCAGAAGGTTGGCTTAACGATCAATGAGGGAAAAACTAAACTTATGACCAATAGTACACATACACCGCTAGTAGTTGGCAACACTAGCTTCGACTATGTCGACTCGTACACTTATCTTGGTCAGCATCTGGCATTTAGCGATCAAATGGATCAAGAAATAGAAACTAGAGTAATCAATTCATGGAAAAGCTATTGGTCCCTCAAAGAAATAATGAAAAACAAAAATTTCCCTATGTCAGCCAAAAGAAAGCTATTAGACATTTGCATCCTGCCATGCCTAACCTACGGATGTCAGACATGGTCAATGTCCCAAAAACATATCCAGAAACTGAGAACTTGTCAGCGGAGCATGGAAAGAAGTGTTCTTGGCTTCAGACTAATAGATAAAATACGAGCAACAGATTTAAGAAAGAAGACAAAAGTAAAAGATGTAATTGTCAAGACAAAAGAACTTAAATGGAGATGGACAGGTCACATGATTAGAAATAAAAAAGATAAGTGGACCAAAGCAGTAACAGAATGGTTACCAAGACAGGAGAAACGTAAAAGGGGGAGACCAATAAAGAGGTGGGTAGATGAGATTAAGAAGACAGCAGGCCCACTGTGGACGAGACTCGCACAGGACAGGGAGAGATGGAAACAGCTGGAGGAGGCCTTTGCGTCGGATGGACGTACTGAAATAGAAACTGATGTGCATTAAACTTAGTATTATAAAAATAAATTATGTTAACTTATATAAAAAACGTCAAAAAATGTATATAAAGATGTTAATTTAAGTTCAGTGAATAAAGGCTTAATAATAATAATAATGTCGTAGAACTAAGAAAACATGTGTCAAGTGCAAGAAAGGAGCCTCTTTGTAGGTGCCAGATCCACGCGACCATCCTTGAAGAACAGGCAACAAACGGTAACCCACGCCTAATTCTGCTCTGTAACCTATTGTTTGTATTGTATAATATTCTATAGCAAGCTTTCATACGTTATACTACGTGAAAGAATCAGAAATGAGGATATCCGTAGAAGAACCAAGGTCACCGACATACCTTTTAGTATTAGTAGATTGAAGTTGCAATGGGCAGGTCATATAGCTCGAAGAACCGATAGCCGTTGGGGAATAAAGGTTCTCGAATGGCAACCACAAACCAGGAGACGAAAAGACCAGATAGACCGACGACATTGTTAAGATCGCGGGAAGTAAGGGTGGGAAGAGCTCAGACTTGATCTTCCTGGAAATGTGTTGGGGAGGCCTATGCCCAGCAGTGGACTCAATACTCAATACATTTATTGCATAAACATGGTTTAGTTTAGGTACATACATAGTTCTTAGGTGTAAGTCAGTATCACATGGACCCTGTGTATAGGGTAAAGCAACATGGAGGTAGGCCGAGGCTTATACACAGTAGCTGGTACTTATATATTATTATAGATTGAGAAATTCCAGGAATTATAAGGACTTCTTCAGAATGATGATGAAGCTTTCATAAAACACTCAAGTGTGGTCAAAAAAAGAACCTGGAAAATGAAAGGTACAAAATGGTCCTTTCCATTCGTTTTCCGAGCACGTTTGTCGTCCATTTTCCGACGCGATAATGCAATGCAAGATATGTAGATTACGCGGGAATTTCACCGTCTGCCACCCCTGTTATTGCCTTTGCATATTCCACTGAACTGATGTACTTTTTAGTGACGCAAATGACGAACTATCTACAGACTGGCGATGTCGACGCAATATATTGAAAAAAGCAGCCAAGTGCGAGTCGGACTCGCCCATGAAGGGTTCCGTAGCATCAATTAACATAATATAAAGGTTTTTGTAGTTCGTCGAAAGGTAAATTGCGGTTTACGATTTATGACGTATAAAAAAAAAACTACCGACTAGATCTCGTTCAAACCAAATATCGTTGGAAGTTTGCATAGTAATGTACATTATATATTTTTTTTGGATTTATCATTCTCATATTTTAGAAGTTAGAGTGGGGGGGGGAACAACTGTTTTTCCACTTTGGAAGTGTCTCTCGCGCAAACTATTCAGTTTAGAAAAAAACAATATTAGAAACCTCAACATCATTTTTGAAGACCTATTCTTAGATACACGTGTGGGTTTGATGAAAAAAAATTCTGAGTTTCAGTTTCAAGTATCCCCGACCCCCAAAATTTATTGTTTTTTTTCAACTTTTGTGTAAAAATCTTAATGCGGTTCACAGAATACATCTACTTACCAAGTTTCATCAGTGTAGCTCTTATAGTTTCGGAGAAAAGTGGCTGTGACATACAGACGGACAGACAGACAGACATGACGATTGTATAAGGGTTCCGTTTTGCCATTTGGCTACGGAACCCTAATAAAAAACCAAGAGTTGCAAAACGGTCCCTGACTCAGCGTGAAGTTAGTCGGCTAGCAAATAACGCTGGTCTTCCATCAGGGCCGCGCAGTAATGCCACGGACAATCGAATAGTGCTGTGTGGATCGTCTGCATTAAAAAAAACACTATAGGAAGTGTACCTACCCCCTATGGGTAATTTTATGTATGAATGACAAATTATGTATTCATTCATTGTACTTTATTACGAAGAACGAAATAGTGATATGACAAGAAGCATAACAAATAGAAGAAAAACAGTGCTTTAACTATTGCCATCCCTTACCACTGCCAAAGAAAATCAAACCTTTTTTTGAACTGAATGCTTTTTATTGTTTAAATGAAATTATGATTATGACATTGTCGGAATCCTCTTTTGACACGGACTGCTCCTGATACATCTAATCTTATACCTTTAAACGAGAAAATCTATATCTTGCATATATATATATATATATATATACAAGATTTTCTATATATATATATAGATAGACTAGCGGCCTGTCCCGGCTTCGCACGGGTGGACATTTATTTTTTAGACACATAAATATAGCCTATGTTACTCAAGGTGAATCTACGTCCAGCAGTGGACTGATATCAATTGATGATGATGATGAAAGAACATTCTATAACGTTTAGGAGCACTACTTTCTAGAACATTTTGTCCAAATCTAGAATTCAGAACCGTTTCCGTGGGTATATTTGAGTATTCTAGATAATTCTGGATTACTAACGTTTGGGTGGGAGCATTCCGGATGCTAACCGACTTTAAATTTGATTATTCCAGATCATTCGAGAACCATAAGTAACATTCTAGAGCGTCTATGTGCATTCTGTTCTCGTCAAAGCCAAGAATTTTCAGAAAAATCCATAAGTGATAGAATAGGACAGACATAGAGAAGTCCCTACGTGTTAGAAAAGGATAGACATAGATTTCGAATCTTTTGCCCCTTATAAATTAATAACACTTAAATATTGAATATAAACTATCCTATCTTTTAAGTTGGACCATATTATAGACGGTTACAAAATTTTATCAAAATCCGTTCAGTAGTTTCGGAGTTTATCGCGTTCCAAATTAGGACAGGAATTTTTTATAGATATAGATAGATAGATAGAAAATGCTTTATTGCACACAACAAATTATAAAAGTACAGGTACATAAAAATACTTAAAACTATTTGCCTCATACAATGGGCGGTCTTATCGCTAAACGAGCGATCTCTACCAGACAACCTTTGGATGGAATGGACTGAAGGTATTTACAAGGGGACTGAGTGCAAAGAAAGAATAAATAAAGAAGTGCCTTAAAATTTTTGATTAAAATTTTATTTTGTGTGAAATTTTTGTATAATATATATTTAGGATCTCGGAAATGGCACCAACGATTTTCATGAAATTTAGTATACAGGGGTTTTACCCTAGCTAACTAGCTGATGGAACAAGCCCACCTGATGTTAACAAAGCATTGCCTCATAGGTCACGCACGTCAGGAACGTGCCCTATGATGCACTTCCCTGCGTCCAACTGGAGGCCTGCAGATGTTCAGCCTCACGTGCCAGTCATTTCACCGGCACCCACACCCTTTACTGCTGCTGCTTCACGGCAGAAATAGGCATTTAAGACTTTCGTCTTCAAAACATACAGTACTGTGTACTCTTACGAGTATCATCACACAGTATTTTTTTATAACGCTTTTATTAGCTTCACCTGTATGTATATGTTTGTATGTAACTGTAACCAACCCCTTTGAGCTCGATTTTGTCCTACTTTGAACGATCAGATTTGATTCAAACTTTGCACACCTGTCGAAGGTCGATGGCAATGCAATAATATGAGAAAAAAAAATATACAGTTTAACAAACTAAAAAAACACGCTTTTATAACTAACTAGTGGCCGCCCGCGGCTTCGCTCGCCCGTTCCCGTAACACCACGTTCCCGTTGCCTTTTCGGGATAAAAAGTATCCTATGACCTTCTCCCGGTTCTAAGCTACCTCCCCATAAATTTTCTGGCAAATCGGTTTCGCCGTTCTTGAGTTATAAGTGGAGTAACTAACACGACTTTCTTTTAATAAGATTGAACTAAAAAGTTAAAAATAAAACTGTAATAATCAATGGAAAAATTTATATTATTGTACAAAAAGCGTGGGGGCCTTGATTTTGATTGTTGTAAATATTTTATCAATAGTTTATTATATCTGAAGTTATTATAAAAAGCAACCCACGCTTTTTTGTACAATAATATAAATTTTTCCATAACTTTTTAGTTCAATTAGTTATAAAAGCGTGTTTTTTAGTTTTTTTAACTATAATTTTATATATACCATAAACTGATGGGAACAAGCTATGGCCCGCTGATGTGTAAAGTGGTAACATTTTACTTTTTCATGAAATTGACCACCACGATACGAACCCACGACCACATGAGGCGGAGTGTACCGAGGCACCGGTTCTTACTTAAAGTCCTTGATGCCGAGATGCGTCTTGATGTGGAGGTTGAGGTTAGCGCGGCGCCTGAACAACTTGCCGCACGTGAGGCATTCCAGCGCAGGCTTGGCCTCCACCAGGGGGTCGGGCGAGTATACTTGGAGTATGGTGGATGTTATGCTGTCTTTCGACCACATGAGGCGGAGTGTACCGAGGCACCGGTTCTTACTTATAGTCCTTGATGCCGAGATGCGTCTTGATGTGGAGGTTGAGGTTAGCGCGGCGCCTGAACCGGTAAGAACCGGTGCCTCGGTTCACTCCGCCTCATGTGGTCGAAAGACAGCATTACATCCACCATACTCCAAGTATACTCGCCCGACCCCCTGGTGGAGGCCAAGCCTGCGCTGGAATGCCTCACGTGCGGCAAGTTGTTCAGGCGCCGCGCTAACCTCAACCTCCACATCAAGACGCATCTCGGCATCAAGGACTATAAGTAAGAACCGGTGCCTCGGTACACTCCGCCTCATGTGGTCGTGGGTTCGTATCGTGGTGGTCAATTTCATGAAAAAGTAAAATGTTACCACTTTACACATCAGCGGGCCATAGCTTGTTCCCATCAGTTTATGGTATATATAAAATTATAGTTAAAAAAACTAAAAAACACGCTTTTATAACTAATTGAACTAAAAAGTTATTGAAAAATTTATATTATTGTACAAAAATTGTGGGTTGCTTTTTATAATAACTTCAGATATAATAAACTATTGATAAAATATTTACAACAATCAAAATCAAGGCCCCCACGCTTTTTGTACAATAATATAAATTTTTCAATTGATTATTACAGTTTTATTTTTAACTTTTTAGTTCAATCTTATTAAAAGAAAGTCGTGTTAGTTACACCACTTATAACTCAAGAACGGCGAAACCGATTTGCCAGAAAATTTATGGGGAGGTAGCTTAGAACCGGGAGAAGGTCATAGGATACTTTTTATCCCGAAAAGGCAACGGGAACGTGGTGTTACGGGAACGGGCGAGCGAAGCCGCGGGCGGCCACTAGTTAGTTATAAAAGCGTGTTTTTTTAGTTTGTTAAACTATTTTTTTTTTTTTCTCATATTATTGCATTGTCATCGACCTTCGACAGGTGTGCAAAGTTTGAATCAAATCTGATCGTTCAAAGTAGGACAAAATCGAGCTCAAAGGGGTTGGTTACAGTTACATACAAACATACATGCAGGTGAAGCTAATAAAAGCGTTATAAAAAAATACAGTGTGATGATACTCGTAAGAGTACACAGTACTGTATGTTTTGAAGACGAAAGTCTTAAATGCCTATTTCTGCCGTGAAGCAGCAGCAGTAAAGGGTGTGGGTGCCGGTGAAATTACTGGCACGTGAGGCTGAACATGTGAACATCTGCAGGCCTCCAGTTGGACGCAGGGAAGTGCATCATAGGGCACGTTCCTGACGTGCGTGACCTATGAGGCAATGCTTTGTTATCATAGGGTGGGCTTGTTCCATCAGCTAGTTGAATAAAAAAGCGGCCAAGTGCGAGTCGGACTCGCTCATGAAGGGTTCCGTAGCAACAAGTAACATAATATAAAAGTTCTTGTAGTTTGTCGAAAGGTAAATAGCGGTTTGCGACTTATGACGTATAAAAAAAAAACTACTGTTTAGATCTCGTTCAAACCAAATATCGTTGAAAGTTTGCATAGTAATGTACATCATATATTTTTTTTAGATTTATCATTCTCTTATTTTAGAATTTAGAGGGGGGGGGACCAACTTTTTACCACTTTGGAAGTGTCTCTCGCGCAAGCTATTCAGTTTAAAAAAAAACGGTATCAGAAACCTCAATATCATTTTTGAAGACCTATTCATAGATACACGTGTGGGTTTGATGAAAAATAATTCTGAGTTTCAGTTTCAAGTATCCCCGACCCCCAAAATTTATTGTTTTTTTTTCAACTTTTGTGTAAAAATCTTAATGCGGTTCACAGAATACATCTACTTACCAAGTTTCATCAGTGTAGCTCTTATAGTTTCGGAGAAAAGTGGCTGTGACATATGATATTCATAGATACCCCACACGTACGGATTTGATGAAAAAAAAATTTTTGAGTTTCAGTTTCAAGTATGGGGACCTCCCAAATTTTTTAATTTTTTTCTAGTTTTATGTAAAAACATTGATGCGGTTCACATAATACATCTACTCGCCAAGTTTCATTAGTCTAGCTTTTATAGTTTCGGAGAAAAATGGCTGTGACATACTCGGACAGACAGACAGACAGACAGACATAACGAATCTATAAGGGTTCCGTTTTTTTCATTTGGCTACGGAACCCTAAAAAGGGCTAGTAACCAGCTTCAAATAAAATAATAAAAGTTTAAAAAACTTGAGAAACCGACTTCATTGCTAAACTGCCGAGCCGTTTTTGATAAAATTACTAATATGAAGGTTTTACCTTTTATATAAAAACATCAAATCGGTTCATAGATGACGAAGTTATGCAATTGCAAACAATAAATTAAAAAACTGAATTGAGAACCCTCTTCTTTTTATTTGAAGTCGATTAAAAGGAGGTTCTCAATTCAGTTGTAATTGTTTTAATTTTTGTTAGCACATAACTTCGTCATTCATGAGGTAACTAGATATAAAACTTAAGAATATGTAGCTTTCCAAATTTTTATTTTATTCCTAAGTTGATTTATAAACAACCAGAATAACATCAACCAAATACTGCCGCGTGAAAATCTAGAATGCTACGCCACAGAGATACAAACGTAGCTATACCTACCGATTACACAGACCTAGGTATCTACGTGGGCAGTTCAACGTGACGGGTGGAACAAGTCGTGACTTGTCCGCTGCGGGCAGGACGCAGGACTATGGTTCAGTCAGAGCTCCGGATACGTAGTTATACCTAAAGTTATGCTGATATACCTAACTAGGCTGGTTGGTTACCCGAACGCTGATTCTTCGAAACAAATGTTTTAAAACGATGAGACTCTGATCGGCTAAGAGCCTGAAATCACTGTAGGTATTCTCAATACTTTATTTTATTAGCAATTAGTTCAACTATGTACTTTGTTATTTGTGCAATAAATAATGTGATATCTGCCAAAAGCTTTTCATAAAAAGAGCTAAGTAGACCCATTTATATACCTACGAGTTAGTTTTAGTAAAATAGAAACCGAGCAGATTTAAGGGATTTTAACGCTCTACTTTTCACTATAATTGCGAGAAAATAAATAATCCATTACTAAACGATAATAAGATAAAAATAGTTGGGAAAAATTCTTCTAATTACGCATCATTGTTTGTTTTTATTTCTTCTGTAGCCACAACGCATTGCATGCATTCTACCAAAGAGGTCACCGATTTAAGTTCTATTTTCAAAAATAAAATGAAACTTTTTTTTATGAAACAGTAATACCTAAGTCAAGTCTTCATCATTATTCCACTTATAACTAAATACTTTTTCGTTTTTGTAGGCTCATCGTTAAAAAATATTAAAAAAAACTATTTCCCCTAGAGGAAGAAGGAGGAGCATGCCACAATGACGGTCTTTTTGAGCAAGAGGAGTGAAAAAATTGTTGTACCTTCCCAAATGTCCCTAAATTAATGATCAATTCAGTTACTAAATATTTGTAGCAAAAAGCATTGCCAAATAAGATATCGTCGCCCAAAGATCCGTGCTATAAGCCAAATATTTGACATTTAAGTCAGGTAAACAACTGCGGGGTGTCGAACTCAAGCAAACTACCATTTTACAAGTTAGAAACCGGATTATAATGGAAATGATTCCTCGGGGAACTTAATGGATATTCCATCAAATTTGTAACTTTTGAGCACATAAATAATTAAGAGGCAGACCGCTGTCAATGACTTATCACTCGCAAGCTTTGATCTGTTCAAAGTGCAATTAAGGATGTAACCGTGGTCCATCCTATCGTGTCTGTGACAACTCTCGTAGGGTACACACAATGCCCACAGGCCCTCTTCTTCAAGGGACAGAGAGGTCTCAAAATTCATCCTAAAAGAAAGCAGCATAGCATCTCTTTTTGGAGTTACACCCTTTTTGGAAAGTTATTAGCCAATACAAAACAACCCCTGTGTTGAATCGTATTCCTCGAGGTGCCCGCATCTTTGTCGCAACCGTTTTCACAGAAAAATGAGAACTTTGTATCTCAAAATACGAAACGATCTTGGGAACAGTAGCAATTTTTTTCTTACAGCGTATTTAATGTACAAAATGATTTTGGCTATAAACTATCACTGACAATTCGGATTAAACCAAATTGTGTTAGGTACAATGCACAAAGAGAGTACTCGCCTATTTAAATACTAATCAGGACACAAACAAATTTAAAACAATAAAACCAATGGCTAAGCCTAACAACCTTCTGGAGAGTAAACTCAGGGATGATGATATCAAGGGAAATGTTTTGGCAGATTTCGGGTTATACAAGGTGCAGTTTTGAACCTGCAAAACATTTCAGGAGGTTGTTATGAGACTCGTGAATAATCATATAACAATACGATACCAAGTCAATAATCAATAATACTTTTTCTTTTCGATTTTTTAATTTTATTGTTTTTCAGAATAACTCTCATAATAACCCTCTTCAAAAAAACATAATCACCCATTGTGGTTGCGTTTGTTTGTGTGTTTGAAAGCGCAGTTTAAGGACACTTACAGATTGGTCACGTTTTAAAAAGGGGAGTTCACACTTACCGATTTCCGTAAATAAGAATAAAATGAAAAAAAAAAATACCTGCCCATTTTATTATTGATTCGGGTCGAGAATCACTCACATAATTACCTCCTATAATGTTTTGCAGATCCAAAACTGCACCTTGTATTAAAAAAAAGTATGATAAAAATATTCCGTTAATTACGAGTTCAAACGACAAAAACTACAAATTCAAAAATGCCGTATTAAACATGGTACAAATAGGTATCGTGGGATACCTACTCTACACCGAAGTACGTAGTGGGGCACCTCACAATTTACACGCAATAAGAACAAATCTGCAGGAGAAGGTTCATCGCTCACAACCTTTGCCAGACGTCGACGTCGACTTGGGACTTTTAAAACTTACTGGAAACGACCAGTTTAATTTTTCCAATAAAAAATGTTCTTGATGTAAAAAATATTTTTTTATTAAATCGTGATGGGTCGACGATATCGTAAATGTCGTAGGAAACACCTGGGCCCTGTTTAATAAAGCTGACAATTCGACGAGTCCGACATATGTCAAAAAGTGACAATTCGACAATTATTCTGTTTAATAAAACCGACAGGCGACAAAATTTTGATGGTAGTAAATTTAAAATATGTCACATTGTCACGACAATTCGGCGTTTTTCTGTATAATATTTTTTTTGAAACGACAAGTGACAGGTGACAATTTGTCGTTGAAAACTTGTCAAATCTTCTTTATAAAACATAAAATTGTCGCGAAATATTGACATATTTGTAGAATTGTCTGACGATTCTGACAGGAGCTTTACCCTCTGTCGCGAAATCGTATTTTGAAGGTGTTTGTTTAGCTCCTTAAAACAAAGTTATGTCAGAAGTCGACAAAATTGTCGCGACAACCCGACAAATGTCAGAAATGATTTGACTGTAGTTTCATGACATAATTGTCGAGTTTTGACAAATATGTCGTAATACCACCTGTTTGTAACATATTTGTCACTTTTATAAAACAGCTTAAGCACGACAATTCCACAATTTTGTCGCTTTTTGACTTAAATGTCGAATTGTCAGTTTTATTAAACAGGGCCCTGGACAAGAGACGCACAGGACAAAGAAGACTTGTAGAAGATGAAGGAGCGACGACATCGTAAATGTCGCAAGAAACACCTGGACAAGAGACGCACAAGGTAGAGAAGGCTGGCAGAAGATGAAGGAGGTCTATGCCCAGCAGTGGGTGATACTGACCTGAGATGATGATGATGAAGTTAATGTTATTGAAACATCCAGCCAGGAAAATAAAATCTGCGCCACGAATGAAAATAAATTATTAGGCGTTTATTTCACTCCTATACACTAAAAAATAAAGATTTTTATTGAATTCACACAATGGAATGCTTTTTAAATTAACGATAATTATATGAAAGAACGTCGAAACGTCAGGAAATAATAAAGTTATTCACGTTATATACCCATTTTTTCTATAAGTATAATTAGTGGAAAGCTTATAAAGGCTTTAGATTTATTTTCCACAAATACCTTCTACAACTACGATTAGACTTGGTAAAAAATACAGGACATTTACAAAAAAATTAAAAGAGGTTCTTCCATAATCCACAAATCAGTGTAACGACTCGATACGTAGGCTGTACGTTGCTGGGGCCAAGGACACAAGGTTCGATGCACGAGCTAACAACACCCGTGAACCGACGAACATAAACCTATATCTACCTACCGATTGCACGCCTTTAGATTACGTAAATACACCTCTTTTTTTCTATCGACTATTGACTGGCCTCTCAGCTCAGTTGGTCAGTTGGTCTGCCTTCTGAGCCGTAGGTCGTGGGTTCGATCCCCACCGAGAACAAATATGTGTGGTGAACACAGATGCTTGTGCTCTGTCTGCATGGGTGTTATATTGTATTCTAAGTATGTATTTACAAAAAAAAATGTATTAAAGTATTATATCAGCTATATGGTTCCCATAGTACAAGCTCTGCTTAGTTTGGGGCTAGATAGTGTTGTGTGGATTGTCTATAATATTTATTATTATTTATTTATTTATAATCATCGCCAAGCCACGGCAAATAAAACCTTTTTAAAGTAAACTTTCCGGCTTGGGGTCAATTGAAAAATCCAACAGTTTTAATCTGAAAAGTGGCTGAAATTACACTTTTCTGTTCAAACTTCGATAGTTCTGGCTAGTGAAGTGCAATCCTCAATAAGCTTCAATACGGTGAATGGATTTTGGATCCTAGAACAAATATTTTCTTCACTGGATGTCTTCATTTGTTTTGCCACAAATAAAATAGTAAAAAACTTAGATATAGTTTAATAAATGATGTATAGGTATTATATAATCATTACACCGACGGATTTAAATATTTCAAGAAAAAACAATATTTATATTCTTCTTTATATTATAATAGGTAGGTAATAGTTCCATGACGTATGGAAGAGCAAGGTCTTCTTATCGTTCACTGGTTCTTTCGAACCAAGTGTGGTGAAAGGATGTTTAGTGTGCTTCAAAAGGCTCCTTTTCGTGCACTCGACACATAAGTATTTTCGAACTATTTAGGTTCACACGAGAGGTTCTATCGCTCAGAGCATGATGTGGACCGACTCACTTTCGTAAACTGGCTACGTTTCGGAGACCTCTTTTTATTTATTTAAAGCCTTAATTACAGATGTATTTTTGTAACTAAATTTTATTTTACACTACGACATCGACACTGTCACTATCTGTTTGCCCTTTTTTGGCAAAGGCCTCCTCCAAGCTCTTCCACTTCTCTCTATCTCTCGCTATCCGCGTCCATGTTTTCCCTGCAGTATGCTTTATCTGGTCTCAATCTTTTAAAACCTCGGAGACCTCGCCATTATTAATATTTGTTTAAAAGTTTTATTACCAAAGGTCATTTTTATTACGATCAACACAGTATATCACATCACTAGATTAGCGTCGCATCCCGGACATTGTTTGTTTTTATACTTTTGAGTCGACTGTCGCAGGTGGAATATACCCTCCTCTTACTTATAGGAGGATCTCCTACTTTACTTACTTACTAGTAAACAACTTAATTTGAAATCGATCCATCGATTAAATTATCGGACATCTAGTAAACGTCTAGTAGGTAAACGTTTTGTGAATATGACGTGATAGGTAATTACCGTTTGAAAAAGCAGCTGTTTTTTTGTTATTAGGTATAACTTTCTATACTTCTAAAATAATATTATTAGGAGGAAAGATTTGTATTTTTGTGTGTACGTTTGTAATGAATAAACTCAAAAAACTACTGTGCTGATTCAAAATTGCTCAGTTACGTTTTACAAACCATTATTCGATATCAAAGCAAATTTTAATCATAATTGGAGCATCTTGTATACACAAACGAAGACTGAAACCAGCTCTTCGATGCAATTAGTGTGTACACTGAAATTGCATTATTGGTTTCTGAAAAAACATCACCTTATAAATAAAATCAGGAAAAGAAGGAAAACTCGAAGTCGAGATGGTGTTGCCGTATTTTGAACAATTACTTTACCAGATAAAATTACGCCGTAAAATATTTTTCCCAAATCATAAACAACAAAAATACGTATAATTTTTTTTTTTTTTCATTTTTTCAGTTTGTGTCGAGCCCTAAGGCTTTTCTATTGAGAACTGCCAAAAAATTTATGAGGCTTGACTCAGACTCAAGCATTATTTCTGAATACTTTTGCTTTTGTAAAAGTCTAGTTAAAATATCGAAGAAAGAAAAATGATTAAAAGTCTGGTAAAACCTACTCACAAAGATAATAAAATTGGTTCTTTCCCACTGAACTCAAGGTTCAAACACGATTTCTTACATAAATCTACAGAGCAAAATTATATTCAGCGACATTAACAGGCAATTTCAATTAGCTTAAACTGAAAATTGTGAAGTTCCACAGACTGAGACCTGCTAAGTAAGTTTCAATAAGTCTTTGGCAATATCGATTTAGGTTATGAACGTTGACTTTGGTTCCGTCTAGACTTTGTCTGAAGTGAGTCTAGTATGCTTGAGGAGTCAGATCGTTAACATTTTTGATGTGCATGGTTTTAAGAAACAACTAACCATTTTAGCTCTCATTATTTTCGATCCACGGGGAAGTTGCTAACATCAAACGCACTGAGAGACCGCAAACCAACTGAATGGATGTGTTTAATATATTTATTATATACAGAATTACGCATTACACATTATATTGTATCTGTGTTAGTTTATTATCCCTCTTGACGTTTTGGTTGGGTTTTAACTGTCACTGTCATCTCAAAAGCAGTGTATCTGAGATACGGAAGCGGAAATATGCCATGCGCCTACTACCGGAACCGTCCGGCGGAAGATTTCGGAACGGAAAGAAGCAATGGCGAAGAGTTTGCTATCAAACAGGATACTTCAGATTTTTTTTCCTTTTTCTACAATTAGCTAATGAAACAAGCTTAGGGCATATGATGTTTAGTGGTAACCATCGCTTATAACAAAGCATTGCCCCGTAGGCCACGTATGTCAGGAAGGCTTGCACAAATTCCCAATACACTGCCCTTTTTCCATTAACTTGAGGCATACAGATCTTCAAAATAAATGTTTGTTCTCTGTCTGGGTGTTATATTGTATTCTAAGTATGTATTTACAAAAAAAATAAAAAAATATTCAAGTATTATATCAGCTATCCGGTTCCCATATTATAAGCTCTGCTTAGTTTGGGGCTGGGTGTGTTGTGTGAATTGTCCACAATATTTATTTATTTATTTAATACGTCCCAGTAATTTTACCGACGCACAATCTTCACACCGAAACACAGCAATGCCGTTTCTTAGCAGAAATAGGATGGTAGTACTATCCCGGACGAGCTCTTTATAGTAAAATCTGAGTGTTATGTTGTGTGATGCCTCTTTAAACATAAAATATATTTCGAAACGTCAACCGTAAATGCTCACCGCTATCGATTAATATTCCTGTTATTCTTCAATAGTCTCGTTCTGAAGATATATCTGTTGCAGACCTACCTATTGTCCCCCAAGGACTTACTACTGACTCCGCACATAGCCTATTATTTAGAAAATATACAACAACACCGAAAACCAACCTTCACCCTTGCAGTTTAAGCTACAATTTTGCTTGTCGTCAAATTCTAGGCCAGAGCTTTTCCATAAACAGTCGATTACAACCCGTACGGACATTGTATTGTTGTTCAATATTCCATGAAATTGTGAGGCGGTTGAATCGTTTTAATGTAATGTGGTTATCGACATTGGATAAAGGGCCACCATTAATCGTACAGAGATAATATCGGCTCAGTAATCGCGGATTGCTAAACGATTGGTTAGTGCACTCGTTGGTTTGGTGTCAATGGCCCTATTTAGGTTGAGATAAGAGATTGAAAACTGAGTTTAAGTTATGATAGAAAGCTTTCCATTCCAGTCTCAGTCTGAAAACTATTGAATTCAAGCTAAATAAATAATAAATAAATTTTATTAACAATTCACGCAACACTATCTATGTTCCAAACTAAGCAGAGCTTGAACGATAGCAACCCCGGATAGCTGATGTAATACTTATATGCAGATGATGCGTGGACAGTGCCTATACGTATTTGCTCCTCTTGGGGTTGAGACTCTGTTGTGAAGAACCCAAGGCTTTGTGGGTTTTACAATTGTGTCTGGACATCATATCGAAGCGAAACGTAAGCCAAGCGTTTGAGAGTATCTGGTGCAGCGCATCAGCATTTGGAAATTTGGAAATGGAAATAAAAGAGCAAATCTGTTTAAAGTTTGTGCTTTAGTTATACCATGAACAGGGTGAAAAAAAAAGAAAAAGGTGAGAAGAAGAAAAAAATATAGGAGAATTAATCAAGTGTCTTTGATGTAATATACTACTTATATCTTGCAAACTTATTGGACGTCAGGCGTTTTACAACCGAAAAGAGAGCAAAAATTAAATATCAGAAAAGTGTTCACAACAAAAATGCTGTAGGTATAACGTTGGCAAACAGTGAAATTAACTCAACAAAACATAACCTATAAAGCTTCGAGCTGTTCTGAACCAAAAAGACGGCGCTCTCTTCAAGCAGACGACACTCGTATGTAAGCCCCTTAGGTCCAAAGTGGCTTCCTTCGGGGAATCGACTCTTCTTCCACTATACCCAGAACATAGAGCCTAACATAACCAAGAACCTCTTCTGGAGTCACCGTATAACCTACAAACGAAGACTACAAAGAACGGCACGGCACGTAAGTATACTTTCGAAGTATAAAGCTTGTTGCGCCCACGAGGACATCGTAGACCCCATAGCTTGTCTACGTGTTCTAATGGCAAACAACAGCACAAAAGAACTTGCTCTTATGAGACTTGTGTTATCAAGAGAACTTTTAAAAACACACAAGAGATTTTTTTTGACACCCGTTTGTATCTCACTGCAGAGCAAATGCCTCCCTTACTCCATAGTCAATACTAAGAGCAGATTTTTCCATTTATGGGATAACGTGATTTACTATTTACGCTATTTGATTCACCGAATAAAAATATATATTTTTATTTAAAGGATAAATTTATCTATAGATTGAAAAAATAAGTATAAATTAATAGGTATCGAATGAAAAATTTAAAATACAGAAACGAAGACTATACAAAAGGAAAGATTTACGTCAACGGTGTGGTGGTTCAGTTCAGGCGTAGTGAAAATACCAAAGGCTTCATCATAAAGGATTCATCACTTTATAACAAAAAGCAGCAATCCTTTGAATGAAATGCTACAAACTAGCACCGTCCTACAATTTAAGTAGCGTGTATTACGTTTACTTACTGTATTTGGCAAAGTTCACTGTTACATTATAAAAGGGTTTTATAATAATAATTAATGTACACAGTAGGACTTTGCTAAACACCTGTTAGTACTACGAACTCAGAGAATAAACTGAACTTGAGTATATTGAACCTAGTCAGCTTGAATAACTCTTGCTTTGGTATGAATTAAACTATTCCTTCAACAATTTCAAATGGTGAAAATAAAAGCTTTATACGCATCACACTGAGCTTATTATTAAGATACTGAAAAACTTAGCTTACGCTTTTGTAGTCTACTATCATAATTATTATTGAGCGCGTTTTGTATTAAAAAGACAAACATAGACAAGAAACAAGACGATTCACCTGAATAAGGTTCAATAAAGGGCGTAGAACTAAACAAAAATAAACTAAGTTTAATAAACTCCAAAGGTTCGCCCGCCTCGCACATCGGCGCGGCGGCTGAGCAAACAAAAAAGGCTTTTCACACTAGTTTGTGCAATCTGGATATAACCGGTTTGTTGCATTATTAATTACGAGAAACACATTTACCTAAAACAAACAGCTTGTATGATGTTTAATTATATGTCGAATCAATTGAAAAGGCGTTGCTTGTTTTGTACAAATTGATAAACCAGACAGTTAAAAATAAAAAAACGAAACCTTTTGTTCACAGAATTTGTTTGTCTTTTGTAAAATTATTCTATCCGCGTTCGTAGTTTCTGCGTGTTTCTTCTTGGTATTGTATATTGTAACAGGCGATGGCAGAGGCCCCCGAATCTAAGCCAGTTCCGGCTTCGGTATTAGGCTGCATCCTCACTTTCCATCAGGTGTGATGGCAGTCAAATGCTTAGCTATTTATATAGAACCCGCAAATCTCGTGCATGGCATCAGCCAGATCGGTGGAGGTAGAGCCACTAGCCAAGGATGCGATGGCAGACGTAAACAGATTCTTGTCAAAAAAATAATAATCATGTATACCTATGCATATTTTTTATAAATGGGATCGTATGGGTTTTGATCTCATTTAAATGAGATGTGACGTCGTACTATTGAAATTCCCGATATATTAAATCAGTGCATTTTTTTCAAAAGTGACTATGCAAGGTGCCTGAGGATGAAATGCGATGGTGGGCTCACCAAAAAGACGTTTGTGAGACGATATCAAAGAGGAGGAATGGTGGGAAATCACCAAAATCGGATACGAAAGGAAAAACAAGTTGGGAGAGACCTTTGCCCAGCAGCCTGACACAACAAAAGGGCTCAGAATTGTTCTTCCTGGAAATGTGTAGGGGAGGCCCATGTCCAGCAGTGGACTTCTTCAGGCTGATGATGCAGTAAGATTATGATAATGCGTGACTGAGAGAATGTAAAATCATCAGTAAGAAAATAAAGAATTGTAATCATGAACTGGAAGATGTAGTGGAACGTCTCCGTCAAATAATTTTTGATTATTTTTTAATAAATTTCTAAATCATCTAAAATTATTTTCTTTTCAAAACGTTACGGTCTCGTAAGAGGATATTTAAATGGTCACTTTCTTAAATAACTTGTGCGTGCAGTCTTTTTAAAGAATTGTTACATTACAAAAACAGAGTGAAACGGCTCTCCATCCGGTGTACTCGGTGCGGTGAAAGAGTGAGTGAGAGGTTTGAAAAAGTGTTATTATTTTTATTTTGCTGTGAATAATGAAAATATAATATCCTTTTACCCTATTTGACAAGCGAGGGTTAATATATTTAAAATACATTAATTTAATAGACGACCTCGCGGCAAACCAAGACTCAGATGGTGAGACGATCTTGACGCGTTTATGGAGGACTGGGCAATGGGCAATATGGGCATCCACAGCAAAGGACCGGGAAGAGTGGAAGGGAGTTAGGGAGGCCTTTGCCCTGCAGTGGGACGATGCAGGCTAAAAATAATAAATAAAAATAAATAATAAATTTAATAAAAAAATAATTAATAATAACGTTTAATTAAGCTCCACACTACTGGTCCAGCTTTCCAGATTTAAAAAGAAATAAAACCTATGAAAAACTCATTTCATTTATCAGTTATTTTCACAAGCCATCACCAACAATCACTTAACACCCTCAGAGTCACCTCATTGTTGTACACAAAGAGGGTAGAAAAAACAGGTTTAATAACGCCTCTGGCGCTACTCTAGTCATAACTTAATCCAAGAATAAAGCGATTTTCAGACACGACTTTTTGTCGCAAAGTCGGTCCGCGACAAGCATTATATAGACAATCATGGCTATCAAATACTGCTTTGCACGACAAGCAGTTTTGATTTTCCTTATTATCGAAATCTACTCTCGCTTATCAAAAAAGGTGAATATCAATATTCGCAAACGATCCACAAAGCTCAAGTACCTACCTTTATTCAAATACCTACCGTTTAGTAAGTAGGTTATATGAATCTAGAAAAAAAACCTAAAGAAAACAGAAGTGAGAAAACAGAAGTGCGAAAATAAAAGTGCGAAAATAAAATGCTTCAGTGAGTTTAACGCTTCAATAATTATTTTTTGATAGATCATAAACGATATTTTAATTTTAACAGATAATTGGTAGCTAGTTTGGTGTATGACAAAAAGTCGGGTCCAACACTTTCCAAGAATATGGCAAGAGCTGTGCACACTGAGCAAAACAATAATAAAAATAATAAATCCCCTTCAAAGCCGAGTGACAGACGCGAAACTATTCGACGACGGCGCTGGGGTGGCCATCATTTGAGTGAGACACACTATAAAGACTTTCACTCATAGGATGATTTCTCATAGACCTGCATAAAAGCATAATTTAAACAAGTGCTGGGCCCTGTTTAATAAAGCTGACAATTCGACAAGTCCGACATTTATGTCTAAAGGGACCATTCGACAATTATTCTGTTTAATAAAACCGACAGGCGACAAAGTTTTGATGGTAGTAAATTTACAAATATGTCAGATTGTCACGACAATTCGGCCTTTTTCTGTATAATATTTTTTTTAAAACGACAAGTGACAGGTGACAATTTGTCAAATCTTCTTTATAAAACATAAAATTGTCGCGAAATATTGACATATTTGTAGAATTGTCGGACGATTCTGACAGGAGCTTTACCCTCTGTCACGAAATCATATTTTGAAGGTGTTTGTTTAGCTCCGTAAAACAAAATTATGTCAGAAGTCGACAAAATTGTTGCGACAACCCGACAAATGTCAGAAATAATTTGACTGTGGTTTCATGACATAATTGTCGAGTTTTGACAAATATGTCGTAATGCCACCCTGTTTGTAACATATTTGTCACTTTTATAAAACAGCTTAAGCGCGACAATTCCACAATTTTGTCGCTTTTTGACTTAAATGTCGAATTGTTAGTTTTATTAAACAGGGCCCTGGAAGTACTAAAATGAAACTCAATGGTGATTATGGTGAAGGCCGTCCTAGTGCGCCGCCAAAATCAACCGTTTCATATAAAATTTGTAATTTAAAACAAAATCAGTCATCATAGCCATTGCGTAATATTTATCATCAGCAAATCCAGAGTTGGATGAAATAAGCACAAGACCGGCAACAGTGGCACATACATAGAGAGGCCTATACCCAGCGGTGGGTGAAGTCGGGCTGTGGATGATGATGAATCCAGAATTGCAACAGACCACAAAGATAAAAAATATTTCATTGCATACCACGTAAGATTAATACTTAGAAGAATAGGAAAAATCATCAGAGTAGAACACAGTGGGCAGTCTTTTCAGAAAAAGTAAAATTATCCAGGTAATTTTAGCAGCCTGGCGCCCTTCACCCATCAATATAAGCAAATATAAGTAAGTACTACGCCGCCATACCCATTGTCCGATTTAATAACTATGCTTACCTGGTAATTTCTCAAGGACAACCCATCGACTTACCAAATAGCATTAACGGCTCGAAAGCTAACGCCCGACAAACATACTGGTACATGCAATGCCAAATCGCCCAAGTTGATAGATTACAGACAAGGATCTATTATTTTCAAACTAAGAGCTAATTGAGACATCGCATATAGATTAGACCACTAGTTAGTACTCTCGGCTTTAAAGTTAAGTTCTATTCTTTATCCATCACTTTTTTAGCTCATTAAAAGTAAAGTAAAAGTTGTTTATTTTCCTTCACAATGTAAGTATGTTATGACTTAGGTCTAGAAAACAAGTTCTTAAGTGCTAACATTGTGAAGGACTGGTGCCTGATGTAGGTTCGTAAGAACCTGTATTACAGGTCACCAGGCCACACTCTGCGAACACATCAGGTCTTGTGTAAAAAGACCTTCAGGAGACTTTAAAATGCTATGACATCGTTAGTGCAGAGGAAAGTACAATATAAATAGTAACAAGGTACAATAAAAGTAGGGTAACAAGATACATTAAAAGAACAAAAGTAAGTAAATAAGCGGTCCGGGGACGCAGGTCTTTATGTCAAATTACCGACCTGCACTTACGACTTTATGTTAAAATAGCAACATACCATATCATCTGAAAGTCAAAATGCCTTAGGCCCCAAAATGCCTGAAATTCAAATCGGCTCTTTTATATAATGACTGAATTACTATATACCTGTGGTGTTTCATACAATCGACAAGAAAAATCTTTTTTTTTTTCTTAATTTATTCAAACTTTTTACAGAGTGTCGATGTCTTGACAATAGCCGTTATATCGACGATTGATGTGACGTACGTATGTATGCAAAAATAGATTTCATAATAGATATTTCTTGGTCATGCCTAATAGGTTGGTTAGGTCATGCCTTTTCCTGACGTAAATCTAATATTAATATTTTTAAATGTGATTTTGAAAAAGCACAGATCAACGCTGTAAAGACAACTTTTCCTGACGTAAATCTAAATGGCTGTTATTTTTATTACAACAGGGCGGTATGGAAAAAGGCTAAAAGTTTACGAATATGCGAAAACAAAGCTGGACGCCATATTACTCGTTTATGTGCAAGTCTCCCGTTGTTGCCTGAACAACATAAACAGGGTTATTCATTATTAGCTGCAAATACTCAGGAATTAGGATCAACAAATAAAATAAAAAATATTTATGAAATGATTATTTTTTTATTTTGATTTAAGTTTTTGTATCAAAATTTTATTTTTATTAATTTCTTTACGGCTATTGCATAATGATTGCCATGTAGAACAGGACAATGACCCACCCAGGGGATGACTGAACGCAGAGTGTCGCTAACGGCGTGCGGGTGCGGATCAAAGGTCAAAATAGGTCAGGCGCCAATGATTCCTTTAGCGATTTTCTCGGGATTTTCATAACAAAACTTAAAAGAAATCATTTCATAAATATTTTTTATTTTATTTGTTGAACCTAATTCCTGAGTATTTGCAGCTAATAATGAATAACCCTGTACATACCAGTTGGTTGAAGATAGTTGAAAAAATGAAGAAAAACTCTGAAATGAATAAATTTAAAAAATATTTTAAAAGACAATGGATGAATATGGACTCCGCAATCATCAGCTGTGGAAACGATAAGCTTTGCCGCAGCAATAATGCTTTGTAAGGGTGGAACAGGTGGCTGAATGTTAGAATGCCACACAAGCCTACACTCATTCGTTTTGTCTACATCTTGAAGAGAGAGGCGAAATACCAAGACACCCGTGTAAGAAATGCGTTATTTTCAGGTGCCCGTCGTAAGCGAAATGAAATAAGCTTTAACTACAATTATAAAAAACAATTGAGGGAGCTAAGAGAGGAAAACATTACACCAATTTCATTTTTGGAAAATGTTATATCACTAAGAAAACGATACAGATAAAAAAAATATAATTATTATTAAATAAGAAAATAAAGTTTTTTTTTGCACGACTGTACATTGACGTTCATTTTTTTAATTAGTCTTATAAACATTCAGGCATAATAAATTTCAGGCATTTTGGGGCCTAAGGCATTTTGACTTTCAGATGATATGGTATGTTGCTATTTTAACATAAAGTCGTAAGTGCAGGTCGGTAATTTGACATAAAGACCTGCGTCCCCGGACCGTAAATAAGTAGTAACAAAATAAGTCCCGAATAACACAAAGAACACAGTCACCCTTGTTAAATCCCGTCGCAAGCAGCGTCTCCGCGAATTCAAACGAAAATACGGAACTGTTTTACATGCTAAAACAGAAAATCCAACGTAAAAAACCAAGAACAATTGAGCTTCGCGCTCCACGGTGCATGACAGGTTTCCAATTCAAAGGGGCAGGTTCGGTTCCTGTCAAGTGTTCCAAAACGTGAAGAATTAGAAATGGGAAGGTGCAGGAAAATCGAATTTACGAACCTTTGGAAAATTCGAGAAGAAAATAAATTTATGTATTACATATTACACTTATACTCGTAGCACAAAACAGAACACTGTATCAAATACTCATGGGCTACGTGCTAGAAAACAGTCTCTTTTAGCCTTTGTGTTTACGAGCTAATTAAGTCAGCGACAATTATGTCCAAACGACTGGAACCAAGCCGTAGTTTGTGCCTGATCTTCTAGGCTTGATCGCGTGCAAATGGCACCAGGCTCATCTAGAGCTTTAAAACATTTGACAGTGATTCTTATGATTCATCAGAAAAAACAATTGCGGTTAAACGAAAACCTATAAATTATAAAAAAATAAAAATATATTAGATTTTTGTCATGGCTTTGTGTTTCATACTAGTATTTTTTAGTTTCTAAAATTAGCAGTATTACTTTTAGCACAATACAACACTTACACTCCTATTTTGTTGTTATACAAAATAATCAGTTTGTAACAAAACTATAGGTAATAATATTTTTTTATTATATGGAGATATAAATATGGGACCATATTTATATCGTGACCATTATTTATTCGCTTCCTAATAGACGTGTCAAAACCAAAACGGAAATATTTTAATTTGACAGTTAACTGCGATGGTAAAACCACCCTTAGCAAATAAGAAATGCCACGACCCACGAGTGCTTATCAAGGTATTCTGATATTTTACTAAGCTACCGAAGCATTCATGTTAAAATTCCCAATTTAAAACTGACGGGAAAGTATTTTGTAGAATGTCAAATTACTAACTCCCCAGGTGGACCTCAAAGGCTAAGGCGGGATCGTGCATCCCGCTTAACCGATCAGACATTTTAATATCGCACTAGACGCGTTTTCGTGTTCCGGTTAAATACCCTAGGGTTGAACGGTTTCCGGTTTTAATAAAATTTTAAACGTAGTAAAGCAATAAAACGCTTTAAGGTAACCCTACTTATTTTTGGAGCTGTGTTACTCTAGTTTACACTATGGTGCTAGCTTTAAAATAGGAATGGACGATAAAAAAAACTGTAATCAATTAACACCATCTCGAGCCAACCCAAGCAAAACTTTGATTATGTACTATACTTTTCCGGGATCTACAATGGAATTTGTCCTATTTTAGGAACAGCCGCTAGATTTTTTTTGATTAAGAAAGATTTTTATTCATTCAAATACTTAGCACGTTGAATTGAGATACCAAAATAGCAATAGTACCATTAATAGTAGCCAATTACTTCTACTAATAATAGTGACTTCTTAAATACATATCGCATAAAAATATTTATTTTTCCACTTAATATTTTCAGTGAGTCACAAGCCGCTACGGTGATCGTAGCGCGGCTTAGGTTTACCTACGCTCGCAATCTACTAAGCCGTAACAAACCTACTATTACTTAACTATTCATTTTATTAGAATATTAAAATCCTTCCACTTCGCTTGGTTCGAAAGAATCAGTGACACGATAAGAAGAAGAAGATTAGAATATTTTATTATCACACAATGCTTTACTATAGATCTGTCTAAACGCTGAAAGGCACACTAGTATATAAGTTTTTCTCTGCTATCGAATTTTAAATCATATAGCCCCTTCCCACCGGTGCGTGATATCGTGCACCAGCCCGCACCAGCTTGCACGACACACCATGGGAACGGTCTCGTGCGCCGAGGTGCGCGGTAGTATAGGAGCCTTTTCTGTGTGCGTTGCTGTGCGACGTCGTGCGCGGTGCGTGATGATCTGCAGAACCACGCACCGTAGGAAGGCAGCATTAAAGTTTTTAAACTGAACTCGACAACCCTGCATAAGACAGTCCCGTGCGCTGGTAAAATTGAACTGTTGTTCCGGAAATGTATTAGTGCATTCGAGCAACCCGCTTCGACCCTCCGCGATAATATATTAACTTTATCTCGCATGTGTAACGAGAATCTCGGTGAAGATGCGCAGGATATCCGTACAAATAGAAATACCGAACAATGTAGAAATCTGCACTTATCAGTGAAATTACTGGCACGTGAGGCTGAACATCTATGTGCCTTAAGTTGATGGATGCAGGGCAGGGAAGGGCACTGTCCTGACGTGCGTGACCTACGAGGCAACGCTTTGTTATAGGCGTTACGACTGAACATCAGGTGGGCCATATGCTTGTTCCATCAGATAGTCCAAGAAAAGCTTAGCTGTTTAGTATTACAGAATAAGTACTGTTCTGGACTTCCGGCCCATGACACACCGGCCGCGTAGGCGCGAGTGCCCATTGAAGTATGTCACTGTCAGAAGACGTGTTAGCGATTTGAAGGATGTCACTGTCAAGAGGACAGGTTAATCAAGAAGTAATAACTGGTTACCAGCTAGAGAAAAAAATATATAATTTTTAGAAAAAATAAAAAAGAAGAGAAAAGAGATTACACGCCACAAGAAAAAATCCCGAGCTGGGTTAATTAGTACATAATTTACTAAGGACAAATAGTACATTATTTGTATGCCGTTGCTTGTTATTTGAATCAATTTTCCGACACGCGCAAGTCGATTGACGGAAATTTGTCGGAAAATTAATTCACAAAATTTAGTTTTATTGTCAACAACGACTACCACGACTGACTAAAGCCTTGCGCACATCTAAGCGTTCTACGATGGCGATCAGTGAAACACTGTCAAATATGACAGTGATATTTGACAGCTTTTCACAGATCGCCATCGCCATCGCCTATATAGATGTGCGCTTTTACATGACCACAGAACAGCGATTGAAGTAGGTAATTATTATGTTGGTCTATAAAAACTGGCTATAACTCTGCCACTGCTATTATTAGTGGCTTTTAACTTTTATAAAATTATGTGACGCACACCTTTCTCACGGATGGGTGACTGACCAAGAATTTATCATCAAGCTACAGAGATAATGTTACGCCGGACACCTAATAACTTCTGCTGATTTTTTACGCCTTGAAGACGTTTCCAGGATAAGCTGAAATAGTGTTTCAGCCCGTTTCAGAATAAACTATCACCAGAATATAAAAAAAATTGAATAAGTTGCCATTATTTCAGGCGCCTTACATGTTTTCAGTATGTAGAAGAGAAAAAGTCAAAGAGGTGATAAATTCCTTAAATTCGACAATAACATTAGAAGGAGGAGGTTACTTGGAAAAGACGTTATCACGTCTAAAACGGCCGGTTTCTTAGGGCCACAAAATAATTACATAGGCAATATTTAATCAAACATAAAAAATATTGTAGACAATCCACACAGCACTATCGAGCCCCAAACTAAGCAGAACTTGCATGAACTGAGTCAAGCCTCAAGCTCGACTCAGTTCAAGCATTGTTTCTGCTTAAGGCCCTTTATGTTATCAAAAGCTAGGCCATGAAACAATCAGTAGCGTCTTCGAGAATGATCCAAAAATTCTAGCCACAACCACAAAAATCAATAAAATAAAAAAGGATACCGACAACCAAAACTACAACCAGAATATAAAACATTTTTTTATCGATCAAACAATTCAAGCAAAATTGAATATCATATTATGTAGGCATTTCTCATCCTTGTAGTAAGTAGATGTGTGGGTGGGAAGCCCAGAATAAATAAACTAAAGGATAGTTTTTACTAATGTCAGAACATCAAGTAAAATATACTACGACTAATTACAAACCATCAAATTGAGGACATTACTTTTTGCAGCCTACTTCAACACTTATTTTTGTATTCAAACACATAATAAACCACACCAATACAAAAAACTACAAAAAATATTTGTTTCATCACAGCTTTTCAATTTTCTTGGTAGAAGAAAATGAAGCAAGCGAATGACAGAATTCAAAAACAGAATGCCAACTTGAAAGACAATTCGCTCTCTGGCCAGTCATCTTTTTTTGTGTTCCTATTTTGAAAAAAAGTTTCTATATCATACCAAAAAGTTTACCTTCTTAATTCCAAATGACCTCCGAAAGAAAAAATTTTATACTTAGATACCTATCCCAAAAGGTCTGAAGTTTCAGGTACTAACTAGTAGGCTGTTCATAATTTAATCTGATGGTCAAACTACATAGCATCGCCTGTTGCGTTTTGTAGCTTGTCCGATAGATAAGAAATTATATTATTATGCTATTATTTTCTAACAGGACGCTTTGTTTAAGTGTGTATTTCTTGTGTGGCAAATAACTTCTGAAGACAATATCTTACTATTAGTTTTGGTACATGCCAACATTTTTAATTATATTCCATACACTTGGTTCACAGGCCTATTGTTGACAGGCCTATTTATCAACTTACGTTTGATCACAAAATTAGCGAAGCGCAAAGCTTGTGGTGTAGTTTGATCCTTAGGTACTCCAAAACCCAACAGGAAAAAGAAACGTAAAAAATAATGAGAAAAGACCACTTCATCACAAAAGCTAGACACAAAACATTTATGACATTTTCGTATAAGCACTGAATACTTTGAATGCCCGAAGTCTAGCAAAGGAATATAATCCTTCTGACTAAGTACATAAAGTCGCGAGATCTGCATAATACAAATTTGCATTTTCACGGAAAGTTCGCGGGTAGATCAACATTATATTCGGCCGTGGTCACACCTCAAGCAAGACAGGTTTATACATTTTTTGAACACTTGGGTAAGTATAGCCATTTTGAGCATTATTGTGCCTAAAGATAATAATAATAATCAAATCAATCAAATCAAAATAGTCGTTATTCAGTTGAATTACAAGAATCACTTTGAAACGTCTTAAAGCTAGGTGCCAGTTCCACGCGACCAAGCCTAGAAGAACAGGCAACAAACTACGGCTCGGTTCCTACCGTTTTTTTATAGTAAGCCGCTGTGGAAAGTGAACTGTTTGAATAAAACACTGATTAAGGATCACACCAGAAGAGCGCTGGTGGCCTAGTGGTAGCAACCCCGCCTTACGATTTTAGGGTTGTGGGTTCAAATAAAGTCGTGTACCAATGAGTTTTTCTGCTAAATATGAATGAAAACATCGCAAGGAAACCGGCATTTCGTTGAACCTAAAAAGTTCGAAAATGTTTCAAGTGCACGAAAGCCTCTTTGAGGCTCAAAATCCTTTCACCACACTTGTTTCGACAGAATCAGTGACACGATAAGAAGAAGAAGAAGAAGGGGTGGTTATTGATAGAGTCTGTTCAGAAAGAGAACCGTCGTGAGATATGAGGGCGCAACTGTGCTTGATTACCTTTTTTGTTTAGTGGGCAATACAATAGCGCGTCTGTTGCGTTTTGATCCTATCACAACTAGTGTACTATTCCTTTATTTAATTTTTATGATGCAAAATGCTGACAGAAAGAAAGGGATGAGCTGCCATATAAAAATCGAAACGTTAGTTCACAATTTGGCCACGACGGCTCTCTTTCTGAACATACTCTAACAAATAAATTGATGCAAGTTTGTGGAGAATAACGAACATTTTTGTTGCCACACAGTGTGACCGTAGTGTGTACGTTCTGTAATAAAGCACAAACTTCTTTTCAAGTTAATTTGCTCTCGAGTGATGTCGCGAAATATTTGTTTAAAAAATGCGTAACGTACTTCAGGGCGGTTTTGCATTTTTCATTTAAAAAGACCGTAAAAACTTGGTTCGGCCTCTTGAGAGGAAGCTCTTTTTGATTCAGTTAAAGTTAGTTACCGTACGTACTATGCTGTACGAATCTAGATGCCAGTAGGCCTACCATGAGCTCTGTCTGGCTCTGTCTCTGGTTCTGGTTTTGCGTCTGTGTGAGTGTTGACTAAATAAATCCTAAGTCAAAACGTCACACACACAGTATAATGCACTGGTGGGCCATCACACAGACTCAAAACCAGAACCAAAGACAGAGCAAGAAAGACCTCATGGTAGAGGCCTACAGCTCGTCGTGTCAAGCCTAGAAGAATAGAATAAAAAATAAATCCTTTTTAATTTTAAATCGGTTAAAAAGAAAGGACTTGTCCCGATTTTGCATGGAGGCTGGATTTTTATTCGTGACAACCTTTAACCAAAACCAAACTATGCTGTAGTTTGAATGTACAAATTTCGGTGTTACTTTTCGACTAATTTCTTAATTTCTTCAGTGGAATCACAAGTTACGGTCGCCATTTGACAGCTGCCGGTTTTGTTGAAAACTAAAGTTGAAGGCTTTAGGTGCGTCGTCCACTTTTTACGATTGAAGTGGGAATAGCCAAGTTAATCAGCTGTAACTGTGGCATTGTACATTTTTATCCAGATATTTCACTACATAGTTTAAATAAATAATAATATACGCTGCGGCATTGGTTCTCTGTGCGTGTTTTAAGGCCTCTGCACATCTAGGCGATGGCGATGGCGATCATAAAAAATCAATAAGGGGATACTACTTACAGTGGCATGGGATTAATGTTGAGGCCGTTTCTGTTTAATTCCTGATTTTTTCAATTTTTAAACACATAGGTAAGTAGTAATAAGATTTTCATTAAAAAATTTGAATTTTATTGAATTTAAATAAGTTTACTGCGTTACACCGCAATATACATTATTAAACAAAGTAGTATAATTGAAGCACTGATTTTCTTCTACTATGTCAAAGGTAAGATAAAAGCGTTTTTAATTAAGCGTGATCACGCTCATCTTTAAGACCCTTAACTGTTTTATAGTCAAGGAAACATTTCAGGGCATAAAAAGCTTTTTTAGAAGGGACAAAAAAGTTTAGTTAAAACTTTTGCTTACGGCTTTAATTTTTTTACAGTTCTTTTCTAATTTTTTTACCAAGTCGGTCCCCTGGTTGTCAGTCTTGATATTGAGAGGTTAATCTGGCTATCCACGTACACAGACACGCGTTGCCGCATGTACGAACCTCTATTTATTTGTAATGCGTAAAGGCCTGCGCACACCTAGGTCGCTGGCGTCGGCGATCAGTGAAACGCTGTCAAATTTGACAACGATATTTGACAGCGTTTCACTGATCGCTATCGCCAGTGACATAAGTGTGCGCAGGCATTTATTAAAAAGAAGAGACTAAAACCGTCACATTTCGAAGATTTGCGTAGCATTTCATACGAATGGGCTTAAGGCCTGCGCACATCTAGGCGATGGCGATGGCAATCAGCTGAGACACTGTCAAATATCGCGATCATATTTGTCAGAGTTTCACATAATCGCCATAGTTTAAATGTGTGCAGGCCTTACGCGGGCTGACACTTCATAAATAACATTCAAACGTCATAAGAGAGTAACGAAACGGGGTTAGTTCGTGACAAGTCCCGACGCACGGGTCTACTTGATTGACAGTATTTATTTATTCATCCCCATTTCGAAAGGGTTGGGTCGTTGTTCGTACTATGAGTTCTCGATTTTATCTCACTTACACTACTCGTGTTAGTAAAGCAAATAGTCTTAGATAGAGCTACTTTATACTTCTTATATTCTTCTCATACTTCTTATACTATAGTGGCTCTGTAGATCTCGTGAGTATGAAGCTATTCTGCTCCTCATGCCTAAGAACCTAATTAGAACATCAGCCTTTGTATGAGACAGGCGGTCCATTATCCTCTCAGATCTTTTAATTTCAAATACTAAACCTACGTACGTACGGCCATGTCATGAGAAGGCCGGTAGATCACATGACCAAGAAAGCGCGGAAGACCCCGACTTACGTGGATGTCTGTAGTTAAAAAAGACATAGAAAGTAACAACATTGACCCAATGACGACCCAGGACAGACATCTTTGGAGAAGAACGATTAGGAGAGCTGACCCCAAATAAAGATGGGATAAGGCCCGAAGAAGAAGAAGAAACATAGGTACTATTCACAAATACAATACTTTATGGGTTCGAAAAAAATTGAAACACGAAAAATAGGCAGCCATTTTTACACATCGCCATCTTACAGACGCTTAAAAATTATCTTTGTGATTTATTTACCTTTTGAGAAATAAAATGAAATGAAATAATTTATTAGCTTGAAGCATCAAGCTTGAGCTCAAATTATTGCTTCACTCTCCCCGTGCCCGCTACGCCCAGTTCCCGTTACTTTTTCGGGATAAAAAGTAATTATATACCTTTGCATCTATGTGCTATTCCAGACTATTAATCGAACTCTGTACAAAATTTCATCCAGATCCGTATAGTCGTATCCATCCATCCTTACTTTCACGTTTATGATCAGAGCGCTGGTAGCCTAGTGGTAGCGGCCCTGCCTTCCGATCCTAAGGTCGTGGGTTCAAATCCAGACGTGTACCAATGAGTTTTTCTGCCCCAAAAATTTATGTACACTATGCCAGTGCTCTCAAACGGTGACGGAAAACATCGTGTGGAAACCGGCATATCGTAGAACCTTAAAAGTTCAAGAAAAATATGTGTCAAGTGCAAGAAAGGAGCCTCTTTGAGGCGCACTTAAAATCCTTTCACCACACTTGGTTCGAGAGAATCAGTGACACGATAAGAAGAAGGAGCCGTTTATAATATGAGTGGGATAGTCGGACAGCGGGAAACCTGTTAGTGCATGGGATTCGAGTTCCAATAGTAGCGGGCCCAGAGGTCCCTTCAAACACAAATAACATAACCTACAGGGAACAATGTTTATGAGTGTTTCATTGAGCGAAGGTCCGACATTTCGATGTATTCGTCTTTAAAAAGTAAATATATACCTTTGCACATGAGCATGGTCACTGGCTTCGATGTTATTCTTAGAGCGGTTTCAGACTAGCGTTTTATACGCCCGTATGAGCTCGTTTTTGGAAGCGCATGTAGGCGCGTATGGCACGCCTTTTGTCACACGCTCGACTCGTACGAGCGTTGACGCGCTTCTAAGCTCGTATCTCGTATAAGTGCGAGCTGTCTTCGTCAGAATCCATGTTGATACTGACACGACACGACCGGTTCGAGATAACACGCCAAAATATGCCCGTTTACGCGAGTATGGTTTTAAGAAGCGCGTAATGTAGCGCGCGTATAAGCGCGTATGCTGAAACAACCGTATACGCGCAAAAAAATACGCTAGTCTGAAATCGCTCTTAGACCCGTATTCCGAAACAGTGCTTGAGTCTGAGCCGAGCCTCAAGCATAGATTTTATGACAGTTCTCCATTGAAAAGTGACAAAAATCTGTGCTTGAGGCTCGACTCAGACCCAAGTACTGTTTCAGAATACGGGCCTTGGTCTGTGTTGTTCCACTTCTGACCAACTTTGCCCAGAGACCCCAAAGACATCCAGTTTTTCCCTAACTCGAACCTCCTCCCACCATCATATAAAAAACGGTAGGAACCAAGCCGTGAATTGTTGCCTGTTTTTCTAGGCTTGGTGGCGTGGATCTGGCACCTAGACAAAAAATAAATATTATGTATTTTGTAATAGGAGGTGAAATATGTGTATCTTACCTTTAAATTTTTCCACCCGTGCGAAGCCGGGGCGGGTCGCTAGTACAAAATAAAACCCAAAAGTTTTAAATTACAACGATACGCAGAACATGTCAAGATACTTGAACATAGCTGACTGAGAGCATTGCATTCTGAAAATGCGGAAACCGCTATATATAGCGGTTTCCGCATTTTTAACGGTAATACCTTTCATCTGTGATTTCAATGATAAGACTAATAAGAAAAATTGTGTTTTATAAGAAAAAAATATCTTCTACAATTTTCTTGGAAAAATAAATAACTTTGTTTCCCGTTCAAAAAAAAAAATATTACTGTAATCAGCAACGAATTAGCATAACGGCAGTGATATGTAGTCGACTGCTTCCGAGAAACAGCAGGGTAAGGGATGAATCACCCTGAGGGTGAACACTGTTCCGGGGTCGTTTAATAAGCATGCTTGAAAGAATACGTCTGCTTATTTTTGAAAATGACGTTCATTAAAAATCAAAAGAATTCAGGCACCGCGCGGGGTTAACATGAGTGAATATTGTACCAAATAATATAAGCTGCCCTTCAGCTTATGACAGCCCTCAGCGCAGTGACTCTGCCTTCTGCGTTGGAGGGCGTGCGTTCGATCGTGAAGAAATATTGGTGTTTACCACACATAGATGTTTGTTCTCTGTTTTTCAGTGTGAAACTGAACTATTTTATTTTATTTTCTACGGTAGGGTTTATTATAAGTTGCACAGTACAATTTGTACCCAAATGACGTGTAATGTATATAACCAATAAATAACTAATAGGTATGACTTTTATGTTAGTTTGAGGTTAGATGTATAGTGTTGTGTCCAATGTCTACATTATTAATCCAAAAACAAATGCTACCGCTAAGCACTTAAGGCCTGCGCATGTGCGCACATCAAGGCAATAGCGATGGCGATTAGGCTGTCATATTTGTGTCATGATAGATTGTATTTGTGTTCAACTGATCACAATCCGTGTCAATTTTCTTTGAAAGAATTTTCCACTTTATTTCCGTCACTCGACAATAATAAAAGAAATGGTAACTTTTAACAAAGCTTTTATTTTGTCAAATACCAATACGAATATTTCAGAGGTTGTCAACAAAATTACACATGCATTCCTCAACGTCGTATGTATGACTGACAGGTAAATAGGCCGTTTTATGCGTGTCTAAACATTGGAAATAAAACATTTTTCTACCATCCGCAGATGTCATAAGTAGTTGAACAACTTTGGGCTGAAAGACTTACTTATCATAAGTAACGAAACATGTTTTTTTTTAATTCTTCAATAGGATGTTTGAATTACATATCAAAATGTGCGCAGATATAATATAAGCAGCTTAGCAAACTCAGCTTGAAAGTAGCTCTATTACTTGTTAACATAAGTAACGAAACGTACTTTTATTATTTATCATAATAATGTAGTTTCAAAACAAGCATTCAAGTCAAGTCAAGTAAAAAATCGTTACTTATAATCATAATCATTTATTTTGCCTGAATGGTGTATGTACATAAGATCTCAATACTCAATACTCAATACATTTATTGCATAAACATGGTTTAGTTTAGGTACATACATAGTTCTTAGGTGTAAGTCAGTATCACATGGACCCTGTGAATAGGGTAAAGCAACATGGAGGTAGGCCGAGGCTTATACACAGTAGTCGGTACGTATATATTATAATAGATTGAGAAATTCCAGGAATTATAATGTAGATAGTTTGTTACTTTATTTAAAATTAATAAGCTTGGTAAAACAAATTAAACGATAATGTCAAGGTCTTAAAAGTAGTCAAAGTTAGGTTTAGTGCGTAGTTATACATTTTTATTTTATTTATTTAGTCATTAGTTATGTCAAATATTCTTTAATGTCATAGTAGGCTTTGTCAATTAGGAACAACTTTAATGTTTTTGTAAAAAAGGAATCTTTTTCTATATTTTTTATTTCGGTAGGAAGCTTATTATATATTTTTACTGACATTCCATACGGGCCGTCGCTGTGCATTTTTAGTTGAGATCGCGGTGTTATTAATTTGTTTCTTCCCGGTCTTAACACGTATCTTCGCTTCGAGGCATGTCATTTAAGTTTTTATAAAGGTGGGGATATTTCCTTACAAATTTACACATTTCTAGAATATAAATACTGGGTAAAGTTAATATTTTCAAGTGTTTAAAGTGTGGCTTGCAACTTTCTCTTCGTCTTATATTTACTAGGATACGGACGCACTTTTTCTGAAGAATAAATAGGTCCTGCACATCTGTACTATTGCCCCATAATATGATAGATAGGGAAATATGGGAGAAAATATTCGCATAATAAGCAGTTAGCGCGGTCGCCAGGTTAGTAGTCGTTTTTAATTCGCAGATCTTAAATATAATATAAAGTAAGTAGCACACATTCCCCACTACATTGCTGGGATGCAAAAATTATAGGTTCAAAAAAATTTAGTCACAAAACTTAGTCAATTACACCTTACTTAACATAAATGTCTTTGTTTATGTACTTACAAATAATGTCATCAAATAACGTCATAAAAGCATCATAGTTAGAAGGAAAAGAAATATACATTATACAAATTGTTATTATACATTCATAAATTCACCTACGCTGTATAGAGTTCTGTCAATGATGATGTTCGTTTATTGCAATTGTATCACAAGAATCACTTTTATACGTCTTAAAGCTAAGTGAGCCTACTCTCGGGGCGAGTTCCATTACCTTCAATATGTGGTCATAAGTAGCTGAACAATCACAAGAATTTCTAATATTGAATGTGAAGCAGTATGTACCCACGTTGTTTAACTACTTATGTCAAATGATGACGTACCCCACTCGTGCTCAATATTCTATGGTACGTCGATCAAAGTTATATTTTATTTGGAAAATAGCTACGGTAAATAGCAAACATTCTGTTTGTAATTTAATATGTTTTTCCAGGTATTTTCCCTACATCTATAACGTGAAAGAAATTACCCGTTATTGTAACACACAGTCGGGCGTATTTTGGGACTTGCTTTTGATGTTACAACATGTTTTATGAGAAGTTTTTGCATAAAATAATACAATATCAATACCATGATCTCAGTAAAACTTTTTCAGAATTATTTACATCCATAATGTTTTCTGGTAAAATTTGTTAAAGGAAGGTAACGGACCAACAGACTTTCTTAACTTATAAGTTTTTTTTTATACCTACTACTAGCTGATGGAACGAGCATATGGCCCACCTGATGTTAAGCGGTAACCATCGCCTATAACAAAGCATTGCCTCGTAGGTCACGCACGTCAGGAACGTGCCCTATGATGCACTGCCCTGCGTCCATCAACTTGAGGCTTACAGATGATTCGCCCCACGTGCATATAATTACAAGTATACCTAGATACAGAACGATTTAGTCTTCTAAATGGGGTTTCATACCAGAAGTCAATTTTGTTTTTACACTAGAACACATTTTTTTTAAAGGTTTATTTTAAGGTTTTCTATGGGATCTTATTAAAAATTTTATGCTATTTGAGTGTATTTGAGTATATTTGAGGTTCGGGAAATACCGATGCATCAGACGCTCCACCAAGCCACCGACCGATCCAAATGGAGAGATATTGTCTATAAAATGGTAAGGAGCCACAATCCTCAACAATGAGGGAGGAAAAGGAATGAAGGAGAGATTTACTTAAAAGCTGAAGCTTGACGACAGCCCATCTGTCGTAAAATCAATGCACAATCATTTTTTTTGACAGCACTATACACATTAATGCCCGTAGCACACCTCCGCTGCGGAACAGTGCGGAACCGTTTCAGCGGAACCGCTGTAATTTCATCATAGTTAGTCTCGTGTAGGACAAGCGGAACACAAGCGAAACTGCCTGTTCTAACGCATAGATTTGACTATATTCCATCTCTTTTTACGCGCGGTTTCGTCGATCTGCTCTGACGCCAGCTACACTTCTACGCTCTGCAGGGCTACCACGAGCTCCATATGTTATGGTTATGGCTGTCAAATTGTGAATAGATGGGCTGACCCACACATTCATTTTCTTCTTGGGTTTGAATGTGTTGACACAATTTTAACAGCCATAACCATAACCATATGAAGCTCATGGTAGGCCAGCTGACCGCTATTTTGTTGCCATGCCGCATTGCTTTTATCAATTTACAAAAATGTAAATGCCCATTCCGCTACTCAAACACTTGATCGCAGCAGAATTCATCTAGAGGTTTCGCTTTAACGGTTCCGCAGCGGAGATGTGCTACAGACATTAAGCTGCAGCTCACACAGTACTAATCGCTTTTACTTGTTTCTTCAGCAATAGTCCGGCGACAGTTGTGAACAAGCTTAATCCGCAACGAGGCATGACCCGAATTTATTTAATGTCAATTGATATAGCAATATGTATTATTATCTAAATCCACTACTTATGATTGGTGTCACGAGGTCGTTGGCCTCATGTTTAATCGGAAATACTATGTCTGGGTGTTATACTGTAAAAATAACCGATACATTTACTAAAATACAATCTATTAGGTTATTAATAGTTTTCATTGTTTTAAAAAACACGAAAACTATAAAACTATCCTATATTATGCGAACATCAAGGGAATGGAACTCATTGCCGACGGCTGTTTTTCCTGACAACTACAATCTGGGCCTCTTCAAGGCAAGAGTGAATAGGTGTCTTCTAGACCATCCTGCTTCATCATCGGCTACATTGTCACCCACCATCAGGTGAGATTGTAGCCAAATGGTGGTCTATATCATGTAAAAAAAAAAAAGCAGCCAAGTGCGAGTCGGACTCGCCCATGAAGGGTTCCGTAGCATCAATTAACATAATATCAAGGTTTTTGTAGTTCGTCGAAAGGTAAATTGCGGTTTACGATTTATGACGTATACAAAAAAAACTACTGACTAGATCTCGTTCAAACCAAATATCGTTGAAAGTTTGCATAGTAATGTACAACATTTATATATTTTTTGGATTTATCATTCTCTTATTTTAGAAGTTAGAGGGGGGGGGACCAACTTATTTCCACTTTGGAAGTGTCTCTCGCGCAAACTATTCAGTTTAGAAAAAAACGATATTAGAAACCTCAACATCATTTTTAAAGACCTATCCATAGATACCCCACACGTATGGGTTCGATGAAAAAAAAATTTGCGGTTTACGATTTATGACGTATAAAAAAAAAACTACTGACTAGATCTCGTTCAAACCAAATATCGTTGAAAGTTTGCATAGTAATGTACAACATATATTTTTTTTGGATTTATCATTCTCTAATTTTAGAAGTTAGAGGGGGGGGGACCAACTTTTTTCCACTTTGGAAGTGTCTCTCGCGCAAACTATTCAGTTTAGAAAAAAACGATATTAGAAACCTCAACATCATTTTTAAAGACCTATCCATAGATACCCCACACTTATGGGTTAGATGAAAAAAAAATTTTTGAGTTTCAGTTTCAAGTACGGGGACCCCCAAAATTTATAGTTTTTTTTCTATTTTTATGTAAAAACCTTAATGCGGTTCACAGAATACACAATACATATAGGCGCGCCTTTTGTTACACGCTCGACTCGTACGAGCGTTGACGCGCTTCTAAGCTCGTATAACTGTCAGAATCCATGTTGATACTGACACGACACCACCGGTTCGAGCGAACACGCCGAAATATGCCCGTTTACGCGAGTATGGTTTTTAGAAGCGCGTAATGTAGCGCGCCTTTAAGCGTGTATGCTGAAACGACCGTATACGCGCAAAAAAATACGCTAGTCTGAAATCGCCTTAAAGCATCAAGCTACGCTATAAGCGCTTATCGTCCATCACGCTGACAAGCCATGACGTGTCCTCGGCAGCTAAATAGACAGGCAAAACCGCAGACATTGATAGAGGCGATAAACAAGACGCGGACAATGACCCCTTATCCGCGACCTCAAGTACCCGATATGGACATACCTACAACACATTGCTACTACCTATTTACTAATTAAAAGTATCCTTATCATTTACCCTGTTTGTAACCCTTTGAAGGTTGTGGGCTCGATTCCTGATCTTGCGCCATTGAGTTCAATAAGGTTTAAGATTATTTTATTTCATTTACAACGTTGTTATTACAAAGAACGTAAAAGTAAACAGGCCTTTGCATCTATTCTAGATGATTTAAATAACGTCAGTGGCAACTGTTTTTGCTCATGCCTTTACTTACGGGACGCTATAGTGTCTGGGACAGGATTTTTAGATGGAGTAGGCTTGCGCAGCACCTATACCATCCTGACAGCTTATAAAATGAAATAATTTATTTGCTTGAAGTATGGTACATTTTAGATCTTAAATATATAGGCAAATACAGATTCACACACTTCTCCAGAAAACCCCAGCATGCAAACACAATAAAGAAAACAGGCAAGTAGGCACATTGTTTACTTTAAAGCTAAATACACAAACAAAATTAAACGAAATTATTCATTAAAACTATATGATATATATTATTCTTACAACTAAAATTAAATGTCAAATAAACATAAATAATAATAGATTGTATTGAATAAGACGGTCGATCGGTCGGTAGTCGGTCTAATCCACAGGAAAGACATGGTCAATATGTGCGGAGCTGACTAAGCCGCGGGTTTTTCACGATGTTTTACCACGAAGAAAAAAGACCATACAAAAAACGGTAGGGATCAAGCTCTAAGTTTCTTGCTAGTTCCTTTTTGGACTTGGTCGCGTAGAACTGGCACCACTTACTGATGTTTCAAAGTTATCCTTGCAATTGAATCTGACGTCTAACGGGAGTAGTCAGAAGTACGTCCATAATTTGATTTGGCTTCATTTCACAGTAGTAAGGTCAGTCATCCTCATAATCATAATCATAATCATAAATTTATTTCACCAAAAATTAGTTGCTACCTAAAATACGAACATTTCTAGAATATGTATCTCTAGCCTATGTTTAGCGCCTAACCTAAAATATTATACAATATAAAATAGTTGAACAAATTAAGTGTATATAGTTTTAGGTGGCTACTTACTTAACAGTAGTTTAGGTAACTTTCCGAGGTAGGGATCAAAAAAACCAAGCTAGGTTGTAAAAACCTGTGTTATGGTTTTTGATGCCTCCCTTTGACCGTCACGTTTACAAAAACATAAAAACGTTAAGGCATCCTCATCATCATTACCATCAACCTGTTGCAGTCCACTGCGGGACAAAGGTCTCTTGACGTCATCGCGTGGGATTGAGAGACACCATTTCAATGTATGTATTACTATGTATCCTTCCATTACCTCACTTCTTAATATGTGTGTTTTCTTTTGTTATTTGTCTAAAAGAAACACTAACAGTGTTTCTTTTATCAACCGTGTGCCGTCATAAATAAATACGTCTTCTTTCTTTTCTTCCATTGCGCGCCTAAGCCCGGTCTTCGGCTCTTACCACCCAGTTGCTGCCTGCTACCCTATAATACGTAAGTCTTCGCTCCATCTAGGAATTCTAGGAGCTCGTCTTATACTACGTTTGCCTAAACGCGGGCTCCACTCCAGAACTTGGTTATCCCAGTGGTTATCGGTTCTTCGATCAGTACCTACCCTTATTCTGAGTTTTACGGGATCAACAACTATTCGTTTCGCCTGCGTGTGTGTCTCTTGCCTTATTGGTGTTTTTTTGTCTCTTTCAGGCTTGCTCTAGTGTTGGGACCCCCAGTAATTTAATTTGTATGTTGATTTGGTAAATAAATAATTTTGTATTTTTTTGAGAAAGAAAGAGACAGCAACTCGTTTCGATCGTTTCTTCGTAGCGTATGGTTGTTGTCTCATCATTTTGCGCGTGGAACTGGCACCTAGACCTTAGATAGTCTTAAGGCTAGGTGAGTCTACCCAGCTTTAAGACGTTTCAAAGTGATTCTTGCAATCCTACTGAATAAATACACTTTTAATTTTTTATTTTTTTTTATTTCTTCGTAAAAAAGAGAGAGACGAATTATTCAACGAACAAATTGTTGATATTATCAGTACATATGAAAACTATAACAAATTAAATTAAATGAGCCGGTCAGTGATCTTGAAGCCCTGATACCTACACCTACCTAGAGGAAAACCTTAGAGGCGCGTGTTTACTATCACGCGATGAAGGAAAATGTAAGTCAATGTTTTTTTAAGAGCACGTCCGCGATCCGCATAACTAACTAGTTCGTGATTTTACACCTACTTATCAATGTAGGTAGGTACTCAATACAAGAACCTTAAAAATTATCTAAAAAACTTGAGAAACTGACTTCATTGTCAAACGGCTATACCGATTTTAATCAAATTTGTTTGGGACAATCTGGACGTAAGAATAACCTTCCAAATAAAAAAATAATTTTCTAAATCGGTTCATAAATGACGGATGCATGCAGTTACAAACATTAAAAAAAATATTTAAAAGAAATGGCAACACCGATTTTAATAGAATTAAAATGGGACTAATCTGAAAACAGTACCTTTCAGATAAAAAAATAATATTTCAAATCGGCTCACAAATGACGAACTTATGCGGTAACAAACATTAGAAAAAAAAAAAAATACAACCGAATTGAGAACCTCCTCCTTTTTGATTGGAAGTCGGTTAAAAAACTCTTTGAGGTTCACTTAGAGTCCTTTTACCACACTAGGTTGAATCAGTGACACGATAAGAAGAAGAAGACCCATTTGAGATTCCACCAGAGCCTGATAGTAATAGCAACTATTTAGGCCTACCACAAGCTCTGTCTGGCTCTGTCACTGGCTCTGGTTTTGAGTCTGTGTGAGTGCTGTCTAAATAAATCTCACGTCAAAACGTCACACACAACAGTATAATACAATGGTGAGCACTCAGACTGACTCAAGACCAGCGTGTCAATTCCAGCAACACGGTTCGATTGAGTGATCACTGATCACTGAATCCGCGTTCCATTTTCAAATTTTTCAAACAAAAATTGACAACTCACATCAATTTTCGCGATCGCTTGAGCGATTTGTGTTGCTAGAATCGACGCCCAGAGCCAGAGACAGAGCCAGACAGAGCTTGTGTGAAAAATGTCAATACAATTGTTTTGAACGTGATCAATAGATTCATACTCCTGTTAGATAACAAACAATCAAGGTGACACGACAAGATACGAAATTTAATCAGGGTTCATCGACCCCGTTATCAGAATGACCTCACTATCACCGATAGTGGCTATCTCTGTTTTAATGTAAGCAAGTAAGTTCTTATAAATAAAACAATCTAATTTACTGCTGAAGGTATAGGTAGCGGCACATAACTTTAGCGCTGACCGTTATTGCGCAGAAGCCAAAAATAAGGTGCATGAGGGGGGCTGGCGGGATGAAGGGCGGGCGTGCGTAGCGCTGATTGGCTCTCCAGCCGCACTCCGCTCTCTGTACCAATAGGACACTCTGCACACATTCACACATCCAGTGACAGCAATGAAGACGCATGCACAGCTATCCCCTCCACGTATCGCTCAGCGCTAGTGTAATGTGCCACTAGTTATACCTTCACTAAGATTTTTATAATGTCCCAAAAGTTTAGAGCCGAGCGCGGGATGTAAACCCGCGGCCCTTGGTACGGGGCTGCGCTGACCGCTACGCCATCGGATCCTAATCACACTCGACGAATAACTCCTAAGGATTGTTTGGCACTAACGCGACTGTGGGTCCCGCTCGGCTTAAATTTTGGGAAATTTTATAAAACTTGTGGTTTCCTAAAGCACTAAAAAATCAATAAAATAATACTATCACTAAGTCGATGGTTCCTTGACGATCACCATCATCATCCGCAGCCCGTCTTAACCCACTGCTGGGCATAGGCCTCTCTTTGCTCCTGCCATTCACCACGATTTTGGGCTACCCTCGTCTATCTGCGACCCACGACGCTGACGCTGAGAATGTCGTCAACCCATCGTGCTAATGGACGTCCAACACCTCTCTTCCCAGTCCTCGGCCACCACTTCGTCAATCTTTTGCACCATCTGTCGTCAGCACACCTTACCACCCGGCACCTCCATTTGAGCTCCATCATTCGTATTCCAACGTCTTGGACCTTGGTACGCCCTCAGATCTCAACATTAGGAACTCTGTCTAAAAGCTTGATGCCGAGCATGGCACGCTCCATGGCTTTCTGTGTAACCTTCATCTTGTACACATCTCTCTCTTTGTCTCTCTCTATGTGTGTGTGTATCTTGTTGCTGTAGGTCCCGTATCTCGCCGTTGGTCGTGGGTTCGATCTCCAACGAGAACATATATTTGAGTGGTGAACACAATTGTCTCTGTCTTGGTGTTAAATTGAACTTTAAGTATGTATTATTACAAAAAAAAGTATGTTAGCATTATATCAGCTATCTGGTTCCGAACGTACAAGCTCTGCTTAATTTGGGGCTCGAAAGTGTTGTGTGCATTTTCCGCAATATTTGTTATAAACTAGCGGCCGCCCGCAGCTTCGTTCGCCCCGTTCCCGTTACCTTTTTCGGGATTGATTCACCTTCTAGTTCTCTGGATTTCTTCAAATAATTCAAGACCAAAATTTGCCAAATCTCGAGTTTTAGCGAGACTAACGAACAGCAATTCATTTATATATATTTGAGAAGATAAATACTTTAGTTACAAAATATTAAGGCATTTCAGTTATTAAATTGATTTGAAATAGATGTGCGATGCCTGCGCCAGACATAATCCCCGACCAATAATGCACATTCAGGCCATTAAAGCATAGCTGACACGACTGTACCAGAGCATGAAGCTACGATCAAAAGGAGGTGGTATTCTATTTCACAAAGTAACGAAGAATGCAAACGTTGAAAGAGGTATGGAGTGACAAGAGAGCATAAGATACGATATAATATGATTCAAAGTATGACATAATAATATTGTTATCAAGTAAAATAAAATAAAATAAGTAATCTGAAACGGTGAAGGAAAACATCGTTAGGAAACATGCACGCCGTAGGAATTAAAAAGACCGAAATAACGTGTGTTGTATTTGTATTTATTTAATTACATACCTTAATTGACACCAATTATTACAATAATTAAAAAACCATACTAAGTCATTTTTGGTCAATATTTAGGTGAATACCTTCAATAGAAAAAAATCTAAATGTCAGGACAAAAACACAGAAATATATATCTTGCTCACAGAATCTCAAGCATTCAAACATAATTCAATGATGATGATGATGAAGATAAAAGAAGATAAGTGGGCCGGTCATGTTTGCCGTAGAACAGACAATCGTTGGAGCTAACGAATACTAGAGTGGAGACCGCGTTTAGGTAAGCGTAGTGTAGGACGCCCTCCGGCAAGGTGGGGCGACGATCTGCGAAATGTAGCAAGCACTGGAGGAGAAGAGCCGAGGACCGGGCTCAGTGGCACGTCTTAAGAGAGACCTACGTCCAGCAGTGGACTAATATAGGTTGATGATGATGATGATGAAGATAACTGGATTAAGGACTCGCCACCAATACAGTTACATCTGCAGCGGCTATAGAGCCATCGGGAATGAGAGACACTGCCTTTAAATCTGACGTGCTCCAGGTGCCTGCGAAGCATGGGGGTAAGGGGGGGTAAGGGGTAAGGTATTTATTACTATGGACCCAAAGTGTTTCATTTTTCTAGACTGGCTTCTAGCTCAGTTGGTAGAAGCTCTGCCTTCTGCGCCGTAGGTCGTGGGTTCGATCCCCACCGAGAACAAATATTTGTATGGTGAACGTAAATGTTTGTTCTCTGTCTGGGTGTTATATTGTATTCTAAGTATGTATTTACAAAAAAAATGTATTCAAGTATTATATTAGCTATCCGGTTCCCATATTACAAGCTCTGCTTAGTTTGGGGCTGGGTAGTGTTGTGAGAATTGTCAACAATATTTATTTATATTTATTTTGTAATGTGTGCATTTTATGTTGTCTGAAATAAAGAATATTATTATTATAACGCTTCGGAGCTCCATGGCCGGTCAGCTATAGGTATAGTTGGTCAGTATACCGGCTTAGCTAATGCACCACAAGCAACGCAATACGTGAATCAATTCGGTAGGCCGAGCTTGGATTAGTTTTGGTAAGGTTCACTGCATGTAATGATGGGCCTTTGGAGGTACATATTATAGCACAAGCTTTAAAGCCGAGGGGACACTAACAGCCCTACTTATAAACGCAATTTAAATTTAATCATTGCCTAAAGTTAGCCCTGTCACTGTTTGTCATTCATTACCCAGTGAAATTATGCCTACCTTCCCAAAGCAGAAATAATATTTGTTATATTCTCTCTTGGGTTTATTATACGAATACGTTTACTTCTAGAAAAATCTTAAGAAACTTTTTTCTTAATACCCACTTTATTATTTCAAAACTATAAGAGCTGGCAATAGTTTAAGCACTGTTTATCTTTTGACATATTTTTATAAGTAAGGCCATATGACTTTAGTTAAATTTCTTGCAGGTTAATTTTTGTAACCGACTTTACATAAAAAAGGAGGTTCTCAATTCGTAGATTTTTTTTAATGAATGTTATCGCAGAACTTCGACATTTATGCGCCGATTTGAAAAAAATAGTTTTTTTTATCTGAAAGGTAAAATAGATTCAGATAATTATGTCCTATTTAGACATTTAATTTTCATACAGATCAGTTTATACGTTTTGTTTTTTTATTTTTTTTTTATTTGTTACTGCATACCTCCGTCATTTACAAACCGATTTAGTAATGTGTTCTTTATCTGGAGGGTTATACTTCCAGATAGCCTCATAGAAATTTCATTAAAATCGGTTCAGCCGTTTGGCCATGAAGCCGGTTTCTCTAGTTTTTAAACGATTGTAAATACGAAAACTTTGTCAATAAAACATTATAGGTACATATTTTTATCATTGCCACTTTTGGTTTATCAGTCATTGAAGCTATTGAAGGCTTATACCATCAAATTAAGGTACCTACTTGATTTTGATAAAAATGTTTTTAATAGCTTAGCATGATATTTTTTATAAAATTTATAACTAAAGTTATTTGTGACCAGCTGGCCTACCATGAGCTTCATATGGTTATGGTTATGGCTGTCAAAATTATGTCAACACATTCAAACCCAAGAAGAAAATGAATGTGTGGGTCAGCCTATCAATACTTACTATAATTTGACAGCCATAGCCATAACCATATGGAGCTCGTGGTAGCCCTGCAGGAGCTTGAAGAGTAATTAAATTAAACTTTATTATTGAAAACTTGCTAGATTTCCAGGGTAAAACATCATCAATAAATGGACCACCTTGACGCGCACTTATAATCCTTTCAGCACGCTGGTTTGAAAGTACTGAATACAAGAAGAAGCCACCACGTAAACGAAACTGCGGCCGCTAGTTTTTTTATATTGTGGACAAGCAACCCAAAACTATGGAGCCTTAAATTAAAATCCAATACTATTTTTATGAAACGACGGGATATTTACCATGATTAAATTTTTCTGAGTTGACTTCCGATATTTCGGCACAGTTGACTAACTGTGTGTAAATATCCCGTCGTTTCATAAAAATAGTGTTAAAAACCATGATAGTTTCAAAAGTTAAAACCATAATAATAAGATAGCTGATATAATACCATTTTTTTGTTAATACATACTTAGGATACAGTGCTAGTGCTCTCAACGGTGAAGGAAAACATCGTGAGGAAACCCGCGGCTTAGTCAGCTCCGCACGTAAGGCCGACTAAGCTGTCAGGATGGTATAGGTCAGGGCAAGCCTATTTCATAAAATCCTGTCCCAGGCACTATAGCGTCCCGCAAGTAGGGGCATGAGTAAACACTCTGCCCCTGACGCTATCATCTACAATAGATGCAAATGCCTGTTTAGGATACAGTATAACACCCAGACAGAGAACAAACATCTGCGTTCACCACACAAACATTTGTTCTCGATGGGGTTCGAACCCACGCCCTCCAGCACCAAATAATAATAAATAATGTGGACAACCTACACAACACTATCTAGCCCCAAACTAAGTAGAGCTTGTACTATGGGAACCAGATAGCTGATATAATAATTTAATACCTACTTTTTTTTGTAAATACATACCTAACAAAGAATAAAATATAACGCCTAGACAAAGAACAAACACTTTGTTCACCACACAAATATTTGTTCTCGATGGGGATCGAACCCACGCCCTCCAGCACAGCAGGCAAAGCTACCAACTGAGCTATGAGAGCAGTCAGCTATAATAAGGCAGTTAAATAAAGCGTTTATATAAACAGTGCAAGGTCTCCAATCCCTTTGCATTAAAATATAGCAATGACCCACTGTTTTCGTAGCTATTATCCATTTATTGTCTAACATTGAAATCAACACGATACTTGAAGGGCAACTGGAATTAAGTACAGCACTACTGATGCATTTGTTTGTATATACATACCTATCTAACTATACATACGGTACACTGACTCACTTTCAGATTAACTTGAAGGCTAGTTACCACTGATACTATAGACCTTGGAGAATTATGTTAGAGACAAGCTAATAGGTAGGGATAAACCAGTCTAAAAATGCACGCCCCTCCACCACGTTTTCTTGACGTTGGCTCACAGCAAAGTACTTAAAAATGATCTTTTTGTCGTAGGTAATAAAGAACAATTTACTTTGACTGACTGAAGTAGTAGGACGTGCAGTTTAAGACTGGACGATCTATAGGGTTGTAGGTAATAAATATTGCACATTGGTCTCTGCTTTCATAGAGCGCTATCTCTTTCTGACGCACACTACGATCTATGAAGCCAAAATTAGCCGACGTGCAATATTTGTTGCCTGCTCTGGTTCTACAGCTTAGCGTTGGGTTTGGTTCAGGGAAAAAAAACACACTTTTCTGTTACAAGGATCTATAAATAGTAGTTACAACAGCGATGTGGTAGCAAACGAATTATGGCAATTAAGTTCGCAGATCACCACCCTAGATGGCGCTAAACAAATCATTATTCTTACAACACTAGATGGCGCTAAAAGTGAAGTCGTCTTGCACAGTTTATGGTAGACTTAGCACTCCGTTAGTACCTAGTATAGATATATTAAAGCTACTGGTTATAGATTAGATGTAAACATAAGCTCATTTCATCACACTATAAATGTGTATTTGACATGACAACGTCTTATAACTCGATGCACGCACGAAAAAATATGACTCGTGCGGCGTTCCTTCGCTCTGAGGCGTTCCATTTAAGGCTTGAAGTCCAAGCGAGAGCGCGAAACGAGCGACAAAGAGGCACGCACGGCCTCCACGTTCGGCAGCGTTCGACATCTGTCTCTCTCCTAATTGAGTGAGCGATGCGTCCGCGTGGACAGCTGTATGACGTTGTCACGTTCAACTATCGTCAGTAAGCCGACTTTACAGACAACCGATTTTTTTTACAAGAATTCAGCCAGGGCCTGTTTTTTTCTACAAGATTAGCCCAAGTCCATCGCTACACAGGTCGTTCTACATTCAGTCGGGCACGCAAGTTGAATCACACAATACTTCCTACATAATTTATAATTTCATGGAGCTAACTATATCTAGGTTAAACACTGTACTTGATGATTCACGGTCAGATGGTTTTTAATCATTTTGCAATTAACTAAAACATACTCACTTACGTCACTATTGAATAAGAAATCTTAAAGGTTTTCAAAGATTTGTATAATGTCCCAAAAGTTAAGCCGAGCGGGATTTGAACCCGCGACCTTCCCCTTGGTACGGGGCTGCGCTGACCGCTGCGCCATCGGATCCTAATCACACTCGACGAATATAACTCATAAGGAGTGTTCGGCACTAACACGACCGTGGCTTCATCTACAGGTTTCTTCTTTCTTTATTAATTCAATTTTCAATTCATTTTATATCTAATTAAGTATGTGCTATCCAATTATGTAATTTATAATAATTATTTTTTATAATTTTTACACTACGTATTAAATAATAATACAAATTTTGTGACCTATAATTGTAAATAATTATCAATAAAATGTTTATATCTGTTTATCTGTTTATTTTATATCAGGTTTGACGTTGCAGTCAACCTGCCTGCTCGATAACCGAAGTTGCATTCAGTTGAATCGACGAGAGATTTCACCTTGCTTTTTTCATAATTTTTATTGATTTTATAGTGTTTTACTACACTTTAGGATTTTTATAATGTCCTCAAAGAATTTTATTTCATGACTGTAATAATCATCTTCCAACCCTTATCCCACACTAAGTGGGGTCGGCACAACAAGTATTCTTCTTCCAATCACCTATCATTCGTCATCGCAGTACTCACTCCTTTCTTGCTCATGTCATCTTTGACACAGTCCATCCATCTTTTCTTTGGTCTACCTTCTTTTCTTTTCTCATATTATGACTTTCATCCTTTCACATGACATGCCCATACCATGCTAACCTATTCATTTTAATTTATGTCAAGATTTTGTCAAGTATATACCTAAGTTATAACTGAAATTGAAAACGTTGAACAATTTGAAAAATAATAGGAAGTTGATAATTTTCAACTTTGCGGTAATCGCCACGGTCTACCGAAATTAGGTTCAAAACAATATTTCCTAGAGCCAATATTGCATTGAACCTAATTTCAACAAAATTACGTGTGTGATTTGAAATTGCACTCGACGTGCTAATTTTACATTATGACGCGTACATGAGCGTAACCTACCAAGTAAGATCTAATGAGAATAAACGTCAAAAAATGTAAATTTACACTTCACGCTCATAAACATGTTTACTTTCCTTTGAAGTCATCAACCTATTGGCATTTTGACAGCATCCTGCATCATGCACTTTAGTTCATTGACCTTACCTACGTTATTGGTGAAATTACACCTGATTTTTTATCACCCTCTTATCTTTTCAATTTAAGGATTATGAAAAGGCAAATCCAGGCAGTTCTTAAAAAAATAATGCACCGTCAAGGTAAATTGCATCTTATTCCAGCAGCATAAAGGTCATCAGTATTTTCACCTGATCGTCCTTGAGGTCAATGATCGCTTCCGGACTCTCCAAGGTCACCGATAGCTGCCGCAACACGTGTCGTTGTTATCACTATCATTGGTGTGACGTCACGTCGCTGCGCATGCGACGGATAAGTGGTCGTGTTAGTGATTGATTTTTTTTTTTTGTGAATCAGGTAAACTCACAATGGGGGGTGACACAAAAGCACACAAATTTCATAGCATCATTTACCTTGTTGCTTTTGATGTGATAACGTCTTATATTTCGATAAAGCCGGCTGCACGCACGAAAAAACATAAGACTCATGCGGCGTTACCTCGCTCTGAGGCGTTCCATTTAAGGCTTGAAGTGCCAGCGAGAGCACGGAACGAGCGACAAAGAGGCGCAATCGGTCTTCGCGTTCGGAAGCGTTCGACATCTGTCTCTCTCCTACTTGAGTGAGCAATGCGTCCGCGTGGACAGCTGTATATGACGTTGTCACGAAATGAAACGAAGACGAAATGTTGTAAATTAAATGAAACTTACCCTTCTGATACGACAATTCAGTACGATAATACCGTATTACTTCCTCAATAGTCAGCACTCATCAACACGTCATCAATAATGGAGGTTAATGTTCGTTTGATGAGCTAATTAGTGAGAAAGGTCAGAAACCAAACAATTCATAGTAAAACGTACGTGATCACATGTTATTCGTTTGTGAAAACATTTTTCATATAAACTTTGACACACCTGAAAACAGCTCGGGGTGTACACGTAGTTTGTTGCCTGGTCTTCTAGGCTTGGTCACGGGGACCTGGCACCTAGACTCACCTAGCTATAAGACGTTCCAAAGTGATCCTTGTGATAAAACTGTTTATAGATGTTTTTGTAATTTTTAAGAAAGTGTTTTTTTAATTGCATGTCAAATAGTTATTGTGTCTAATTTGAGACCTTTATCTTCAAGGTATAGTTTGGGAGATTTTGTGATGAGTAAAAGCCATTTAAGCTCTCTGCGGTGGCGATCAGTGAAAAGCTGTAAATATAGAGATATTTGACAGCGCTTCACTGATCGCCACCGATCGCTTAGATGTGCACAAAGCTGAATCAGTAGGAACCAACATTTAGGTCGATATACCAGTAACTTTATCGAATTTCATCAATTTAACTTACCGAATTTCAAGCAAATTGGAGTTAACAGAGTTCGAAGGTTATGCTTTAACTAATATTATACATACAAACAAAACTACATTGCCAATGTTCGTTTGCTTCGTTTGCTTCGCTTGCTTGTTAACTAGGATTGTTTTATCAACTACACACACCTACTTATCTCGGTCGCCACTCCCTACAGCGTCATCTGTAGACCTACCACAAGCTCTGTCTGGCTCTGCCTCTGGCCCTGGTTTTGAGTCTGTGCGAGTGTTGTCAGTGCGTCCTACCTGTAATGACCTATGCTGCCGAAACGTGAACACTAACAGTAGGATCGGTCCACAAACTGAAAGTCGCTCAGCGAGCTATGGAAAGGGCTATGCTCGGAGTCTCTCTGAAGGATAAAATCCGGAACGAGGTTATCCGACAGAGAACCAAGGTGGTCGACATAGCCAAAGTATTAGTAAGCTGAAGTGGCAGTGGGCCGGTCATGTTTGCCGTAGAACAGACATATCGTTGGAGCAAACGAATACTAGAGTGGAGACCGCGTTTAGGTAAGCGTAGTGTAGGATGCCCTCCGGCAAGGTGGGGCGACGATCTGCAAAATGTGGAGGAGAAGAATCGAAGACCGGGCTCAGTGGCATGTCTTGGGAGAGACCTACGTCCAGCAGTGGACTAATATAGGTTGATGATGATGATGATGATGAGTGTTGTCTAAATAAATCCTACGTCGAAACGTCACACACACAGTTTAATACACTGGTGAGTACTCACTGACTCAAAACCAGAGCCAGACAGAGCTTGTGGTAGGCCTCCTGGTTGGTGACTATGCTAATGCTGTATAGTAGAGCCAGTGAACTGATTAGTTTGATTGTGTAGTGAAGGTTAATATTGTTTAGTCCTCGTTAAAGATTTACGATATAGCAAAGTTGTATTATTTTATCATATCATCGTCATCAGCCTGAAGGAGTCCACAGGCCTCCCCTACACATTTCCAGGAAGAACTAACTCAACGAAGAAAATTATGAACTCAACTAAACTAAACAGACAATAAGTACTAGGCAAGTAACCCCCGAATACTCAAACGCAACTCAGATTTAAGCACGTCTCAAGCGACGAATATTTGACAGTTTTCAATGAAAATCTGTCAAATATTCGTCGCTTGAGACGTGCTTAAATCTGAGTTGCGTTTCAGTATTCGGGGGTCTGTTACATAAAAACTTAAGAGCGGGTCGTGCGAAAATTTGAGATGCGTTTTTAAAAATTCATAACTAAATAACTAAGTGACATTTTAAAAATCGCAAAAGGACTAATAATTGTAGACTATACATTTGAGATTAATTCGAATTAAAATTGGCGTTAAATAGAACATGACATTCTATTTAACGCCAATTTGTTTCGAAAATCGTATGCCAGCGTTTTAATTCGAATTAATCTCAAATGTATAGTCTACAATTAGTCCTTTTGCGATTTTTAAAATGTCACTTTGTTATTTAGTTATGAATTTTTAAAAACGCATCTCAAATTTTCGCACGATCCGCTCTAAAATATAGAAACATAAAAACTAAAAACAAACTCAATTATAAAACAACAAACTTTGAAAAAAAAAAAAAACTTAAAATTTAAAAGATCACACCCAAATAGTGGTAACTAAATAGCCTTAAAATTATTTTGATTTATAAATTTATTTATTTTTTATTTATTTGATTAAACCCACTGCTGGGCATAGTATCTTTGCTATTGCCGTATACTACGATCTTGGTATCCTCATCCATTGGCCCAGCCATAGCCTTATGGCTATGGCTGTCAAATTGTGTATAGACTATTGTTTTCTGACTTTGTGTTGTGTTGTTATATTGTTGTGTATTGTGTATAGTATAATATAATTGCGTATATGGTTATCCATAATATGGAGCTCGCGGTAGCCCTGCTGGTTGCAAATATTTTTTTTTTCTTATGAGAATGAGAAGGTGCCTTTTGACTGAAACAACAATGATGAAAGAAAACACTACAATCTAATCAGACGCCAGATAGTCTGCGGCGGCGATTAGCTGGTAAATGTCACCTGACGAGCTGATAACAAACCCTTGCTAAAGAACATAGTCAGACAAAATAGAAAGTTACAGTGAAATGTAAATAATAATTTAAAATATGTATTCGGGTCAATCCACACAGACTATTAGCCCCAAACTAAATAAATATTGTGGACATCCAGACAACACTATCGAGCCCCAAACTAAGCAGAGCTGGTAAACAGATCTGTAAGCAGATCTGGTTCCTAATAATATGGAACTATAATGGTGGAATAATCTCCTTGCTGTTTAGAAAGTTGAATAAAAATGTGAAAATAGAACTTGTTTTTTTTTTATAATTTGACAGCTGTCAGTAGAAAGCGATTCTCCCTAGGGCTGAAAGTATTACTTTCAATTAGGCCCCTCAGGCAACTTCAGACCTACTTTCCGAGTATGAGCAATGAAAAAGTCATTTTATTACATGATAAATCTTGCTAAAATAGGCGTCAAATTCAAACCTACATCTGATCCGAGTCTCAGTAATTCACAGCAACATACGTCGTCATCAAATACGTCTACCACAAGCTCTGTCTAGCTCTGTCTCTGGCCCTGGTTTTGAGCCTGTGTGAGTGAAGTTTTGACGTAGGATTTATTTACCATGATCAATTTAGGTACCATGATTAAATTTTGTAAGTTTTGACCTCCGATATTTCGGCACAGTTGCAACAAAACCAGAGCCAGAGACAGACAGAGCTTGTGTTAGGCCTACAGAAGCCCATAGTTTTTGACGAGGAAATGGATCCCGGAACTGAATGCGGAAACTCCACTTCACCTCGGATGTTCTCAAAGACCGGCACTTGAACAATATATCCTCAATTACATGTACATAGTAATGAAGACCATACTTAGATAAGTAATATCACCATGAAACCACATACACCAATTGATAAAGTTAAGAAAGAAAGAAAAGAAGAAAGAAAACTTATTTATTTGACCCACAAACACGTTAAGGAAAGTGAAATAGGCTTTATGAAAAATGCTCCTCAGCCGGCCTACCATGAGCTTCATATGGTTATGGTTATGGCTGTCAAAATTGTGTCAACAATGTCAAACCCAAGAAGAAAATGAATGTGTGGGTCAGCCTATCTATACACAATTTGACAGCCATAGCCATAACCATATGGAGCTCGTGGTAGCCCTGCTGGATCGTGTATTCGATGAAAATCGAACTAAAGGTTGCCTGGTAGCGATTGCTGTTACCGATAAGGACGCCTATTGTGACTGTGACTGTTTATTTTTAAGAGAGCACTGGTGGTCTACTTTCCGAGTATGAGCAATGAAAATACTTTAAGTGCGCCTCAGAGAGGCTGCTTTCAAGCACTTGACACTACTTGTTTTCGTATTTTTTTTATTTGTATTTTGTACTCAAAAATATAGCTCCAATATTGTTACTGCGTAGTTTTTCCACATACACGGATTTGGTAATATATCCGGGTGCCAAGCTCAACCGAACACATAAAATAGTCTTCAGGGATATTGTAATTCCGACCACGTGTGACGTTCTCAAGCAGGGAGACATGTTCGATTGTTTTAACTTCAACAGTTTTCTTTGTGGCTTTGTAAAAGTGTGACTTTTAACCCTAAACGTGTTGGAAATACACTTTTCTTGCCATCTTTTCTCATTTTGACCTTATTTCAATAAACGTTTTGCTAAATACTCTTCTTACACTAAATACTTACATCACTAGGCCTACCACAAGCTCTGTCTGGCTCTGTCTCTGGATTTGAGTCTGTGTGAGTTCTCGATAAAATACTGATGCTAAATTACTGATGAGTTTTCAAAAGTGCTGTGGCCTACCTCAGGCCACACAGCACTTTTGAAAACTCATCAGTAATTTAGCACACTTCTTCTTGTTGTCGTGTCACTAGTTCTTGCAAACCAGTGTGGTGATTGGTACACACTCATTTACAAAGATAATATTTTATTATAACGTAAAGTCATTATAAGTTACTAGCGGCCGCCCGCGGTTTCACTCGCCCCGTTCCCGTCACTTACATCCGTTCTCCGTTACAATTTTTTTTTTCAGCCTACATTGTCCCACTGCTGGGCAAAGTCTTCGTTACAATATCTTAATAAATTGTAGCCTATGTATTAATCTGATGTCTAGGCAATGTTATTAGGAAGTTTCATTATAATCCATTCAGTAGTTTTTACGTGAAAGAGTATTGTTACTCTTCCATCGATATTTACAAACTTACGCGTTTATAATAATAATTAAGTAGGATTAAGACTTCACATTCAGAAGAAGAATCATTTGCGCAATTCTTATTATTATCATAGGAATAAAACAGACCAATACCCCAATTAATATACACCAGCGAAATATTAAGTGCAACAGATAAGAAGCGGGAATCGAACCCGGAATAACAAGTGCGTATTACGATTCCGCCCGCGGTCCGAACGTGATGAAGCATTGCAGGAAACTGATTTCAATTTGTTTGGTCCAGGAAGGCTGGCTGTGGTCAGAATTTTATGAAAGAAAAATATACTACGAAAAAAGTCATCTTTAGATAAATTTTATAATGTTTCAAAAGTTAAGAGCCGAGCGGGATTTGAACCCGCGACATTTAAAACACCACTACTACTGGTTTTTTGGGACATTATAAAATCTTTGTGATTTCTTTAAGTGTAGTAAACACTATAAAATTTATTTATGGACTGGCCTCTCCGCTCAGTTGGTAGTAGCTCTGCCTTCTGCGCCGTAGGTCACTCCAACTGAATAATCTTGACAAACAATATTGTTTTGACGCTTATAAACCCACTGTACTTGGAAAATTAAACTGTTTGAGACATTACTTTGGCATCCAGTACCTAGGCCTACCAAGAGCTCTGTCTGGCTCTGTGTCTGGTTCTGGTTCTGAGTCTGTGTGAGTGTTGACTAAATAAATCCTACGTCAAAACGTCATACACACAGTATAATGTACACAGTGTAATAAATAACTACAGCTAGTAATGGGGCGAAATTGAATTAATGAAATTGAATTTAATTATCATGTTTATATTTTTAATGATTTAATTTACCTATTATTTAAATATAATAGATTTAGATCAAATGTTGTTGCATTATAATAGCAACAGGTTATTTTAAGTTAGTGCCATTTCGAGATGGCAAAAAAAAAAAAAAAAAAAACACAGTATAATGCACTGGTGAGCACTCACACAGACTCAAAACCAGAACCAGAGACAGAGCCAGACAGTGCTCATGGTAGACCTACAGTTTTATTTATAATCGTGGGAGCCAGTAACTCCCTCAAACCCACTGCTGGGCTGATGGCTCTCTTTGCTATTGCTATTCTCCTCAATCTTGGGCTACCCTCATACATACCCGTTCACATTTTCATCATCATCATTATCAGCCTGAAAAAGTCCACTGCTGGGCATAGGCCTCCCCAACACATTTCCAGGAAGAACGATTCTGAGCCCTTTCCATCCATCGACTTCCCGCGATCTTAACAATGTCGTCGGTCCATCTGGTGGGTGGGCGCCTTACGCTTCGTCTTTCGGTTCGTGGTCGCCATTCGAGTACCTTTTTTTCCCAACGGTTGTCAGTTCTTCGAGCTATATGGCCTGCCCATTGCCACTTCAACTTACTAACTCTACGAGCATCATATCGTTCATATTTGTATCGTTCATATTTTACAAAGCGAATATTCTATAATGTGATAAGCGTCTAGTATTTAAATAATAGTTAATGTATGAATACTATCACCGAGTGGTTCCAACTCCCAACACATTAACCTGTCACTCTGACCACAAAACTTATTAATTCAGTAATGCATTTCAGGGTTGCCAGTGGATGTTGAATAGTCCCGACCAAATTAATTTGGATGTTCTTGTTTGGGCGGTTTCGCTAGACATAGTTCATGAATATACATAGGCGATCTGATATGCGTTTGGACGCAGCTTATTAGTTCTTGGCTGAGTCACAATAAATTATTTTATTTTGTGAACAACACCTTTTTTTTATTTGCTTATGGAACAAGTATAGGCTTTGTACACAACTTGCTTATGGGACAAGCATGTGGCCCACCTGATGTTAAGTGGTAGCCATCGCCTATAACAAAGTAGGCCGCGCGCGTCAGGTAAGTGGTACAATGCACTGCCTCAGCTGCACAGTGTCCAGCCTCACGTGCCAGTAAAATACAACTGCCAAAATCATCTTCAGGCTATAGCTACCTTATCCCTCGCTGCATGGGATCGGAACAACAGGTTTTCTTCTTCCACTCTGGTGAGTACCGCACTATCACTATCATTCGTCATCTCAATACTCTAAGTCAAATATGAGACAGCAAAGTATAAGACGAAGTTATATTTATTGTCACATCTTTTCTAAATACAATAGACAAAGACAAATAGGTGAAACGAAAACAAAATTTGGTAACGAAATGTTGTAAATGCACTGGGACTTCGGGTACAGTACTTTCAGATAGTCAGATAGTTATTTGTCTGTGTACTGTACAGATATACATAGAAACCCTTCACCGGAAAGCGAGACTCAACTTCACTGGTAAGCACTCGCTTACCAGTCTGTGCGAGTACATAGACTCAAAACCAGAGCCAGAGACAGAGCTAGAGCCAGACAAAGCTTATGGTATGCCTACTGAAAATAAATAATTAGTTCTCAATATCAGAACCCGGGTTATAAAATATATGGCTTCGGTATAATAAATTGGGTATGTCAGAGTGAAACAGCTATTCAAAATCAGCTGTGTTTCGGACGTGGTATAAATATGGAGGTAGTAAGATAAGCCTGAATTTGAGTTAATTATATGAAGCTGGGCTTCTGGAGGGTAGCCTTATCAGCTCGGACCAGCTCTTATCGAAGTTGTTCTAGGTTTGGTATATTGCAACTAGTGTAGGTACGTACATCCAAACGTGAGGGAAGTTCAGAGAATACCAAAGCTAACTAAATAAATATAAATATTGTGGACCATTCACAAAACACAATCTAGCCCCAAATTAAGCAGAGCTTGTACTATGAGAACCAGATAGCGGAAATCCATACAAAGAATACAATATAACGCCCATACAGACCATCGGGGACTGTTTTGTAGTTCTTGGCTCTGTATCTCTCTCGTGTTCATTTACCTATATAGCGTGTACCTTAAACTGCTAAGCGTCTCCAAATTAATATGTTTTCTTTTTTCTGCGTTCACCGCACAAATATTTGTCATCAGTGGGGATCGAACCCACGACCTACGGCGTAGAAGCCAGAGTTACTACCAACTGAGCTGAGAGGCCTGTCAGTGAATAGTTGTTGCAGAAATCGAATACTTGAGTGGAGACTGCGTTTGCTGTCAGCGTAGGATGCTCTCCAGCATCGATCTGCAGCCAGCACTGGGTGAGAAGAACAGAAGACCATGCTCAGTTTAGCTTGAAAGAGACCAATTTTCATCACTGGACTTGTAAGTTGTTGATCCACTTTGGTTGCGTTCTCATGGGCGCAGAAATAAGCTATATTTTATTCTTTTAATTTTTCTGGGAAAGCTTTCCACAAATAAGCCCTTTAGCTTTCAACTCCAGTTGCTATTCAAATTTATAACCTTAATTTTGTACGTATTAGATAGAAAGCCATTACTTTGTCTTTACGATGCTACTTTTTCCGTGTTATTATGCTTTGTGAACTGAATATGAGCCCCAGACCTGCTATTAGTTCTATCTTCTTTTTCCTGACTTATCCTATTCCCACGTCATGTGGGGTTGGCACAACAATGTCTTCCTCCTCTATTCCTCTCTTTCAGTCGGCATCTCTGCATTCACTCCTCTCTTATCCAAGTCATCTTTTATACAGTTTAAGCTCGTTTTCTTTAGTCTACCTCTACTCATATATATCTATCTACATTCATACTCATCACTGTCCTGGTTACATGAGAATGAGACTTGTCAGGTTGTAATATTCTAATGTGGGTCTGCCTAGCTCTTCAGTTCTTTAATACGTAGAAAAAAGTGGAATGAACGTGGCTTCTAAAAATATATAATCTTACGACTAATTACGCTAGGGGGGATCAATAAAATGCTGGTTTATTTTTTAAAAACTGGATGATTTTATTTTTACCATAATAATATAATATATATTTTGAAACAAATTACCTTATAAAATGTACACATTTACTTTTTATTCCATAACTACAGTATTGTTATTTTATACTTAACAATTTAAAAGACTACATACATTTAATGTATATTATGGTATCTTAAAACATACTTACGTAAATAATTTATACAACGGACGAGGAGAAATAAAATAATGGTTCAATAAACCAAGACGAACCTCGAACACTAACTAATTGTATACAAGTAAAAAAACTAACAGCTGCTTCCAAGAATGCCACTTGGCTTTAATTCTGCCTTCATAACTATAAAGAACGAAGTGGCATAATCAAATAGCGTTTTTGAATACATCCGTGAAACTATTGCTGGACAAAACATGTTTTCACATCCCAATTCAATCCACAATCATCGATTTGACAAATTATTTTTGTTTTTCAAATCAAACGTCTATATTTACAAGTTTTAGAACCAATACAACACAGAAAACGAAGTTTTCGTTATTTGGTAAAATAATAATTTTGAAGCTGTTTAGTGCTACTTAAAAAAGAGATCCATCGGTAACGGTGTCCATAGCTTCTTATTTTTTGGTATATATTGAAAGAAAACACTTAAATCAGGTATCGACGATGATTCGAAGGCCACAGATGTAAACAAAGGCAAAGAGGGGAACTGTGGCAAAGCAGTTCACATAGAGGAAAACTGTGGCAAAGCAGATCCCAATGAGGAGAACTGTGGTAAAGCAGATCACAAAGGCATTGTCCGAATGTTTCTGAAAGACTAGATTGGTTCGGAGCACACAACGAGTGTGAACATCATCCGAATTTCTAAAAACAATGTGGCCTATGAGTACCTACAAGATATTTACAATGTTCAATGGCATAGAAACGATACAGCAACCTGAATGTCATCAGTCAAATTTAATCTTAAAGCCATGCTCTTAGCTTTAATGTTATATGTTTGGCATTATTAATTTTACCAAATATAAGCATAGTAAGTATACGTTATGCTCCTACTAAGTATACCTTAACATTATCGACAAAGTAGTGGACCATTTTTAATTTTATTTTACTTTTGTTCTTAATTTTGATCAAATTAATACTTAGGGAATATTGGAATTATGTAAACATAATGAGTCGCAATACTATTTTTAATTAAACGTACGAAGACTGACAGAGGTCTTTTTCAATGGTAAGTCTGAAAAGTGACGCTGAGTTTCTCACTGATGGAAAAATCAAGAACAGTTATTATAAGAAAACTTTGAAAGAAACTAGAACACAACAAAATTCAACTAAAATCAGAACTAACATTACTCTCTTACTCATTAACAACATTAATATTACTGTTACAGCTAGGTTAGTTATCGATTCAAATTGTGCGAAGTTCTCGTTTATAATTCAACGTTAATATTACCAATACATGACACAACTACGTCAACGTATATAATGAACATCTACAGTTCGACAGACACAATAATATGGGTTATTATAATAGACACCAATTAGTTATTCAATTATATTATTGTAATAATTAATAATTAATAACGTGCTGGAGAGAAGGGATAATGTTTCGTTGTATCTCACGACAATGAAATTCTGAAGCCTTACATATCGCTTATCAAATAAATCAACAAGAAGATACATATCGTATATACAGAGACGTAATTAAGTTTTTTATTCAAACAATTTAACGACACAACTTTCAGTTCTGTGAATAAATCACTATCATTTTCATGATTTACTTTTATACAACTTATTTTTAAAGATGTTTACATAATATTATAAGTACAAGAAGAGTTATCAGTTGCTGTTACAAGTGTAATGAATCATCTACCAGTCACAAGCGGTTGAATAAGCTTCATGCGATCTGAATAATGACAAACAATACAATTTTAATATTCGTTACACAATCATTATACCTATTCGATAATACATGTATAACTACAACAACTACATTCTACGACGTCTATGATATATTTTTGAGACGTTTTATTAATATCATCTAACTTTTCTCACAGTGTGCTTTATTTTGACTTTCTTATTATAAACATTTCCAATACTTATTTTATATAACATACGGGCCTGGTACGGCTCCGATAGATGTCCACACTAAGAAGGAAGAAAGCCTATGTAAGCAACGGAGAATAGTAGAACACTAAGGACAAGGGTCATTACACGAAGGTACAGACTACCTTAGAATGACATCTCTAAATTTTGAACCAAATGTTTAACCCTGATAATTCCAATTATTGAAGAACCACAACAAGAAGCATTTCTTTTTACAACATTTAAATTCGATGTTGCTTTAATTATAGTTTTGGGGTTAACAATATTCTCTCTACAAGATTTTTTTTTGTTTTTTTATTTAAAGAGAGATATTTACACTAAGTTGAGCTTTGATGTTACTATTAATTTTATTTGTATTGCTTTTAGTCGTTGATTCAATATTTTTATCGAAGTTATATTTTTAATTTAGAAAGAACTTACAACAACCACATCATCAAAAGCTTTTACTTTGAAGAATTAAACAAATTTAAAATTTGAAGGCATTTGAAGGGAAAATTAGCACTGAAAAATCTACGAAAATGGAAGGATTCTAATGATACTAACTCTACAGAAACTGGTCTCCAAAAAATTGCAGCAATCTTATTAATGCAGGTAAATGTATTAATATCATTAGATATCTCCGTAATGAAGCAAATAATTATCAAAATGCATAACCTGGTGTCTAATGTATATTCTTAAATTTTAGATTATTATATTTTTCGTTTTTGTCAGCATCTAAACTACGCGCTTATAAGTATTTGTTGAGCTTCACTAATACATAGACAAGAGTTATAGAGTTCATAATTATAGGCACAAATTTATTTTTATACTCCTTTAGATTAATATACATCACCTACTACACACAAGACAGTTTTAATATTAAAAGATACATAATTTTTAGGTTATGTTTTATGCGTTTTTTGTTATTTTTGATTTAGTAGACAATCTAAGATATACATGTTCGTCTTTATGTTTTATACATATATAATTTATAAGAATATAGTGTAGGTAAAGCATTTTGTTTCTTATTATATAGAACACAACACACCCTCTACCTTAAAATTTAGGGACACTGATTATGATTTTAATTTAGAAAACCTTTTAGAAGATAGCTATAACAGTGGCATGTTTTAACACCATTACTTCCTAACTAACTGACACCATTTACACCGAATTGACAGGTTTAGCAAAACTTTTCATACAAAGATATTTAAATTTAATAAATCATTGTGGCTAAGATTTTAATAAGGTTTAAAATATAATATAATTATGTTTTTGGCGTATTCAGATTGTTGATAAAGTTTGAAGTAGATAAAAAAAGACTTAGTTTACGAGTGTATAAGCCAGTTACTTTAAAATGTATAAACATAAAAACCACAATGATACAGTTTATCAAAAATAGGGTTACGTATTGAATTTCACGATATAAAACATATACCCAGATTTTAGAATAAAAAAAATAGAGAAGCTAGCGTTGCTAAAACTAATCTATGCGATATCAGTCTCCACTAGAACCTTAAAATTTAGAAAATCCGTAAATTAAATCACAGGATTTGAAACAGCAAAACATTTGAGTTGAAACTAGGCGACTGTTAACCGTTCCATGGGCGCGATCCTCTCGATGTTCCAACTGCCCCGCGAATACATTCCGTTTGTTGATATGTATTTTTCTATAGACGTTTCCTTAGCAAAGACTTGAAAAAATGAAACGAGAAAGTTGAAAGTGTCCCTTCGTATCCAACCGTGGGTGTCTTCTGTACATTAAATTCATACCTTACCATTGAACATAGATTAATCTTACCTTACAATCCTACAATACATCAAGATCGACTCGAAACACTTAAGTGATGAACCCTTAACGCCAATGGAATCAAAGGATGAAGGTACGCGTATAGCTGAAGAAAGTTTGAGGACAGAAGTATAGGCAATCGTAAATACGCGCAGCTTACATCTTTTAACTGAACACGCTAAAGGCTCATCCGACGACACTGCGTCACTACACACTCCGACACTCTTCCGACACTAACGATCAGCTTCCGATAAAATAACGTACTATCGTCTACTCGTGCATAAAAGTATAAAGTGAACTTACGTACAGTTAAACGCAAACGACTATAAACTAGTCTTATCGATACAGTAAAAAAATGTTCATATGCCTTACAGTACGAATGTTAATAAGAGTAAATTATAAGTGTGACAGTAATTGCGAAATTAATCATAAAACTAGAAGCCAAGTCGTGTGTTGTACACGAGATTACGGACGCGACAACGCGATGCGAGCGCGAGCGACCTGCGACCCGGCACCGGCGACGGACAGTAGACGGATTGTTACTGAGAACGAGGCGTGCCTTTTAGAAAACCTCCCCGTTACAACAAAATCAAAAAACACGAAACCAACGAGACGAAACGATAACCAACTCACAGCCTAGTTTAAAACCCGGCACACTTGAACAAAGCAGCGTGCGACTGTCCTTCTAAACTAACAACATAGTGGAACCGAATAGAATGCCACCGGACATGCCCGGACGGTTGCTACCCTCAATTATTAACAATAACTTTGTACATTGAATCCAAGAGTCGACGCGTCGGTTTGGATAGGCACTCTCTAGGCGGGGCGGCAAGCGGTCGCCGCGTCGTCGGCTACCGTCAGCGGCCCAGTGGCCGACTGCATGAGATCAGGGAACCGGCCGCGGCCGAGACGCGCCTCTTTAAGACGACGTCAGGTTGTAGAACGTGTGGTCGAAGCAGTCGCCGGCCACGCCGATCTCGCTGAGCATATCGGACACGTCAGGCGTGCACGAGAACTCGAAGTACGAGCCGGATGACGAGGACGCGCTCTCGAACGAGTCGATGTCCGTCGTCAGCGCCTCGAGGTCTACCTCGCAGTCCGCCGGGAGCGAGAGCAGGTCCAGGGGGTGGATGGAGTACAGGTCTGTGAGGTCTGTCGTCACTTGCGACCGGCTATTGTGGTCCTCGTAGAAGCACGCGGATTCGGGGGAATCAGGCGAGCCTGCGGGAGAAGCCGGCAAGGGCGGGGGCGCTGGCGTCTCTACCGGTACGCTGGGTATGCTGGATACCGTTCTCTTCCGCCTGGTGACTCCTCTATTGTTATTGGAGTCAGCGCGTTGTTTGCGCTTGGGCTTCTGTACGGACCCAGACCTCGGCCCGCTTCTTTCGGGCTTGGTCGTCTTCTTTCGAGGCCTGTATTTATAATCGGGGTACTCCCTCATATGCAGCTGCCTCAGTCTCTCCGCTTCATCGATGAAGGGTTGGCGCTCATCATCGTTGAGGGTTTTCCACACGCGGCCGAGATTTTTAGAGATCTCAGCGTTGTGCATATCTGGAGTCTGCTCGCAGATTTTCCTGCGCTCAATTTGCGACCACACCATGAACGCGTTCATTGGCCGTTTGATGTGGTTTGGGTTGTTCTTCTTTGTCTGAAACAAGAGAGATATGGTTTAATTCATAGTTGTTGCAGGAGTTTATGCTGGTAGAAGTTACAATGTTCACGGTCGATTGACGCCCAATTACAACGTTTACGTTTGCAGGTGGAAATCGTCGCTATCTGCTTAATTGTAGGCGTGCGATTATTATTTCAGGCATGTCCGCGCCGAGAGCTGCCGCTCAGTATGCGCGACGACGCGGCATTAACTCTGTGTCCTTACTATTAATGATATTGTTATCATAGGAATTATTATTATTCCGACGCGACGGCTCGAAATATGAAACTACTAGTTCCACAGCTCTGCAGCGGAAAATTTTACGATACCCCACGTACTTACACAGAATTTGTAATGATAATAGTAGTGCGCGCTAAGCGTGACCTAATTTTAATACTGTTTTGATACTCGAACTGCTCGTAGCTAGGGTAATAAAACGATAGTGTCTTTTCAAGTGCAGTTAACGTTTCCGCGAGTCAATCGAATGTTATAAAACATTGACTAACGAGGATGCTTAAGGACGCAGGAAGTCATTATCGAATGAGGTAGGAAGCGTGCGGAGGACGGTCGTATCTGCGGGTTCACTCCTTCAAGCAAACCGCTTGATATAGGAAGCTTGAGAGCATATTCCTGCTCCCGGCCTAACTTTACGACACTATCCCCGACGCAGAGATACATAAAAACAACGCCGCATAGTAAGAACATATGCGAATATTCCCTTTTATTATTCAAATGTTACTTTCGCTAAACTTCACTCAGACGGTCCCAGTAGGGGAAAAACCAGCCCGACTTTATATTTTTTGTTCTTCTTTATTTATTTATATTCAGGACAAAAAAAGGGTTTGTCAGATGGAGACTAAATCAAGTTCGGAACGCCCACAACAGTTTCCAAGGTGAACAGAACAGGTAGGCAGTTTTTTTGCTCGTAATATATCCAGGTTAGTTGTTATTATTACTATGTATTTTTTGTTATTCGGACACGATCTAGAATGCAACGGCTGAGTCGATTACGTCCGCGTGTGTTTTTTGTTGAGGTCTAATTGTGGAATGGTTGCTAGGTCATTTTTTGTGGGGTTTTGATGTGGCATGACTGGTGTGTTTGAGTGCTACCGAAATATGCCTTCTTATACTCTTGAATATTTTCTACACGGTATGATCATAGACTTGTTGTTTTCTAAGATTTATAAGACGAGTAAAACCATAAAAATCCTTTTCATACAATCTATTACTATACGTTTGTATAGAAAAAACGTTTTCTATTGAAAACCATAAAGTTTTACGATAAAATTTCAATATAAAAAGCCAAATCGTAAACTGTATAGGCAGGAAGACTAACAGCTGAGCCCTTCAATTGAGAAAGACATCAAAGTAACTCATCAAAGGCTTCCAATTGTTACTTTAAAGCTAGCAGTAAAATTATTGAAAGACTTGTTGTATACAAGAGGATGAAAGGACGGACCGACATAACGTGTGGTCTTATTTGCAATAGTAATAGATTTTTATGTTACAATGTTTTTCTTCTTCTTATTTAAGAGCGACGCTCTTGTCGGCGTAATGTATGCATTTTTCTCCAGGTATTTCTTTTGAGGGCAACCTCCTTGACCTCCTTATACGACATGACAGCGATCTTTGCTTTTATTTGGCTCACGTAGCTTATCCTTGGTCTTCCACTTCCTCTCTTTCCTTCTACCTTTCCTTCGGTGATATTTCTGATAAAGCTGTCATGTCGTACAAGATGGCCAATCATCTTTCCTCAATTACAATTACAATGCAATGTTAGTACAATACAATTATTACAGTTACAATGTTAGTTACTTATAATTGTATGCAATAAATATAATATTGAGTATTGAGTTTGTTCTCTCGCAGTATGACTTTAAATTAAGTAGCATTAAGTACAACTTAGTGTCAAAATAATGTTTTATATAAAATACCGTAACTCAAAAAGCACTTCAAAAGAAATTAAGTAATAAAAAACATTCACAGGTTTAACTTCGCATTAACTCTCAAAATGACTAAAACAACATGATATAAGACGAACGTTAATTTTTATTACCTTTGGAAGTTGTCACAATGTACTTTCTTGTTTATTTTTAATTAAAGCTTTTTTTGCACGAAAGTTAATTCGTGCAGACTTATGACTTTATAAACGTGTTGACGATAAATTATGAAAAATTATGCGTGATTAATTGTATAAATAAACAAGGTAAATATTGTTTTTATCTTAATTGCTGGAATTTGTATACAGAATAATTTATGAAAAAAGTTATCAGCAATTGCTAGGTACATATTTCTCAGATGTAATAACAAAATTCGTCCTCCAATGGCCTATATTAGTGATCATGTTCAATTAAAATTACTCTCTAAAACAATTACCCAATTTTAATTTGGTATTTAGTGTCCAAATTAGGTATTTATAATGTCAGCAAAATGAGCACGTACGTCGCACACGTGTTAAAGATTATGGTGTTTCTTCAACCTTCCATTTAAGGCTTGAATGTTAAGAGGCCGGCGGAGGACGAATTTTCATACAAACGTAATACCAAAATGATTACTAATTTAAGCAGATTTTCTCTATATTATTGTAATAATTGTATTTGTATAGTATTTATCTAGGTTCCCGAACAGTTTTAATTTTAATTACTTACCTCAAATTACATTAACGCCCATCACATTTTGCAATGACAAAAATATGATTGATGTTTATTTCATTCGAGGTACCTAAGTAATTTAAAATGAAAACTGGGTACCCAGATAAATACTATACAAATACAGTTATTACAATAATATAGTGAAAATCTGCCTAAACTAGTAATAATTTTGGTATTACGTTTGTATGAAAATTCGCCCTCCACCGGCCTCTTAATACTTGATATTGCGCCCGCGTCGCTTGCCGGTAGAGTCTACCTACCTAAGAGTGGTCTGTACAAGGGCAGCTACTTTATTTCCTGGATATCGAGATTGGCCCTATCGTTCTATCTAACGATCCACGCTTGCCGTTTTGCGGATAATATGCATTTATATTACTGTATTATTATAATAGTGAGTACGCAGTTTACCGCTACGTATAATGTGTAGTTTATTTTATTTCTTACGGACAATTAGAAATAAGTTATTCGTTAATCGTTCAGAAAGTATATCGTTATGAAAAATTAAAATTAGTCTCCGGTCGTTCTAGGTCAACGACCGGAGACCAATTTTTATTTTTCATAATGCGTATTTTTTTTAAAACAAGTCTAACCAAATCTAAATGCACTTCGCCAAATTAAGGGGTTTGCCGTAGTCACCACGCTTGACATACAGATAGGTTGGTTATAGCAGTTTTCCCTTAGTTTTTCGCGAAGGGAGGTGATGGAAGATTAGCACCTTTACAGGGAAGGTCATATTGTTGCGTTTTGAACAAAAACGAAAGGAGCCTTTTTGAGCCCACTTAAAAATCCTATCACCGCACTGGTTCGAGAGAACTAGTAACAAGACAAGAAGAAAAAGATTGTTCGGTCTATTGACATTTTAATAATTATCACGTAAAAGTGTTTACAAATGCAAAAATATTTCCATATTTACGTCATTTATATATTTACATACATTTACATACTTCTTAAACCGGTGTCTAGTACTAGAATCAGCCGGTTAAAATAAGATCATTTATGTTTTTTTGCTATATTTTATGTATAACGATAAGGTCAGGAACTAACTTTTAGATGGAAGTCTTCGAAGGCTGGTTTACTTCCGCGTTAGCAAAACGTATAACTCAAAATTTGTTCCGGAATTTTGCAAGTCAAGGCTTTTGTAGGTTTACATACCAAGTAAAAGATGATTTATTATGACTTCCTTGAAGGCATGCTATGGTCAAAAATACCATTTACACAAGGTAGGTACTAATATTTTTATTTAAGCTAATAAAAATAATGTGTTTGTTCTAATAAAATAAGTTTAATTCATAATGTGAACTATTATAGTGTTCGTTATGGATGTAGGAGGGTAAACAAAGTGCCCTAGAAGCTTAGTCCTAGATTTCAGTAGCCCCCCTTAATAATGGGAATTCCTTAATAAAATAATCGTACGATACCATTTTAAAATTAGATTTTCGAGTTTCATACTCATTTTTGTGAGAGCTAAAAAACATAAAAATAAATATGCTAGATCGTGAGCTATAAAAATATAACAGGTCACTTATTATTCGTGTATATATGAGCCACGCGAGCTAAGCCACGTGCGGATGCTAGTCTGGGCTATATCAAGGTTGGTTCTCACTGCGCTACGCCACCCATCTCAAAATGCCGTAAAATTTTGAGCTTTCTCATAATTAAAAGTAGGTAGGTTTAGGTTTACGACTCTGTCAGATTTGGCAAATAAAATCATTTTTTTATGATCTGTAACCGGATGGATCAAGACAAGTTAGAGTGGTCATAAAAAAGAACTTATTATCCTGTCATAATAATGAAGTTAGGCTGATTTGGCTACTAAATTGGTTCTAAAGTTTATTTTGATGTTGTCTGTCAGAGTGAGATATTTGAATCATATGATGCAAACCCAGTAAAATCAATTTTTTTACAGATTTTTTGGTACCACGGTTTTGTTTATTGAAAATACAAAAAATACATTAGGGAAAAAAATGGATTTTGCTGGGTTTGCATTTATATGATTCATTTCATCAATGGGGGTTTATGCTCGATTTGACCGAGAAAATATCATGATGGAGCCGACGTCAATCTCGGCCAAAACTAGATGGTTGTCGCGAGTTTTTGGCGTCAGATACGTCAGATTGACGTGATTGTTGATTTAGTAGTAGTAGAGCTCTTTGTGAAGGGTTCGTCCGGGGAAGTACTACCACCATACCTATTTCTGCCGTGAAGCAGCATCGCTGTGTTTCGGTTTGAAGGGTATGGGTGCCGGTGTAATTACTGGCACGTGAGGCTGAATATCTGTATGCCTCCAGTTGATGGACGCAGAGCAGTGCATCGTAGGGCACGTTCCTGACGTGCGTGACCTACGAGGCATGGCTTTGTTATAGGCGATGGTTACCACTTAACACCAGGTGGGCCATATGCTTGTTCCATCAGCAAGTTACATTAAAAAAAAAAAAAAAAAAAAAAAAAAAATCTCCACCGCGACTAGGTCAAAACGAACATAAGGCCCCTGGTGTTATACATTAAAATATCTTTGGCTGAATTCTTGAAAATGATTTTTTATGTCTAAAGCATTATATGCCTCTAAGTATCGTAACTAATATGTTTTATTTATAATCAAAAGCCACTATAAAATAATACAGAATACGCGTGCATTAAAATAAATAGTATACTTAGTTTATGTCCAGTATATGACCAGTTGTTAATATTTGAATTTAATAGGTATAAATTTATGGTTATAAATATGAAAAGACATCGTTTAAAGTTGATTAATAACATAACTAAGTGATCAATTTAATTAGAAATAAAAATAAAAAGCCTTAACCTATTTAATGCAAGTACATACCTTTTTTTTAGTACCAACTGACTAGAATACAACTTATAAAAAGAAAGCTCCAAAAATAAAAAAAACTTCAATATAAAAAGCAAAGGGCTCACAAAAGCTTTCAGAAGGACACTTAATAAACTTTTGAAACATTTCAATTTACACGCAGTCTGCTGTATTAGAAAGGCATAAGGTCTGTATTTGTAAAGCAAATTTAAAGTTTGATTCGTCCGTCGATTTGTAAGATCTCTATTGTTGAACAGATGGGTCTTCAGACTTTTGTTCCGTTAATGAAAACTCAACTTTAATACTTTTTGTATTTTTAATATTAAAATTGTCCTTCTTACCCAACATTTTATCCCTAATCTTTATTTTAATGTAAATGACGATAACTGATTGACACTACAATGTGTATTATTTCATTTTAACTATCAAGAACTAACCAGAATTCATGATCATTAATATGACATGAAAAAAATATCTTCGTTACATCTGGTATTCTAAAAAAACCCTAAACTAGTTCGACAATTAATCATGCCATTTTAATTTTAAATTTATCTATTCAGTAGTATCACAAGGATCACTTTGAAACTTCTAATAGCTAGGTTAGTCTAAGTGCCAGTTCCACGCGACCAAGTCTAGAAAAATACAACAAACTACCTACTTAAAATCTAGTTTAATGTGACCTCAGTTTACTAATTTCCAGACAATTTTCAAGCAACATTGGTATATTCTAGACAAAATATTCGACTTTTAAATTTATATCTCTTGGTGCTGACGCGATAAAATGCTAAGCAGTGAGCCGAGAAAATTCAAGTACAGCCAACAAGGAAGTGAATTTAAATTTGAACACATAAAACGTTGCGCGGTTTGACTGACTGACAAACATACGCGACAACCGTAGAAACATGTCATTTTAAGGGTAAATTACTTATTTAATAAAAGGGAGAGGGAGATAAGAAGGGGGAACGGGAGAGCTCGTGGCGGCTCCACTTTTCAATCCTTAGGTCGTGGGTTTAAATTCAGTCGTGTAACAATTAGATTTTCTGTCCAAAAATGTATGTGCTGTGCACTATGCCAGTACTCTCAAACAGTGAAGAAAAACGTCGTGAGAAAACCGTGTATAACCTAAAAATATAGAAAACATGTGACAAGTGCACAAAAGGCCTCTCCTTGAGGTGCACCTAAAGTCCTTTCACCACACACTATAAGAAGAAAGAGAAGAATGAAGGAGTGCTCTGAAAATTTTTCGTTCTTTCAACTAATAAGGTGCAGAGACCGTTTACATTTAAAGACCGCGGTAGGAACAAAAGCCGCGGTTAATCAATAGTTTGGTATAATACTGGAAAATATTGCTGTTAAACACGTGCTGCACGTTTTTGAATTAATATTAAAGTTTTTTGAATTTAAATTGACACTATTTTAGAAGATAAACATAAACTGCTAGATCATTTTGAATATTATTTAAGTTAGACATTTAGATAATTTGCCACGCGAGATACATATGTACAAATACGTGTCAGGCTACGCATCTATAGCTACAGTTGAGCATAATCACAAAATTCGCGAAAAACTAGAATATATACATTTTTCAAGTACAATCGCAGGCAAAAGCTAGTCAAATATGCCTCTAGGAAGTGAATATAAATAGAGTATAAGTAAGAATTGTCGCGCGGGATGTATTTGGCTTATTTACGACATTTTATTTACTGCTTGGGTTGAGATTTTTTATGAATAATATATACTCTACCCTTTCCTCGACACGCGGCTCAGTTATTTTGTTCCTCTTTTTATAAAAATACTCTCGATTATAACAAGATTATTCAAGTGTTTTATTTCAAAATTGTATTTTATATCACATTTTTTGTAGCTTTTGTTTTAAGCTCAGTCTTTTTAAATTACCCCTTACTCTTTGATTTTATTGTATAGATGAAATACCTTATATTTCTCACATGTAAGTGCATAATATATTTGACATATATTTATGCTTGCGTGATTTATATAAGTAAAACGCCTATTAGGATGATAAAAACATGCTGTTTCAAATCAATACAGTACTTTTTTTAATTACTTATTTTACCTATTTTAAATTCTAAACTGGCTAAAACGTAAGTTTTTTTTCAAAAACTGTTGGCATATTATGCTTAGGCTACTTTATTATGCAAATAAAGTAAAAGCCGTCAACGTATTTACCGTTTTTAACACTAAACATTTCAAAAAGATTTATTTTGAGCTCTTTTTTCGAAATCACTTATTCATAGTTGCGCACGATAAGAATTTAAATAAACTTTAACCTATATATTTATGCGTACTTAAATCGTATTTTGTATAGAATATTCCGCTAATAGACGCAAGCCATTTGAATGAATTATAAATGCATATTAGATAATTTAGATGATGACTGTAAAGTTTTTTTATAATAATTAACATATTTACTTATTTTCGCGCGTTAAGTAGGTAATTGTTTATTAACATTATTAATATTCATACGTAAGTTAATTAAATAAAAAAAATTTTGACACTGAATAAAAATCAATAACAGAAAGTAAAATAATAATAATTCAATTATTTTAAATCAATTGTTAGTTTTATAATAAGTCGTGATAAGTGGTTTAAGAAAGTCCTTTTAATTACACTATTTATAACTCAAGAACGGCTGAACCGATTTAGTTAAAAATTGGTGGGGAGGGTAGCTTAGAACCAGGTGAATTAGGTACATTTTTATCCCGTTCCTCTGGGACGTGACATAAAACTTGGTACCATAACAAAACGCAACTGACATGGAATAACAAAACGCAACTGACAGCTAAACGTAATGTTGTCTATGGTTGAAAATCTGACGCGACGACAAGTGACTTTCAATGAAACTGGTTTTAAATTAAATCTCTCGATAGCCAAAAAAACAATGCTAGCGTTGAAGCGTAGAATAAGCAAATATCATTATCAAGTGTCCGCTCTGTCAATACCTAATCAATGACAAACACACATAACATTTGTACAGGTCGATAACCATTTTGTATGTTTGCCTACTAATTTGGGATGCCCAAACATAGTGCGGGATTGTTGTTTTAATGTTACAATAGTGTTGCCAAGTACATGAATGATCGATAAATTATGTACTGAGTGCTGTTTGTTCGGCCGCTGTGCCTTATTTGTATTGCTTCTGGTAGGTATGGAAGTGTTTTACTGTAACTTTGGAAATTATTATTAATTTAGAGTGCGTTGATCTTTCAGTTTTAATAATGATCATTTCTAAATCTTGTGACGTGACGTCACCCCTTTTTAAAGGCTCAGCCAGAAAACCAGCGCTGCTTGGTATGGTAGATATGCTTTGTAAGGCAGCGAAAAGCTGAATCGGAGTCTATTAGGCATATTTTATCTACTATTATCATATTGTTAAGGTCTAATACCTACGTATGTATGTCAAATAAATGTATTTTCTTTCTTTCTTATTTTTTGATGCCTTATATAACCAAGCCTACAATCGTTTGCTGAGACATACCGCCTTCTGCTCATTTTCTATAGAGCCTTTTCCGACCAGCCTTATTTTCCAAACACATTTTTTTTGGTGCAGCTGGTCCATAGCAATTATGGTTCATAGCAATAGTAAGTACAAGTTTAGTGGTATTACTGTTTCACTTCTACTTAGTATAAAGGACCATATTTTCTTTACTCAACAGAAACGTTGGCGTTTATAACTTTTTGTTTAGTAAAAAGTTACAAGACCACATTATGGTTTTGGTGTATTTTTATTTCCCGTAAGCGAATAATGTCACGTATTTAATAAAAAAATTAAAACATCACGTAACAAAATTACAATAAAGCGTTTAAAAATAAATCGTTTGAGCTCCAGAATGAAAAATAAACGTTGTTTTTTCGCCAAAATGTAAGCAAAACGTGACCGAACTCCCTTTTAGTTCACAATCGGTTTTTTATCATTGTTCTCTGAGTAATCAAAAATTTAGAGTCACCTTAAGATCGAGCACAGCATTCGGGGCAAGGTCATCCAAGAGTTGTATCAAACACGTACAAGAGCACTCGTAGTCTAGTGGTAGCGGCTCCGCTTAACAAGCCTAAGTAATGGGTTCTAATCCTGTCATGTATTTCTGTCGAAAAATATAAAAGCACTATGCCCGTACTCACAAACGGTGAAGGAAACACATCGTGAGGAAACCGGCATGTTTGCATCCAAAAAGTTCGAAAACATTGTGTCTGATACAAAACGAGTCTCTCTGAGGCGCACTTAAAATACTTTCACCACATTAATTCGACAGAACCAGTGACATGATAGGAGAAGGCGCATCAAACACGTACAGATTTGGTTCTTAAGCAAAGGGTAACTAATTTGTTAGACCTTTTAAAGAAGTATCAGACAAGAGGTTGTCTTGAATGTTGTATGACAGCTGCTTACCTGCCTTTAATGATTATTTTCTTTTTCTGTTCTCATGTTTATGTTTTATTTTTAAGTAGATAGGTTTTCTTGTGTGTACCTAAGCTAGGTCAATAAAATGCTTTTCTTTCTTCTTTCTAGAATCCAGAGAGGAGTCTTTTAAATATACATTTCAGCCATGCCAAATTTTTACTATTAGCTTTAGGTATTTTAAGTCAAATGACTAAATGTACTAAAAATAGACTCCAAGGGCGTCTCAAGTGCGTATAATTTAACATTATTACATACAGTTACTTCTACTGTTCTGACAGAAGTAATTCTCAAGTTACAACCTAAACTATTATTGCATATTCGTGTCAAAAATAAAATAATCAGAACGTGATTACTCTGGAGGTGATTAGAGTGAAGTGAGAACAAAGGTACCGTCAGCAAATTAATTTAAACCTATACAAAAAAAAAACTTTTGACACCGACTCTACTACGTGATTCACGATTACGTCAAGATTTCTACTAAGTCGACCGTTTTTGGCGAAATCACGATTTTTTTTGCAAATTGGAGAGCCTATTAAAATATTTACATAAAATCATCCCTTCCCTCACTTAGTAAAACCCTTTCAATCAATAAAATGTATGACTATCTTTGACTATGATTATATCGTTAATCTATCTATATCTATGACTCTTAGGGCAAATTTTTACATCTACGAAATAACGCTATTCATCGAATAAAAATGTAAATCCTTGTTTTTGACAATCCGAAAAAGAGATGGACGGTTAAATTTATCTGTAGATAGAAATAATTGCTCGACGCAAACTTTGTGATAAGCATTAGTAATTTTTTTTATATCCTTCATAAAACAAATAAAACATAAGAACTCTTCACAATGATTATGATGTTGATTAATATTTTTCTTTGCCTGAAAACCAGCGCGCTGCTTGGCATGGTAGATAAGCCTTGTCATTTCAGGCAGCAAAAAGCTGAGTCGAGGCCTTTTTGGCATATTCTATCTATAATGTCAAATAAATGTATTTTTTTCTGCGAACCGTACGTTGCAGTATCATTCAGTATGTTATTTTTATATTACATCTATGATAGCTTTAATGGCGTGACCTTGCTGCAACGATAAGCTACCAGCCGTGGGGCACTGTAATTTATGTCTTCTACTGTTACAAAGAGTTTTTATAATGTGTCATTAATTCTATAGTCTTTAAATATTGTGGACAGTCCACACAACGTTATTAGCCCCAAATTAAGCAGAGCTTGTACTCTGAGAACCTGATAGCTGATATAATAATTAAATACATTTTTGCACATACTTTGAATATAAAATAACACCCAGACAGAGAACAAAAATCTGCGTTCACCACACAAAGATTTGTTCTCGGTGGGAATGAAACCCACGACCTACGGCGCAGAAGGCAGAGCTACTACCAACTGAGCTGAGAGGTTAGTCTTATTATTATTATAATATTATAGAAGCTAGCCATAATCATAGTCCGGCCATTTTGAAAAGTACAAGTTTTTTCTTTGATATGTCCGGAAATTATTGTAATTTCCGATATCCAGGATATTCAGTCTCAGACATGTTTTGCTCATTAGCGTCTCCACCATTCAATCTTATTTTCTTATCTATTATAGCAGAAATACCCGTTACCTGTTTCATTTGATTTATTAACCAGACACCATGATGAACATGTGCTCTCAAACGGTGAAGGAAAACATCGTGAGAAAACCGGCATATCGTAGAATCTAAAGTTGGAAAATATGTGTCAAGTGCACGAAAGGAACCTCTTTGAAACGCACTTAAAATCTTTTCACCACACTTGGTTCGAAAGAATTAGTCATACGATAAGGAGAAGAAGACTATCAACTGTCCTGCAGGCCGATCATGTAATTTTTGTTGCAGTGGTTTCAATCAAAATCTTATTGAAACTGTCAATTTGCGATCACGTTTCGTTCAAAAATCGTCAGTTTCAATAAGATTTTGATTGAAACCACTGCAACAAAAGCTACATGATCGGCCTGCTGATACCATTCGGAGTAATATCTAAAGAAAATGCAAAAGTACAGTAATCCAGTTTTGCTTATCGCGTAGTTTCACATCGTAGGTAAGTGGTTAATAATCGATAATTGTCATGTTCAATGTCCTATTCCTTTTCACTGGTTTCTAAACTGACCCAGTGGAAACTAGATTTTACACCGCCAGTAAAACTGGTATCATTTATTTCATATTGTATAAATACTAGATATCTTGGCCTCACAGCACGGGTTTTAACTTATGCGCTATAGGTTTTAAGTCTTCACCTAGGATATACATTTTTATGTTGAACAGTTGTGATTGGTAAAAAAATATAGCTACATAATTAGATATAAAATATTAAGGCTCATTTTCATATGGTCCTATAGTTTTCTTCTTCTTCTTAATTAATGGCATCTGTCCATTTCGGATCATTTTGCCAGTGTCGAGTGAGGATATATTACATAAACAAAACAGTTTTTGGTCAAGTCAAGTCAGTCATAGACAAGTCGGCCCTACCCTAATTGGCTTTGGAAACAAAAGATGGCCGTTTTTTCCAAAACCATCATAATGTTGCCATCTCTACTTGTTGACATGAAAGTGACAGTTACAAGAATTTTAGCATGATGATGATGACCTTTATACCTGTCACCTGTCACCTGTCTCTTCTATTAGTTCTATCAGACGTAAATTTAAACGGAATCACGTATTTTGAATACTATGAGCGTACTATTTATTATTAAATGGAATAAGTCTGTATAAGCTTGTAACTAGCTCTGGTGACAGAGTTTAAGCTATCATAAATCAAATATACTACCCATAGGATAAACAAAATAAACATATCAGATTGTTGGATGCAAAATATCGTTATACGGCAGAATTTATGAATTTCGAAGATAAATTGGATGCTGGACTTACTCGTGATTTCCTGGGTATAATGTATTCCATTGGAGCTCCGAAGGCTGTCATAGAGAAGGAAATTGACGCAGAACCGACACCTATCGAGGCGGTACGACTGCTGAATATTTTGTGCCTATTATTCAGTGTTGACGGTAGTGGGAATTGAAGGCTAGCTGCTTTGATGCAGTCTACTGCTATTTGCATATTTTAAAATGTTAGTACTCGTAGTATTTGAATAAGACCAAAATTTAAATTTTACAATGTATATACAAAAAGCATACGCCATAGCACATTTTGTTTTTATTTATTAATGAGTTTTGATGCATTATAGCCGTTATAAATATAATAGACATTCAAATCACGTGTACTAATTTTATTCACATTACAATAGAAAATAAAAAAACAATCAACGCTTAACAGAGCCGTTTTAAAATTCTATTATTACCCCGATAAGTCACAGCTGTTGTAGGCACAGTGGTACCGTTAGCCCATCTGTATTATCATAGATTAGCAAGTATCGCACGTCCGCTGTATGACGCGCGCTGCCTACTAACGCTTGTTAGGGTTCCGTAGCCAAATGGCAAAAACGGAACCCTTAAGGCCTGCGCACACCTAGGCCGCTGGCGTCCGCGATCAGTGAAACGCTGTCAAATTTGACAGCGATATTTGACAGCGTGTCACTGATCGCTATCGCCAGCGGCCTAGGTTTGCGCAGGCCTTCATAGATTCTTCATGTCTGTCCGTCCGTATGTATAAAAATAAAACGGTAATAAATCAATTGAAAAATTTATATTATTGTACAAAAAGCGTGGGGGGCTTGATTTTGATTGTTGTAAATATTTTATCAATAGTTTATTATATCTGAAGTTATTATAAAAAGCACCCCACGCTTTTTTGTACAATAATATAAATTTTTCAATTGATTATTACAGTTTTATTTTTAACTTTAGCGTTTAAAAGCGTTTTTTTTTTAGTTTTTTAAACTATAATTTATTTTATACGTATAATGTCATAAATCGTAAACCGCAATTTACCTTTCGACGAACTACAAGAACTATTATATTATGTTACTTGTTGCTACGGAACCCTTCATGGGCGAGTCTGACTCGCACTTGGCCGCTTTTTTTTATGTGATTATTGAAACAGCCATTGGATGGATCAAATGTATGACCTTAAACGTATGGGAAAATTTATGGACAAAAGCTCATTATTTTGGAGCTACTTTGAAAAATGGATGTTTTGAAATGGTACGCGCTGGGTTAGATAGCATCTAAGCTTGTAATTTATGTGAAGTGTGAATGTAGGTTTGTTTACAAGGCAATGTGGCAGTTGTGTGATAATGGTAACTGTATTTTGATTAAGAACACCCACGATTTCGCTCTCTAAGATTTATCTGGAACGAAATTTAATATGGGATACCTAAAGGGTTAATACATTCTATTGGTATATTAATACCAAATTTTTTTGTTTTCTTTCCAAATTATCTTCCCTTAGAGATCTTTAGTGTGTATTTAATTTACTAAATATATTTAAGATCAGGTTGGTATACCAGGCCTGAGGATAAATCAATTGCAACCGTGATATTATTTAGAGGTACTTATAAATAATATTTAGTAATAAACAACAATAACACAAAGTAGTAGTAGTGTTTAGATATAACATTAAGTGGGATAAGGGCAAGAAGATGAAGAAGCTAAAATAAATAAATAATATTTTTTTTTTTAAGAAGCTATTATTTAGCTATAGATTCGTATTTTTTTATAAATACAAGTAAGGCTAAAGACATAATAACATTATGCTTCTATTTTGGTATCTACCATAGATTAACAGATAACATGAAACATAAGGTAGTCAAATAACATGGAAAACTTTTCAAAACAACACACTACAAGCATAAATCATATAATTCAAATATATTTGAGCAAAATACAGAATAACTTTAATAGAGTTTGGCAACGTGAATGATGATCAGATATTTGTATACTATTTCTGCGTCATTTAGCATTGGAATTTTTCATCTTAAATTTTATATCGGTATCGAAATTCAATTTCCCTCGGTGCATTGTTGTTGTAGTTCATATATTTTATATGTGCAGTGCGACGCAATTCGACGGTATATGTAGCACTGTATCATTTTAAACACTTCAAAAATCAAATCAAAATCAAAATAGTCTTTATTCAGTTGAATTTCAAGAATCACTTTGAAACGTCTTAGAGCTAGGTGAGTCTAGGTGCCAGTTCCACGCGAACAAGCCTAGAAGAACAGGCACTTCATTATTGCAAACCTACCTTGATTATCATTAGAAATTGATCTTTTAAATGATGTTCGTAAACTTTACAAACATAAATACATAAGAGATTGAGCAAATATTATCTCTGATTACTTTTGTGTCTTTTTATATAAGCTGAAAACAGTTTCACTTTTCATTAGGAGACAATAAATTTAATGATAGAAACAAAGTCAAGTTTTAATTATTTTATTTTCATAATTTCAAAATAAGAATGAAAGGGCGTTCACAATTTAAATTATAATTTTTATTTGCTTCAAAATTATAAGATTAGAATACACAATTGAACTCTTTTGATTTAGTAGTTCTGTGAGTAGTAGTGCCTCTGAGTTATGTCGAACTGTGCTTTGTACAGTCGGTATGGTTTATGAGAGCACTGCACCAGAGCATCGATCCATTCATGGCTTTTATGTATGTACAGTACAGTGCTGTTTGTCTTACGTTTGCTTTTAAACTGAATTGTATAGTAAACAAACATACAGAGTTACAAAATAAAACATTGATGAATTTGTAAAGCTTTGCGCACATCTAGGTCGTTTGCAATGGCGATCAGATTATCGCTGTCAGATATAGCACTGTCAAAGTTCGCGGCAGGTTATACGGTTTTTTTTTATTCAACGTCATAGCTGATAAACTTGGCACATTTGATGTAACGATCGCCTCTAACAAAGCATTGCCTCGTAGGTCACGCACGTCAGGAACGTGCCCTACAATGCACTCTCCTGCGTCCATAAACTATGGATGTATGCAAAATTGGATGAAACTTATCACCATCGTCACTGATTCTAGATGCTTAGACGCCTAGTTGTGCGCAAGGCATCTAGGCATCTATGCGACGTTCTCCAATGGCAACAATAAAAATAATCTATCTGGAAAACATCTAAATTGTTCTGAATAAAATGTATGAGTCCCAAGCAGCCACTCAAGATTATTTGAAAGTCTAAAGTGGTATTTACAGAGTAATTAAAGTACAGAGATTTAGAGACGTATTAAGGTAAGTAACTATGACAAACCCGCAACGAAGAACCCTAAAAATGTAGGGGAGATCTGTCTAGAAGTGGTCTTTTTCAAAAAGAAGACACTTGAGAGAAAAAGCAAATAATAATAAACTCCACGTAGCTCACCTGTATTACGTGGAGTTTATTATGTGCTAAATGAATCAAACAAGAACGAAATTTCTTTACTAAATGCCAACTCGGTGTAAAATTATAGTCTAAGTCTAGTCTCTTCATCTACACTAATAAAATGCAAAAGTGTGTGTCTGTTGATTGCGTTGGAATAGACATACCTAAACACTTATTTTTTAGCCACAAGAAAACACACAGTATTTTATTGAAGTACTAGGAAAGTTCATCAAGATTCAAACATGTATTTAGAATAAATAAAGTAAGCAAGTCTTTCAGAAAAAATAAGTGAACATGAACGAAGTCACAAGCAACAGCTAGTACCTTTAATAAAGTTTCATATTAAGTCTGTGGGTGGGTGTTTTCCTGCGAAATTCTCTCCCAAGTTTTACTCAGAAACTTAAAACATTGACAGCGCTGAATTTACGGGAGCAAAAATATAGCTTGGATGAGAAGGAATTTAGTAAATATTTTCATCTTAGGGTTTGCTATATTTTAATCAAATTAAAATGTTTCAAGGATGGTAAATTTCTAATCCGATCAATAAACAAATAGGTCCATATTTGGCACACAGTTACCAGTGACGGAAAACATCGTGGAAACCAGAATCCAGAATGCATGCATGTTAGCTTACTCTCGGCTTTCTCACGATGTTTTTCATCACCGTTTAAGACATAAAACACTCCAAATATCTGTAACCACCTTGATTCAATTCAAAACGAGGCTGTGTCAGTTGGTGGAATTATGTAATTTTAATTAAATCACTAAATTAAGCTCCGTCGGACATTTTTGCATTGTTTTTGTTGTAACAATGCCAAATGCGCAATTAAATTTAAAATGGTATTTAGTGCATTCGAATTTCGAACACAGATTTAAAATAGTTTATTTTTACGACCAATCAACAAAAAGTTTGATTCTTTAGAAACAAGATCGTGAAATTTATTCTACACGTTTGTTGCAGCGTTGATGGGCTTGCTATCCTGTCACATGACACTAGTAGGTAATGAATTTGAACATGTGCCAAATAATATAAGATTTGGACTATCTGTTAACCTTTTTTAGATCTTCTAAGATCACGAGAACAAAGAGGACTGAGAATTTGAGCTCCATAACTTTAAATGTGTCATTTAATAGAGACATGAGAAAATAAAGTGGGCTTACCTAATTTGAGCGTAGGTGAACCTGTTTCACACAAAATGTTTACCTCATCAAGATTCATAGGCACGTAGCCCACGATCTTTCACCAGTCACAACCTGGCCATCTTCCACTTATTTCTTAGAAAAAATATATTTCCAACACGTACAAGCATCTATTTCAACTCATTACTGGGTATGATTCCTATCTCTTTACCGACTGCTTATGTATCTGTAGCTATAGGCAGGGGTACTTTAAAGTTATCTGTGGTTCCAGTCCCGACTTTGAGCTGATTCGTCACGATTCCCCGATCTTATCGCTTGGTGACGTTCAGAAACGTCAAATGAACTGTCATTTTTACCGCTATGGCTTTTTGTGAAAGTTGAAGGTTCTGACTGTTTTGGTTTACCACATTACGTACGTACCTGCATGGATATTGCATAGTTTATTGAATTTAAACTCAAGCCCTCGTGTTTGGGCAACTGTATGGGAAGAGCAAAAGACCGGGCTCAGTGGCGCACCACGGGAGAGACCTATGTCCAGTGGACTGCAAAAGGTTGATGATGATGAAAATAAGTGCACCGAAAGACTCTTTGAGGTGCATTTAAAATCCCTGTTTTAAAAGAATCAGTGACTCGATAAAAAGAAAAAGTTTCTAAAACGTAATTTGCAATGGCATAAACTCCTTTTACTATCTTGAACCACTATTTTGCGCAGTTTGCATTAACTTAAAATATTTCACCCTCTTTCTGTAAAAATCGCATTTGCTTAAAATTCCCGCGGAAGGAGCCGTAAAGTTCTTCCTGCATCTCGAGCTCTTAATGATATTGCAAATCGTGTTACAACCGCCGTTAATAACTTTGTTTTTACTACCCTCACCTGGCTTTCTGCAACTTTGTGCTGACTATTTCGACTTACCCGACTTTTTGTAAAAAAGGTTGCAGCTTGGTTTTATTGCAAAAAACTATGGGTTCACGACGTTCTTGAAAACGCTATGGTAGATACAAAAATTACGTTTGTCTTAAATTATATTAAGCGAGTAAGAACAATTAAAATTTAACAAAAATTTCTATAACTAATATGTGATATTCAGTAAAAAAATTCAAACCCTTGTTAATAATACACCGTTTTCCCAATGTTCCCATTTCGCTGAAAGCACCTGAACTCACTTTGAGTAAGAATTGAAAATAAAGCGAAAGCTTGCAGTCAAGGAATCACATTTCAATCGCAATCTCGCAGTTGGAAACTTATGCGGACCCTAGAATAACACCTAGACGCTTCAAGTTTTAGATGAATTTTCTTGGAGTTGGTTCTGCAGCTAGTTTTACATTTTAATGAATAGGTACGTCTATTATTTGAACAAATATCCATTTGGAAACTATGTGTGGTAACTGTGTAATTGAGTAGCTAGTCCAAGAATCTGAAAGCCTGTAAAGTTTTTCGATACTGAACTGATAAATAGTGGAAATAAATCTTAGATGATTCTTCGATTCTACATCACGTTGGTTCTCGTTTAAAGCTTAAAGTATGAATTATAAATGATCTCACTTAATATGTTATCTATTTAAAACACTTTAATCTAAAATGTATAAAACGTATCGATTAAGTGTATAAAAGTGGCAAGCCTACATGAGTTACATACCACCAAGGCTGTAAACGTAAATGAGGTGAAGAAAAAACAATTTCCATACACGCCACTGATGGAATCTCATAATAATTGGGTACAATACAAAGTGTATGAAAAAAACAGTAGATATGATCAGTGGCATGCAAAAGAATACATTAGCACGTGAGTTCGGAGTAATTATGCACATTTTTAAGTCAAACCTTGAACTTATTAAAGGTATAATTGCTACGATTAACCAGATAGAGTCAGTCATAACTTGAATGTTTACTGCACTTTATGCAAAACATTCTTTAAAGATGGTAATTCTGGTGTTTTGGTGATGTGTTTAATTTACCTTGCTACAGGTGAGCGACTCCGTTTTAATGAAAAATAGAGTGAAAAATCTAAAATGCAAGATGAAAAAATGTACAACGAACTCAGATACCAACATTATTTAATTTGCAAACGTAATGAGCAAAGGAATATTACAGAGGTTCTCACAATCGTACCTTATATCAAAGCCAACGGAGATTTAGGCGAAATGAAAGCATCATTAAGATAAACAAAATGAAACACAACCCCAAATACGCAAGATACGATGCCGTTAATAGAGCCAAAGAGCAACTCACAGAGACATCTTAAGAAGTTATAATCATACTTAAGCCAGGACTAATTCAACTCTTAATTAAGTTAAGTGTTACTCGCAAAATGCCCCAATTTCAAACTCAGCTGACGGTCGGAAGTTATCGGGGTTTCAATGGAAATTTATTAGCCCTACAAACTATTTGTCAAAATTGTCCCAAAGGGTTTGGGCCGACGGAATTCACCGAATATCAGAGTTGAACGGCCAATTTGCTCGAAGAACCTTAACCATTCGGCTCGACAAAATATGTAAGGATTTTCAATCAAACTTTAAATTGAAAACCAATTTTCAAAGTCACCCAACTCTCGCTGTTTATTCAGCAAGAGGATCCAACATGCTCAGTGTCTTTTTATTGGAGCTCGCAAGTTGTGCAACTGTTGACTGCATTTTATTTCTCCAATAGGCGGATGCTGCCAAGTGTTCTAAGTTGTGGCTGTTTCGCGGTCGACCGGCCCGCCGTGCCGACTTTAAAAACTCGACTCTGATACGTTTAATATAGTGCCTGCTGCGAGCAACTTAAATAATGTCCATAGAACTTGTGTCGCGGAGTCCCGCTCCCGGCGAACTTTCTGCTTCGCTTTCGGCTCCTATTTTATTCCTCCTTTTTGAATGCGGCAATTTGCATGTTGGTCACAATCGAGACAGCCCGTGTTTTAAGAGAAAACCTTTTGCGACGCTTTCAAATAGAAGCTCATTGCTTCAGAACGTCGGTTTGTTCTTTTAACGACTTTCGTCGTTCTCTATTGTTTAGTTGTCAATACTGTAATGGTAAAAGCAGTCCTAAAAGGCAATAAACATAACCCTGGGACAGCGGTTGATACTCAACTCGGGGAGGCTATAATGCTATTCATGAATGTTGAGGCGAAGCGTTGTGAAATGTCGCTTAGACTTGTAACTTACGAAACAATGACACCAAGTTAAACTGGAGATGTAAACTCGCTATCTCGTCTGATGGCGCATAAACAGCGGATACGCTTTATTACGACAATTTTGTATTAAATTTCAAACTTTTGTAACTTTCAGTCAAGTAAATTATAACAAAATATATCACCTTCAGAAGATGGTATCTTAACGACTTGAAATTCACTTAAATTCAGAGCTAAAGTCTTATCTCCAACCCAGAACCTGTCTGAAACTTAAAACAAACAACTAACTGTTAAAGAAAGCCAAACAAATTTACGGATCAACTCGGTTGGGGAGGAGACGGCACTAAATGCTTAAAAGCAAAAATATTCCGAAGTCCCAACACAAAAATAAAAGCATAAGCGTGTTGCTTCAACACAAAATGAAATGACGTCCACTCTTAGAGCGGAAAGAGAATAAATTAAATGTAAAGGTTTTGGGCCATTGTTGTTTTTTTGCTCCACCTTTTTGTGGTCCATATCCATAATGAGTGTATCAAAGTGTAACGCGTAGAATACGTCTTTATTCTATAGCATTGTTCGGCGATCAAATAAACTGTTCACTGCTCTTAAATTTGAACGTCAATTTGCTATCTGTACAAACTACAAAGCCATTTTGCTTGTTCACAAAAATGACAGAATCGTGATATATCCTCGGACGGTCGAGGGAATGACACCGTGAGCTCCTCATATTTCACAATTTGAGAGCGTTTTCACATGAATAACTCGGAACACACTTATCTATATCCTGAACGGCAATACCGTTTGTAATAGTAATGCAATAGGCAATACTTGGCAATACTATAACTACTCTTCGAGACCTATTTAATATTTTAGAATTTTAGAGTACTGCAGACGTTGGAAACTTTTCAGTGCATTAAGAACCATTGCTGCAAATAGAATTTTAAAACAGTTATTGAAATGTCTAGAGCTCACAATGTGATTTATAACAAAAGCTTTACAGGGTATTGTCTACTCATATTTATTTTATTACTTTTCAACTTTGCGCCTTATTACGTCTAGGTATTGCATTATGCTTATAAAAGAAATCAAATAAAATAGCGAACAACATGCTTTGCAAAGTCTTGGCCTTTTTATTCATAGCTGTTTATATTTCTTCTCCAGGGCATAATGGTTTATCATTTAAAAGAATAAAGTTTCATGCTTTAGAATCATAAAAATCTTCTATTTCTGTAGCTATTTTCAGTTTTACCATTTTTAAGTAACCAAAACGTTTGTAATAATTCGCAAAATAAAGGTGTAATAAAGATAAAAGCAAAACAAACCCTTAAATGGATAGCAAAAAACACGACGGAAATTTAAGCCATAAACAACTTTATCTGAGCCCAACAAAATTATGTCTGCGAATACTTAAAGTATTACGAGCAGCGGTAACAAAACAGCTGTACACAATTTTCAATTTCGAAATTCCTTACTCGAACCACTATAATTTAATATTACAAGAACGGGCATCGCTGGGAGCTCGGATTGCGAAGTGAATAATTTGACTGCTGGTGTAGGAATGATGGAACATGACAAACTGGACCTGCTTGCTTCAATTAGGCAAATACAGATGATATAAGAGAAGTTCTACGTACTGGTAGATAAAAAAACTTGCGCGCGATCGACGAACTTCAAGAAAAAGATTTAGTTCATATTTCATAGATAATGCATATTTGAATAACGTTTTTATTAGTTACCAAAAAAGAAAGTAGTCAAAGCCATATTGGAGTATGAACGGGATTCTCTAATGCAGCTTATTTGACGGAAATTCTAGACCAAAAACTAAACGGAAACCTGTGTAAGCAATATAATTTGCGTATATGAAAAGGACGGATAATTTAGATATTTTAAACAATTTCTTGCAAAGTTCAACTTGTTTCAATCAGGTTCCTTTGGTGTTCCGAGAGCTATTTTCTCAATTACGCTTGTATCATTTTCGTTATACAATCAGAATTCATTCACGATGCCAGTAATAACAGACTTGTGTCACTTTAACTATGATTGAATTGAAATGAGCTCTACTGCACTGACTTTAGGCATAAAGTAGCTAAGATTTTTATAAACTTCAAAATTCAAGTTCTCTAAAGTTTTTTTACCAAGAATGGCGTAGCATATTTTACAGTGTTTGTTTAGTGATGGTATGTGAAATTTATAAAATATACTTCTGAATATTCTATTGCATGAAGAAGTATTTTCATATAATCGTGGTAATAGCTAATAAGCTTCACTGGATTCCTGCGGTGGATTGATGTCGAAACGCTAAGTGAATTGGATTTGAGTGGATAATACTTTCATTACTTGTCAGGAAATTTTAAATTGCTTACCGTTTTCATTACCTTGTGATTAGTTGTGATTGAGTTTAAAGTATTTTAAAGTAAACCAAAATTGTGTTGAGACATTGATGGTTTAGGAAGCAATTGTGCCAAGCGAAGCGCTCTTGACACAGTTGGTCAATGTAAATTGAAAGAAGCTGTAGCTTATAGCAAAATGTTAGCTTTATAGCTATAAGTAACTACTGAAACACATCACACATCAAGCGCATAGACAGACGATAGTAACACAACACCGATGGTAATGCCCTTCGAACTTATCGCTTCGCTTGTAGAGAACAATGTTCCCTCTGTGGCAGATGTGATCGTACTCGTATGTACTTCGATGGTGCTAAGTAATTTTACAACGTTAAATGAAAAAATAAAGTTATTACGTCACTCATTCTGACTTTAGTCACTTGAAAGTTCTGGAAATATCTATGATATTTAGGAAAAAAAAGGTGCTAGCATTATTAGTTAATCATAATAACTATGTATTTTTACCAACTCGACATGACCTATCACAATACCGTTTCAATACTCGCCTACTATTACTACTAATAACATAAAACTATTTTTACCAATATGCTAACGAATAAATCGGAATAGTCATATGATTCATATAAACAATGCTATACTCTTGACCTGCTAGGTATAATAACCCACCAGAGTTCTTTCAACCGACAACCTTGTCTATATCAAGCGTAAATCGTAAATTTTTTATTAGGGTTATATTTGGAAAACGAAAACATCAACAACGTTGCTAAAGGTGTTGCATTGAAGTCATCGATTGGATGATTAATATACAAATTGAGTGATGAGAGTTACACATCCTTCTGAACATGTCTAAAATCATCAAAATAAAGTAAAACAAACTAGCTCTAAATATAGAATTATAATATATTTGTACTTACTAAAGTTAAATCACTTAGATGAAGAAGAACTTAGATGATAAAAAGCTTTCTTCCTTTCTTTTTATATCGTAGAAGAAAACTCAAAACCCCAAAAGCTTTCATATCAAAGGTAAACAATTTCATTAAAATTTAATATCGCATAGTGTTCGTAGCTATATCTCAAATTATACAGCTAAAGTACGTATATAGTATAGCTCCCCCCGACAGCTGACTGTCGCTCCTGGCTCTAAGGGGTTACTTTGCAAAATGAAATCACCCCAACGCGTCAGACCAATCAGGTTATGTGACAGGAATACGCTTTTGTAATACAAGCTTAGATTTATAATTTTGTGATGTTTTCGTATTTATTAAAAAAAAAAGAAAATAGGTTTTGATTGAGCTTGATATGATCCAAAATCAAAAGTAGAATTGGCCACATTTTTTTTTATATTCTGTCATAATTTAATAAAAGCTACGTTTAATAAATTTAAAGCTCATATTTTCTGATTGTATGTGATATATACTTAAAAGCAACTACTCTTTATGCAGCTCGGGTCTGAAATGAAATACGTTTATATTCACGTAGTATAAGTTGATTTACGAGCGCGAAACTATGGCTATTAAAACGCTCTCAATTTAATTCAACAGCAAGAGATACATTCATGCATTATAAACAAACAGAAACCCTCATTCGGCAGTCGGGTAAAAGCACTCCACACAACACCTGCGCTGAATTTGATACATTCACCGGAAGGTAAAAAAATCCTCTCAATATTTCGATACCTGTAAATAGGGGTTTCGGAGATCGAGATACACAGCAATATATTGCACGCCCATCCGCCCATTTCTGTTCCGTTGCCAATACTGGAGGTGAAATAGTAATGCAAGCCTAATCGAACGAACCGTGAGCAAACAAACCACGAACACAATAAACTAAGGTGGGTGGACCATGAAAGGCCACTCTAACGAATAAACAGTTTTTATTAGTTAATTTACTGAATAAATAAAAGAAACTAATCGTTAATTAACACTTTGTTTTATTGAGTATCATGCAAACTTCTTTTTGTTATTCTAGATGTAATCGCTATTTCTTAAACTTAACTTTTATAAAGCTCTTCTAAATGGCCTTGTTAGGAATAAGGCTCCATACAAGGCCAATATTATAAATCAGTCGTTCAACTTGAAACTAGAATTGTAATAATCAAAATATCCGCTTTTACTAAAACCACAGAAAAAGCTTTTTCATTTAAATGAAAAATAAATGCCTATTACATTATAATCTTCTTTAAAAAAAACCTAATGAATATTCCTTGAACACCATCGTATAACTAAGGATATATTAATGGAAATTATATAAAAGATATAGTAATGAGTGTTAAATCGATAACAAATACGTTTCCAATGCGTTTTACAATGAAATTATAATTTTTTTTTTTACCTGTAATGGCCAATGAAAAATTTGATTGGCCTTATAAGGAACCACCGGCTTTCATAGGAACACTACCGATATTTTAACTAAAATCGTAGCAAAATTATTATATTTTTTCTTTAGTACCACAATAAATCCTTACATAACAATTTATAGTAAGAAGAATACGATAATAATAGGTGATTCACTTGAAAAGTTACCTTTAGCTGAGCGCGCAAATTGCAATTTTAACGTCGCCGACCGAAGTCTACGAAGCGAGGGATCGCACCGACAAAATAGCAACGCGAGCGACTCGCCGCCGCGTCTGTGTCCTTGACTTTGATAGAGCTTTGTTTGATTGGAAGGAATTTGTCATCAAGTGACTATAAATATGACTTTTTTATAGTTGGCCTTCAAAGGAGCATGGCCTTCCATGGTCCACCCACCTTACACCAGATATCTGAAAGCGTATTGTAACTATGTGGACTGATAGAGATACTCGACCTGACGGCTAGACAACCACTGCATTTGTAGCCGTCTCTTAATAGAAATTTCCATGGTCCGTGATTTTAACCCTCGTGCAAGATTGTCTATCTGTGTTCAAACTCTAGCACAAAGCAGTGCACGCATGCATAAACTGCTTGACGGCTGAAATATTCGGTACGGTCTTCCCCAAACGGACTCACACAAAGGGCCTAGGGGCTGTATACTACGCTCTATAGTATGTTTACTCTACGAAGCCAATATATCGGGTATTCGGAACAAACTGACACGTATGAGATGATAGCTAGCAGCAATAGCTGTGTCGCTGTAATGGTCCACGTACCTTTCCTTGTGTAAACAGAAAAGATTTTTTCGATTGAATTTGAGGAATTGGATGTTTTGCAATAGAAGAAAACGAAAACGAAAAGGTAAGGAATCAATCCCTACTAATGAAAAAAAGCAGCCAAGTGCGAGTCGGACTCGCCCATGAAGGGTTCCGTAGCATCAAATAACATAATATAAAAGTTTTTGTAGTTCGTCGAAAGGTAAATAGCGGTTTACGATTTATGACGTATAAAAAAAAACTACTGACTAGATCTCGTTCAAACCAAATATCGTTGAAAGTTTGCATAGTAATGTACAACATATATTTTTTTTAGTTTTACCATTCTCTTATTTTAGAAGTTAGAGGGGGGGGGACCAACTTTTTTCCACTTTGGAAGCGTCTCTCGCGCAAACTATTCAGTTTAGAAAAAAACTATATTAGAAACCTCAACATCATTTTTGAAGACCTATCCATAGATACCCCACACGTATGGGTTCGATGAAAAAATAATTTTTGAGTTTCAGTTTTAAGTATAGGGATCCCCAAAATTTATAGTTATTTTTTTATTTTTGTGTAAAAATCTTAATGCGGTTCACAGAATACATCTACTCACCAAGTTTCATTAGTCTAGCTCTTATGGTTTCGGAGAAAAATGGCTGTGACATACGGACGGACAGACAGACAGACAGACAGACAGACAGACAGACAGACAGACATGACGAATCTATAAGGGTTCCGTTTTTGCCATTTGGCTACGGAACCCTAAAAAGATTCCTGCAGCTACCTTTTGGTTTTAAATACTTGATTAGAATAAATATTTAAGCTCAGCAATAACACTTATTTGGAAATACGGTATAATAGTATCAACATCATAAATCACTAGGTAATACGACAATTTATTCAACAAAGACCAAAAGTTTTCTTTATCAGTAGCTGCCAAAGCGAGCCATAATCCAAATACAAAATGGTAATGTATAATTTCCATCTTATTCTTAACTTCACGTTGAGTGTAATGTCAAAATTCTTTAAGTGCTCTTTTGAAATACTGCCAGACGAAGAAATCACTCGAATTGAACGAACCACTTGAATCGGTTCAGCTTTTGACATTTCGATAGCAACGCTTCTTTCGATTATTTACAGTTCATTAGCAGTAGCTTGTTTTTATTTTGCAAGAATTCTCCTAAATGGATTGTCAGTCTTGCCTTAAAACAATTTAGCCAGGCGTTCAAGAAGATTAATGTTCCCCCCTTCGACTGCTTAAGTTAAAATAAATCTCTCGTTAAAAACATCTATAACTAACGCAGGTAACTGGAGCTTTTATCGATTGTCGAAAATAAATGTTCGCTTCGTGTTCGAAGTCACGAGTGTTGAGACAATTTCCTCGACATTAATATTTGGATATCAGCAGCACTTAAAATAATCGTGACTGAAAAACTAGTTCATACAAGAGACGTTTATCACGAAAATGGGGATCAGAATGTCATTCATCCTCGCGGCCCAAATAATGACGGCTGAAATCACTTTTGCGTTTGCACAAATCTAAATGGGCCCTAATTCCTTTTGCCATATGGGCGATCGTTTTCGGGGAATTGTGAAACTTATCATTGTCAGATCGTAGGACATTTATCGAACGACTGCGTTCACCGATAACGTAGGATTAAACATCGTCTACGCTACGCAATCTCGAGCGAAATTGGGGGTCTTCTAATTCTGATGTAGATGTGATTTCTAATAAATATGACGGTTTTAGGGCCTCAATGGGAACTGTGATGGGTAATTTAGTCCGTAAGCTGGCATTATTATGGGTCTAAAGGTTAATGATATAGTAAATATTAAGAGGGTCGGAATACTCGGAACGGATGAAGCTATAGATTCTAAAAATGTGTAAAAGAGAAGTTCTGAAACAAATACGTGATACTTGGCAGCTGTTGACGAGATATAAAGAAAAAAGTTAAATATGATCTTTTGGAAATTCGTGGCAACTTCAGCAACACAGCTCTAAGATGTGTTTTGGCAAGACTCGGAGTTGCAAAGTTGGACAAGCCTTGAAAGAGCATAGTTTTCGCGAATATCTTTTTGTTTTATTCTTTAATGACATACTGTCGACTTTTCTAGCATTATTATGTGCTTTTAGTTCGCATTTTGAAAACTAGCATTGTTTTTTAATAAATATTGCCCTCCCTCCCAATGATCAATTTGGTGGGTTTATTGATTTCTTACCTCAAGCTGCTTACTTACTCTGGCCCATGTGAAAACTTTCGTTGGTTTTGCTTTTGTAATTGCAAAAAGCGTGTGTCCACCCACAGGCAGCCAGCAGCCAGCATCTCTCATTGGCTATAAACAATATTTGGCACAGGGCTTACGCCGTCCATCGGTGTTACATCGACGGCTGCGCGTGGCGATAACCGAAGATTAAACACGGTTTAACGTCATTTAAAGCCGTTGAAGTCTCGTATTTTTGAATCCGCTTTTTAATCTCGACCCTTCAGTTTTTGCGATGTGTTGATACCGACGCTTTTTTGATGCAAAGCTTCGTTTTCGGGGAATCGACCAGCATGTAGTGGGATTACATTTTTTTAAGTTTTTGACAGCACCTAGCTCAGCGTTTTATTTCCATTCCCTTAATAGACTTCGCTGAAATAATATTTAATATTTAGAGACACCAAGTTACTAAGTATTTACAGGACAAATTTAGGACTACTGGAGCCCGAAACCTACATAACCTAAGGCCCAGTTCCCTCGTATTTTCAACTAAAAGATGGCAGTTATATACGTTGTTTATTGTGAACCGCACAGCGTTACAACTTTCAGTTTATTAGTACTTATTTGCGACCTACATTTGGAATATTGGCTAGATAACCTACACAGTCCGTGTTATCGCGATGTCTGTCTATCACTTTCCAATAACACTCGTTGACGCTGAATTGAAATTGTTTAGCTTCTACGATATATTTCTGATAAGCGGTCATGTTTATTGTAGTATATTATTTCCTTTAGTAAGTTTTATTATTAGTACACTAAATACTGCAAAACGTGAGCATGTGCCAAATGTATCAAGAGATTTGAGATGATTTCTACCGCGCCTGGGGTTAACATTCTTATTTTTAAACATCGCTAATGAACATTATTATAATTTTTTTTTTAATGCGCACATTGCTATCTTGTTTTTTTTTTCTCCAATGAACTATGTGAGAAACATTTAAAAAATACATAAAATATTGATTGAACTAGATATTATTATGTGAGCAGGGTTTTTATACCATTAACCTCAATAAAAAGGTGTTTCACAAGGTACCTAAGCTTCTAAGTCCAAAATTATAAAGTTATAGCTATAATTTCCAAATTGAAATAACCTTCTAATCTCTAAGCTTAATTATACGGCCATTTGATGTCAATTTAAGTCAAATTACAAGATCATTGACTTAAAAACAGTATAATAAACGATGTTAAATCACAATAAAACGGCTGATTACTAAAATCTCACCTATTTTTTTAAGAGAAGTGGGTGCCTATGCCTACATATTTTTACACTTGGGTTTTATAACAAAGTATTTTAGGTGTCTAGACTGAGAATTTATCGACAAGAATAAAAAGTAATGTTTTCACGCGAACACATATTTAATTGTAAATAACGTAGACTTTTTTTTCTATTGATGTAGGTTATGGCAAATGGCAAATATTTTTAAGAATACCTAGCACTTTGTGACTTGTTGAGTATAGCGTCGTGATAAAGAAATCAAATCAACTTATTTTATGCCACACAATGATTTAACAAAAGAGTTATTCGTCGAGTGTGATTTAGGATCCGATGGCGCAGTGCTCAGCGCAGCCCCGTCCCAAAGGAAAGGTCGCGGGTTCAAATCCCGATCGGCTCTTAACTTTTGGGACATGAAAATCTTTAGTACTTTTTAAACTTTCGCGATCATAACACATACTGAAACTATTACACGGGTATTTATCGCGTTAATTACCTTATTTTATTTTTAATATATTTTTCTTATTTTATTAATAAATAAAATAAGGTAATTAACGCGATAAATACCCGTGTAATAGTTTCAGTATGAAAATCTTTATTGCACAAAGGGCATAGTTAAATAATTATGTCTTCAAATAGTTGTAGTAGTCTCTCATCTTCATAATAATGGTGCACGTAAAGAGCCGCTTCGAGGCGTACCTACTTTAAATCCTTTCACCACACTGGCACTGGTTCTAAAGAACTAGTGACACGATTAGAAGAAGAATAAGCAATGACCTCACAGGCAAAAACTAAAAACCAGACAAAACCGTATCCAACCAATCTAAAATAAAAAAAGCAGCCAAGTGCGAGTCGGACTCGCCCATGAAGGGTTCCGTAGCACGATGAACTACAAGAACCTTTATATTATGTTACTTGATGTAACATAATAAGGTTCTTGTAGTTCGTCGAAAGGTAAATTGCGGTTTACGGTTTATGACGTATAAAAAAAAAACTACTGACTAGATCTCGTTCAAACCAAAAATCGTTGGAAGTTTACATAATAATGTACAACATATATTTTTTTTAGTGTTATCATTCTCTTACTTTAGAAGTTAGAGGGGGGGGGACCAACTTTTTTCCACTTTGGAAGTGTCTCTCGCGCAAACAATTCAGTTTAGAAAAAAACGATATTAGAAACCTCAACATCATTTTTGAAGACCTATTCATAGATACCCCACACGTATGGGGTCGATGAAAAAAAAATTTTTGAGTTTCAGTTTCAAGTATGGGGACCCCTGAAATTTATAGTTTATTTTTTATTTTTATGTCAAATTCTTAATGCGGTTCACAGAATACATCTACTCACCAAATTTCATCAGTCTAGCTCTTACAGTTTCGGAGAAAAATGGCTGTGACATACGGACGGACAGACAGACAGACAGACAGACAGACAGACAGACAGACAGACAGACATGACGAATCTATAAGGGTTCCGTTTTTGCCATTTGGCTACGGAACCCTAAAAAGCAGCCAAGTGCGAGTCGGACTCGCCCATGAAGGGTTCCGTAGCATCAATTAACATAATATAAAGGTTTTTGTAGTTCGTCGAAAGGTAAATTGCGGTTTACGATTTATGACGTATAAAAAAAAACTACTGACTAGATCTCGTTCAAACCAAATATCGTTGGAAGTTTACATAGTAATGTACAACATATATTTTTTTTGGATTTATCATTCTCTTATTTTAGAAGTTAGAGGGGGGGGGACCAACTTTTTTCTACTTTGGAAGTGTCTCTCGCGCAAACTATTCAGTTTAGAAAAAAACGATATTAGAAACCTCAACATCATTTTTGAAGACCTATCCATAGATACCCCACACGTATGGGTTTGATGAAAAAAAAAAATTTGAGTTTCAGTTTCAAGTATGGGGACCCCCAAATTTATAGTTTTAGAAAAAAAACGATATTAGCAACCTCAACATAATTTTTGAAGACCTATCCATAGATACCCCACACGTATGGGTTCGATGAAAAAAAATTTTTTGAGTTTCAGTTTCAAGTATGGGGACCCCCAAAATTTATAGATTTTTTTCTATTTTTGTGTAAAAACCTTAATGCGGTTCACAGAATACATCTACTCACCAAGTTTCATCAGTCTAGCTTTTATGGTTTCGGAGAAAAATGGCTGTGACACGGCCGGACAGACAGACAGACAGACAGACAGACAGACAGACAGACAGACAGACAGACAGACAGACAGACATGACGAATCTATAAGGGTTCCGTTTTTGCCATTTGGCTACGGAACCCTAATAAAACGCCTGCAATTCAAATAATTTAGAGAAAAAACCAAAGAAATGAATCACTAACGGCTTAGAATAAAAATTAACATTTTGCGTAGATGCTACAAAAGTTATTACTAAGATTTGAAGAAAACAGCTGCAAATTACGTTCTTAGTTCGCATCAATACATTTGTCACGTGACTCAGATAATGGGGTCGACGAACTCATTGTCACCATTTAATTATTATGTAGGTAATGTAATGAATCAACGGCACTTCTGGTTTTGATTTAAAAAGTCTATGGGAGTCTAAAACAACTAGTATTTTGTAAAATATAATTGAATATTTATGATGTATTACTTATGTTTGATCAGATGAAAAGCCTAAACTTAACAAAAACAGATCTTCTTAAGATATACAAATACAACACACACGAATTCCATTTATAAAATCTATGAACCCGTTCAGACTACGTTCAAGAAGAGCCAAAGGAACATTATTACATTACAACCCAGAATATAGGTACTCTCATTTCGGATAGTAAGGCCGTATGTAAGGTAGTAAAGATGTTGTTTTAACAGAACTTCATTAAAGATACCTAACCTGATACCTTCATGGAACCGAAAGCATTTAAACTAACGAGTCAAACGGTTTACCTCAAACCGTAAATGTTACTCGGTTGTTTGCCTTTGACCTCACGCTCAACAAAAACGGCCAAATTCGTGTCTCCTACTACTCTAGAATTTCAATTAAGCTAATAAGTGCTCAGATAATCATTAATTAATTTGTTTACGAGCGGTGTAACTACTAACTGCTTTAGTTTTGTTAGCGCGGCATCTGCAGCGTTGAATATCAATGTTGAACTCTGTTCATAGTTTCTTCTTGCTTATATTGTTTTGTGTTTGTCTTTATTGCTTGAGTATTGCTTGTTTTTGTTTGACAACATGTCTAAAAGGGTAAGCGTAAACACATCCAAACATATCCTTTAACACAAGATCGATTTTTGTTGGAATAGTTACTTATATATTGTCAGTATACTATAGATGGCATTGCATTTGCTACTTGCAAAACTTTAAATTGGTTTCATAGCGGTGATTTCCTGCATTTTCCATCGTTTAAAACCACAGACAGAATGTAATTATGTGAATGTTTTCGTTTACTTATGACTCGACTCGGCGTTTACATATTCCTATTGTAATTCCACATGAAAAAATATTCCACATTTCGATCAACAGACGCAATATTGTGACGAAAATCGTTTGCAGAATCTCGCGTGAAAATCGGCCCACATATTATTCAGCAGAGAGCGATAATGAGGACATTCAACCCGATATTTAGATACAATCGAAGCCCCGATAAAAACGCAAAAGATTTTTAGACGCGACGAAATACTTCGCTCGTTTATCGTCTGTCATAATATATCAACGTGCGGACAGGGAAAGTTATTGTCGATTTTTATATTACTTACGGCATTTTGATAAGATTTATCTGCAAACTCACCTGAAACAAAACATAAATTATAATTATTATTGTCCGTGCTAACGGTTTCCGTTTCATGAGAAACTTAAACAAAAAAACCTATTGTTACTCCTAAAAGTTGAACGACCGACTACATTCTTAATTCTTTACCCAGATTTCAAATAAAAAAATGATAATAACATGTGTCTTTATTGAATTATTCATAGTTTACCGTCCATACATTTCGTTCAAGACTATTTTTCATTTTGTGTACGTCATTCATTTATTCCGATCTAGATATTTAAATTTCCCGCTTATGACACTCTATGGTGCATAAGATGGTGATTACCGATTCATGAATACAGTTCACACAAGCCCTGCTTCGCTTCCTTGTTATATCTGTTCTATCTTGCTGTGTGTGCTCAATGGTCGGCTGACCACCCCGCCCGAGGGAAGTTACCACCCCGGCGGCTACTTGCTTCCCCTATTACTCTAAATTACAGTGATCGCTATTCATTCGATAAAAATACCAAAGCTTGGAGGTTCTTCGTCTTGGTCATTGCACTCTATGACTAGCTACTTACGTGTAATCATATTGCAATCAGATTCAATTGAAATTGAAATAATGGTAGTAGTAATTTAAGTTTTAAAGTCCGAATTACTCTCCATCAATGATGGTTATAAATTTTAATCAACCAGTAATCCTCTTGCCTTTATTTTATTACTTATATTAAACCTTCAACTCATATGTACATGTTCACTTTGACGGTATAATAATGTTCATTAATAAATTGACACCCACGGATGGACTACAAGTTACCGTATATGTATATCTTGCATGTCGTACATGGTCAAATTTATAAATGCTTAATTTGATCTTAAACATCTTCGCTTAACTTAACTCAAGATCTGCTTATTCAGGTGGTGTTACATTTTATTTAAGAAACCTTTAGTCTACGTAAAACCTTCGTAAACAATTTAATAATATACGCTTTGATAAGAACAATAAAGATAAACATGTTATAAAATTATTCATATTAAAAACATATATCACAATCTCGCACAAAAAAGCATAAAAAATCCTGCGTAAAAAAATATTGTTAGACATTGTACCTTTATTACTTCCTCTGTTTCAGGAACTTTTGGACTTTCTTTTGGAGATGCTCGTATGTAGGTATCTGTGTATTTGTAAGATGTCCTCATAAATTCCCTAAATGTTTCCTTGGTTACAGTACGTTAGCTTTCGTCTTTTTCCTCCTCATTTTTTATTATTATAGGTATAACATTATTCAGATCCTTTTTAAGGTTTCATTAGACCTTTTTAACCTTTCTATATTGAACATATTTCATGTTGATTGGTATATTATACGGTTATTCAACCATTATTTAATATTCGTTTGTAAAATGGAGTATGGGACTGGGATCAGGTTTAATGAGCTGATTTGAGATTTTGATTTAGATTTCGACGGAACTTTTATTTTTGATCAACCATTTTGGTACCTGACAGTTTACAGAAATCTATTGTCCAAACCGTAAAAGCGACTCTTTAAATAACATCAAAACTAAAACAATAGTAAAACGTAGTAGGTACCCCGCTTATTTGTCATCATCATATAAAACTTTATGACCCAGAACACTTTTTATTACAAATAAATAATGTTTTACCATAAAAAAATAATAGCATTGCTTTTCAGGGCGCTCTTCAAAACTTTGACACCCACAGAACTTTCAAAGTAGATAGTAAAATTGTGGATTACGTTCAAGAAAACCATAAAATTAAAGAGCAGTGGTTATAAAGTGCGCATAAAGTCGGTTGGAAATGTTGCTGTGCTATTCCGGGTAGATGACTTAATTGACCTGTGTGGCGTGGCAGACGACTTCAATGCGAGATGAGATGCTACACGTTCGGCGCGAGAACTATTTGCACTATCTGCTAATATTGGTTCCGTATCTGGGGGATTGTGGTGACGTGCTACTTGTATTTTCTGATACGCATGACATAGGCTGTTTAATAAAAAGGTCAGATTGGATTGTTTAATATCTGTCTTAAGTGTTGAGAGTTCGTGATTGCATTGATTTGTTTTTATAAATATACTGGCTTCAGCTACCAAAATAGTAATAACATGTTATCACGCAATTTTTGTTATGGCAAGGAAGGTACAAGCTATATTTAAAACATAAATCAGAACCCCGATCAGAGGAAGAAAAGCCACGTCAAAAGCAGCAGAAGTTAGTAAACCACCAAGTTACTCAATATGAATAATCCAAAAACAAACATTAATGAATAATGCTAAAGTGACCTGCGATGCCCTCGCTGTAATGGTATTCCGCCCTGCAGGGACAAAAGTTATGATTGCTTTTGCAAACTCATTTGTTATTTTTACGTTGCGATTCGTTTCAGTCGGAACATGTTTGTATCACTGATGCTCTGAATTGCAAATTGATCCGGGTCGTTCGAAAATTTTGATGAAATATGCCATAGCGCGATTCGTGGCTCGGTATTGTATTTCCCATTACTTTTCGCTTGCAATGCTTGCATGTTCAGGTAAAAATTGTACTCAATGTACCTACTCAAAATAGACTAACTGTGTGGCTGCCATTATATCTAAGAAAAATCTTGAGATGTGTTCGGTATGACGTGATTTGACAGCTGACAGTTCTACACTAAATATTAAATTATGAAGAAAAAAGGAAAGAAAATATTTAAAATTTAATAATTTATATTAATTTTTATAATATATTCGAAAACAATAAGCAGAAGAAGAAAATTTCAAAATCTCAAAATTTACTGCGTAATTGACCCTTCTTCTTCTTCTTTCCAACCACGACGCACAAGCAACTCTGAACTTTCATAAAATTGTAAATATAGTAATTCATGCAAATGAACACTTCAAAATCTTCAAAATAAACGAATTACTTGGATATCCTATGTTTCTGCCACAACAAGATGCATAAAATTTGCTTAAAATTGACTTTGAAATAATATACAAAAATATATTAAAGGCCGCAAGATAAAAATTTCAAACGTCTTGGCAATCTGGAGTCAATAAATTGAAAAATCTATATATCCCTCCATCTATCGGTTACCAAGTGATACGTGAAACGACGCGCACCGGAGTGGAAAGAACGATTAGTGAACGCTCTGCGGATCATATTTCGTTGACCTTGGCTCGTTAGATCGGATAGGATCTTTTGTATCGAAAATACTTGGTACTGTATTTATTATCTGGGTTTACTTTGATCACTGCCTGTCTTCTTGACTTTACTGAAATTGCTACTTTTGTTCCGTTTTTTATGACCTGTAATTTTTTTTCTTCTTTAATTCTTTCGTATTTGGGTTCAGCGTTTCCTCTCAGGTTATCGTAATTCACAACGATTTAAAGTTCTTCCTCATTCGTTTTTCCAATGCCACCTTAATTAAAATCCTTTTCGATATTCACCATTACATTACCCACTATAACTTTAATAACCTACCTACCATGACTTAAGGTGACTTTCACTTATTCTTGTACCTCCAAGGCCTGCAGGGTCGTTAGGCTTCCAACCAGTTGGGACTTCCTTGTTCTGCTTCTATGTTGAATTAGATTTATAATGTTTTATATTGTTGTCGACATTTGTGAACTGTATGATGAGAAGTTCAGGATTTTCCGGCTCAATACATAACTACTCTGACAAATATAGAAATGACTTTTTAATGGATTAAATGTAGAAACTTTTCTGACTATATTTCAAAAACGGGAACATAAATAGTTGTTTTTGAGTAATTTATATTGTGTGTCATACTATGCGCACATTTAAGTATTCTGCGGTGGTGATCAGTGAAACGCTGTCAAATGCCAACGATATTATAGCCACTGCAGAACGCCAAGATGTGCGCAAGTCTTTAGAGGTTTTGAAATATCTAGAAATCGCAATAAAAAAACAAGAAGATCAGCTTTAAAATATTGAACATAATATTATGTCAAAATATTGTAAGCTTGCATTTCAAGCTTATTACAACGGTTGCCATGGTAACGCTTCTCTGCCAATATCACTGTAACGACCAATAAAAGCCAAGTGCGTGCACAAATTGTAATACGTGAACGAAAAGTGCCTACAGGAATCGGGGCTTTTTCTGGGGTCGTAAATTAAGTGCTTACCTACTTAAGTTACGATATTAGTTTTGTCGTTTCGAGATAAGTACCTGAGTTTTTCAAACCTTGCGCACTCAAGGTAACCCTGCGATCTGCGATGGCGATCAGTTTCAGCATAGGGTTTTGCAAAAACATCCGCACACACTGCCGCAAACTTTGATAGTGCGATATATAACAGCGATACATTGATCGCTATCACATGCGATCTAGACAAGGATCGTTGTAACGCTCATAACATTTAAAGATATAGAACTTTTATTGTAGAGATGTAAGTCATGTTTGTGACTATTTTTGTGACCATTGCGACTATTTGGTTTGATGAGTCAATCCCTTTCATATAAAGTTTATCTGAAAGTGATCACATAGGCCAATAGCCCGTGGTTATTTTTGAAATATTTTCCTTGTTTTTTGTAACGAGTAATCTTTCAACAATATAAATCCAATTAGTTATAACTATTTTTGGAAACATTTTGTATATCTTAGCATAATAATGGAATCATAAAAAGTTGATTAAACATGAACGTCTCACTTGACAACTAAATAGCGAGGGAATAATTGTTCACGCACCCGTTGTTGCTATAAAAACGAACATTTACCATAGACTTTAGAAGCATTAGAATGGAGTAACTTATTTGGGCAGAATTCTTTTTAAGTTTTGTTTTGTTGCTTTCTTATTTTTGACGTGTCACTAGTTTTTTAGGACCCGTTTGTCTAATACAATACACAGCAAAATAAAATAAACTAACTGCAATCTATTTTTTAAAGTTAAATAAAATTGATTTTTACTAAAGATCACTGGGGGTCGTTATCAAAGATCGTTAAAAAAGGTAATCGCGATAAATACCCATATAATTTTGATCGATGTTTACTTATGCCGGTATAATAGCAACTCTACACTTTCTTAATTCTATGGAGACAAACGCCTTATTACGTAAGTTTTTCCATGGGTCCCGGGTATCGTTACCAGAATTAGAATATGGTGGTAAGCATTAACTGTTGCTTATTCTGTGTGGTATCACGCGAGTACCAACTGCCTAGATGTTATCTGTTCAATGGATGGTTTTACAGTTAACTTGTTATACCATTCGGGTTCGTTGGTGGTTTTTGTTCAAATGAAAATTTTGAGAATTTTATCATGGAGTATTATTTCCCTTAAGGCCTGCGCACACCGCTGGCGATGGCGATCAGGATACAAGCAGCAGGCGATAAAGAACTCAATAATTAAGATATTTTTGGTTTGTCCAGAAATCGTTAAGTCACTTTAATTTGGCAACAATTGCGATCAATCTGAGGTTGGCAATCCCTGAAGAACTTTAAGTACCAAATATCCTTGAAGATAGGATACTTTTAGGGTCTGTCAATGGTAATATGGACAAGTAGCTGAACCCTAAGTTCATGGTTCAAACAAACCAGTGACACGATAAGAAAAAGATGATCATAGACATCTTGTTAGATCTTGGGATACTCAAATTTATGATTATTGATTAAATTTGGTCGATGGTTAAAGAGCCATGACCAAATATTATTTTAATTTAGCCGATGTTTCATTTTTTGAAGTAGTTAGTATGCTATAAAAGATTGCAAGCCCATCGCCGCCAGAATACAAACTGGTTTCTTCTAACAGCTTTATTTTTATAATAATCGCTACAGATTTCAATTTGGACCAAAACTAGTTATGTGCGTGATTTCCGTAATGAAGATCATTCGAAAAATGTTATGTTTGCTTAAATTGAACTAACCTAACAAGTATACAATTACTAGCATCTTGATTCCGTTTGATTATAGTTCCTGTTCCGTAAATAATAGAGTTATTTTATGTAAATTGAAGTCAATAAACATAATTTTTAATAGTTTTTGTGTTAATAAATTCGTTACGCGTGCATTATTATGAAGATTAAGTGCGACCTTTAAAACATTTTTAGTTATGGACAATATATTTAATCTTCTGTGACGAAAGAGCAGCATGCGATCTAAAGGTACAGGTATTAAATGAATTAAAAACAAAAATATCAAATATAATAACTTAATAAGTAAAATACCAACCTACCAAACAAAATATAACTAAAAGGTATTCACTTTTTGAGATTAATAATAATTATTAAATTTCTGACTCATAAATAATAATATCAAACATCATAATCACGAGGGCGATTCAAACTCGCGTGCTCACAATTAAGTAAGAATCTGATTATAGTAAGCTTGACCTTTTTCCAAAATAATATCGGCAAACTATGTTTTAACATCGTGTATGAAACTAAGTAAGCGAATGAGTAAAAGTTCTGATAAAGATGAAACTGGCATCAAGAGAATACAAAGCATCTTATTAATTTTAATTAAGAAAGTTTAAAGCAGCGCTGGGCTCACTGACAAAAACAAATATTAAATGACAAGCACATTAATAAAAGATTTGAAAAGAGACAAATCATTGAGACTGGAATTAAATAGGAAAGCAAATTACGTGACAAAATGAAATCTAATGTTTTTGTCCGAAGTCTGTGAAGGACTGTATTACTTTTATAATTCAAAGCGTGGCCTTCATGACGGTCGAACACTAAATTGAAATCTGATACGTTACCGAAACCACGAAGCATTGGCCTAAAGAAAAGTACCGTTCTCATTATTATTGAAAGCCTTTGATTAACATAGTTAAGCCGTTATAAATAAACTAGGTAATTAATATTTTAAATATCCGTTATATAGGTTTGTATCTCTGCTTTTTATGTTTTTTGTTTTTATGACAAAGTACTAGTACTTAATTATTAGTAGATTCTTGCCTTTGCTTCTACATTCGATTCGACCAAAATAGAAGCATAATTGATACTATGTGGGTTTAGTTATAGTCCCGATATCATACTTTACCAAGAGAATAAGGACGAGCGAATGTTGCGAACCAATCCGTGCATAAATAAACCTTGGGCCGCGGTGTCGCATAAAACCGCAATTAATATGACGGCAAACTTCGAATTTGCCATCATAATGCGAATGCTTATGCAAGATCTGCCCACGCATTCATCTTAAACTGGAAACTATGGGTATTCTGTGATACGGCGCCAGATCTGGTCAATTATTCTTTTTTTAACTTTCGATTTTTGGAGCCTTTGACCAGCGCTCTCTCATCTGCAATGTAAATATACGGTAGCGCTATATCTACCAACATCTTTACATCAATTATAAAAACAATAGCCACAACTTATAATTATTTTTGGAATCTGTGTTACGAAACATTGATCTATACTTCGTTGGTACCTTCCAATTTCCTACTTCGATTTGATTTTCCATCCAATATAACTCACAGCGGGAGAGTTGTTGAATCAATTTTGGAATTCACAACACGAAATTAATAACAGTCTTCATAATTTAATTTAAGTAGAGGTTGCTTGAAAATGTTTGGTTTCGATACTCAAGAGACTATCGTTTTGTTCAACTTCGATGTCGAACTTTACTGAATATTTACATAGGTTCGCTGTGTCAGACCAATGCTGATTTCTCTTGGGGCAATTTTGTTTGAAAGACATTTTAATTAGTTTAAATGATTATTGTTTCTGTATTTTGACCAATAATGTTTTATGACATAGTAATTTTCTATGATTCAATAACACAGCGTCAATATTTAACACTGTGTTATAAAAATGCTATCATAAATATCGGGTTTCACGCAGGGAGTAATTTTTGAGCCTACTTTATTAAAAGTAATACAGCCAAGGCGTGTTACGCCACTTTGCAAAGTAATATTGTACTTTTGCGCCGGTCGAATAAACGTTTCAATATTCGAGAGGTTCATTAATCACAGTAATTGACAGGAAGGGGCGACTCGGGCCCAGTCTCTCTTTCTCCCTCCCAGTGTGATTTTGTTTATACCCACTGATTATGATTGTCTTACAAAACAATTTTGTAATCCAACTTTGGATCAATACTATCTTTGTGTTTTGCGTTGCCAATCTTCAAAGTACCTGTTGTCTGAATTCTATGAGTTACTTACACGAAATTTATAAATTCTGAAACAAGATAGTGTTTGCCTTAATTTAATACGACTACAAATTGACGATATGAATTCATCCAATGTTAAATTTATTTTCCAGATAGTCCTTCAAGGCCTCAGGGAGTCATTTATCTACCGGACAAAACATAGCTAAGGCTAAAATATAGTTGGCATTATATTCACTAGTCCTGATATATTTTGTCGTCTAGACTAGAGATAGGTGTTCTCTTTTGCCTGAATTTATGATCTGTTCGAAAGGAAATGAATATCTTCCGATTTCTACAAATTAACATAGATGTTGTCTGGGAGGTTAGGCCGGTAAAATATTTTAGTAAATAAGTACCTACGCTATTCATTCATTTTGTTTAAAAAATCTAAGCAAAGATCCATGGTAAACGACTTAGCATGATTGAAATAAATGCACCACTCAAAATAGTAACTCAGCACACTGATGTTGCTAAAACGGAAACTTATTTCACTAATGATGCAAAGTTTTCTGTTTGATCGGTTATGCTTCTCCGAAGCATTAATAACGGAAGGCGAAAGGCTAAAGCAATTTACGAACTAACTTTCGTCCACGGCTTCGCTTACACAAAGTTTGTGATAGAGTTATTAAGACTTGCTACCAATTGGGGATTTAGCTCCACGGCTGTAATAATTCGTTTTATATCTTTGGATTCATTGCTAATTACGTTTCGGATTATGTTATGTATTTTGCGTAGCTTATTATCTACGAAATTTAAAATCACAATGAATGCTTTATTTTATTCTGTCATGCTTTTGTTCAACCTCTTTTACTGGAGCTCTATACAGCTTTACTTTATTATTTTAATAATTACTGGCACTGTTACTGGTGGTGGTATCAGTATCATCATGTTTATTGTAAAACATGTTTTTACTTGGCATCGTATTATAGTTTCTGGTCTTCGTATCATTATTTACTCCGTTGATGCTATACCTCATATCAACTGACAGACATGTGCGTGCTATCACTTCCACTATTAATATCACCTAGCTTCAATATTAATATACCAGTCTGTTAATCATGAATCAGTACAGATTAGATCTGTCTATCCCTCTCTAACTCGTCTTCATTCCTAAGTCATCCGAGGATTTACTTGACAAATTACTTCTCGCTTTCCTTGTTTACAGAGATAAGGGTAGGCTGAGACGTGGTGGTTTATTGACGACCGTCTTAAAGCGGTAAAAAGATTTCAAATCAGGTTTATTTATCATTTACATTAACCGTATAGTAGTTTCAATTTCCTCTACTATGCATTAAAATTAACGTGTGACCTGATGGTGGACGTTTATTGAGAGTTTACGACTACTGAGAAAATTGGGAATTATTTTCTGTTTTTAGGGGTTGTAAGTTGAAAATGATGACAGGAAAACAAACATTGCTGTTTCTGTAAGAACTTATATTATTGACTCATAGACATGTTTTGATTTGATTCGTAAAAAATCTTCTAACTGCTGAACTTCAGTATCCTGTCAAGCTCACTTACATAAGTATTATATGTATTTATTGGCTCAAATTTTTACCTACAAAAATGCAAATATTGTAAGCTCCCCCCACAAGGCAAGGACTCCGGTATCGGTTTGTTTACGGGGAAGTTTGTTCGAGTCATCAGGGAACGATTTTTATTAACTTTCTCCTTTCGGGCCTCGGTAAGAAAGTTTTGCGTATTGAGTGCCTTTTCTCGAAGTTTTCGCACCGAAGGCGATTTTATCGTTTATATAATCGAATTTTGATAGGACGTTATGATTAATTTGGTTTTCTTAGAAACATTAGCTATGGTTGTTTTTAATTTCTTATTTTAGGTTTTATATTATACAAAACAAAAGCTATGGAGATGTGTCTGCTTCCATGCCTCACATACGCATGTCAAACATGGGCACTCACAAAGAAGAGCTTAGATAGAATAAGAGTGTGCCAAAGAGGAATAGAAAGAAGCTACACAGGACACAAATTAAAAGACAAGATCAAGAATAGCGTCATAAGAAAAAGGACCAAAGCACAAGATGCCACTAGAAAAATTCTACACCTGAAATGGAAATGGGCTGGACATGTGCAACGAATGGCAGAAGACAGGTGGTCCAAAACGGTAACAAATTGGTACCCCCTTGATAAAAAGCGTAGACCAGGCAGACCCCGAAAACGATGGAGTGACGACATCGTAAAAATAGCAGGTAGCGCTTGGAGTAGAGAAGCTAGGGACAGAACGAGATGGAGGCAAATGGAGGAGGCTTTTACCGCTCTAGGCGGTCCTTATTTATAAATTGAATAGTTAAACCTTAAGTAAAAAGGAATTTAAATATAAGTTAATAATATAAGAATGTAAACTAGTTAGAATAAGGGAAATAAAGCTTTTTATCTTATCTTTATCTTATCTTATTATACAGCAATTTTGCTACCACACTATATAATAACTAGCTGTGCCCGCGACTTCGTCCGCCTGGAATAGTGATTGGGTAGCATTTATAACTTCCAACGAAAAAAATCTGTATTCGAGTGCATGTGGCACAGTCAGGGTCGGGCAGACGCCGGGTAAGCACAGTTAGGCATATTTTCCCCCCATTTTTTTCTTGTCGCAAGCTTAAATAAAACATTTATACATAAACCTTACATATTTCCATGCAAACTTTCAAGAATAGTCTTATTGTTATTTTACACCCTTTGTAATACATTAATTTGTGGGGAAGTAGAAAAGAAGACAGCCGCGACTGATACACACAGTGTGCACAGTCGAACGGGACCTGGCTTGCCAGAGGTTACGTCCGCGGCTTAAGGCGAAAACATATTAGGCGGACGCGTCCGACGGACGCGGCTGACAGCCGCGACTGATAGATATCTAGATAATGAATGTACACTGAAGTGTGCAAACTATCGGATGCGTCCGACGTCCGCGGCTTACATCCGATAGTTTGCACACTTCAGTGTACATTCATTAGCTAGATATCTTCAGTCGCGGCTGTCAGCCGCGTCCGTCGGACGCGTCCGCCTAATATGTTCCCAGCTGAAATATCGATCTTTTCAATCCATCGACACTTAGGACTATCTGCCACTGGCAACACTGGTCGGCAATCAGTCAGTCATAAGGACTTGGCGAAAAGACTTTGCATCCCCGCCAGCACAAAAAAAAAGTCAGTCAGTCACCTAAACAAACAGAAATTTCTCGATCGAAAGCCGTCGCAATTGTACAAAAATGTGTAATTCTCATGAAAAATGGTGTTTTCAATAAGTGGTTTGCAATAATACGTTGCATAAATGTCCTTTCTAATGATTTAACCTATCTGTGTACCAAATTTCATTGCAATTGGTGATTGGTGATCGTCGGAGTGTTTTGGTGTCAGAGTGAGACAGAAACATCAATGTGATGCTCTTTATAACGTTTTAAAAGGTTTGTAAACCTTTTTTTACAATAAAAATTAGCCTATGTCCTTCCTCAGACCCTGAACTATCTGTGTACCAAATTTCATTTCAATAGGTTTAGTAGTTTTGGCGTGAAAGCCAGACAGAAGGACAGACAGACAGACAGACAGACAGAGTTACAAACGCATTTATAATATTAGTATGGATCATTACAACATTAAATTTATTTGATTACAGAAATTATCTTCAAAAATTACATTAAATTGTTAATCTCTCCCTCATAACTTTGAAGATGCTTTTACAATAATCGCCTTTCAAATTTGGCAATATGAAGTGCATTATTAAGAGTATAATCAAATATAGCTGTCAGTTGAGAAATACTCATTATTTGAGCCGACAATTGCGAAAATAATTTCGAAATCCAGCCTTTGTACAAGCCTACACCCACACTGTCGAGTACTCAAGGTTGGAAAATCGCTCAAACAATATTGGTGTTTATGACGTTAATAATAAAAAGTGTAATCGTATAACCGGTTGGCATTAAAATATTATTGTTTTATTAGTCGTTTACGAGCTGTAATTTTGTTATTATATCATTAGTAGCAGATTGTATTGTTGCTAATTGGAGGGTAAATATATTAGTAGGGCGTAAATAAATAGTAATGACAATATTGTTTACATGGATGTAATCTTCAAGTTTTACGCTGGTACTCTTAGACGTAAATAATAAAACATCAAATTTAATCAAAATTGTATCGATTGCTGTACACATACTTTACATAATACTTACCACCACAATATATGATAATGTTCGCTCATAAATTTTATAGCTCGTATAGAATTTTGGCTCGTACTATAGTGCTTTTACAATGCGAAACTTCTCAATCTAAGCCTATTATCGAAAGTTGGGTTTTACGCGAGAATAAGTTTGTTTATATACCGTGAACCGGAGCGGCGCCTCTATGCAAACTCGTTACTTGCTAAACCGGTCGTTCTGTGCCCATACGAGTATTGTAATTTTGTATTCGTAATAAATTTGTTAAGTATAGCTAATAAATAAATCTGAAAACCCCAAAAACAGATTGCCTTAAAATCGCTTTAGTATCCTTTATTAGTGTGGTTGTTAAGCTATGTATAGATCTGGACATGAATAAAACAAAGTTAATTTAATTTAGGTATCTCTTCTTCTTTCTGTCCTTATCCCACTTTATGTGGGGTCGGCACAACATGTTCGTCTCTTCCATTATCCTCTAACAGCCGTCATCTCCATATTCACCTCTTTCTTATCATGTCATCTTTCACACTGTTCATCCATCTTTTCTTTGGCCTACTTTTACAGTTAGCAGAAAAAAGCATGATCATGTACGTCTAATTAGGTAGTATGAAGTCTTTAGTACTTAGTTCATACCAGTACTAAGTACTAAAAACGACATGGAAGGCAGGACATAGTAGGTAGTCAAAACTTTATTGTCCCACAACTTGTTTGATAGCAAGCGGAGACCCCTATCGACCACTAATGTGTTCTTAAACCCAATTGCCCTTTGGTATCCAGTGCCAGGAAAAATAGTCACTTTACAAAATCGGCTGTTTCCTTGGCAGCATCTGCACATTTTTAGCGACACTTAGTCGCAATCAACTGGATCATTAGCTTGTAGAGGCCTGCCAAATATCTCTGCTTGTTTACTCACCCTATTGCGTGAAAGACGCCATGTAACACACCTTTTTGGGGGTTCTTTTCAACCATTGCCAAGTTCAGTATTTTTTTTACTTTTCAGAATTTTAGCCTGCTTTGTGGTCAGGGTTTTGTATAACTTCTTTCAGATTAAAACGTAATTTACAGAACATGATTTCATTTACTTAACGTAAGACTAAAACAAAGGAAATCATTCAGCAAGCTCCGCGACATTGAAAAAACAAAACATCAATTTTAATGAGTCGAAAACCGAGAATTTTCCCTTCCATTTCGAGAGCAATATTTTTTCTACAACATTTAATCAGAGTAAGAAGTGAAATGGTAATTTGTATGGACCGCTCGATGTAAATTTTATGCAAGAATTCGCTCGGAGCTTCCCTCTCCCTAAAAGGGGAAGATTCTTGCAACGGACAGAAAATTTTGCTTAGCCAAGTGAAATTTTAACTGCCTCGACAGAGACAGCTCTGGAAATACGAATACTTAATGCTAACTTACTTCCCTCTGGTTCATTATACTTCATAATTTTTTGGGGAAAAATCGCTATCTAAAGGGTTTAAATCATGCTTTTATAGCTTTGCGATATGATTTAGTTTACTTTATAAACATCTGTAGGTATCTATCTACAGAGATCTGCTCAAAATAAAACTACAGTTTTAAATTTTCTATACAGATAAATAACATGAGTATAATTACTATTTGAATTGAGCAAATTAAAAAGTTAATAAAAAGTTCCGAGCCGATCCGAACCGATCGTGTACCTGCAAGATTTAAATATCGGCTATCGCACAGACTACCGGAAGTAATGAAAGCCCCCAAATTAAAATTCGACAGTCGAACTTGACGAAATAAGAAAATTGGGTTTAGATTTTTCAATTTAACAAATTAATAACTTAACAGTTCGTTAGGGAATGGCTCCGAGACATCCCAACTCTAAGGTCCGGATGATTTAATTCCAGTTCTTTAAATTAATGGATTTGCTCCCGTTCAGTTCGCTAACTTTAAACTCGACTTTCCGGTTTGTTTCGATTTGTTCTGATGAAAATTCAATGGTTAACAATGAGGACTTGTTTTATTCCAATTAAAAGTAGGCAACAATGACGAATACACTGAATTAGATCATTTTGTTCTTCCCAATTTAAAATTTCTTCCTCCTTCACACAGCCATTGAAGTATGTAAATTCTGTTTAATTTTATGAAACTTTCAAGATGAACACTTTTGAAATGAAGACGGGTAGATTTTAGTACACACTCAAGGAGATAGTTCCATCCAAGATTTAAACTCAAGTTTTATGAGTATAAAGGTACTGAAACCAGATTTTATTATAATTAAGATTCACGAGTACCCCTGATATAACGTCCATAAAAGTTTACGATAGCGGCGTTGCCTCTCAAACAAATTGGGAAACATAACACCGAAATGAGTGCCTCGAAAACCTCTACAGATTTTGTACCAGCAAAAAGATTGCGCCACTAATTTGAAAATAACGTTAATGAGACACAAATTGGATGGATTATGATACAGCCAGAGCTGGATGAAAAAGACCAAAAACAGAAACGAATGGTGATCTAAGAATAAAGCGGCTTATACCTGCAGTAGGTTACTCCGAGTTACTTTTTGATGTGATGCTTTACTAAAAATAGTCGTAATAGTGATTATCTAATCTAGTTCACTATAAATTATTAAGGTGAGTATATCGTAGATGAAAACAAAACAGTTAATGAGGAAGTCTCTACTTAGGCTCGTTTTAATAATGACACTTAAAAAGACTCAGAACAGGAAACAGGCGATATTTTAAATGCTTACTCTAGATTAGTACTTGTTACGGCTGGTTATCTGACTGAACTTGTGACCTCTGAATTAGAAGAAATTATCTGTGCTATTTTAGGAACTTGTTATGTTGAAAATCGCCCTCGAGCCAAAACAGCGATTTATGATAGCTTAGTTAAGTGAATTTATTGTCGTTAATGACTACAAATTGGGGTCATAAAACTATAACTGCTTTGGAAAAAGTGTAAATTATTATGGCTAGTAGCCAATCAAACTAGAATGGCCTCAGCTAACACGTCGGTTATCATTTCACACCACAAGGACGTAAACGAGCATTTTCAACTGACAAAAATAAAAATATATGGACATATCGTGTACATTAGCCATTATTTTTAGGACATGACCATGCATTTTTAATTCAGACGTGAACTATAAATAATAAAGTGTACTGTTAAAACACAAATCCTCGAGCACACACGCGATAGCCGTATTAATCTACCTAGCATCCACTACAGTGAATTCAATGAAAACTTTCTTAAACTATACCCGAGAACTTTTTAATTACTTTGTTCCCTCAACGTCTGAACATCGCGAAATAAAACAAAAAAAAACGCTTGAAAGTGTTTCGGAAGAATTTTTCTAGACTAATTTAATAAAAGAGTCTGCTGAAATTCTTGGACGGAATTAAAACATTTTCTTTTAATCTACAGCCCTGGTTGGAGTTGTAAATATTAATGTCGGGGACTAGGTCTAGCTACGAAGTAAGACCAGGTTTATGTGGAGTCTACGAGCTAACTGATATTGTATTCTCCTTCTAAGAGCTTTTACAACCTAATGAAGTTATGCGCCACCAAATCCTTTTACTGAATACTGCATTTGACTAGCATAGTGTTTCAATTTAATTTAAAAAGGTTTTAAAATGTGTATTCATAGGCAAGCAGGAAAATATGGTTGCATTAACTATTTTCTATGATAACTCTTAATAAAATTACAGCTATATTATTTTAAATTTGCATAATCTGCATTACCAAAATGTTTAAAAAGTTGCCTGGTAATTAAACTGACGATTTTTTAAAAGTTTTTTTGAATATGTATCAAAATAACAATGCAGTTAAAAGCTAGGTTACTACTAGTGAAATATATACCAAGTTTAAATTAAAACATTCTAATAAAGCTAGCAGATATTGTTATTATAAATTCATGTATTAATGAAAAGTATAACTCAGGAGAGTCGTAATTCTAAGTCATAAAGGATGAGTTGTTAAAAGCCTCGGTATGTTGCGGAATGAACAAAGTTCTCGTAAATTTATTGTTATAGTTTAGTAAGAAGGCAATCGTTTTAAGTAAAAGACTTACTAACACTGCAACTTTATACTCAGGTTAATCAGGCAATTAAGTTATGTCATGGATATATAATTATGGACATTAATAAATGCAACTCTATAAACCATCTTTGCAATCAGCTTAAGGTCTGCTTTTACATTAATGTACATCGAAGAGATTATTTATTTAGCAAAAAAGTTTTAGACATTTGAAAGGTCATATAAATCGTACTTTCTGTCGACGTTGTCTTTCTACGTTGTCGATAGTTACTGAAATAAAGCGTCTTGTACCGCAGTATACCAAAGTATTGATTACTGCTAATAGCGACCTTAATAATTTGTGTTATAAGGGAGCTCACCAGTCACCACTTCTCTGAGAATGCGTGCTTCTTACCTGAAAATAGAAAATGTATCATTAGACTTCCGGCTAGGTGTTCTTAGTCAAATATGCACTCCTATCAAATCAAATAGTCGGTTAAGGCATGTCTGTGTAATTTTTACAGTCTAGATTTAGCTGTTAAGGCTTTAAATTGGTAGTAAACATAAAGTTTATGTATTTTTAACTGTGTTTTTAAAAGTAAAATCTTTTAGTTAGAGGTTTTTATCCAGTGCTATATCTTTTTAAACATTATTTGTCTAGTTATCAAATATTTTGTTTTTGTTATGATCATAATCACAATTAAAAACTTAATAGGTAGTTATTATGGTCAATTTGGTATAGGTTAATATAATTAACGTAAATTGAATACGGCAAGAGATTTAATTAATTTTTCTTATCGTTATAAAGGATAATAATCCAAACAGTAAGCGATTCGCATTTCGCATTCAAACGAATTGATCGTCGGTTTCGTGACACTTCCGCCTTCCGCAATCATTAAACGTCTTTAAACCTTTTGTGGTCGACCTTAAAGAAAACGCCGTAATTGGAAAAGGCTATAATAAGACGATAAACCGAAGTACTAACGTTTACAACAGCGTTTGAGGATTGTCCTCAAGAGATATGCGACGGGGAATGAAGTAGGCAATAGCCAGTAAAGTATTTTACTTGTCTTGTCTATCATCGATGATTTAAAGCAAGGGTAGTTTTTTTTAAATAGATTCACACCTTTCTCTTCTTCTTCTTCTTCTACTTAACGAGACTGGTTCTTTCAAACCAGTGTAGTGAAAGGCTTTCAAGTGCGCTTCAGAGAGGCTTATTTCGTGCATTCGACACAATTGTTTTCAAACTTAATAGATTCTATTACATGCTGGTTTCCTCACGATGTTTCTTTCACTGTTCGATAGTGCACATACAAATTTTGACAGAAAACTAGATGATTATCAGTACACGTTTGGATTTGAACCCACGACCTAAGGATCGGAAGGCAAGGCCGCTACCACTAGACTACCAGTGCTCTTTTAAGATCTACACATAAAGCTAGGTACGTTTGACATTTCCTCTGATCTCTTGATACCAAAAATTTGCATAAATTTCTTTGGTGTTATCGAAGGAATTGAACTAGAAAACACTGGATTCAACATTAACATTATTTGTGAAATAATCGACTTATAACGCTTTAAAATTTGATATCGATAAGCAAGCTGTAGAAGCATACTGTAGTTGCTAAAAACTAAGCTATATTCGCTACTCGATTAAAGTACTATCGCCGTCTGGGCCAGCCTTTGGAATCAGCACTAAGTTATGCCACATCACGTACCGCACCAGACGAGTAATGTAACAAAATAAAATAAGTATACCGACCGAAATTCCCTTATAGAGGCTCATATAATAAATCTTTTAATCCTCTTATACAATTTTATCGAGATCGAGCGAATGAATCTTTATTTCTTCTGTAGTAGCGAAGTAACTTTTAATTCATTTTTGGACAAATACTTTTGTGTCAATTTTCTTATTCTCTTTGTCATTCTCATATTGATTTGGCTTGTGAGTTTCTGTTTTAACAGATCTTAGAACAATACTCTTCTGTACATTCTTTCTTTTTCTCGTCTATATAAAATTAATAAAAAACAACGCTCAAAAACAGCTTTTATGTGGTGTTCAAACATGTTCAAACATAAGAAAAGTCAAACTATGAAATTATTTTGAGGTTTGACGTCTAGCCTGGCATAATCTGGAGTCTATTAAAATCTTGATTTAATACCATTAATGCCTGTCGAACCATATTAGGAGGCCCATCAGAAGGAGGATCCGAGTATTTAGAATACATCGATCAAACCCAGATGCGACTTAGAGTGACTTACGATAAAAAATATAATTGATGGAGACAGGTAAAGTATTCAGGGTGTATGATATATTGTTCCTTGTGATACGTATCGGGCTGTCACGGGGCTTTGTTTTGTTGGTTTTTTATGTCGTTATGTTAGACAAGATAGTATGAGATATGAATGTAAGTAGGCGCAAAAGTATTTTTGTTGTTGACTTAAAACATTTTCTGAAAATTGTTGTTGGTTTTTGCTAAAAATATCAAATTTTGTTCTATGTAACACAAAAAATAATTATATAAGTATTTATAGATTTTTATAGGCAGATGCTGGAATGATATTGTTATGAGTTTTGTTCTAGGTGTAATATTATAGTTATAGCATCCGCTTACAACATTTTGTCAATGCCCCTATGTCTCTACAATAAAATTGTTATTATCTACTAAAACATGTTTTCACTATATTTTATAACATTTAATACAACTGGTTCTAGCCCACATATAGGCAGAGCCTAGTGTTTCAAAGTTAATTTCTTTGTCATATAAATCGTTATTGAGGTTTTGTATTTTGCTTTATTTTTAAGTAGCATTGTACCATAAAAACATTACACTTACGTATTAAAAAACTATTTTGTAAAATGTTTAAATGCGCAAGCAATTAGTTTGTAACATATTTTAAAACAATTCACTAAATTTTTCATGACACAAATACACATAAAATTATTTGAATTACAACAGTTTAATTAAATATTTAGACAGTTGTTGTTTGGTCAGTTGACAAAAACAGACACAAAAAAGAAATTGTCAAGTAGTTGTATCTTTCCGTATCTGCTTGGCATATGGCTATAATTGGTGGTGAAAAAATATGGCAACAGGAGTGCAAAACGTGAAAAATGTGATAGGTTGAGACAGGTGGCTTAACAACCGAAAAGTGACTCATAATTATAATGTATAATGGTATTGTGAATGATATTTATTCTGTTACTTGAGTTGTCAGGATGGTATAGGTGCTGGGCAAGCTTATTCCATTTAAAATCCTGTCCCAAGCACTATAGCGTCCCGTAAGTAGGGGCATGAGTATTCACCAGTTGCCCCTGATGATATATAAATCATCTACAATAGATGCAAAGGCCTGTTTTTTTTTTACTTGAAAAAGCCTCGAACAAACTGCGATCTAGTGTGCTTTCTTTGAATTAATCTTAAGTGTGTTCAACATTGCTAGAACATCGTTCTTTGGATCTCGCAGCCCGTACAATTTTCTGTAAATATTGTTTCTTGAAAAATATATTTTGATTATAAGAGATTATGATAACTATGCTGAGCTTGTTTGGTGATGCATAAGAAAAGTATAATAATGTTCATTTCAATAAAATTGCTACAGTTCGTAAATTTACAGTTATTTGCTCATCAAAGCTATGCATTTCTCCTTTGTGTATCACTGGAAATACGATTGCATTATGTTTGTTCTTTTGTGATAACTTTAATGTAGATAGAATACCAACAACAGTGTTTATGTAACAAGAAAGTGTGACTGATTACCATAATTTCGAATCTTCTTATGTTATTGTAATATTCATTATTACAACAAGTATCATCCAGATTACTATCATTGGTAAACTAACGGAAATAATCTGATAATTTCAAAATCGGACCAAGTAAAGAAACCAGAAAGATAAAAGCCGGGGAAAGCATTAAAATCAAAGGAAGCGGCGGTAATTTTATTATAAGACATAATAAAACTTTATCTGGACACTGAAACAGGCAGGTAGCTAGGACTAGCCAAGCACCTCAAAAAAGCAGGATAATTAAAACTTCAGGTAGTAAAAGCGATAAACGAGATGCCAGTTAACATGAATAGCCTTCAGAAAACAGCTAAATTGAAGAAAATCACGTCATGTACGATGTTCTATATGTATTAAACTTATCCTCCTAGAAACGGCCCTGTACTTAAAGCGGTTTCTCGGCTTAGAGTTGTTTAATTTGATGTCGACATCGAGTGTAGGAGAAATATTGTTTGAACTAACATTTGTGTGGCAGCCTTGCGTTACTTTATCTCTCTGCAAATACTTCAAGTGGTGTAACTTTGATTGTGAGCGCTGGACGATGCTTCTAAAAATAGAATGTATAAAGTTATTGAAACAGCTGATAAAGTGCTTTTAGATAAACTAAACAAATAGCGACCGTAACAAACTCAACCTCATACCTAACAATACAATAGGGATTCTTTTATAAAAGAACCAAAACACTTAAGTAAAACTTTGTTAAAAAGTTATGGTTTATACAAAAGAAAAGAAGTTCAAATACGTTCGAACGGCTTTTGGCAAAACCTTGGTTTGCGTCACTGTAAGATAGCTTGTTACCTCGATCAATAGCCTCTCGACATAATCTCTTGCCCAAAGCATCGTGTACCTTCTCTGTGGCAACGTGCATAATCTGCGGCGTCTAGATAGTCAATAATAGCCAAAGGATAATCCTATTATTACAGATTTGCATTATACACTGACTTTGATTGAAACCAATTGTTGCGTGTATTGAATTACATTGAAAGCCAATTTTGGGTTTGGTGGTTTGATTATCTATTCATGGAAGTTGCTCAACTGTGATTTCTTTAATTTTAATATTTTAAATAGACCCATTGTAAGTAGCGTTGCTGCTCACGGTTCTTCCTAAAGGTGAAGGTATAAACAGATCATTTTAGATAAGTCTATACATCAATTTATTTTTGTATTCGTAAAAGCTTTGATTTATGTTGGTTAACTTTCACTTCAAATTGCTCAATCTTTTCATTAATGTTTTTCTACACAGTACTGTAAAAACATTTTGTATGTAGGTACACTGAGAGAAATGTACATGTTAAAATAACCAAAATCACCTCGGTTAAATCTTTTTCGGTTGAATTTACTAGAAATTGGTAATTTTAACAACACTACCATGAAACCAACTCGTTTGGTATAACAAAATCAATTTTGTTACGATAACCTATATATAGTTAGTTAAAATAAAGAAAATGACTTGTTAAAAAAACAAAAGTGATTCGGTAAATTTGAATTTAGTTAATTTTACCATAAGCTTAACAGTGTGATCAAACTGATACTAAAAATATCGCTTGAAATAACTTATAATGTTGGTATTCGTTTAATAAACACGATCTAAAAAATTATACCAAAGTTTTAATAATTATAACTAATAATATTTGTAACTGTTCATTAAATCGAACCAAAAAATAATTTTATTTTCTGAATTGATAAGATATAGGTAAATTTAAATAATGTTTTTTTGTTTATTTTAACCAACTTATTAAACGCCATCGTTTTGTTATATTAACAAATTATACCATTTCAATTAACCAATTCAATTGATTAAAGTGAACAAAAAAAAACGTAAAATGTATCTTTGTTAGATTAACTTGAGTATTGCTTAATATACCAAATTTATATCGTTTAAACTTGTTAATATTTTTTATTCAAAATAACAAAATCAAGTTTGCAATATTTACAGTAAATAGAGTTAAATTCACTTATAATTATATGTAAAGATAACAAATTAGTTTGATGAAATCAACAACACATTTTTAATAAACTGAATCAAATTATATTTGTTAGAAAAACACATCGTTATCGGTTGATACAACAAAAGCTTTTGTTAAATTTTGATTTGTTGCATTTACCATATTGTTGCTTAATTTAACAACGACCTATCTGTAAATTTACTAGAAACGAGTTATTTTAACAAAACCAACCCATTTGGTATAACCAATTCAAATTTGTTATGATAACCAGTCTAAAGTTAAACTGATAAATGTATCTCTGTTAAATTAATCTATTTGATGCCTTATATAACCAATTTATATCATTTACAATTATAAATATTTCTTATTCAATATAACAAAATCCAGTTTGCAATATTTACAGTAAATCGAGTTACATCTACTTATCATTTTAAGTAAAGCTAACAAATCAGTTTGATATAATCAACAACACATTTTTAATAAACCAAACCAAATTATATTTGTTAGAAAAACCATCGTTATTGGTTGATACAGCAAAAGCTTTTGCTAAATTTTGATTTGTTGCATTTACCATATTATTGCATGTTTTAACGATTACTTTTCTGTAGTATTTACTAGAAATGGGTATTTCAACAAACCCAATTCATTTGGTATAACAAATTCAAATTTGTTATGATAACCACTCTAAAGTTAAATTGATAAATGTATCTCTGTTAAATTAATCTAATTGATGCCTTATATAACCAATTTATGTCATTTACAATAATCAATATTTCTTATTCAAAATAACAAAATCAAGTTTGCAATATTTGCAGTAAATATAGTTAAATTTAATTATATTTTATGTAAAGCTAACAAATTAGTTTGATGAAATCAACAACACATTTTTAATAAACTGAATCAAATTATATTTGTTAGATAAACACATCCTTATCGGTTGATGCAGCAAAAGCTTTTGTTAAATTTTGATTTGTTGCATTTACCATATTGTTCCTTATTTTAACAACGACTTATCTGTAAATTTACTAGAAATGAGTTATTTTAACAAAATCAACCCATTTGGTATAACAAATTCAAATTTGTTATGATAACCACTCTAAAGTTAAATTGATAAATGTATCTCTGTTAAATTAATCTAATTGGTTTCTAATATAACCAATTTATGTTGTTTGAAATAATAAATATTTCTTAGTCAAAATAACAAAATTAAGTTTGCAATATTTACAGTAAATCGAGTTACATCTACTTATCATTTTAAATAAAGCTAACAAATGAGTTTGATAAAATCAACAACACATTTTTAATAAACCAAACCAAATTATATTTGTTAGAAAAACCAATCTTTATTGGTTGATACAGCAAAAGCTTTTGTTAAATTTTGATTTGTTGCATTTACCATGATTTAACAACTACTTTTCAGTAGTATTTACTAGAAATGGGTATTTCAACAAACTCTAACTCATCATCAGGGGTATAAGGTCAACAAATTTAAAAATTTTATGTTAAATTAAATAGATAAGATATGTAGGTATCTTTGTTAGGTTAAAATTACCAATATTTATTGATCGAGTGAGCGAAGTGAACGAAGATCTTACAATCAACTTGGGCAATTTGGCATTTTATGTATTTATGCATATATGTATGTATTTATGTATGTTTGTCCAACGATAACTCTCGAACGGTTGATTCGATCTGCATGAAATTTGATAAATCGATAGCTTGGACTTGAAAAATTTACTGGTAGGTATTATGATTAAAATCCGATGAGGGGTTACTAAGATATGGGGTTGTATAAGGAGGCAAAAAATGAAACAAAACAATCAAATTACATGTCATATGAAAGAACTTTGTACATCACAAAACAACTTTTACTTTTTTCTGGGTCGCTCGGTTATTGCTTTACATCAAAATCAGAAAAGGTTAAATTAAGATAACCAACGATCCAAGAGCTCCCATTTCTAAGAGTTTCGTTGCCATCAAAGTTTTTCTACTGGTCGCTCAATTCCTTTGCTTTTGCTAATATTTTTTTCTTGAAATAAATTAAGGAGTTACTCAGTTCTCATAAAATGGTAACAGCGGCCTGGTCTGATGATGGAGCCAAGGTCTGTTCAACGGAACTTTTCAATAAATTGGCCAATTGAGCTAAAATTTGTTTACCATACAAGTAGTCAGCAGTTACATACAATCAGTGGTCGATAGATGTAAGTACAAACGCTGTGTTTGGTATAAAAAAACTGTGAAGGAAAACATCGTGAGGAAACCCGTAGCTTAGTTTGGTACGCGGACAGTTTTGTATAACGGACATGTAATCAATACAGCTATAGAACAAAGAGAAGAAACAAATACTGCACTCGCGTGGCGGGCGGTACATGCTGGGAGTGATTTCATCGAAGTTGTGAACCGTTATGTATATTTGGGTCAGACGATCCAATTACAGGTAAAGCCAACTTCGACAAAGAGGTCAGCTGACGAATCCAACTCAACTAGGCAGCTATCGGGAAATCGCACCACGTCTTCTCGTCGCAGATACCACAGAGCCTCAAGACCAAAGTCTCTGTAATCAGTGCGTGTTGCCAGTGCAAACTTTTGGAACTGAGACGTAGTCGCTTAGTATTGGCCTCATACACAAGCTCAAAGTCGCATAGCGAGCTATGCTGGGTGTCACTACGTGATAGAATCAGATAATAGGAAATCCGTAATAGAAGCAAGGTCACTGTCAAAGCTCGTAGAATTAATTAAGCTCGTAGTTGAAGTGGCAATGGGCGGGTCATATAGCTCGAAGAACCGACAACCGTTGGGGTTCTCGAAAGGTGGCCACGAACCGAAGACAAAACGTAGGGCCCCCACTCACCCGATGGACCGACGACATAGTTCAGATTCCGGAATTTATCGGACTGATGATGATGACTTGAATCTACATATCATTTTAAGTAAAGCTAACAAATCACTATGATGAATTTGACAACACATTTTTAGTATTTGTTAGAAAAACATATCGTTATCGTTAATGATTGATGCAGCAAAAGTTTTTGTAAAATTTATCTTTGTTGCAATCACTTTATTGTTGTTTGATTTAACAACTTCTTATCCATGAATTTAATAGTAATTACTTATTTCAACAAAACCAACTCATTTGGTTTAACAAAACCGAGCTGAGCGAGATTTGAACCTGAGACCTAACCACGAAAGACTAAGGGGAAGGTCGCGGTTCAAATTCTATTTGGCTTTTAACTTTTGGGACATGATATAATATTTGTGATTTCTATAAGTATAATAAACACTATAAAATCAATAAAATATGTAAAAAGCAATGCAACATCTCTCGTCGATTCACTGAATGCAACTTCAGTTATCGAGCAAGTAAGTAGTTGGCAGTATTGTCAAACCTATAGATGAAGGTGCGATTGCGTTAGTGCTGTATTTAACAGTCCCCACTAGCTGGTTTCTAGAACTGAATCCCTCCGTAGACCGAGGCATATCCTCGTTGATCCCGATGACGTTATCACCGCCGCTAACGCGGAGGCGATTGAGTCATCCAGTTCGGAAAGAAACACTGCACAGATTCACCGACCCCGCCGGCGGGGTCGAAGACGTCCCTTAGTGCCAGCCCTCTACGGGCCTAAACTAGATTCAAACCCCCCCCCCCTGGCAACAGCCCAAGCCGAGGTCGTACCATAGCGGTGCCCTTGAGTTTGTTGCCCCAACCTAACTTTACCGGTTGAGCGCCCTCTGCGCTCACCATTGTCCGGTAGCGCTGTAAGAATCGTCAGACGATCACCAGCATTTTGTCCATTCGAAAAAAAAAAAAAAGGTTTCTAGAACGAAAAAGCACGCGTGCTCCCTCCCTCCATTTCAATTTCAGTTATATTCAATTTAGTTTTTACACGCTTGTGCGCGTAAATACTACATTGCGCTTTATTGCCATGCATTTGGTTTGAAATTCGGATGTCGCCCGTGCAATTGTTTACTAATTTTTGCGTACCTGAAACCGAGGGAATTGGTTATTTTAACAAAACCAACTCATTGGGTATAACAAAACCAACTTTGTTAAGACAACCAGTGTATAGTTGGTTAAAATAAAGTGGCTGCCCGTGGTTTCGCTTGCAAGATACATGAATCAAAATAAGCCCTTTACCGTCCCCATGGTTCAACCTATCTCCATATCAAATTTCATCCATAGGTATCGGTTCAGCCGTTAAGTCGTGAAAAAGTAACAAACAGAGAGACATAATCATAATCATAATCTACACCTTGGGTTACATTATTTAAGTTTTGGTAAGGATCCCTAATTTTTTTGAAATTAGAATATAGCCTATGACACTCGGGAATACCTAGTGTAGCTACACAACGGTGATTTTTTTTTTAAATCGGTCCAGTAGTTTCGGAGCCTATTCAATACAAACAAACAAACAATCAAATCTTTCCTCTTTATAATATTAGTATAGAAGTATAGATATACGTGGTCGCTAACTATTAACACTAGTATTATCTTATCTGTGCTATTAACTTAATACCTACACAAGCTCAAAGTTAAAAACGGGCTATGGAGAGAGCTATGCTGGGAGTGAGTTTCACAACGTGATATTAGAATCAGAAATGATGAAATCCGTAGAAGAACCAAGGTCACCGACAAAGCTCGTAGTATTAGTGAGTTGAAGAGGCAATGGGCAGGTCATATAGCTCGAAGAACCGACAACCGTTGGAAATAAAGGTTATCGAATGGTGACCACGAACCGGAAGACGAAACGTAAGTACCTAGGGCGCTTACCGCTTACCCACTGACTGACGACATTGTTAAGATCGCGGGAAGTCAGAGGATGGAAAGAGCTCAGAATCGTTCTTCCTGGAAATGTATAGGGGATGCCTATGTCCAGTAGTGAACTCTTTCAGGCTAATGGTGAGGTATATAGTCTAAGACTAACTTTTTGACGAAAACCATAGATTACTTATATTTTTTGATTTTATAAGACGATGCCACGCTATATGGCCGGTTGATGGACGCAGGGCAGTGCATCGTAGGGCACGCTCCTAACGTGCGTGACCTACGAGGCAGTGTTTTGTTATAGGCGATGGTTACCACTTAACATCAGGTGGCCCATATGCTTGTTCCATCAAATAGTTAAATTAAAAAAAAAAAAAGACGGGTTGCACTCCGGGAGTGCCGGCAGAAGTGAAAACTTTCTCATCGTTTTGTGGATTATCAGTGCCTTGCCTACCTTATTCATAATACCTAAATAAATACAGTAGATCTATAAAATCATGTACCAATGACCACTACTACAAGCCGCGGGCGGCCGCTAGTTCATAAAATCTATAATAGGTATGTACCTATACCTACCCTGCCCTTTAGCCAGGCAAATAGATATAATCGGCCGGCCCGGCAGGTAGGTATCTTATCTAGGTACTTCTGGATTAAAATCATAGGTACTTAGGTACGTAGGTAATAAATAGTAATAATATAATCACACTTGGATAAAGAGGCACCTACCTAAAATGAAAAATAAGTCTTATTGCTATTACGCCTAAAGTTCTTTATTATGCATATAACAAAAAACCGTTTGATTCAGATTCCCGCTCTCAGTTTTGGCTTTTGGCCATACCTTATTAGGTAGTGTTTAGAATACCATGCTCTGATTGGTCGGGGGACTCGGACGCGCTGCCCGCTCCGCTCCCGCGCCGCTTTTCCCTCCCCTCATCGCCCGGGCAGACGCCACACTTGCATCGCGCGCTCCTGACAAGTTGCAACCCCCGCATGCGCTAATGCGCTTCGTTCGTTTTTGTTTAAAGTACCTGTGATGTTAGGCTAATTTGTATTACCACTTACCAGTGTATTTGAAAATAGTGAAAAATGGAGCTGAATGAGGTTTTGAATCATGGGGGGTGTCTCAAGACACCATTCAAGTGTTCTGTGGTAAGTACCTACTCTGTTTTGATCTCCAAGGTGTGGTGCAGACTTTGGGCCCTGGGTTGATTGAGCAGGTAATGGTTAAAAAGCACTAAAAACATTTCTGATAGCCCGATTCCTGTCATTTCCGAGTTTCTTTGTTCAAAGTTTACCCAATTACTTCTATGGTATAGGTGATATTATGTACTATTTTGTTTCGTTATACCAACCAAAGTATAGGTAGGTATAGGTTTTAGGATCATGAAATCAGTCAATGTGTAGATAACTTATTTTTTTAATATTTGCCCGAATAAATGTTCATTGCATGCTGCGACACTAACTGTTGTCTGTGTAGGTAGGTAGGTAGGTACCTAATAAAGTAAACGGATTCAAATTTTGCGAACGCTGTTCGTGTTTAGCAGGGATAGTGTAGCTTTGTAATACCTACCTAATGTTTGGAATCTGTTCACTAGATGAAGATTACACTCCTTACAAACTAAGTCTAGTACCTACCTAGGTAGAGTTCTGTCTAGCGTAAAAATGAACGCCGTTCCACTAATGATTTTTTCAATGTTGAGAGGGATATTGCTATTATTGTGTGCGTGCGGCGATTTTACTGTAAATATGAATTCATCTGTGTACCTACATAAAATCAACTAATCGTGCGGCGTTCCTGGGGCCTTATTTTCGGGCCGACTGAGATTATTTCACGATGGAGATGACGTCAATGTGACTTCGCTGACGCCAAAAACTCGTGACAACCACTTATCGGCTAAGAGTTTTTGATCGAGATTGACGTCATGACCACCGCTTGAAAATGTCGGCCAGCCTGAAAGGGCATCTGGACCGACGACGGACGTCTAGGAATTGACAAAACCTGATTTACCGATAATTTTAGTAATATCTACTATTATATTTCAGTTACAAGTACCTACCAAGTTATATATCAATATCCTACCTACTTACTCTAATTCATTCAAATGCTTTTCAGATAACAACATCGACACATCATGTCTCGAGGGCCTAGGTGACGAAGAATTAAAGATTTTAATACCTGAAAATCGACTCGGAGACAGAATTAAATTTAAACTGGGCTATAAAACATATAGAGAAGAACTGGAAACTCTGCATTCTGTGAGTTCCTACCTTTGATTCTTTCTATTAATGAAAATTCCTTACTAATAATCATCATCATTCATTCATCATCATTTTAAGTTTTTTAAATGTATTTTATGTGTGCAATAAAGAATAGGTAGGTAGGTACCTAGGTGCCAGGCCAAGCGCACTTCGTACATTCGGTATGAAGCTACAACTATATTAGCAGTAAGTACGTAGGTACATCGGTCGGTACTTATGTATACATATAGCTAACTAAGTAATATACCTTCTTGTTTATAATAACCATGAACAATTGAATATCATTATAGCATAATATCCTAGTATCTTTCCTATTATCATCGCCGTGGCCTGAACATACATTTAATATTCATTACAGAATACTGACTCTTTGGACACTATTAGTGTGTGTAACGATAGTCCGTTGTCATCAACTGCATCTGAACTTATCAGTTATAAAAGTGAGGTATGTACCTACCTACTTACCTGCTTACACCGTGAGTGACTCAATTTTTAGGGTTCCGTAGCCAAATGGCAAAAACGGAACCCTTATAGATTCGTCATGTCTGTCTGTCTGTCTGTCTGTCCGTCCGTATGTCAAAGCCATTTTTCTCCGAAACCGTAAGAGCTAGACTGATGAAACTTGGCGAGTACCTAGATGTATTCTGTGAACCGCATTAAGACTTTTACACAAAAATAGAAAAAAAACTATAAATTTTGGGGTCCCCATACTTGAAACTGAAACTCAAAAATTTTTTTTTCATCGGGTACCCAACACGTATGGGACGTGTTGGGTATCTATGAATAGGTCTTCAAAAATGATGTTGAGGTTTCTAATATAGTTTTTTTCTAAACTGAATAGTTTGCGCGAGAGACACTTCCAAAGTGGAAAAAAGTTGGTCCCCCCCCCTCTAACTTCTAAAATAAGAGAATGATAAAACTAAAAAAAATATATTATGTTGTACATTACTATGCAAACTTTCAACGATATTTGGTTTGAACGAGATCTAGCTACCTAGTAGTGTTTTTTTTATACGTCATAAATCGTAAACCGCAATTTACCTTTCGACGAACTACAAGATCCTTTATATTATGTTACTTGATGCTACGGAACACTTCATGGGCGAGTCCAACTCGCACTTGGCTGCTTTTTAGGATTGTGTTGAACAAAGAATAGATTTTGATTAGAACTAAGATAAAACATGTCAGTTGGTACCTGTACCACCTAAATAATATTCTTTTTGACGTGATAACGTCTTATAAATCGATGGAGCCGGCTGCACGCACGAAAAAACATGACTCATGCGTCGTTACGTCGTTTAGTATAAGCTAGCAAGACTTGTTGTATTGTAGTCGTAGGGTAGATTGTTTTTAGTAATTTGGTACCTAGCTTATTTTTTTTATAACGCTTTTATTAGCTTCACCTGTATGTATGTATGTATGTATGTATGTATGTATGTATGTATGTAACCGACCCCTTTGAGCTCGATTTTGTCCTACTTTGAACGATCAGATTTGATTCAAACTTTGCACACCTGTCAAAGGTCGATGACAATGCAAAAATATGAAAAAAAAAATATGAAAAAAAAAATATGAAAGTATGTATGTATGTATGTATGTATGTATGTATGTATGTAACCGACCTCTTTGAGCTCGATTTTGTCCTACTTTGAACGATCAGATTTGATTCAAACTTTGCACACCTGTCAAAGGTCGATGACAATGCAAAAATATGAAAAAAAAAATATGAAAAAAAAATATGAAAAAAAAAATAAAAAAACTAAAAAGTAAAAAATAAATTATAGGTTAAAAAACTAAAAAAAACGCTTTTATAACAAATTGAACTAAAAAGTTAAAAATAAATCTGTAATAATCAATTGAAAATTTATATTATTGTACAAAAAGCGTGGGGGGCTTGATTTTGATTGTTGTAAATATTTTATCAATAGTTTATTATATCTGAAGTTATTATAAAAAGCACCCACTATTATTAGTTCAATTTGTTATAAAAGCGTTTTTTTTAGTTTTTTAAACTATAATTTATTTCACACGGGTTTAAAAAAGAATTTACAACCTGTTTTTAAAAAAATAATCTGTTTCAGGAAACCTACTATATTCCTAGCAGAACTATTAGCCCTAAAAATACAATGCCAGCAAAAGGAAAACTTGTTGATAGATACTATAACCAGTTGAGAACTTTAAGAGGTTCTGGGGTGCTCCCAAAAAAAATAAAAATTTCTTGTCATGAAACAAATGACAATGAAATGATAGAAAATGGTAAGCATGTCTCCACAGTTTAATTTCCAGTATAGTTCGCTGCAAATTGAGATCTCGCAATAACCAACACATACTTGACAATAACTGTAAAACTGAACAAAAACTTAAAAAACATGGACAAATAGGTATGCAAAGTTTTATCTCAATCAATCGATTTTCTGCTTGTTACACGCTGTGGATAAAATAAATAATTTTGCAAGTTCAAGTGGTGAATGAATGAATTTTAGCTTATTTTTACTGACAGATTTATTGTTTGCACAGAGACTGACGATATCATGATATGGTTAAAATACAACCGCGACCCCTGGCCACTGGTTGAAGAAAATTGGAAAGAATCTTGCGCTTATAGAAAAAAAAATGCGTATGATACCAAAAAAACATTGATGGTCATGGTAAATGAATGGCCATGCTTAAAAACCACGAACGGACATCGACTGGTAGTGTTTTGTTACTTATAACATTTGTATAACTATTTAGGTTCACATCAAATTTCTAAGCACCAAATAATTACTCTTTTTTCAGATTGAAATCGACTTTGCCCATTTATACCCTGACAAAAATTCAATGCTGTTTGAAAAAATGGGGTCAATTTCAAAACAGCGCCATAAAACTACTAGAGGCTGATGCTGCAGTTGAAAAAGAGTTGAGAGAACTGTTTAAGGAAGAAAATGAGAGTAAGTATTTACCCGAATAAGGAATTTTCTATTTAAGGTTATTCTATCCCCATGCAAACTGTTGTTTATATATTTTTGTTAATTTATAGTTTTCTTTAAATTATAACTAACAAAATGATCCTATGTTGATTTAATAAATGAATTTAATAATAAATAATTAATTTAAATTAATACAGTTTGGCGATAACAATGACCGATTGAAAAGCTTACTATAGTGCCACAAAATTATACTCTATTAGCCCATAGTTGGCAAAATTTAATTTACGTATAGGAATCGTACCCCCTTCAATAACTTGACTATGGGTGTTATTCTGTGTTACAGTGTAATATTGCTAGGCTATTGTAAACAAATTCCTTGGTTATTAAAGCAATAACTTACATTATTTTTTTTTGTTTTAGATATCCGTGATTTGGCGCTTTGCAGTTCGCTCGCTTACTGGGAGATCAAACCACAGAAAAGAGTGCAGTTGAAAAAGAGTTGAGAGAACTGTTTAAGGAAGAAAATGAGAGTAAGTATTTACCCGAATAAGGAATTTTCTATTTAAGGTTATTCTATCCCCATGCAAACTGTTGTTTATATATTTTTGTTAATTTATAGTTTTCTTTAAATTATAACTAACAAAATGATCCTATGTTGATTTAATAAATGAATTTAATAATAAATAATTAATTTAAATTAATACAGTTTGGCGATAACAATGACCGATTTAAAAGCTTACTATAGTGCCACAAAATTATACTCTTATTAGCCCATAGTTGGCAAAATTTAATTTACGTATAGGAATCGTACCCCCTTCAATAACTTGACTATGGGTGTTATTCTGTGTTACAGTGTAATATTGCTAGGCTATTGTAAACAAATTCCTTGGTTATTAAAGCAATAACTTACATTTTTTTTTTTTGTTTTAGATATCCGTGATTTGGCGCTTTGCAGTTCGCTCGCTTACTGGGAGATCAAACCACAGAACACTTGAATGGTGTCTTGAGACACCCCCCATGATTCCAAAACCTCATTCAGCTCTATTTTTCACTATTTTCAAATACAAATCACAGGTACTTTAAACAAAAACGAACGAAGCGCACGCACTCACACTTATTATACCCTGTATATTCGTTTTCAATATTTGTATTATTTTAGTAAGAAAAAACTATTCGTCATTTGACATGATAATAAATAAGTAATGATTAATAACTCACCTGTAAGTGTCTATAAGTATGTTATTACTTATAGACACTTACAGGTGAGTTATTGTCTTGAGACACCCCCCATGATTCCAAAACCTCATTCAGCTCCATTTTTCACTATTTTCAAATACAAATCACAGGTACTTTAAACAAAAACAAACGAAGCGCACGCACTCACACTTATTATACCCTGTATATTCGTTTTCAATATTTGTATTATTTTAGTAAGAAAAAACTATTCGTCATTTGACATGATAATAAATAAGTAATGATTAATAACTCACCTGTAAGTGTCTATAAGTATGTTATTACTTATAGACACTTACAGGTGAGTTATTGTCTTGAGACACCCCCCATGATTCCAAAACCTCTATCAGCTCCATTTTTCACTATTTTCAAATACAAATCACAGGTACTTTAAACAAAAACAAACGAAGCGCACGCACTCACACTTATTATACCCTGTATATTCGTTTTCAATATTTGTATTATTTTAGTAAGAAAAAACTATTCGTCATTTGACATGATAATAAATAAGTAATGATTAATAACTCACCTGTAAGTGTCTATAAGTATGTTATTACTTATAGACACTTACAGGTGAGTTATTAATATATTATAAGTGTCTATAAGTATGTTATTACTTATAGACACTTACAGGTGAGTTATTGTCTTGAGACACCCCCCATGATTCCAAAACCTCATTCAGCTCCATTTTTCACTATTTTCAAATACAAATCACAGGTACTTTAAACAAAAACGAACGAAGCGCACGCACTCACACTTATTATACCCTGTATATTCGTTTTCAATATTTGTATTATTTTAGTAAGAAAAAACTATTCGTCATTTGACATGATAATAAATAAGTAATGATTAATAACTCACCTGTAAGTGTCTATAAGTATGTTATTACTTATAGACACTTACAGGTGAGTTATTGTCTTGAGACACCCCCCATGATTCCAAAACCTCATTCAGCTCCATTTTTCACTATTTTCAAATACAAATCACAGGTACTTTAAACAAAAACAAACGAAGCGCACGCACTCACACTTATTATACCCTGTATATTCGTTTTCAATATTTGTATTATTTTAGTAAGAAAAAACTATTCGTCATTTGACATGATAATAAATAAGTAATGATTAATAACTCACCTGTAAGTGTCTATAAGTATGTTATATTCAAAATATTATGTTTGTGTTAAAATACGTTCATTTCGACTTTTTTAACTTCAATTATTTACTGTTCTTGATCGTGTTATTTGATTTATTTTTTTAAATAAAACCACTACTAATTAAAAAACTTGTTTTTTTATTTCTATAAATGATTTATTTTTTAGGTAGGCAAATAGACAATAATTTATTATAGGTTCACTGTTGTTTCAATCAGTTATTAGTAGATATTAATCTAATGGTTGAATTACTGATAAAATTAAGCTTAAAACTAGTTTTTTTGTTTATGTGATTAAAAAATTAAGCAGGGAAAGATTGTAAAGTATTATTTGTCTTTGGCTTACATATAAATAATGCCCATTTTTTACTATTGGCAACAGTGACAACTTTGTATAATTTTGGTTTAACTAGTTTTGAATTACTTGTAGCGCAGTTAACAGCGCTCAATATTGCTTTACTATTTAAAAATGGCTATACTAAATTAATATGTTTGTTGGATTGTCTTTCAGGTTTTAGTCAGACCAAATAAAATGTGGTTTAACTGCTGCTTAAAATTACTAGCTACAGCTGTTTACTATAATCAATACTAGTAATGGTTATAGTAAACCGCTGGACTAGTAATTTTAAACAATAGTTTAACCACTTCTTAGTTGGTCTTACCAAAATATAATAGTGAATCCAACAATAGTATTAGTGTATCCTACTCAGGGCGTTTGTTACTTTAACAGAAAATATTGGTCATAGTAAACAGCAGTATTAGTAATTTTAAACAGTAATTCAACCACTTTTGTAGTTGATCGAACCAAAATAGAATAGTGAATCCAACAAAAGTATAAGTATATACTACCCAAGGCGTTTGTTACTTCAACAAACAATATTGGTTATAGTAAACCACTAGCCTAGTAGTTTTAAACAGTAGTTTAACCACTTTTTAGTTAGTCTTACCAAAATACAATAGTGAACCCGACAAAAATTTAGTATATTGAACCCAAGGTTTTTGTTACTTCAACAGACAATATTGGTTATAATTAACAACTGCACCAGTAATTTTAAACAGTAATTCAACCACTTTTTAAGTTAGTCTAATCAAAATACAATAGTAAATCCAGCAAAAGCATTAGTATATCCTACCCAAGGCGCTTGTTACTTTAACAGACAATATTGGTCATAGTAAACAGCAGTATTAGTAATTTTAAACAGTAATTCAACCACTTTTGTAGTTGATCGAACCAAATTAGAATAGTGAATCCAACAAAAGTATTAGTATATACTACCCAAGGCGTTTGTTACTTCATCAAACAATATTGGTTATAGTAAACTACTAGCCTAGTAGTTTTAAACAGTAGTTTAACCACTTTTTAAGTTTGTCTAATCAACATACAATAGTAAATCCAGCAAAAGTATTAGTATATCCTACCCAAGGCGTTTGTTACTTTAACAGACAATATTAGTCATAGTAAACAGCAGTATTAATAATTTTAAACAGTGATTCAACCACTTTTGTAGTTGATTAAACCAAAATTCTATAGTGAATCCAACAAAAGTATTAGTATATTCAACTCAAGGCGTTTGTTACTTCAACAGACAATATTGGTTATAATTGACAACTGGACCAGTAATTTTAAACAATAATTCAACCACTTTTTAAGTTTGTCTAATAAAAATACAATAGTACATCGAGCAAAAGTATTAGTATATCCTACCCAAGGCGTTTGTTATTTTAACAGACAATATTGGTTATAGTAAACAGCAGTATTAGTAATTTTAAACAGTGATTCAACCACTTTTGTAGTTGATCGAACCAATATACAATTGTGAATTCAACAAAAGTGTAATTGTATCCAACCCAAGATGTTTGTTACTTCAACGGACAATACTGGTTATAATAAACAACTGGACCAGTAGTTTTAACCAGTAATTCAACCACTTTTGTAGTTGATCAAACAAATTATGAATTGGTTGTACCTACCAATTAACGTAGTTTCGTAAAAAAATACGAATATTGAATTGGTTGTACCAACCAATATAGTTTCGTAAACAAAATACAAATATTAAATTGGTTGTACCAACCAATATAGTTTCGTAAAAAAAGATACTAAATAAAACTAGGTTGTCACAACAAATATGAATTTGTTGAAACCATCAATAATAATTGTTACTGTTACAAAGACACAGTTAATTTAAGCTATAAATTTGTTAACTTTACTATTACTTACTAACTTTAGGTATTAAATTAACAGAATTAAATTGGTTACCGTAACAAAAATCTTGATTGGCGCTATTTCAACTTGTTGTTCTCGGTTAATCTAACCTATTTTTTCTCTCAGTGTAGACATTATTAAGTCTCTTTCGCATGAGAAATCTCCTTGCAAAGTATTTTCTGAAATAAGCTAAAGCGAAATATTTCATCCGCACCATCGTCTGTTTACCCCGGCAGGTAGAGAGAGACCTTTGAAAGCAATTTCAATTTTATTCAATAAAGTATAGAGACTTTGTTCAAAATTAAGAAACTTAAAGTCTTCCGAAACTTCTTAATCTTCTCGAAGTAGGGGATGAAATATTTTATTCGGAGCGATGTCAAAGTAAAGTAAAGACTTGAAAGTTGAGAAGATGAAAATTTTGAGCAAACTATTACTTTCTCGTTTGAAACTTCCACATCAGCCGCTTGTATAAACTAAGTACTTACCTATTGTTCGCAATTTTATAAACTAAGGAAAACTTGTCATTGTCATTAAAAACACAGATTTGTTCTAGTTACACAACTTATCAATAAGCTGTGAATATTGTTAAATATTAAAATGAAGGAGTACCTACATATGTATTATAATAATAGGAAAACCAAAGCGTAAAGGTAAAATAATATCTGATGTGTTTTGATTTGTAATTGCGTGCATAAAATTATTTATCAAATATTGTATTACCCACCGAATTTATAACTCAACGAATAGGTATTATTGTAAAAATCAAACAGCCGAACCCTTAGGTACACAAGTTTTATTTTCTAAAGAAAAATGTTTATGTATTACTCCACATCCAAATACCCTCCGTATTCAAAACACTACTAACAGTTTTACTACTTCAAAACATGCGAACAAGGACTGAGCATAAACAGTCCCTTAACATACTATGTTATGGCTCAATTA